>OZ038454.1:9397296-9640296 GCA_964036195.1 Sphaerolaimus hirsutus | reverse complement strand
TCCCTTGAATAAATCCCCCCTGGAATACCCCCCCCCCTAAAAAGGGAATAAATAACTCCCCTGGGGTTTTATTCGAGAGTATACGATACAATCTTCACCCGATATTAAAAATAAATCCACCCAACCCTCTGACAGCTGGCGCAGCTGCTGGGCGACCGGCGGGCGGACCGGAGGCTGCGGCTGGTCGACTGCAGGTACCCGTACGAGTTCGGCGGCGGGCACATCGCCGGCGCCAGCAACGTGCACACGGCCGAGCAGCTGCAGCGCACCCTCGCCGCCCAGCACACGCTGCAGCAGGCCGCACACGAGGACATCGTCGTGTTCTACTGCGAGTTCTCTCAGATGCGCGGGCCCAGAATGTGGGTGGCTTTGCTAATTTGTTTTCTCGATTTTTTGCACCGTTTTGAAATTTTTCAAGTTGCGGTATCATGTGGAATCAGGGTTAAAACTTGGATGGACTTTTCGGGATCGGGATTGGTTTTTTGAATTTTTGGAATCAGGATTAGGGTCTCGATATAGGGAGTTTTGCTTCGGTATCAGGATCTTTGCTTCGCGATCGGGATTGGGATCGAGATTGAAAAATCCTGAAAATTACCAGTATTCGGGATCCCGTTTGAACCCTATACGGCATTAGCCCAATTCCCTGTTAACATTTCTCAATGCATCTAAGTCATTTCCCAAAGTTCACGAATTTTTCTGGGATCAGGATTCACGTTTAAAATTGTCGGGATCGGGACTGCAAAATCCTGAAAATTTCAGGATTCGGGATCGGGATCCCCTTTATGGCATTAACTTAACTTCATGTTGCACAGGACGCGTCTGCTGCGGAACCTGGACCGGCGCGCCAACGGGCACCGCTACCCGCAGCTGGCCTACCCCGAGGTCTACCTCCTCGCCGGCGGCTACAGCCACTTCTTCAAACACTTTCCTGTTAGTGCCGCGCATCTGTATTTTCTGGCTTAATCGGTCTTTCAGGGGTATTCTAGATATTTGTGGAATATTTCAGATTTTAATTCCATTTTCTCATATTTCAAAAATGTAAATCTCCCGAGATTTTTGCAACGCTACACAATTACTCCCACCACACTGCTTTTTCCAAATGTCAATTTCTTCCCCAACGTTGCAGTCGCTGTGCACGCCGCAGTCGTACGTGCGCATGAACGACATTCCAGCTGAACTGGCCAAGTACAAGCCGCCCAGCGGCAAGGGCAGGAAAGCTGGCAAGGTGCCAAATTTCGCTCAGATGAGTTGCACCCAGCAACAGGCTGGTAACCGCAGGAAATTGTTTTGACAGATGTGCATTGTTGAGGGAGGCGGTAAAATGAGATTGTTGTTTTTGTGTGTTTGTATAGTGCCTATTTTGTTTTAGTGATCATGGACTTATCCAGGGCGGGGGTCGAGCCCCCACTACGATTTGGATGACCAATGACAAATGCTCGGTTTAGAAAAATAATATTTGTTGGGGGACTGAGCCACCCAGAACACAGTGTTATTTTCTCCATATACGATAAGCCCTCGCCCAAAATTCCTGGATATATCCCTGAAAGTTCAGCAATATTTAGTGTATTCTGAGAGAAGCGAATGCAATGCACTGAATTAAAATGTTTAATGTAATGTCATTCTTTGTCACTTTCAGAATACACCCATTTTTCATTTAGCGTGTCATACGCCGTGTACATAAGTATAGCTACCATGTGCATAAGTATAGTACTATTTTTGTATAAATAAGTTTTTCCCAGATTTTTTGGTCATCAGACATGATATTTATGTGTTTCAGTGACGACCTACCTCGGGATGGCATTAAATAGATTTTTTTCATCTTTTTCAATTTTGAATATGAGCTAAATTAAATTTTGAATATGAATTTGGTTAATCAAAAACTAATATTTTCCCCATCCTTATGTCTACCAAATAGAACTCATTTGTTATTAATTGATGTAGGTAGGTATTAAATGTCAAGCTGTCAGCTTATACTTTTTCTTTTAGTTGCAACTGTGCAGAAATGCTAACTGTTCAAAATATTTACATTCCTTTCATTTGTTGCAATTAACATTAATCCTGGTATTCACCAAATGCTCACTGTACAGATGTGTTTTCATTCATATTTTATTGTAAATATGTGACTTTCTTTATGACTTTATAGATTTTCTATCCAACCAGTGCCTCAGTCACCTTAGTGACATGTAAGTTGTAAGTTATTATGATTGTTGCAATTAGGTACATCAGTTATTATGATAAATAACACTAACTTACTTTAGAATAACTCAGAGTAACTTTCTTAAGAATAATTCAGAGTAACTTTCTTATGTTTAAACTTCTATTGTTAAAATCGATGTGTTTAACGCTATTTGAATCCCATTATTGTATTTGATGACGCCATACTAGTCCTAAAATTTGTTTAATTTGATACTGCAATGGACCTTGATTTATCTACGATTGTTGTAAATAAGTTTTGATTTAAGTGCAAACATAGGTATAGAAATAAGTTGAGGAATTATTTAAAAAAACGTCTTGCAATACTGCTCCATCCAATAACTTTTTTTTTAGCATTTTGAACATTCTTTTCATTCGTTCTTTATTATATTTTACTATCTTCAGAAATTGCTATAGTTTTGAAAATCATGTCATTGTGTTTATTCAATGTTGTCGTTTCTGCATTTTGATGCCGTAGTATTTATTAATCATCTTTGGACACTTTTGGGTTTTTATTACTTGTAATCATGTGGTGGTGGCTTTTTATAAATTTTATATTAGGTTGTAAACTAAGTAAGTTTCATTTTTTGAGATCTCATACAAATCTGTATTCGTGTCGCCCATTCTGTTATATTTACGTTGGCCGATTTTGATGCTGTTAGAATATGTTGGGGTTTGTTGTCGGGGTGTCCAGATCGGCCGTGCAAAATCAGCACATTTTATGGACCCCCTGATCTCGGGACTGTGGGATTATTCGAGCAAACAAAAAAATTGCCCCGACCCCAAACACAAACATACCCTAAAACATCAAAATCGGCCAACGTACATACAACAGAATGGGACGACACGAATGTGTATTTGTATGAGATCACAAACATTAGAATATACTTCGTTTACAACCTATTATTACATTCATTATAACATACATGTATATTTAGTGAAATGGTCAACCTTAAAATAAAAAAACCTACCCATCAAAAAGTCTTACATAAATCTATAAATCAAGAATGGTAATTGTGGTAAAAAGGTTCCAACTTGGGACCAAGTCTGCAAGTGGCCAAGTTACAAGATTGACAAGGGTTAATTCAAGTTATAAATCAGATGACACGTTCACTTGACCTCTCACCCACAACGTCTGGCCAGCTGCTGAATTGAAACGAGACCGAGCCAGTGATATGCACGAGCTGCCAGCAAGCAAACGTCTCTGTGCAAGATGCAGGGCGACACTGGTCACGCGCAAGCGACATCTGGTCCTGTGGTGCTGCCCGGATGTTGTGCATCGGGTGTCCGAACTCCCAACACAGTATTTACATGACTACGGCCTCATAAATGGTAAGATTTACTCCTGGCGTTTGGCACCCTTTTTCTGCCTCTGCCATTGCTAATATAGACCAAATAAATAAGCCCTGTCCTAATGAAACTAAATCACAATATTCGACACGTGTTCTGCATTACGCGGATCAGAATATGCAGTTTTTGTCATTTACCTACATTCCCTTTACACCCAATTCGGCTGGGGGTATTTCAAGGGGGTCTGTTTTTTCCTAGCTCGCTCTGCCCTGGGTATATTTCGAGGAGGGGGGTCGAATGATGTTGAATGCATCAATCTAATGAAGAATCTATTGATATGTACACTAGGGATAATTTAATAACATTTACACACATCAAAAAAATTAATAGCAGGGGTATCCTAGGGGGGAGTTAGGGCGGGGGTTAACCCCCCCCCAAACCACCCAGCTATCTATTTATCCCGGAGGCCGCTCAGCTATCTTTCTATCCCGGAGGCAAAATTTTTGGAAACTTTCGCCTAACCCTTCCCCCAAATCGCCCAGCTAGGTATCTACCCATCCGGAGCGATTTTTCAGAAATTTTGCCCAAATTTTTGCTTAAAATTGCTACTTTTCATGCCTTTTTATAGATTTTCACCTCCAAAATCGTTAGTACATGTTCATTATTGCCTATTTTCGGCTATTTTGGGTATATATGTGCAACTATACCAATTTTTAGCCATTTTTCACCTACTTTTAGCGATTTTTCTCCCTTTTCTTCAGTGTACACCCCGAAAAAGCCTGTATATTGAACCCCAGCGAACCCCCCCCCCCCCCAACCCCGCCCCCAGAAATTTTTTCAGCTATCTATCCCTCTGGAGGAGCGATTTGCTATCTATCCAATCCCCCGGAGGGCCGAAATCTAGAAGACCCCTGATTAGTAGGGCTACTTATGCTGTAGTTACAACGTTTCACGTTTCAGTTTCAATTTTTCGTCGAGCTGTAATCTCAGCTTCACAAACAACTACCTAGTTAGTATTATACTGGGACTTCTTGAAATTTCTGGCGAAATAATTAACCCCCCTCGAAATACCCCCCTGGTTTCACCCCCTCAAGGTTTCACCCCCCTCACTCTGAAAAAATAAAGTACTGTATAACCTCGAAATGCCCCCATGGGGGTTTATTTTTTCGCCAGCAAAATTTGAGGGGGGGGGTTAATTCGAGGGGGGTTATAATTTCGTCGGAAATTTTCATAAGGATCGTAGTAAATAGTAAACATTTGCATACCCAAAACAGGTAATAAATGTGTCCAAACAGGATATATTTGGAAATAAAAACGTAGATAGATTGCATACATGATGTACATCATTCCGGGTGGGTATTTCGAGGGGTGGTATTATTTCTCCAGCCCATCTTGAGGGGGGGGGGGTATTATTTATCCTGCCAATTTTGTGGGGGGGGTTAATTCGAGTGGGGTTAATTCAAGGGGGATAATTCGAGGTAATACGGTAAGTACGTTTACGTTTCCTCCCATAAAATACCAGTACACATTTACTCGCGTACTTTTTGAAACTCTGATTGCTTTCTGGCAAAATTCCAACAAGCGAGTAACATGCCTATTGTTTGACTGCTTGTCACATTCACTCTTAGTGTTGCTTGTGGAAACCAATTTTCATGCGTTTTACACTACCGTGCAGAATAGTTGTGACTTTTCACCCCTAGGAAACGGGAGGCTTTTTGTCCACCACACGTCTTGCTTGTGGAAACAAATTTTAAACTGTTTTACTGCCGCCATATCCACGACGTGACACTGTCTCAACGCAAACAAAGCAACTGTTTAGACAAAAGTCGCAAAACGTTTGAGTCTTTGTTTGTCTGTTTGACTTTCGACCTGTGTTTGTGCCAATGCCGCGTTCAAGCCGCACAATAAACTTTGTGTTTATGGCTATCCGAATGAAAAAGTGTCTGGGTGATAATCCCCGTGGCTGTTGCATGAGCGTGGTGCGAACAAAGGCGCCAGCCAACTGTATGCATTGTCTGCGTGTGGTCAATCCCTCGCGCCAGATGATAATCCATGCGGCGGCACGCTGAGCGCATGCATCCATGCATTCTTCTCTGTTTCCTTCTCTGTTTCCTCTGTGAGCAGCGGAAGTTGTGTGTGGATCGCACCAGCGGGGCGGCAGTCGGCACCACGCAGAGTGCGAAAACTCCTTGCATCTTCCATTTTTAGGTGCTTTGAGCCGTCGGTCCAGCTGCGTAGACTTGTGTATAGTTAAAGTTCCCCGCAGTAACTTGCGTCACATTTCCCCTGTCTCTCTGTTATGAGTTTACGATTTCTGAGTTTCTCAATCCGCAGCACGATCGCTGGCGCCTGCAGCAGGGTTTAAAAATTGGGACCCTGTGGGAGGTTGTTTTTATGCAAGCATTGCGTGCCAAAATATGCGTGAATATTTACAGTTCCCCCATAATTCGCAACGGCGCCGGTGCCCTCTGGGCTCAAAAGACCCCGCGCATCAAGACTTTTTCTTTGTTTCAGAATTGCATTAATTTTCATACCTTCAGAATTTCAGATGTCACCTTTTTCTGAGGTGCGATGTGCTGTTCTTTTGTTCTCGCATTGATTTCGCCCGTTGCGACAACGCATGGATTAACTGGGGATGCTCCTAAAATGCGATTATAACCCAGTCTTATAAGTCTTTCATTCCAATTTTTCTTTGGTCCCTGATTTGCTACCAGCATGTTTTGCTTGTTAGGGTGTATACTCGGCGAACATCACACTTAGTATGGAAACCTACCATAACCCATCTGAATAATGAATTAAAAATTATACAATTTTTCATCCTAATAATTATTTTTTACTATGGAATAAGTGATGTCGAAATTGATCACAAGATTATGTTCATTAAATTATGGTAGGACTTTGCGCATACTTTGCCCAGTATCAAGGACGTAGCCAGGGGGCAGAGGGGGGGGGCGGCGCCGGACCAAGAAATGTGCAAGAAATGGCACTTTCAGAAGACGATTTTGTTGACAGTTTTAAAAAATTTGGCGCGCAAGCGCGCATTTTCCCTTCACAACATCTATTTTCGGCTGATCGGTCTCCGCGTCTTCAAATCCAGTGAAAATGGACTCAATTCCTGTCCATATCACATGCTGTTTTTGGCGCCAATGCCAACGCCAGTGGCGCCATGGCGTGGCGCCTACGAATGGCGCCAGCGCCATGGCGCAATTCCTGTACGTCAGGGGTAAAATTTTAGGGGGGGGGGGGTCCCCCCCCCCGTTCTCCGGTCTCTGTATACAACCATCCGCCGCTCAAAAATCCTGGCTACGTCCCTGCTTACTATGGAAACCTTCATAAACCATTGGAATGATGAATTAAAAATTATACAGTTTTTATCGTAATCATTCGTTTTTACTATGGAAAAAGTTATTACAAAATCGATCACAAGATTATGTTCATTAAATTATGGTAGGATTCTGCGCATACTTTGCCCTGTATACAAATTTTTTGCTTTGTGTTTTCATATTTATTTCAACCACGGATGACAAACATCTAATTCTACAATAGACCATATTCAAGTTCAATCAGCACAATGATCACCAAACAGATTGTCTTAACTTATCACACCAAGAAATGTGTATCGATCCCTAATCATGGATTTTCAGTTATGTCGTGTATGGATTAGCATCTTTACAGTTCTCATTCTCATTGTATAATTGGATTTGGTAACTGTTAAGCTTCAAATATCATTTTTCTCATCTCAACTTGATTTATCAAATCACTCAAAGATTGTTGGAAGGTCTGCCACGATGTTTCCATGCAGTTATAAAATTGTTTCTGGTTCAGAATTTTGCCAATTACTGTGTCTGTCATAAAATTTTTCATTTTGACAGCCACTGTAAATTTTGTCACACTGTTTTTAATAATGGTTATATCGGGATAATCCCTCCCCTTGCACTTTACATGCTGCTTTTATGATTGTAAATGGATTTACATTTTACTAAAGTTCTGATGAATTTATAACCTGTGCCCGCTTCAGCTGTGCCTTTTTGTTAAAGAATGTTCACCAAACAAAAATTTCCACAATTTCTGTAATTGAAAGGGAAAACGATAGTCCATTCAGCTGTTTACTGTATACCTATGGAATGCCAGTTATATTGATTTATTCACCTACAGTAAACGTTTGGATATACCTAGCTCTCAAGACTTTACTATAATTTTCTTTTAAAAGTGATTTTCAGTAAAAACATAGTTATTTCCGGTTTTTCAAATAGAGTTTCAAATTTACCATTAGGCCCCAAATTCAAGAATTTATGGTACTTTTCAAAGAGGAACACTCGCTGGGTCATTTTACCTTTGCTCGCATTTTTCGTCCTCGCGGCACGTTCGTTCTGCGATCTGCAAACGGTTTGCTGTTTTGCGATTGGACATTTTTTATTTCCTTTGCAATGTACGTTTTTGTATGCCGCTTTTCGGTGTCATCTTTTGATAACAGCGTGATTTTTCTATAGCCTTTTGTGCTGGCAGCAGCGGCGCCGATTCTTTTGATTTGTTGCGTGCAGCTTCCTTTTTCTGGAGCCGCCAGCGCCAATCGCATTGAGAATTTTCCTCACTTCGCCGCACTTTTCCACATTTGTTATAATCACTCGTTCTTGCCTTTAATTGGTGGCAGTGGCACGCGTTTCCCACTCAATCATGAGATTTCAGTAATTCGGATTTCATTAATCACTAATTATCACAGGGGGCCCCACCCTCTTTGGGACTTTCTCTGACTCGAGTCATACAAAAGTGGAGAGCGCTGGCAGTTAGACAGTGTCATTTTGCAGTTTTGTGCTGATCACGAAAATCACCCGATCTGGCACTTTTGCACTACACTATTAATTGTGCATTCAATCTCCCACTTGCATTTTTATCCTCAAAAATGTACTCAGAAAAGTGCCATTCACATCTGGGTTTAGTCGCACTGCGTGCACGCTGCCGCGCCAGTTTCCGGCTGAAATTATCATTTGCACTGAATCGCAAACGATAATCAGTGAAAACGATTTTCATGTATCCTGATGCACTGCCATGAGCACCTGTGCAGCGCCGTAATTATGGTCGTTTTTCTGCGATTTTCAATTATCCTCAATTTTGGTGCATTTCACTTTCGACAGGTGCGCTGCGCAGCTGCCGCAGTTCACGAAGTCATACTTAGGCAAATGGCATCTTTATGTGATACTTCAGTTTGCATTTTCAAGCGATTCTAACTCATGATTGGTGATGGAAAAGTGACATAAAAGGGCACTATCCCTTCACTAATCATGATCTTGCTCAAGCATTGGCCTCTTCACACTTTGCACTTGAAAGTGGCCATGGAAACAATATGGACATTATGTCTGAAGTTTACCGCCGCATGGGCACATCTGCTGCATTGATTTGAGCACCAGAGGGTACTTCCATGAATCTCCATTTCTACACAAAACTCATTGTGCCGCGCGGCGTTTTGATGTCAACTTTACACTTTCGCGCCCCATACGGTTCAATCTTTGATTGTTTGATTTAGTATTTACTCAAAAAGCGATTTGTGTTTGATCGTGTTGCGTGACATAATTTGCTCGCTCACCCGCTCATCAATTCCCAGTTTTGTTCGATTCGCTTTCACACGCGTTATCAACGACCCACTGCGCAGCTCACACATCGATTCACTCCAGTCCAGCTACATTGTTCCTGCGTCCCGCTGCAGCGATGTCCAACGTGTGCTGCAGCAGCGAGGCCGGCAGTTTGGCCGGTCTGCAGTCGATCTTCACGCCCGCCACCCAACTCGCCCAGCTGCTCGACCAACTACACACGTCCGTTCTGTTGTATTTTGTGAGCTGATCTCTTGTGCTTCCTTGAGTTGACAAGCGACCCCATGAGTTGGCAGCTTTTGTTTCGTCAACTCCACATTCATATACATTCAGTCCAATGCATGCTGTGCGTGTAGGTTGGACTCGAGTGGCGGGGCGGCCTCGTGCAGCCGCGACGACTTCGGCACGCCGCTGCTCCCGGGCGGCACGCCGCGGCTGCGCTTGCAGCTGGACCACGACGAGCACGACGACCATGGTTCGTGGTTCTGTTTCATCCATGTTTTTTGCCGGGGGGAGATTTTTGTGTTTTCTTTATAATTTGGTATACTCGGCAGACCGCAAAGCATGTGCTTAATTTAATGAATAAAATCTTAATAAATTTCGTAATTAATCATTCCATAGTAAAAACGAAATATTGTGGTTCAAACTACTATATTACTGTAAAATGTTTGGTTCATCATTCAGATGGGTTATGGTAGGTTTCCATACTAAGTGTGATGTTCGCCGAGTATACGTCGGTCGCTTTTGCATTTTGCTTTCAAGTCTATTGTGTTCGCAGACTCGCCCAACGCGGTGGACTGGCTGCACCACTTCGCGCAGAACGCCTCCACGCCGGGCGTGCCTGCCTCCTCCCCCGCTGTCGACTTCTCCCATTGGTGCGTCTCGTTTTTGGCATTTGTTCATGCTTAGGCTAATGTATTCCGGCTTATATTTTGTGCCCTTTGATATTGCCGCCAACGTGCGTGTGTGACAATTTGAACGTGGGAGTTATTGATAGCCGCGACGCGTGCACTTCCGTGGTGGGAAATGCAAATATTTGCTCGCTACTATACTTTTGCCTCATATCAATGATGGTTTCTAGAGATACAGTATCATGACATCTTCCCCCTGACCAGAAACATGAAAATTTGATTGGCAGTCGTAAAATCATTTTGATTTTATCGCCATGCGGCATTTGGTTCTTTGGGCGTGTGTTATAACGCAAAGTTCTCCGAGATTGAACACCAGGTAATTCCGAACTTGAGTGGAACACATGGTGCCCTCGCGTAATCTCAGACGATGCGCTCTCGTTTTTATGGTTCGGACTCGCTACCGTAGTACTATTGAATATATAGTTCGGGAAACCAATGACGTTTGCTATACTTTTGTTCATTGTCTTACCGTAGAATGTTTGACCCATCGGAAGTACTACTGCCCTGAAGTGCACTATTTATGGTGTCATAAAAATGATGGACGCTGTGTTTTAGGGGTTGCCGTGCGCTGAGTGTTTGGTTTCACGTGACCTCTGAGAGCCATCTTTTTATTTTTTATCGGTATGGGAAAAGAGCCCGTTGTGCCCTGATTTGAACTCTAGAATGGAAGTTGGTTGGCTGGGTAAATACAGAGAAATAATTTATGCTCGCGAAAATCCATTGCATCTACGTTTCTGGATCAGTCACCGTTAACCGAACCCTGTCCCAATTGCAGTCTGCACTCGCCGGTTGCTTCGGCCGCCCTGTTGCCCTCGCCCAAATTGGGACTGGGCGCGAACCTGTCCCTCTGCACCATCTACAGCGAGGCGGACGACAGCACCAAACATGCAGATGGTGTGTTTGCGAGGAGTCGGACGGATTGCCCCACAGAGTGCTTGCCGGACGAGCGACGCACATGCACACTGGATGGGCACTCGAAGGACAGCGGGCTGGGCGACTCGTTGGACGCGTTCCTGGCGCGCGCAGAGAATGGCGCCAGCGCCAAGCGCAGCGCCACGCCAAAACGCCCGCTGGCGCAAAGACAGCCGCTCAGGTGCATCGGCAACTTGAATAATAAGGTTGGTGTTTTTTTGGTGCTGATGCCCCCATTTTGACATATTCTAGTAATTGATTGAACTGATTGAATTAATTTAATTGAATTTCTACAACACTTGGCGCATAAATAAATAAACAATTGAATTTGTTTAGAAATTGTTATGAAATATATTGGGCCACTCAAAACAACGTTTTTCCATCCCTAGTTCATCACTAGTCACAATACAATTTATCAACCCGTTTCACCGAGCAGCGCGCCGGCGGTGTGCCGCTGCAGAAGTCGCCATCGGACGGCATCTTGCAGTTGGGGCAGTGGGGCGGTCGCAAGCGGGCGGCTGCAGACTCCCCCTCTGTGCAGTCGCCGGCGCCAGCGAAGAGAGGCAGACCCGGGGCGCCGCTGCTGCGCATCTTCTCCGAGGCTGAGATCGACCGGCCGCGCAACCTGGAGCGCCAGCAGCGCCTGTACGACGACGCCCACTTGATCGGCGACTTCTCCAGGGTTAGATTTAATTGTAGTTTTATGTCGATTGTTTTTATTCACAGTTTGTTTTGGTGTTTTTGGTTCTCATGCGAAACAACACTTATTATTGTGAATAAAACTTTTCAGCACTGCTCGTTGCCAACTCTGGCGCGTGAGAATACCGACCCGCACTGCCAGGATTTGAAGAACATCAGCGCAGAAACTGTGAGTTCCCCACTCAATTTTCACTTTTAGTTTTCATTTTATCAAGCGAGTAGTATTGAAATTCTGCACTCGATTTCGAAAATGCCAATTAATATTGACCTCCACCCTCTGACAGCTGGCGCAGCTGCTGGGCGACCGGCGGGCGGACCGGAGGCTGCGGCTGGTCGACTGCAGGTACCCGTACGAGTTCGGCGGCGGGCACATCGCCGGCGCCAGCAACGTGCACACGGCCGAGCAGCTGCAGCGCACCCTCGCCGCCCAGCACACGCTGCAGCAGGCCGCACACGAGGACATCGTCGTGTTCTACTGCGAGTTCTCTCAGATGCGCGGGCCCAGAATGTGGGTGGCTTTGCTAATTTGTTTTCTCGATTTTTTTGCACCGTTTTGGTATTATAAATACGGCATCTTCGAGATCATGATTGGAATATCGACTCGGACAAAGTTCTGGTATTGAGAAATATTTTTTTCACAAGAAAAATATATAAAAAACACTTGCCAAAACACGGATGGCTGAGAAGGACAGGAATACACACTGAGGTTTCCGTTCACAATTCTCAGTGCAGAATAGTCATTTTGCAATGTTTTCACATTTTTCTGTGATCGGGATTGGCTTTAAAAAATTTTCTGATCGGGATTGGGATTGGGCCAGTAGTATGTGGATCGGGACGGCAAGACCCCGAAAATTATGATTCGGGATCGGGGTCCCGTTTAACACTCTACGGCATTGGCTTAACTTCACTTTGTTTTGCGCAGGACGCGTCTGCTGCGGAACCTGGACCGGCGCGCCAACGGGCACCGCTACCCGCAGCTGGCCTACCCCGAGGTCTACCTCCTCGCCGGCGGCTACAGCCACTTCTTCAAACACTTTCCTGTTAGTGCCGCGCATCTGTATTTTCTGGCTTAACAGACTAGATATTTTTGCTTACATTTGTGAAATATTTCAGGATTTAATTTAAGAATTTATCGTTTTACTTGCCATTTTCAGAAACGGTTATACACATTTTTTCAAACCAAACTGCAAATGTAATCTCAGAAAATATCCCAAAACATAAAACAGGTATTATAGGTAGAATGAAATCTCGGTATAATGCAATGGAAATATATTAGGTTGTCAACTAAGTAACATTAATTTTTTGCAATCACACATACACAAAAAATTAAGGTTACTTAGTTGACAACCTAATACATGGGAACATTTTATATTTTCTTTTCGTAAAATAAATATATTTACTCTCCGGGAAAACCTGGAGAAAATGTGAATAAATTAAAGATTTTTTCATCGAAAAAAATTTCCCGAGATTTTTGGAAAGCTAATCACAATTATTCTCACCACACCACACTTTCGACAACATTTATCAACGCTTTTTTCCTAATTTCAATTTCCCCCCTGAATGTTGCAGTCGCTGTGTACGCCGCAGTCGTACGTGCGCATGAACGACATTCCAGCTGAACTGGCCAAGTACAAGCCGCCCAGCGGCAAGGGCAGGAAAGCTGGCAAGGTGCCAAATTTCGCTCAGATGAGTTGCACTCAGCAACAGGCTGGTAATCGCAGGAAATTGTTTTGACAGATGTATATTATTGAAGGAGGTAGTTAAAGAGGTTTCTGTGTGTTTGTATAGTGCCTATTTTGTTGTAGTGATCATGGATTTATTCACGGTAGGAGTCATCGTGTGCTTCCAGATGCTCATATTTACTCAGTGCCAGGGGTATCCTAGATTTTGACCCTTCTGGGGTTCAATGTATGGGCCTTTTCGATGTGAAAAATTGCTCAAAGTGGGTGAAAATAGCCCAAAAAAGGTATATACGTACATATAGCACTAAAATAGCTGAAAACAGACAGTTGTACACGTGAAATAGTGATTTTGGAAGTGAATATCTGTAAGGTGATTTGGGTGCTTCAGGGGTCCCCTGCGCGGTGCTCATCGTGCCCCCTCAAATGATCAAACGGCGATTCCCGTAAATGAGCAGTAGATGAGCACCGGGTAAAGATGAGCACTGGTCCTTAGTTGTTCGAAATACGTTGCTTTCATTTGTTGCAATTAACATTAATCCTGGTATTCACCAAATGCTCATTGTACAGAAGTGTTGTCATTCATATTTCATTGTATGTGATATCAGAGATTTTCTATCCAACCAGTGCCTCAGTCACCTTAGTGACATGTAAGTTATGAGTTACCGTATTACCTCGAATTAACCCCCTTGAATTAACCCCCCCTCAAAATAACCCCCTAAAATTCGGCTGAGGAAATAATAACCCCCTCCCCCCCTAAAATTGAGTGTAAAGAGAACGTACATGACAAATACCGCAGTTTGTCACCTGTACAATGCAGAACACACGCTAAAACTGATGATTGAGTGACGTTAGGGCAGGGTTTATGTGTATACACAGTTATGTATGCCTATAAACACATACATCTATGTAATTGTCCGATTTTTCTACGTCTGAGTATGGAGAATTTCTGAAGATTTCTGGCGAAATAATAGACCCCCCTCGAATAAACCCCCCCCCCCCTCGAATTATCCCCCCCCCCTCAAATTTTGCTGGCGAAATAATAAACCCCCTGGGGGTATTTCGAGGTAATACAGTATTTTGATTGTTGTAATTACGTTGGTATAATAAGTTATTATGATAAATAACAGTAACATAGAGTAACTTTTTTATATTTAAAATTCTGTTGTAAGAATTGATGGTTTGATCTCAAGGTGAATCCGATTTTTGTATTTTGTAACGTTTTTTTGTATAAAAAAAAATGTTTTGTTTCATTTGATAGAATGGACCTTGATTCGTGTATGACTGCTGTAAATAAGTTTTAAGATCGTGTATAATTGTAGATTTAAGTGCTTGAATAATTGATGGAATTCAGGAAAATGCATTTCACAATACTGTCTTGAAAATTATGTTCTTGTGTTTATTCACTGTCGTGTCATTTATGCATTTTAATGCCGTAGTATTTATTAATCTTTTGACACATTTGGTATTTATTACTTTGTGGTGGTGGGTTTTTACATATTGAATTGATATATATTTACTAAAATGGTAAACCTTAAAAAATACATCCTCATCAAAAAGAAATGATCATACTTCAATTTATAAATAATGGTCATGATGGAAGATTTGCCAACTTGGGGCCAAATCGGCACGATGCCAAGTTACAAGATTGATATATGGTTAACTCAAGTTATAAATCAGATGACACGTTCATATCTCCTCTCACTCACAACTTTTGGCCAGCTGCTGAATTGAAACGAGATCCAGCCACTCCGCGCCTTCCACCGTGGTATGAACGAGCTGCCAGCAAGCAAACGTCCTTGTGCAAGATGCCAGGCGACAGTTGCTCACGCGCAAGCGAAATCTGGTCCTTTTTACTGCCAGGATGTTGTGCATCGGGTGTTCGAACTTCTATCACGCTCTTACATGACTACGGCCTCATAAATAGTGCGACTTACATCAGCTAATGGTATGACCGACATCTGGCGCCCTTTTTCTGCCGCTTTGCCAATACGGTATATAGACTATATACCGTATTACCTCGAAATACCCCCATGAGGGTTTATTATTTCGCCAGAAAAATTGAGGGGGGTTAATTCGAGGGGGTGGGGTTTATTATTTCGTCAGAAAGATTGTAGTAAAAAGTAGGCATTTGCGTATCCAAAACAGGCAATAAATGTGTCCAAACGGCGTATATTTGGACATAAAAACGTAGATAGCTACACAAATCACCGTATTTCCTCGAAATATCTCCCCCCCCCCAAATGGACACTGTGAACTTATACCCCCCCTCGAAATACCCCCCCCCCCCAAATTTAGTGTATAGAGAACGTAAAATACATAAGCTGTAAAATACATAAGCTACACATTTTTGTGTAGCTGCAATGCAAATTAGCAGAAACATACATCATGTAAATACATTCATACATGACGTATTTATTACGTACATGACGTACATCATCCCGAAGGGGGGGGGGGTATTTCGATGGGGGTTACTTATTTCCCCAGCCAATTTTGAGGGGGGTTAATTCGAGGGGGGATAATTCAAGGTACAACGGTAGGTAAGCCCTGTCCTAATGAAACTAAATTATAGTATTTGACATGTGTTCTGCATTACGCGGATCAGAATCTACAGTTTTTGTCATTTACATTCTCTTTAGACCCAATTCGGCTGGGGGTATTTCAATAGGGGGTCTGTTTTTTCCCAGCTATCTCTGTCCTAGGGATATTTCGAGGGGAGGGGGGTTCGAAGAATGTTGAATGCATCAATCTAATGAAGAATATATTGATCAGTATACTAGGGATAATAAAATGACATTTACACACATCAAAAATAATTAGTAGGGCTACTTATTCTGTAGCTACAACGTTTCACGTTTCAGTTTCAATTTTTCTTATAGCTGTAATCTCAGCGTCACAAACGACTACCGTATTTCCTCGAAATACCCCCCGGGGGTGATTGTTTCAGAGTGAGAATCTTGAGGGGGGTATTTCGAGGGGGGGGGGCTTAGTAAGTAAGGTTTTGTTCATTTTCGATGTTTGATAGACATCACGTCACCGATAATGTGATACCAATGACGCACATGGTAGTCATAACCGCAAAATTTGTTTATTATTTCGCCACAAATTTTGTGAACTCCCAGTACTAATTTATTGCTTGTAACGTACGCAGACGTAGAAAAATGCAACAAGTATGAGTAAGCACCATGTATGAGAGTCTATAGACTTATTAAAGTGTGTAGTCCTTTTTAAACCTATTATAACGTAACACGGTTAGCGTTCTAAAAATCTCTTGGAGATTTATATTTTAAAAATCTCAGAAAATATAATTAAATGGTAATTTAATTATATTTATATTTTTTCTGAGATTTTTCAGAGAGATATAATTATATTTTTTATTTCTGTGGGAGAAAATATAAAAAAATCTCTCTGAAGTCACCTTTTTGAAAAAAATTTGTTCCAATTTTCATACTTTTTGCCCATTTTCACCTTCAAATCTACTACAATCCATGCTTTTTCCCCTTATTTTTGGCTATACATGTGCTTATTTTTATTCCATGTTTGGCTATTTTATTTCCCTTTATCTCTTGAAAAAACTTACATAAAAGCCTATGTGATATACAAGTTCTGTACTTGAGTAGTTTCAAAAAGTATTTGTAAATGTGAGTACAGGTACTTTCTTCAGAGAAATGTGAACATATTTACTCATTTAACTCAGTAAACTTGAGTATACATATTTTTTGAGTAAACTTAAATATGTTTTAGCAACTTTGGAAAAAAGAGAGAAAAGTTGAATGGTAAATGGGTGAAAGTGAAAATTCAGTGAATTCTGAGGTTGCAGAGGGTGATGTCATGTGGTGTTTGGGAAGTTATGCAGCTAGAACAATCAAGCAATACACCATTACCATCATCAGTCACCAGTTCCTGCACAATTCGCAGTTTATGATATTTTTATGAAAGTTGGCCGAAACGAATGCCCCACATTCTGCACTGAATATTAGTGATGGAATGGCGCCATGGCGCTGGCGCCCTTCAATGGCGCCAAAGGGCGCCAGCGCCATGGCGCCATTGGCGCTTGGCGCTCTTTTCTCTGGCGCCACCTGGCGCCTGGCGCCATTATTTCAGATGGCGCCATGGCGCCCTTGGCGCTTGGCGCCATTTTTCACTGGCGCCATTGTTTTGGATGGCGCCAGAAAAGGCGCCAAGATGTAGTAAAAGTAGCAGATTTGCCTTGTTCAAACTGCAAAATGTTACTGCAAGAACTGCAAATTTAAGATAAATTATTTACCAAATATAGGTAGTTTGTTTACTTTATGTTGTAATTATAGTCTTCAAAAAGAGTGACCTACCTACCTAATTGACTTTTTACTGGATGCTGCATCGGGTTATAGACTTTTTCTCGGGATTTTTAAAATATTGTTCCTACTTGTCTCAAATGTGACACTTTAAAAAAGGGGCAAATGTTGTTGGAAAGAAATTAAAGAGGGTAAAAAATGTGTGGTACCAGTTCTAGTCACCGTTTCCATGCTCAATCCATTTTTTGAAAATTAGGAAATATCACCTTTTGACGCCTCAAATGCTATGTTCAATGAAAGGTGTTTTTCAAATGGGGTAATTTGACTCATGGTATTAGAGTCTTCAATACCTAGGTAGGCTTTTTCAAGGTCAAAATAGCAGAAAAAAGGGAACATCACTAAACCAATCAAATCAACCTCCAGTATAGATAGATAAATAGCTGAGCTGTCTCTGGGATAGATAGGTATGTAACTGGGCGATTTGGGGGAAGAAGTGTTTTCAAAGACGGAAGATGTATCTTCAAAGATTATTATTTCGCATGAAAAGTTCATCTCAAAGTTCATTTAAGAGGCAGATCAAGCAACCTTGTTAGTTTTGATGGACTTTGGGACTAGGAAAATGTATCGACACTGTGTGCTGTTCTATAAGTGCTTCTGTTACGATATACACAATTAATAAGTGACTTTTATCCTTGGCGCCATTTTGGCGCCCGGCGCCATTGTTTCTGGCGCCCTTTGGCGCCTGACGCCATTTTTTCAGATGGCGCCGTGGCGCCATTGGCGCCTGGCGCCATTTTCTCCGGCGCCCGGCGCCATTATTTTGAATGGCGCCATGGCGCCATTGGCGCCTGGCGCCATTTTTCCTGGCGCTTTTCCATCACTACTGAATATACTCTGTATACCTATAAGTGCTGCTTGTGCTGAGCAGCTTTTCAGTCAGACTTCAGTCATGACAAATAGGTGTTTGAATTTGAGTGAGAAGACTTTTTGGAAAATAATATGTTTTTGAAGGTGTTGAAGTACTTTCTTGGATGCCGTCGGGGCGCCGCACGATGCCTCGGCGCACAGCTCTACGCTCGTTTTGCCGCTGGCCGGCGGTGTTGGCAGAAGTCCGCGGTGCCCGTTTCCTGTGCGGGGCATTTGCGTTTCCGGGATACTGTTCGATATTTTGTCTAAATTCACAATGTTTTCACCTCTATGTGGTTCTGACGTCGCCGCCGCCGCCATGCGGTCGGCCGAGTGCCCGCGCGCTTGCAGTACGCCATGGCGTGGCGGGTCTGCGCAATGGCCCGTGAATTTATACCAGAATTGGCCACGTGCCAAAAACTGTCGCCAAGTGTGACCGCTTGTCAAAACCGTTCGCCATACGCGTGCCCAGACCCCCTGCCCACCTTTTGAAACTCTCGGGGGTCCGCTGACGTGTCGTGGGTGTGTGTGCTTGGCCGGAGGTGTAACGTGCTGCTGCTGGCGTTCTCGTCGCGGGGCGTCGATTCTCGAGCGGCGGTGATACTCGGAGCTGCCGGCAGCGTTGACTTCTGAGTGCGCGGTGTCCGTGCCGTGGGGCCGCGCCTGTGGGGTGTTTGTGACTGTTTCGTAGCGCTCCATTTGCGTATGCCGTACCCAAACAACTGGCTTGGCACTCACCCAAGTTATCGGCACTCGTTTGCGTTCTGGCTCATTCGGGGGCGGGCTGGTGTCGCCATACTTGGAGCCGCCCACGCGTGTGGCTGCCACTCGTCCGCGCGTTGTGTTGGCGTTTTGCTGGCCGACCATTTCTGCTAGCGTTGTAGTTTGGTTGACTTCGGGCGGGTTTTTTATTTTATTTTTTATTTCGTTGGCTCGTACGAGTGTTTCTATAGGTATTCTTTGGATACGATCCCCTGTATCCACCAACGCAATTGATTTGTCCAGTCCTACTACTGTGTGTGGGCCTGACCGTATCGGTTGCGTTTTCTGCTGGACGGCCATTCCCCACTTTATTTCCGTGTATACGGTGTCGCCGATTGCGATTTTTGTGTTTTTGTTTCCGTCGTGTGCGCGTTTGTAGCGATCTTGGGCGTTGCGTAGCTGCCTTTGCGCTTGTTGCCATAGTCCTTGAAGGTGTCCCGGTCGCTGAGCTGCCATTGGAATTCGAGCTACTAGTGTTTTGAGCGTTGTTTGTAGTCGCGTGTTGCGACTTGGCGGGCTATGAATAGCCTCATCACTATTGTTGTTGTTTTCGGGACTATCTGCCCCTGTCAAAATCGATGGCATATAGCCAAATAGTAGTTCGAACGGTGCGTGTGCTATGTCGCGATTGTACGCTGTGTTCATTCGAAGTCCTATCTCTGGTAGCGCCGCGGGCCAATCTCTCGAATTGGCGTTATTCTCTGTCCATTGTCGGGTTAATTGTTCTACACTTCGGATTGCTCGCTCTGCCAGCCCGTTTGACTGTGAGTGATATGGGGTTGTCGTGCGCAACTTGATGCCCCATTTTTTCGCCAGTTCAGTGACGTCTTTGTTGACAAATTCTGTTCCGTTGTCACTGACCATCTCTTGTGGGGGTCCGAATAGGTGTATTACGGATTTTTCTATCGCTTTTGCCACTGCATTCCCTGTTAGTTGTCGCAATGGTGCCAGTGCGACGGCTCTTGTCAAGTAATCCACCATTACTAGCAAGTGTTTGTGCCCTTTATATTCGGGCATTGGCGTTGTGTCGGCAGCCATTTTTTGCCAGGGTCTGGTTCCTGGGTCCACTGGGAATAGTGGGCTGAAGCATGTTTTTTGGCCGTCTTTTGTTATTTTGCACACGTGGCACTCTTTGACCCAATCCGTGGCGTCTTGCCGCATTCGTGGCCATGCTGCCACTCGGCCTGCATGTTGCACTGTTCTCTCTACTCCGCCGTGTGTGCCCAGTCTGCCGGAGTGTGCTCTTTCTAGTATCCATTTGCGTAAATGTGTAGGGGCTAGTGGTTGTGCTCCGTGTGGGCCCTGATATAGCACCACGCCATCGGTTATTGTGTACTGTGCTTGGCTTATTGTCCCTTTTCTTATTCTATTGGTGATCGCTTGGCATTCAGGGTCTTTGGCTTGTTCCACTTTCCAGTCGATTGGGGCTTGGGCCGATCTGGCCATGTGTGGGCATAACTCCTGTAGCGGAACTCGGATGCTCTCACTGGCCCTTTCGAATGCTGCTGAGTCCACGTCATCAATGGGGTTTCGGCTTAGCGCGTCGGCTATCACGTTTTGTTCCCCTGGACAATATTCGATTGTCAGGTCCTTGAGGGACAGTCGCATTGCCCATCTGTGTGTCCATCTTTCGATTTTGCCATGGGCTGGTTTTATCAGTGCGTTCACTAGCGCTTTGTGGTCAGTGCGCAGGACTACTTTTTGCCCATCAATGTAATCGCCCAGTCTGTCCAGTGCCCATGTGCACGCTAGCGCTTCTTTTTCTATTACCGACCAATTTTTGTGGGTCGTTGGCAGCTTTTTTGACACAAATGCCACTGGGCGTAACCGGTTCGGATCGGTGTCACTTTGCTGCATGAGTACCGCCCCTAAACCGATGTCGCATGCATCCGTGTATAGGTAGTACGTCTGTGTCCGGTCCGGGTGTGCCAGCACTGGTGCCTTGCTTAGTTTGCTTTTCAGTGCTTCGTATGCCTCTTTGGCGTCTGTTGTCCAGCTGTCATATGGCGGGATCGGGTCGTTTCCGTTCACTCTGTATTTCCCCTTGGCCATCTCATTCAGTGGTGCTGCCAGTCGGTGAAACCCCGGGATGTGCTGGCTGAAGTAGCCTGCTTTTCCCAGGAATGTTTTGATTGCCTGTTTCGTTGTTGGCGTGTCCATTTCCAATATTGCGGCGATGTTACTTCTCTTGGGCTCGATGCCGCCCTTGCTGAGTTCAAATCCCAGGAATTTTACTTTTGCACAAAAAAAGTGACATTTTTCTGGTTTTAGCCTAATTCCTGCCCATTGGAGCCTGCTGAATAGTTGCACTAGGTGCCGCATGTGCTCCTCCGGACTGTTGCTTGCCACCAGCACGTCATCTATGTACGCAAAGAACGCTGGTCGTTCCGGTTCTTGGTTTAGTCCTGTTAGCACGCAATCCATGAGCCGCTGGAAACTCGCTCCCGCGTTTTTTAGACCCAGCGGCATGCGTGTGTAGCTGTATTGCCCTCTGCTGCATACGAATGACACCATGTCTCTCGTGGCCGGGTCCGAGATGGTCACATTGTAGTAGCCGAAGCTAGCGTCCATTGTGGAGAAAAATGACCGGCCGCTCATTTGCTGGAACATGTCTGATATTCTTGGCAATGGGTATGCGTCTCTCACAGTGACATCATTCAGTTTCCTAAAGTCCAGACACAGGCGGTAGTCTGTTTTGCCTTTCGGCACTATGACTAATGGGAACGCCCATGGTGATGTCGATGGCACGATTAGTTTCTTCTTGAGCATTTCTTCAATCGTTCGCCATACGAATGCGCGTTTGGGTGGTGTTTCAAAACGGGCTGCGCATTTGATCGGTTGTGTGCCCGGGATCAATTCGATTTTATGTTCTGTGACCTGTGTTTCTCCGATGTCATATTCCGTGAGGCTGAACAGCCCAATTTGTCGTGCCAACAGATTCTTGAATCTCTCTTTCAAGTTTTCCGGGAGTGCATCTTGCGTTCCCGTTGGTAGGCGTGGCCATACTTGGTCTATGTGGCTTTGTTGCTCGGGCGTGAGCTTTGCCCAGTTGGTGTCTTCTTGCGTGACTGGTGGTGGTTCTGGCAGTTGCAATGTTCCCTGCGCGGCCGCCTGTTCTTCTGCCATGAGCACGTGGGATGTGGCGAAAATCTCGGCTACCTTTGTGTGCGCTGGGATGAACTGGTCAATTCCTGTGGTGTTTGTCATTCGCAGTGGGAAGCTGGGTTCCTCTATCCAGTTCCGCCCCGGGTGCAGCGCCGTGTTGCATATTACTCCCGGTATCGACTCTGTCAGTTGCCCGCTGTCATTTCTGACGTACGGGTCTAATGCGTATGCCACTTTTCCTCCGGTTTCTGAGTGCTCCGGGAGTGGCATGTTTTTGTCCGTCATGACTTTGATCTGGTGCTGCTTGCCTGCCGGTATGACCTCATCTTGGGTTGTGCGGACGTCTGCTGTCCTGAGCGTTTTTTCCTCGGTTTCTGTGCGGAAACTCCCTGGTATTTGCTCATATTCTTTGGACAGCCGTTCCAGTTCATTGTGTGCGGTTTGCACTATTTGCAACCTCCCCCAAATGGCCGCCCTACCGATCAGAAGCGGGTCTGCAGGCGGCAAAAATTCCATCAATTTCACTACAGCCGGTAGGGTGTCCGAGTGCCACTTCCCGTCGGGCGTTTGGTGTTTCACCGTCATCTGGTACACCCGCAGCCATTCACTCTTGATGATGTTTCCGGACGTGCGGATATGACTCCCCATGTATGGGTTGAATTTTTCGCGTTCTTGTTGTGGATCTATTCCTGCTTCGGACCATACTTGCTCCAGTGCTGTGTCTTCAATGAATATTCCGATGTTGCAGCCTGTGTCAATGTGGCCTGTGATCGGGACTCCATGAAATACGATGGTTGCCATTGGGTCTGGCGCCCCTGCTGCATAGTTGCATGTAGCTTCTTTTGTGCTGGCGACCGACGGCACCCAGTCGTCGATGTCTGCCCACTCTTCTTGGTTGCTTTCAGTGTCCCAATCTCCGTCGTCTTCTTGCACCGTGTATCGGCTGGCCAGTCTTGGTGGTTCTGCGGTTTGTGTTGTGATGCCCATTTCTTTGCACTTCTGTTCCATTCTTCGCCTTGCGTCTTCATCTGTTTTTCCCTGTCGGAGCATGTTGTCTTTGACTCTTTTTGCCAGTTCCGGTTTGAAAACTGGTGACGCTGGGTCGACAAAGCATTCTTGTGGGCCGTGTGCCATTGGCCCGCGGTGTAAATAGAACGTGCACCATGGTCCCTTGTGGTCCCGGGGGTCAAGTGTAGCTCTTGCCGCTGCTTCCGGTGCCGCCTCTGCGCTTTGTGCCTTGAGCTCCGATCGCCAATTTTGGTCGGTGCTGCGTCGCTCTTGCTGCCAATTCCTGTTTCCCGCAAACCTTTGGCGCGATCGCTGGCTTTGCTCCTCCTTGCGCTGTGCACGCGTGTTCTCGATGTCCAAGCGGGCGGCGTCCATTTTAGTGACTGCCATGTCCAGCGTGCAGCAGTGCTCTTGCCATCTTTCCTTCCACATGTACCAGCATGATGCCGGGAGTAGTTTGGGGACCTCGATGAACAGCTTGTTTCCAATCATCCGTTCCCGTTCGTGGTCAGGCATCGTTTCGCTGATATGGTAAAACGCGGTGCACAGTCGAGTGTACAATTCGATTATTGTCTCCCCTGTGGTGGCTTTCAGGTTGTACCAATCCGCCACTGAGTATGCGTGGTGATCGAGCCTGTAAATGCCAATCAATTTGTCTACCACGTACAGGATGTCGTGTCGGCGGGCGATTCGGATGCTCATGTACCGTTGTTGCGCCACTCCAGTCAGGCACTGCATGAACACATTGTTCCAAAAGAGTTGTTGCATGCTTTCGGGGACGCCTAGGGATTGTTGCATGACCATGTGCAGCCAAAATTTGAATGGTCCTGTGCTACTGTTTGGATCCCCATCAAATTTGATTTGCTTGCTGGCTGCCGACGCGACGTGCCCCACGCTCATTCGGTCCCGCGGAATTGGGATTGCGCTCAATTTGGGCAGGCCATCGTCGGGTGACAGTGCGTATGTCTCCATGTACTGGATCATTTTTTCTAGAATTGTGCCGTCGTCTAGTGTCTCGAGCCTGTCGTCTGTGGCCCACTGCCATGGGTCACTGCTGAATTTTTTCTTGCCGTCTGTGGTCACGGCGACCGTTGGGGTGCTCTGCTGCTGTTTTTGGTCTGCCAGCTGGTCGATTTGCTGCTGCAGCTGTGTTGTTTGTGCCTGCATCTGTTGTTGTTTGTGGTCCTGGTCCCGCCGGATGTCCCGGAGTTGTTGCTGCACCTGCTGCATTGCTCCCAGGATTGCCGTCATGTCTGCTGACTGCTGTTGTGACCTGAGTTCTCGCCGTGGAGTTGGCACGTAGGCTGCTTGCGGCGGGATGCCCGGTCGTATTAGCGGCGTGCTTCCGATGTCCGCGTCATCATTGAAATCCTCTTCCGGGTTTTCCATTGTGATGTGGCTGTCCTTCGTTCCACTGAAGTATTTCTCAGCCATTTTTAACACTTTTTTGGCCAGGGTGTCGGTTCCATCCTTCCATGGCGAGTTAAATTTTGGCCATTTCTTTTTATTTTCCGTGATGGTGTCATCCCGGTATTGGTTGAGGGCATTTCCCGCATTTAACAGCGCCCATCTGTTCGCGGTTGTGCTCCATTCGCTGATTTTCTCTGTGAGCTCTCGCTCCGTGTAGGTGATTTTGGGTGGGGCGTTGCTTGCTGACGCCCCTGGCGGCGTCTCGTCGTCGCTGGGCATTTCTGCTGGTGCACTTGTGCGGTGCTGCTTGATGTCACCTTTGTGACTGCTAGCCTGCTGGCGTTATTGCTTGTCGCCTTTGTTTGGCTGGCCGTGGTGGCACTGCTGCCTTGATTTAATTTCGGCGTTAATGCTTCTCGCCCACGGTGGCAATGCTGCCACTCTGCTCTGTGTTTTATATGTAAAGTGTGGTCACCATGTAGTCGGCATGGGACAGGTGATTGCACAACCGAACCTCAAAGCCGACGAAACAATCGGGCTGGCACCGCGCCAGGTGCTCCCGCTGAAAAATGACCGAAGTGCGTGGACTCTGACCAGAGGCGATGTCAGAGTTGCCACGGCAGAGAAAGTTATTTATAGAACGTTTGTGATGCGATGTGCGAATGATTTCCACCCTTCAAACCGTCGCCATGCGACACGTGATCCCACGGGTTAACTTCAAACACGGTTCATGTCAACTCCGGGCGGGCATGAAACGAATAAGTAAATAACGAGGGAAAGTGGATTTCTGGCTCAGCGCAACTGAACGCCAGATGCATGGAAATACGGCCTTAAATACCCGACGCATGCGCTGCAGCGCTCACGCGTTGCGGCGCCGCCTAATCGGCGCCGTGTCGCGTGATCGCTGTCGCGCGTAAATACCGTGGCGCGTGAAATTGTACGGCGTGCGAGTACAACACCTCGAATTAACCCCCCTTGAAATACCCCCGGAATGGTAACGGCTGCCTGACTTAACACCAATACTACTAAAGCTCAAGTAATGTTGGGGATATGGTGTGCCCTAGCATAAATCATAGGCGCATTCCTTGATGAAAAACCATTCAAAACATTTTCATCATGAATTGAACCAAAATTCCAGTTCATTTTTCCAACTGATGTTGTACATACTCAAGCATTGCATATAATGACTTGACAAATTTTCTGTTTGAAATTTACTGCATGCCATTAAACCAGTTTCCCACAACCACAGAGCTGCATCTGTTCCTAAGTAAATGCCGAAATGTGGTTTGATGCATGCCTTCATGCTGGATGCGAAATGTTTGGGATGCGAAACGATGCAGACTCGTTTTTCATAATGGTTATATCGGGATAATCCATCCCCTTGCACTTTACATGCTGCTTTTATGATTGTAAATGGATTTACATTTTACTCAAGTTTTGATGAATTTATAACCTGTGCCCGCTTCAGATGTGCCTTTTTGTGAAAGAATGTTCACCGAACAAAAATTTCCACAATTTCTGTAATTAAAAGGGAAAACGATAGTCTATTCAGCTGTTTACTGTATACCTATGGAATGCCAGTTATATTGATTTATCTACCTACAGTAAACGTTTGAATATAACTAGCTTATCTTTACTATAACTTTTTTATAAAACTGATTTTCGGTAAAAACGTAGTTATTTCCGGTTTTTAAAATATGTACAGTTTCAAATTTACCATTAGGCCCAAAATTCAAGAAATTATGGTATTTTTCAAAGAGGAACACTCGCTGGGTCATTTTACCTTCGCTTGCATTTTGCGGCCTCGCTGCGCGTACGTTCTGCGATCTGCGAACGGTTTGCTGTTTTGCGATTGGACATTTTTTGTATTCCTTTGCAATTTACGTTTTTCTGTGCCGCTTTTCGGTGTCATCTTTTGATAACAGCGTGATTTTTCTATAGCCTTTTGTGCTGGCAGCAGCGGCGCCGATTCTTTTGATTTGTTGCGTGCAGCTTCCTTTTTCTGGAGCCGCCAGCGCCAATCGCATTGAGAATTTTCCTCACTTCGCCGCAATTTTCCACGTTCGCATTTGTTATAATCACTCGTTCTTGCTTTTAATTGGTGGCAGTGGCACGCGTTTCCCACTCAATCATGAGATTTCAGTAATTCGGATTTCATTAATCACTAATAATCACAGGGGGCCCCACCCTCTTTGGGACTTTCTTTGACTCGAGTCATACAAAAGTGGTGCGCGTTGGCAGTTAGACAGTGTCATTTTGCAGTTTTGTGCTGATCACGAAAATCACCCAATTTGGCACTTTCGCACTGCACTATTAAATAATTCTGCATTCAATCTCTTATTTGCATGTCTCTCCTCAAAAATGTACTCAGAAAGCACCCAATCACATGTAAATGTTTGGTCACACTGCGTGATCGCTGCAGCGCCAGTTTCCGGCTGAAATTATCACCTTGCACTGCATCGCAAACGATAATCAGTGAAAACAATTTTCATGTATCCTGTGCACCTGTGCAGCGCCGTAATTATGACCGTTTATTCGGTGATTTTCAATTATCCTCAATTTTGGTGCATTTCACTTTCGACAGGTGCGCTGCGCAGCTGCCGCAGTTCACAAAGTCATACTTAGGCAAATGGCATCTTTATGTGATAGTTCAGTTCGCATTTTCAAGCGATTCTAACTCATGATTGGTGATGGAAAAGTGACATAAAAAGGCACTATCCCTTCACCAATCATGATCTTGCTCAAGCATTGGCCTCTTCACACTTTGCACTTGAAAGTGGCCATGGAAACAATATGAGTTTTTTGTTTGAAGTTTACCGCCGCATGGGCACATCTGCTGCATTGATTTGAGCACCAGAGGGTACCTCCATGAATCTCCCTTTCTATACATAAAATCATTGTGCCGCGCGGCGTTTTGATGTCAACTTTGACACTTGCGTGCCCACATGGTTCAATTTCTGATTGTTTGATTTAGGTAGATGAGTACTCAAAAAGCGAATTGCGTTTGATCTTGTTGCGTGACAGAATTTGCTCGCTCACGCGCTCATCAATTCGCAATTTTGTTCGATCCGCTTTCACATGCGTAATCAACGACCCACTGCGCAGCTCACACATCGATTCACTCCAGTCCAGCTACATTGTTCCTGCGTCCCGCTGCAGCGATGTCCAACGTGTGCTGCAGCAGCGAGGCCGGCAGTTCGGCCGGTCTGCAGTCGACCTTCACGCCCGCCGCCCAACTCGCCCAGCTGCTCGACCAACTACACACGTCAGTTTGGTTCTGTTGTGTTTATGAGCACATCCTTTCAGATGGCTTTGAGTTGACAAGCGACCGATGGGTTGACAGCATTTGCTTGTTTTGGTCAACTCCTTCTATCCACGTTTGACAACTTTTGTTTCGTCAACTCCACATTCATATACATTCAGTCCAATCCGTGGTGTGCGTGTAGGTTGGACTCGAGTGTTGGGGCCTCGTGCAGCCACAGCTCCACCACGCCGCTGCTCCCGGGCGGCACGCCGCGGCTGCGCTTGCAGCTGGACCACGACGAGCACGAAGATAATGGTTCGTTTTTGTGTTTCATCTATGCTTTTTTGCCCGGGGGGTATTTTTGTGTTTTTATAGTGCCTTTATTGAATTTTTGTAATTTTCTGTCGCTTTTGCATTTAGCCATTGTTGCCAACCAAAATCCAATCAATTGTTTTCATTCACAGAGTCTCCCAACGCGGTGGACTGGCTGCACCACTTCGCGCAGAACGCTTCCACGTCGGGCGCGGCTGCCTCCTCCCCCGCTGTCGACTTCTCACATTGGTGGGTCCCGTTTTTTGCATTCGTTCATGCCTAGACTAATGGTTTCCGGCTTATATTTTGTGCCCTTTGATATTGCCGCCCATGTGCGGGTGTGTGAATTTGAACGTGGGAGTTATTGATAGCCGCGACGCGTGCACTTCCGTGGTGGGAAATGCACATATTTGCTCGCTACTATACTGTTGCCTGATATCAATGATAGTTTCTAGTGATACAGTATCATGACATTTTCCCCCGGACCAGAAACATGTAAATTTGATTGGCAGTAGTAAAATCATTTTGATCTTATCGCCATACGGCATTTGGTTCTTTGGGCGTGTGTTATAACGCAAAGTCCTCCGAGATTGAACACCAGGTAATTCCGAACTTGAGTGGGACACATGGTGCCCTCGCGTAACCTCAGACGATGCGCCTTCATTTTTATGATTGGGACTCGCTACCGTAGTCCTATTGAATGTAAAGTTCGGGAAACCAATGAGTTCTGCTATAGTTTTGTTCACTGTCTTACTGTAGAATGTTTGACCCATCGGAAGTACTACTGCCCTGAAGTGCACTTTTTATGGGTAAGAGATTGTGTCATAAAAATGATGGACGCTGTGTTTTAGGGGTTTCCGTGCACTGAGTGTTTGGCTTCACGTGACCTCTGAGAACCATCTTTTTACTATTTATCGGTATGGGAAAAGGGCCCGTTGTGCTGTGATGTGCACTCTGGTATGG
The DNA here is from genome assembly GCA_964036195.1 of Sphaerolaimus hirsutus. Lineage (NCBI taxonomy): Eukaryota > Metazoa > Nematoda > Chromadorea > Monhysterida > Sphaerolaimidae > Sphaerolaimus > Sphaerolaimus hirsutus. The sequence goes on along the minus strand of OZ038454.1, from coordinate 9,611,043 downwards.
AACTTTGAATAGATTGACTAAATACATAAATACATGCCCTCGCAAACATTCACTGCATTTACATTTTTTGAATCGATTTCTCTGCTACCCATTCTGTCCCAATTGCAGTCTGCACTCGCCGGTTGCTTCGTCCGCCCCGTTGCCCTCGCTCAAATTGGGACTGGGCGCGAACCTGTCCCTCTGCACCATCTACAGCCAGGCGGACGACAGCACCCAACATGCAGGTGGTGTGTTTGAGAGGGGTCATGTCGTTTTGATGTTTTTTTAGTTGTGCGATGGAATTACAAAAAGAAATGGAATGAAATTTTTTATTTTTTTTTGAAATTCAAATGAAAATCGTCACTGAAATCAGTACCTTTACAAGCGACAATTTACCATAACTTCCACCGTACCACCATCTCCATGGTGTTATTGCATAAGGGCGCTTTTCTTTTTGGGGGGACTTGAAGTCTGATCAGATTATCTCCCCATGGGGTCTCTTGCAGCGAAAAGTGTGTGCCATTGTGATGCAGCTTTTCTGATCAAACGATTTCCGTGCATAATTGTCGCTGCATTATGAATTTGAATGAGTCTGTAATTCTCTGAAGCATTTTGTTTGCTCTAGGTCTTTGGGCGTGGGTGTCGCGCCGACTAAAGTGCGTAATCTAAATAGTGTTCTATTGAAATGTAAATATAATGAAAAAATTTGTGTGCAATTGGAAATGCAAACTGCACCTGGCAACGTTTACTGGTGCATTTCGATCACCAAATATTTACAAGAGACGTAATTAACTCAAACGTGTATAAAGAAGTACACCGACGACTTACGTTAAATTCCCGTTTGCCCACAGAGTGCTTGCCGGACGAGCGACGCACATGCACACTGGATGGGCACTCGAAGGACAGCGGGCTGGGCGACTCGTTGGACGCGTTCCTGGCGCGCGCAGAGAATGGCGCCAGCGCCAAGCGCAGCGCCACGCCAAAACGCCCGCTGGCGCAAAGACAGCCGCTCAGGTGCATCGGCAACTTGAATCAGGTTGGTGGCTTTGGAGTTTCATGGTGTTGGCGCCTGCATTTTGACCTATTGTAGTAATTAATTGAACTACTAGAACACAATGGCGCCTGAATACGAACCCTGTTCTTTCAATCGATTTTTTAAATGTTCTAAATTAAACAGGCCCATTAAAAAAACGTTTTTCCATCCCTACTTCATGTGTGACTTGTAACGATGGCAAAAAAAGATTTGAAAATTCGAAAATATTTTCAAATTTTCGAATTTTTTCGGAATTTTCGAATTTTTATTTCACTACTGAAAAAAACACTTAAAAATCGATTTTTTTTCAAAAAAATTCGAAAATTCAAAAATTCGAAAATACTTTTCGAATTTTTCAGGGAATTCAGTGAAATATAATACATTCTTAAGTTCAATCAGCTAAATCGATAGACAATTGATAGGCGGTGAGTCTGAAAGAGTTATCGAAACGAAAAATAATGTCAAAAACGTTGAAATGGCATCCACCGCAGAGCCATAGCTGGAGTCGGGGATGGCATTTTAGGGAGTGGGTCCACTAGACTTATTCGAGGGGGACTTTCGAGGGGGACTTATTCCCCCTCAAAAATTTCTGTAGAAAAAATAACTCCCCTGGGGACTTATCCGAGGATTTACGCTACCTACTTAACAGCTAAAAGCACTTAATTCAATATTTTCCCCAAAAAATTTGAAAATTACCCAAAAAAATTCGAAAACTGCCTAAAAAGATTCGAAAATTCGAAATTCGAAATTTGAAAATTCGAAAATTTGAAATTCGAAAATTGATTTGAGGAAAAATTCGAAAATTCGAAAATTCATTTAGGAAAAACACTTAAAAATTTAAATACTTTTTTTCGAAGGGTTTGCCATCGTTAGTGACTTGGCAGGCTGTAGGGTTGGCTCCTGAGTCATGAATCCGATACATTGACAACTTAGCAACCCGTTTCACCGAGCAGCGCGCCGGTGTGCCGCTGCAGAAGTCGCCATCGGACGGCATCTTGCAGTTGGGGCAGTGGGGCGGTCGCAAGCGGGCGGCTGCAGACTCCCCCTCTGTGCAGTCGCCGGCGCCAGCGAAGAGAGGCAGACCCGGGGCGCCGCTGCTGCGCATCTTCTCCGAGGCTGAGATCGACCGGCCGCGCAACCTGGAGCGCCAGCAGCGCCTGTACGACGACGCCCACTTGATCGGAGACTTCTCCAGGGTGAGATTTGGTTGTAGTTTTTGTCTTGATTGTTTTTATTCAAAGTTTTTTTTTGTTTCTCAATTAAATCCCCTTTATTATTGTGAATAAAACTTTTCAGCACTGCTCGTTGCCCACTCTGGCGCGTGAGAATTCCGACCCGCACTGCCAGGATTTGAAGAACATCAGCGCAGAAACTGTGAGTTCCCCACTCAATTTTCACTTTTAGTTTTCATTTAATCAAGCGAGAAGTATTGAAATTCTGCACTCGATTTCGAAAATGCCAATTAATATTGACCTCCACCCTCTGACAGCTGGCGCAGCTGCTGGGCGACCGGCGGGCGGACCGGAGGCTGCGGCTGGTCGACTGCAGGTACCCGTACGAGTTCGGCGGCGGGCACATCGCCGGCGCCAGCAACGTGCACACGGCCGAGCAGCTGCAGCGCACCCTCGCCGCCCAGCACACGCTGCAGCAGGCCGCACACGAGGACATCGTCGTGTTCTACTGCGAGTTCTCCCAGATGCGCGGGCCCAGAATGTCCGTGGGCCGGGTCGCTTTGCCAATTTACTTTTTATGAGTATTATATTTACGATATTAGGGTTCGGGATCGGGATTGGTTTTTTGAATTGTCGGAATCATGGTTGGGGTCGCTATTTTGGACAAATGTTTTGTATTCTATAATTTTGGTTGATTCTATCATTTTTAAGGGTTCTTCTATAAATTTTCACACGAAAAATAATTAAAAAACACTTGGATGCCTGAGAAGCGGCAAAAATACACACTGAGGTTTCTGTTCACAATTCTCAGTGCAGAATAGTCATTTGGCAATGTTCACAAATTTTTCTGTGATTCTTTTTCTGGCTTTTATGATTTTTTGAACGGGATTCGGATTGGGCCTTCAGGATGTGGTTCGGGACGGTAAGATCCGGAAAATTATCTTCGATTTGTGATCGGGTCCCGTTTAACTCTATACAACATTGGCTTAACTTCACTTTGTTTTGCGCAGGACGCGTCTGCTGCGGAACCTGGACCGGCGCGCCAACGGGCACCGCTACCCGCAGCTGGCCTACCCCGAGGTCTACCTCCTCGCCGGCGGCTACAGCCACTTCTTCAAACACTTTCCTGTTAGTGCCGCGCATCTGTATTTTCTGGCTTAATAGGTCTTTCCGGGTTTTCTAGATATTGTTGCTTACAATTCTTTGGAAGATTTCAGATTTTAATTCCATCATTGATTATTTTCTTCTATTTTAAAAATCCGCCGAGATTTTTGCAACGCTAATCACAATTACTCCCACCACACTGCTTTTTCCAAATGTCAATTTCTCCTCTCAATGTTGCAGTCGCTGTGCACGCCGCAGTCGTACGTGCGCATGAACGACATGCCAGCTGAACTGGCCAAGTACAAGCCGCCCAGCGGCAAGGGCAGGAAAGCTGGCAAGGTGCCAAACTTCGCTCAAGTGAGTTGCACCCAGCAACAGGCTGGTAACCGCAGGAAACTGTTTTGACAGATGTGTATTGTTGAGGGAGGTGGTAAAAGAGGATGTTATTTTTGTGTGTTGGTATAGTGCGCCTTTTTTTAGTGATCATGGACTTGTCCAGGGCGGGGGGTCTGACCTTCACAAAAATTTGATGTCCTATGTCAAATGTTCCTCGTTGGAAAAAATTATATTCGGTGGGGGGTTGAGCACCCAGAATACAGTGAAAAATTCCTCCATATACAATGAGCCCTGCCCAAAATTCCTTGATATTCACATCCGTGGAATTGTAGCAATATTTTGTGTATTCTGAGAGAAGCGAGTGCAATGCACTGCATGAATGGTTTACGCTTGTGTTATTCTTTGTCACTTTCAGAATGCACCGTGTATGTACATAAGTATAATATTATTTATGTTTGTATAAATAATTTAATCCCAGATTTTTGGTAGTCACACAAGATATAATGACTGGGTTCAGTTAGGGTGGCAGACGGTACGGCCTTGCGGTAAACCGTACGGTACGGTAAATTTTCTCTTATGCGGTAAACGGTACGGTACGGTAAATCTTCATTTTGCGGTAAATGGTACGGTACGGTAAATCTGAAAAGTGCGGTTCGCGGTACGGTACGGTACGGTAAATTTTTGCTTGTCAGAAATGAACCAATGCCAGACTACAGACAACTTTTACTTCATGAATTGACAGAAAATTGAATTATGCAATCTGTTAATGGACTTTAGAACACAATAACATTGTGATAACATAGAATTACATTAACCACAATGCAGTGGCTCAATATATAGGCTTTTTTAAGGTTTAGAAGGAAGAAATGGAGAAAAATTGCTAAAAGTGGGTGAAAAATTGCTAAGTGGGTGAAAATGGTAAAAAGTATATAAGTGCATACATATGTACCTGCAACAAATAAGCTCAAAACATTGAGGATGATGTAAGACAACTACAGTGCGATTTGAAGCACATGGCTTGATTTTTAAAACATGTTACAGCAATATTGCATGTGGAAATGGAAGGGTTTCAAATCAGTCAAAACAATGTTGCCAAAATTGCGTGCTTGCGCGCAAAAACGTTACAGAACACCACATCTTAAAGTCAATTTTAAGGTGAATTTTTAAGGTCAATCTGAGTAAAATTTACCGCATTTTCTGCGGTAAATGAGTGCGGTACGCGGTACGGTACGGTAAATTTTGGAAAATGCGGTACACGGTACGGTACGGTAAATTTCTAAAAGTGCGGTAAACGGTACGGTACGGTACGGTAAATTTTCCAAAAATGCGGTACGGTACGGTACGGTAAATTCTGCCACCCTAGGTTCAGTGACGGTCTACCTCAGGATGGTATTTGTTTTTATAAATGGTTCAGATCAAATTTTGAGTCTGAGCATCCGGTTTTAAAAAATCAAAAGCTGAAACTTTCTCCATCCTTTGGTCTACAAATTAGAAAGTATTTAATTGATGTATTTAGGTATTTAGTTAAACTGTCAGCTTATACTTATTCCATTTAATTTGCAACTGCGCCTATAATACTAACTACGTATTGGGAATACATTGCTTTCATTTGTTGCAATTTTATATTTTAATACCGGTATTCACCAAATGCTCACTGTACAGAAGTGTTTTCATTCATATTTCATTGTATGTGACTTCAGAGATTTTCTATCCAACCAGTGCCTCAGTCACCTTAGTGACATGTAAGTTGTGAGTATACTCGGCGGACTGCAAAGTATGCGCGGGATCCTACCATAATTCAATAAATAAAATCTTGTGACAAATTTTGTAATTACCTAATAATTCCATAGTAAAACCCCCCAAATATTTTGATGAAAAACTGTATAACTTTTGATTCATTATTCAGATAGGTTATGGTAGGTTTAAGTGTGATATCCGCCGAGTATTATTATAATAATGATTGTTGTAATTGTATTGGTACGTTATTATGATAGATAACAGTAACAGAATAACTTTGACAAATTTGAACTTCTGTTGTAAGAATTGATGGGTTGAAATCGCAAGTTGTATCCGATTTTTGTATTTTGTGACGCCATACCAGTACTTTTAAAAGAATTTTCGTTTCATTTGATGGAATGGACATTTATTCATGTAAATATATGATTGTTGTAAATAAGTTCTGATTTAGGTGCAAACAATATTCAAACATTCCTGCATTTTAATGCCATAGTATTTATCATCTTTCGACACATTGGGTTTTTATTATTTATAATTATGTGGTGGTGGTTTTTTTATATATTTATAAATATATATTTACGAAATTGTAAACCCTAAAATAAAGATAACCTTCATTAAAAAGTCGAGATCATACATAAAAATAAATATAAATCAAAAACGTAATGGTAAAAAATTAGCCGACACGGACACGATTAAATTGAAGCCAAATCGGCAAGTGGCCAAGTTGCAAGACCAGTGTCAAGTCTAGTTATAAGTGGTAATTCATATAACAAGTAAACTCGAAACTGACGATTATTTTCGTCTAGAAATTTATTTGTCATTCGTAAGTTTACTCTCCACTTCACCTCTAACTTTCTCGCCACATGCGGAGTTGAAATGAGACTCAGCCACTCCATGCCTTCTTCCACCATGATACGAACGAACAGGGTACTTACTGGCAAGCAAACATCGTTGTGAAAAAAATACTCACTTTTATGTTTTCTGGAGCAAAAAGTATTTTACTCATGTTTTCTCATGAGTAAAAGTGAAAAAAAATTTACTTTACATTTTCTGTACTCGGGGGTGAGTAAAAATAAATACTTAACGTTTACGTATACTTTGAAAAAAGTTCAGTACTTTTCACGACTCTGGGCTACACCTGCTCACGCACTTGAGCGAAATCTGGTCCTCTCGTACTGCCACGGTGTGCATGGAGTGCCCAAAATTTGGGATGTATCAAAGCGAGACCTTTTAAAATACAACGATGTGACTATGACAAGAATGGAATACGCCAGCGGTGGGCTGAGTCACGCACCGAGATACCCAGGAAGTGTAAAGTTTGCTCTCCTGGTGCGGACCTCAATTGGCCCGACGCGTCTCTGCTAAGCAGGAATACCTCTGCCGCCAAGTACCGTATATCCTTGAATAAGACCCCAGGGGCGTTATTATTTCGTCAGAGGTATTGGAGGGGGGAGTTATTCGAGGGGGGTACTATTCAAGGGGGGGAGTTATTTTTTCCTCAGAACTTCCAGGAAAACTTTCACTTTGTCAACACATCTAATGCAGAAAATGACCAGTTCAACACTAACAAAACAACGTATCCATCCTAAAATTCGTGTTCAATCATCTAAACCTAAAAATATCATTGGCTAACATTCTTTTGTATTTTTCGTTTCACACCCCATTCGATTGCATTCGATGAATCAGCCCAGACATAGCTTTATTTTTCTGTTTGTCTCGTTTACATTTTCGTGTGTTGCTCATCGATCGTTTTACCCAAAGGGGGGACTTATTCAAGAGGGGGGAGTTATTCAAGGGGGGGCGTTATTTTTTCCTCACCTGGCCAACAAAGGGGTGTTATTCAAGGGGGGGTATTATTCAAGGGGGGGTCTTATTCAAGGATATTCGGTAGAAACCAAAATTAGTCGGGCTGGGGGCACTCCCAGACCCTGTAAAGTGTCAACTGACATGCAAAGTGTGCGAAATGCAAAAAGGTGTCAAAAGTCATGTAAAATACCGTATAAAATGGCAAATACGTTTGCCATTTTACACGGCATTTTACATGACATTTGACACTTTGTATTTATGATATTTGACATTTTACCGGGCATTTTACAGGGGCTGGTACTGACACCAGGTGATAATAAGTAAGACAGCGAATCGGGTTGGCCGAAAAAATCCGTCTGGCCAATTGAGCGTCTTCCATTTTGTGGTTCACGCACGACTTACCAGGTGAGTCAGCCGCCTGACGCGTACAAAAACCTCTCCAGGTAGCTGATGTATGAATCAGTCGGCCTATTTTTTAAATAAATTTTAAAGCGCAACCGTGTGGCGTCCAAAAAATCACTCGACTCCCGTTTTGTTTTGTGTTAGACCTCCAAATCTTTATAAGCATCACTGACCGACCTGTTTTCACTGTCACATGATTTATCGCCGAACAAACAAACAAACATCACATTCACAGTAAATTTGGAAGAGCACTTGCGTCGGGTCAATAGCACACGACGGTTTAACTTAACAGCGAAGCACTGATTCTAACGATGCTTTGCTTATCACACATCCTGCCATTGTTTTTCCGCGCAAATTGTGGCTGATAATGTTTTCGGCCGGCCGGCACCGCGTGTCACTGATTTTCGACTTTCACATGTACCATTATTTTTGAATGTTGAGGAATTCGCAGAGCAATTGGATATTCAGACAACCTACATAATTTTATATAGTGTTTGATGATGTATCGGGCCGTGGCGCTACTTCTGCTGGTGGCGCTGGCGCAGTGTGAAATTATCAGGTAGAATTGAAGGGGTCAGGCCTACACGCATATAGACCCGGCATGCATGTAATTATACCTGGAACGCATGTAGACCCGGCATGCATGTAATTATATCTGGAACACATGTAGACCACGTGTCTTCATATCAAAAATTATAGCAAATGCATCCATGTTTAGTGATGTAAAAAGCGCCAGGACTTTGGCACAAAACACCAAAAGTGCCATGGCGCTTTTTTGACCACCAGCGCTTCTAATATGATTTATATTGTGTTTGCAGCAAGAACATGCAATTCCTGCAAAAAAAATTTGAAAATGATCGATGTAATGTGATTCACTCACCAAATGTAACAAATTAATTACTTTTAAACTTGCAAATTACTGAGTTTCAAGCTTTTCCAAAAATCTACGGTAATTATATTACACAAGAAAGCATAAGTGTGGATTGGCTATCAATTTATATATTTTTTAATTCACCTACTAGGGGGTCTACATGCGTGCCTCATTATACCTACCTAATTACATTCGTGGCTGGTTTACATGCGTAGAGGCACATGGTCGAATTGTTGTTTTACTTCAAACTTTTTTATCGCTTTACAAAATATTCATAGCGCCCAGTATTTTCAAGCGTCACTCGTCACTTTCGACATCTAAATCGTCATTCGTCACACCTCCACACTCTCCAGGGTGCCGCTGCACAAAATCCGCTCGTTGCGCGAACGTCTAGCATCGGTGGGCTCTCTCGAGGCGGCGGCGACTTTGCGCGCAAAAAACATGGCGCGCACCACCGCCAAGTACCGCCTGCTGCAGGTGTTCTCCGCAGAGGGCGCCACTGAGAAGTTGATCAGGAAGGAGACCGACGAGAAGCTGAAGAATTATAAGGATGTCGGTTTTTGGTAAAATATTTGTGGATTGTTAACTTGATTTCGAGTAACTATATTTTTAACTTTTTCGAGGATTCGAAAACGTTGCGATTTTTACGTCATACAAAAGGGCACCAATGGCGCCGTGGCGCTGGCGCCCTTTGGCACCATTAAAGGCCTAGATAAACTAGAACTAGATAAAAGAGAACTAGATAAACTTTTGGTGTTTGGTACGAGTCATCTCCATGATAGATAGTTCTCAAAATACTGATTGATATACATATTTTTGTAGTTCGGGAAGGGCGAAACTCTGCAAAGAGTAGGGCCCTATATCCCTTTGGTGAAAATAAAATTAAAAAGGCCGCCAGCGCCATAACTTTTACCATAATCATTTTTGACACCCTATCACTAGACTGTGGATAATCGTAACCCGAATTTCCCGCCGATGTCACCGCGCAGGCGCAATACTACGGCGTGATCCAGATCGGGTCGCCGGCGCAAAACTTCAACGTGATATTCGACACCGGCTCCAGTAACCTGTGGGTCCCGTCGACCAAGTGCCCCATAACTGTGCTGCCCTGTTGTGAGTGTGTCCCATTTTGGGCTGTGCAGCTCAGTGTGTACTCCCCAGATCCCGTAGAATGCCCTGTAAAATGTTAACTGTCATGCAAATCGGCAAATGTCATACAAAGTGTCAAAAGTCAAATGCTGGCACTCCCAGACCCTGTAAAATGTCATGTGTCATGTAAAAGACCCGTATAGTGTCAAATGTCATGTAAAATACCCTGTAAAATGTTATGTGTATCTAGGGTGTCAAATTTCCGTTTTCCGTTTCCGTTTTCCGCAGGCAAATTTTTTCCGTTTTCCGTTCCGTTTTCCGGCTGCTGAAATTTTTTTTCCGTTTTCCGGCAACATTTTTTTCCGTTTCCGTTTTTCCGGCTCATTTTCCGTTTTCCGGCTAAATTTTCAGTTTTTCTGCCTTTTTTCCGTTTTCCACCTCAATTTCCAGTTTTTCTGACTTTTTTCCATTTTCTGGCTCAATTTTCCATTTTTCCGCCTCATTTTACCTTTTTCTGGCTCAACTTTCTGTTTTCTGATCAGCCAAACTGGTAAAAATTCATGCAGATTGTCAATGATGTAAAAAAAATTCTGTTTCCAGCGAAATTACTGCAATTTTTTTTCCACTTCCAGCAAAATTTTAGCCAATTTTATCCATTTTCCAGCAAAATTTCAGCAAATTTTTCCATTTCCGTGCAAATTTGATTTTTCCGTTTCCATTTTTCCGGCCTCTTTTTCCATTTTCCGGCCGCTGAAATTTTTTTTCCGTTTCCGTTTCCGCCAAGTGCAAATTTTTTTCCGTTTTCCGTTCCGTTTTCCGGCCGCTGAAATTTTTTTTCCGTTTCCGTTTCCGTTTTCCCTAAAAAAATTTTTTGGCACCCTATGTGTATCCAAATCTCACATTATCCTATCCAAATCTTAAGTTCTTTTTGTATCCAAATCTTATGTCAAAACGTAAGATTTGGATACAAAAACATAAGATTTGGATACACATGACACTTTACAGGGTTGTTACATGACACATTACATTTTACAGGGTCTTTTACATGACACATGACATTTTACAGGGTCTTCGACACTTTACAGGGTCTTTTACAGGGTTTTGGGATGCGGCACCTGTAAAATGGCGAACTGTATACAAAGTGTCAAATGTCATGTAAAATGCCATGTAAAATGTCCAGGGTATTTTACATGACTTTTGACACAATGCATGACATTTGACATTGAACAGGGCATTTTACAGAGCAAAGTGCCCCCCCCCCGATGTCGTAAATACGTAGACGTGTCATCTTATCGCAGTGCTGCACAAGAAGTACGACAGTACGAAATCGAGCACGTACCAGGCGGACGGGCGCAACTTCAGCATCCAGTACGGCAGCGGCTCCATGGGCGGCTTCGTGTCCAAGGACACTGTCTGCGTGAGTGCAAATTATACTGGTGTATTTTTTTATGTTGGGTAGGTTGTGTGTGGCATTGCAAGCGATTGACGCCGGCACACATTGAGATTTACTTTTAACTGATATTTTACGATTACGCAAAGATATCGCTTTCAAACATAGCTTTTCAACCCCACAACTGAATCTGGATCTGGAAAAATTACAAGACAAATGAAAACAGTTTTTCGGCCGCTCACCGCCCTGCACACATTAGGTACACTGGTGCCAGTACCAGAGACTGTAAAACGTCAAATGTCATACATAGTGTCAAAAGTCATGTAAAATGACAAACGGAGTTGCCCGCTGTATCTTATACAGCACATCAACATAAACATGTATATTGTTACAACCGTAGATCGCCGGGGCGTGCGTGCAGCACCAGGAGTTCGCCGAGGCGACGCAGCTGCCCGGGCTGGCCTTCGTGGCCGCCAAGTTCGATGGAATCCTGGGCATGGCCTACCCCGACATTTCAGTTGACAAACTCAAGCCCGTGTTCAACAACATGCTCACGCAAAGCGTTTTGGAGAACCCCGTGTTCGCTTTCTGGCTTGACAGGTGGGTGCAAACTTGTACTACCGTATTTCTTTTACTAGAAAAGCGCCGTTTTATCTTTTCATCAATTTTTTACCTGCTGTTCTATTGAGGAAACCCGACGATCCAGTGGGCGGCGAAATGACACTGGGCGGAATCGATTCCTCCCGCTACGAGGGCCCCATCACTAACGATGGCAAAAAAAGATTCGAAAATTCGAAAATATTTTCGAATTTTCGAATTTTTTCATAATTTTCGAATTTTTATTTCACCCCTGGAAAAAACACTTAAAAATCGATTTATTTTTTAAAAAATTCGAAAATTCGAAAATTCGAAAATTCAAAAATAGTTTTCGAATTTTTCAGGTAATTCAAGGCTACAAAACGCAGTCTTAAGTTCAGCGTGCTGAATAAAGCGACAATTGATATGCGGTGGGTCTGAAAAAGTTTCATGTAATGAAAAAAACACATTAGAAAAACATTGAAATGGCGTCGATGGCGCAGCGTGGACGCCATCAATACCGTCTAGGAGTGCACGGAGCCACCCGAACAAAGAACCGCGGCGCTCTACTTCCGCGTATACAAATGCCGGTTCATCCAAAAAATCGCTCGCGGGTCTTCCGAGGGGCTTTCACACAAACGTTTTTGGAAGGCATTCAGCCCCAAATGGTGCCCCCCCTCGTTTAACCCCCTCAAAATTTCCACTCTGAAAAATATACTCCCCGGGGGTAATTCGTGGAAATACGGTAATTGTTTCTACCATTTGTCATGTTAAAGTGAAGTGAAACTGTCATGTCATGTCATGCTTCATTTACAGTGAAATTAAGGTTAAAAGGGGCTCCAAACATGAAAACAGTCCAAATACTGTGTTTTAAGCTTCAAATTCAATACTTTTCTAAAAAAATTCGAAAATTGCCAAAAAAGATTCGAAAATTCGAAAATTCGAAAATTAAATTCGAAATTCGAAAATTAATTTGGGAAAAAATTCGAAAATTCGAAAATTCATTTTAGAAAAAACACTTAAAAATTTAAATACTTTTTTCTGGGAGGTTTGCCATCGTTACCCATCACTTACATGCAAGTGACAAAACACGGCTACTGGCAGTTTAAAATGGACTCCCTGAGAATACAGGGACATGAGAACCTGTGTGCGCAGGGCTGCCAGGTTGGGTTGGTATTTTTCTGTGCGCCGCTTTGGCCATTTCTAAATAGTAAATACCAACTGCCGTGTAATTAGACAAGCAATAAATTTGTGTCACATTACTTCCTATTGGCAACTAGGTATATCTCACGGTATAACTAAGGAGATATAACTAGGTATATCTCTAGGTACAACTCTCCTCTCGCCACTCAACTCTTCTCGCCACTCATGTAATCCAGGCATTTAAAAGTTCAACAACAACAAAACAAGGTATCGATGCAATAATTCATGTTCATTTGCATTAAAATGATTCAAATATACTCGGCGGACATGATGCTCTGCCCTCGCACTGATTTAAGTCTCACGTTGGAAGCGTGCCAATGATGACAAAAGCATGCGATTTTTGTATAAAAGATGAAAAAATTTTGTTGTGAATAAGTTAACGTATTTATAGCGTTATAAAAGAGACAAATTTTCTCAACTCCTTATGAACATCGCATGCGTAAAAAAAGTAGTTGGCACGCTTCCAGCGGGAACCACGCGTGCAGGGTGTAAAGTGAGTCGAGTATTTATACACATTCTGGATACACATATCAAATACCCAGAGGGGGGGGGGGAGTTATTCAGGATGGGAGTTATTAAAGGGGTAGCAGAGTTGCGAAAACGTATTTACGTTTACCCGAAATACCCGGTTATTCGGGTATTTATACTTACGTTTACGTTTACGTTTACGCTTTCCAAAAATACCGTTACGTTTTGTTACGTTTTCCTGGCACAATTACCCGGGTACCAGAGAAAACGTAAAAATATGCTACACAGAACCATATTGTTTGACGAATGTAGTGTATTATGATGAGTTCAACATGTTCTAATGTTGAAGAGTTTGAATTCCGCAATTGGAGAACTCAAACACCAATTTGCAAGTGAAAAGTAAAAAGTTGAAGGAAAGTATTTTTGTGAGGGAGAACTGCAATTTGGATAAAAAGTCGAAACATTTTTAGTGTTTTCTCATGACTGACCATTTGTCTTTTAACTCCCCATTCAACTTAAAAATTTACTTTTCTTTAAATTTTTACTTGCCATTCAACTTGCCATTACTTCTCACTCATAATTTTTTTTAGTTCTCCTGTTACGGAATTGGCACCTTATGGCCCTACACCCAGTAGTTGACAACGACGCAAAATGTAAACTCCAATCCCAATTCAATATCCCGATCCCATCATTCTAAATATATATAAAATACAGGTATTTAAGCAGAAAATGTTGATGGAGATCATATGAACATCCATAATGTTGTAAAAAACATTGTGTTTTTGTATTCTCTGATAACGTAAGCACTTAATGTAATTTTTACGTTTACGTTTTATTTTACGTTTTCCCCGGTATTTTAAAAATACCTTACGTTTTAGTATTTATACTTTTGATTTGGAAAAGGTATTTACGTTTACGTTTACGTTTTCCAAAAATACCAGTATTTGTACAACTCTGAGGGGTAGTCATTTTATTATGAAAAACCTGACAAGGGGGATGTTATCCAAGGGGCGTTTTATTCAAGGATATACGATAAATACTTTTTCTCCCAATGAACGCAGGCGATCGCGGACACGGGCACCTCGCTGATCGCCGGCCCCACGGCCGAGGTGGCACGGCTGCACAAGGCCATCGGCGCCAGGCACATAATTGCCGGAGAGGTTGTAGATATTTGATGGATTATTGCATTTTGAAGTTCACCGAATGTACACTTTATAATTACAATCAAGTCTACCGTAATCAATCTGAACAAAAAAAAATTTTTTTTTCACACCATTGGAATACTTTGATCTAAAGCGGGAATTAGAGCTCAGCGTCGATTCGACGTGAAATGATGACGTGAAATGATAAAAATTGAATTTTTCAATTCGCTCTAGTTGTGGCTGATAACACTCAGTATTGGACACGATTAAGGTATTGATTCATATATTATCCTTAGAAAATTGTAGACCCGTAGCATGATCCACACTCGTGTAATTAATTTCACGACGTCATTTCACGTCGTCATTTCACGTCGAATCGACGCTGAGCTCTAATTCCGGCCTATCTATGGGTGAATCTGCTGCAATAACTTTCAGGTGACATTATACATCTAAATACGGTAACACGCTTTGTAAAGTGTTCACTCTTATCAGTGAATCAAGACACATCAGAAGACATTTGAAGGAAATATTTTTTGTCCGCAGTACATGGTGGACTGCTCGAAGCTGTCTACCATGCCCAATGTGTCCATCGTGCTCAATGGAAGAATGTTCACACTCGAGCCAAAGGAATATGTCATGAAGGTGCGTATTTTTGTAGGGTGAATGTCTAAGTAAATATCTGTTAGTTTGAGTTTATCAAAATAACAATTTCGATAGCAAATTAGCGCAAAGTGCCAAAATTTTATTCAATCTGCCGGCGTGTGATAAATTAAGCAAATCACAGTGCTAGTTGTGACACATTTTGAAAAACTGGGGACCAGTCACCAATGTGCAACTGGAAAGTACAATTTGTATGTGCGTGTGTTTGCATACATATTTATTGTGCACCACACTAGTGATGGAAAAGCGCCATGGCGCTTCTGGCGCTTGGCGCCGTCATGCTCTGGCGCCATTGGCGCTTGGCGCTGGGGTTCGCAAAAGCGCCATGACGCTTTTTCCATCACTACACCGCACCCTTTATGCACCGCTTCACTAAAAAGCTTGACTTTATTAAATTTCCCAACACCCCTTCAGGTGCAAGCGGCTGGCGTGAGCATCTGCCTGTCGGGCTTCATGGGCATCGATCTGCCGCCGAGGGCCGGCGTCCAGTGGATTTTGGGCGACGTGTTCATCGGCAAGTTCTACACCATTTTCGACTTCGGCAAGAACAGGGTGGGCCTGGCCATGGCCAAAAACAGCGAGCCAAGACACGCGGAAAGGCACCAGTTTGAGTGAGTTTCAATGCGGATTAGCTGGGTCTACGTATTTCTTCTAATAGAACGGCATACCT
This sequence comes from Sphaerolaimus hirsutus, assembly GCA_964036195.1. Taxonomy (NCBI): domain Eukaryota; kingdom Metazoa; phylum Nematoda; class Chromadorea; order Monhysterida; family Sphaerolaimidae; genus Sphaerolaimus; species Sphaerolaimus hirsutus. The sequence continues at coordinate 9,595,405 of OZ038454.1, read as the reverse complement.
CGAAAAGAAGGGCACCTCTAATACAACGGCAGGTAACAACGTTGATGATAAAATAGAAGGCGTTCTTCTATTATCAGAAATAAGGTAAATGGTCTACATCCTTATGTCATTTGAGCCGCTTTGACGTGTTGCGCATACACTTTGGAACCTCAGAGAGGTGTTTGATCGAGGGAGTAGGTATTTTCACCTCTGTTAACTGTGACTTGTTCAGAGGGAGGACTTACATGAATAATTATGGTATTTTTCACTGTAAAATAACCTACGGTATTTTACTCTAACGGTTTGTGACATGTAACTTCATTCACTCGACGGTGACATAAAAACAGTGCACTCGTTTACAGTCCAGTGCGCGTGGAAGTGAATGAGATTCAAGCCGCAGCTTCCAGAGAGGACGATGAAATGCAAGAAATTGTGATGTGGTGAAGTGCCTTCGAATGACTTTCGTCGTGCAATTTTGATTGATAAATAGCTATCTTCACGGTTTTCTTTCGTCATTACTACTGGGCAGATGGGGGTAGACATGTAAATCGCAATTTATAAAGACGCGGGTGTTCTTTCAACTAATTCATGGTAGGCGGATACGTAAATACGTACATTTTCTTATTTTACCGGCACGGTGAAGAAGTAAATACAAGTACGTGAATAAATACATTTGAGTAAAAAAACATTCCGTAAAAAAAAATTCCAGCACGCAGTCTCGTTTCAATTCAATTTTCAAAAAAAACTGTCGATCACTCACTCGGAGCAAAGCTCAAACATGAAGTGTGTGTCTGTGTGTGGAGTGCCCAGTCTGATTGGTGGCACTGAATGGGCGCGCTATTGCTGTGGGAAAAACAGTGCCTGGTACCAATTCCGAGAAAAGCGAAGTGAAAAGTGAGGTGAAAAGTGAAGTGAAAAGTGAGGTGAAAAGTGAAGTGAACAGTGAAGTGAAAAGTGAAGTCAAAAGTGAAGTGAAAAGTGAAGTCAAAAGTGAAGTGAAAAGGGAAGTGAAAAGTGAAGTGAAAAGGGAAGTGAAAAGTGAAGTGAAAAGTGAGGTGAAAAGTGAGGTTGAGTGAGGTGAAAAGTGAAATAGTTTTTTGAATAGGGTAACATTTTAAATTCTAATTTTCCAACACAAGTCAAAAATCGGTACCTTTCCCACTCAATCATCACTACCGTCATCAGAAACAATGTTTTCCAAGTCAGAATTTATCCTTTCCGTTTGTTTATTTTATTTTATTTTGTTAATTTTGCAATTCACTTTTCACTTTACTTTCCACATCACTTTTCAGTTCACTTATCACTTTACTTTCCACATCACTTTTCACTTCACTTTTCACTTCACTTTTCACATCACTTCACTTTTCACAGCACTTTTCACTTCACTTTTCACTTCTCTCCTTGTGGAATTGGGCCCCCGAGCACTGGGTTGATGATGCAAATTGGCGCCAGTGCTTCACTACCAGTTGCGTGTGAGGTCTGCGCGCAAACGGCCACACTGATTAGAGCGGCAGCGCTGTGCCCCGCACAAACGCAACACACTCACAGTACATTTGCGGTGCACATCCGTGTTATTATAGGGATATTTTTTCAACATATGTTTCTATGTCTATAATCCTCAACTGTACCCACCCCTCAGCGGCTGGAAAGTTTTTTTTATGGGCATATTTACAAGTGTAGTCGAAAAAGGCAAAGGTGCACCGCGCCATGATCACCGTTTCCCGACAGTGAATGCTGTTTATGACACTTAAACTTTTGTTTCAGGTCATTTTACGGTGCGATTGAGATTAGCGTTCGAAAAATGTCTGATTTTTTCAAAAATTACAATTAAATAGAATAAATTAAATGTCAGAAAATTTCTCAAAAATTCAAATAAAATAAAATCACTATGAAAATAACGCAGGGAACATTAAAAAAATTAATGAGAGATTTTCCATATTGTCTACTCAATAAGTATAATAAACTTCTCTGCTCTCTGGAAAAACTCCCTTCTTCTCATCAAAAAGAATTTTAGATTTATATATTTTCTTATATTTTTTAGAAATTTAAATCTCCCGAGATTTTTAGAACGCCAGGCGTGATACCAAGGTGTTGTGGGCTAACGGCGTTGGATGGCAATAATCTTGATAATAAAACCACAGTGCAGTGCGTAAAACACTTCAGTCAGTGTAGACTGGGGCACCGTCTGCATGCAGATCAATCGCATATGGCTGACTAGCTTTTTCTGAGGCAATTTCAATTCCTGATTTCCAGTATATTCCCTATTTTACGCCAACTCTATCACCTTTAGATTTTCCCGTTTTTTCCTGTTTTTCTCTCATGTTGGCATCCTAGGTAATTACACTGAAAAAATGGTATTTACCTAAAGGTGTTCAAATGCTACTGCAGGACTACCTCGAACGAACTTGGCTGCATAGCGGGAAGAGACACAGGACGTATCCAGGGGGCGGGGGGGGGGGGGGGCTAAGACCTGAAAATGCCGCAAATTTAACTTTTCCTATAAATTTATCGTTGTACGTGCAAAAATATTGCGCGCAAGCGCGCATTTTTCGCCGTCACTCGGAATTATTCCAGGGTATGTATTTCGCTTTAGATATATGTATTTATGTAGGTATAACTCGGCATACATGATACTCTACAAGTTTGGTTTACTTATGTTTCGCTTCGCTGAGCGTCAACGAAATTCAACGCCTTACTGAACAGCGAAGTGCAATACATCTTAATTACAGTAGAAAAACGGTGCACAGTGGGTCGTGAATATGTGAATATGTATAGTCAACAGACATATCATTCTAGAAAATCGGAAAGTTATACACTACCGTGCAGAATAGTTGAGACTTTTTGCGCTGCATGATTAATGTTGCCAGAATTTTGAAATGGTTGATATGCAAAACATTTGGATACTATACATGGGTACCCTGAGGGGTTGACTACACATGCCCGGGATGACTGCTCCCCGAGTTCACATCTGCGTATATTCCTAGTGCACAAACATCTTAACTCAGTTTGTTCATGTTTCAGAATAGTTGAGACTTTTCTTGTTTTGGGCAGTAGCCACCCAGTATATCACTTTTAAGTCTATATTTAATTCCTACATTTTTTTTTACAAATCTTTTACCATGGCAACTGCTTGCCTGCATCGCTGAGCTCTGTGTGCAGCAAGAAACATTCTAAGCATGAACAGCATATGGCAATGCATATATGGAAATGTGGCATTTATTTTTTTTTTGCTGCAGTTTTGTATCCATAGCCAACAACTCAGAAATGGGGGTAGGCATACTACTGAGTGGGGCTATTTGGTGTGTAAATTTGAGGTTTTGGCTTTGCTCTATTAGGGAGAAAAGTTGGCCCAACTGTGAATGAGTAATGTGCAATTATTTTGGATGGGATGAAGATGGAAGTTTGTAAGTGCTATAACTTTTGATTGGAAAGAGATATTGAAAAAAAGTTTTTGTCATATTTATTCTCTCTGTCTTAAGTATGTTATAGCCTGTTCAATAACAAAATTTACATGCTGTAAACCCCAGTAAAATAAGTGTAAAATATTTAGACACCATTGAAAACTTTGAAGTGCAATAACTTTTGATTGGAATGAGATATTGAACTCATTTTTGTTTTAAATAAATCCTCCTTTGTCAAAAGTATATGATAGCATGTTCAAAAACTGGGTCAAATCAACATACAGAATTTATACATCACTAAACTGACCACAAAAATAGAATCTGCAGGTTGTCCCAATCATTTTAAGTGTTGATGATTCAAATCAGCCCAGAAATGGTTGAGTTATTAAGCTTCAAAGACACTCATCCAGATTGCCCATTTTTTGTATATTTATTGACCATCTTGTTATAGACCCACCTTATCTCGGGCCTGGGGGATTATTTGAGCAAACAAAAATTTTTCATAGTAGCCGCAGCATCAAACCCCAACATACTCAAATGCATCAAAATTGGGCAAGGGACAAGAAATTGGGAAGCAAAAAATGCGGTGGACTGTTTGCGGAAAAAATGCGGAAAGCCTACTGTTTCTCTATGTGTGAAAAGTCTCAACTATTCTGCACGGTAGTGTATTTTGTGATTGTAGAGTGAAAGGAAATTAGTAAAAAAGAAAATATAAAGATAGTAAGAAGGAAAATAAAAATGTGCTGTTCTTTACGCACTCGTTTACTCCAATTTTTGTGCTGATAGGTGCTGCAAATTTTTGATTATACGTTTACCTACGTTTAATCTAATTCATATTTACAAAAGTTACACGCTATCGATTCATTTTGAAGAAAACTTGTTACGTTCAAAATTTTGAATTCGGAAAACGTTCCCGCTTTGTATTTATTCAGATGCTGTCCATCCAGACGACGCTTGGATGGCATCATGCCAAATAAATCAATTACACTTTGATCGAGTGTTTGAATTGTGCAGGCACAATTGAATGGTTTCATTCCGTATATGCATAAGCACCAGTCACCAAAACAGAGTTCTACGGGTTGGATACAGCGCGCATGATATGACATCATGCAACTTATTGTAGAGTATCATGTATGCCGAGTTTTAGGTACTTTTCGCATACATGAACAGCGGTTCCTGGCGCCAGCGCCAACGCCATGGTGCGGCGCCTACGAATGCCGCCATTCCGTCACTGTTTAGGTAAAATTTGGGGGGGGGGCTGAGCGCCCCCCCCCTTTCGCCGGGCTCCGTATACAACCAGTCCCCTATGCACAAAGATCCTGGATACGTCCCTAGACACAGCCAGGCAATAAATCGAATGAAACGTTGATGTATCTGTTCCATGGTTTATGATCCAAGTTTTTTGAACATTTGCGATGTTAATCAGACGTCCCTCACGTGAAGTAAAAAAGATGCCAGCGCCGCGCTGCTATAAAATAGTGTAGTTTCATGTGCAAACTGTTAAAAGCAACCGGCCCTAAATATTTAGTGGTCCTGCTTCAGTGGGTGGGGCCTTCTGTAAAAAATGTTCTGCAAAATATGTTCTGAATGATAATGTTCTCACGTACACTTGGTTAATTTTATTATTTTTACGTATTTAAAACACAGGCTTTGCGGGATAGGTACAGGAATTGTGAGAATGCCGCATAAGTCCATGCGCAGGCACATTCTGGAGGCTGAGAATTTGATAAAGCTTTTTTGAAAAACAATCGTCATTTTATTCAACCCCGCCCCCCCTCAACACCCAGTTTCCAGAAAATCAGCTTGAGTCACAGACTGAGTTCGCGAAAGCGCCCGGGGTAATGATGGCAAAAAAAGATTCACATTTTTTTCGTAATTTTCGATTTTTTTACCCCTGAAACCCCCCCTTAAAAAATCCATTTTTTCTCTCAAAAAAATATGAAAATTAGAAAATTCATTTCAGAAAAAACGCTTAAAAATTTGAATACTTTTTTCCCTGGGATTCGCCATCGTTACCCGCGGTTCTAGAATTCCAACCGGTATAACCGATCTTTTCAACATGTGAATGGAAGGATGGCAGATAATACATTTAAGTCATAATTCTTTTAAATAAATGTACTCGTACATGGCCTTTGTTTTTGCATTTTTTCCGAGTCTTCAGATCTAAATATCACCATGCTTGATTCCAAATGTGATTCCGTAGCCTTGAAATGCGCAACATGATTAGGTGTTGATTTTATATTTATTTATTTAGTATACCTGGGTCGAAATTCAGCTGACCCGATTTTGAAAATCCCGACATTCGCTGCGCAATCTTTAACAAGCAGTCGATTTGGTAGGGATTGAGTTGTAATTATTTATACTTCAGCGGCTTTACAGACAAAGTAAATAGGTATCATATCCAACGATGGGTAAGTTCTCCAATAAAAAACACTTTCTGTGTTTTGAGTTTTTCAAAAATGAATGCCTGTGTTTTGCGTTTTTTTCTCGAAAAAAAACTTGAGTAACTCTGTTTTTATTTTTGTGTTTTTTTATAAAAACTCGAGTTTTTTGGAGTTTTTTTTCTCTATAAAACTCAAGTTTTTTCCAAAAATCCCCCCCCCAAAATTCTGATTTACAGCATTTCGATCTGGAAACAGTGGTTTTCTTATCAAATATTGGTTTTGCACATGTTTTCACCCCACATAACATTCGTGTATTCATTCAAGTGTCAAAAAAGTCCAAAAAAATGTCCACAATGAGGACATCAACATCACAACACCAGCAATAAAATGCCCAGAAACCACTATTTACGCAAAATACTCTTCAATGGATTCTTCAATGGATGTGCACTGTATGGAAGACTACGGAATCGATTTGAACTACAACTACCATATTACCTCGAAATACCCCCATGGGGGTTTATTATTTCGTCAGAAAGTTTTGTAAGGATCATAGAAAATAGTAGGCATTTACATACCCAAAACAGGTTATAAATGCATACAAACAGGATATATTTGAAATTAACATGTAGGTAGCTACACAACCTAGTACAGTCTATGTGTAGCTGCGATGCAAACTAGCAGTAATAAATACACCATGTAAACACTTTCCCTGTCATGTCCGCCACCCAATTTTTGATTTTACTTGTGACATCCTTTCTCCAGTTCTAGGGTGCGCCAGAAGCTGAAACTTGGGGGAGATATTGGTGCAACCCCCCTCTACTTTGCATGAATTGGCGGGGTCGCGGTGACCCCTCTCAGGGTGGGTCACCTTAAGTGCAAAATTTTTATTGTCTTTTTTGGTGTCCCGCATAGGTCCTTACATAGCACCCACTTATTTCTGAGCTGTGGGAGGGGTATAAATCTAAAATTTTGGGGATGTGCTGCCAACACCCCTACCATACTATACACTATTCAATAATGTGAGATTTATGTGAAAAATTTCTAAAAAATTATCTTATTCTCTAAAAAACACCACCCCCCAATAGATGGATGACAAAAAATTCACTTTTTGGAACTTTTTTATTAGACATGTGAAAAGCTGGTTTACAATATAGGGTGGCCCACGTCAGGCGAACGGTTTCAATTGGCTCCCAACACGTCAATTTTGAATGAAAACTGCTCAAATTGGGTATAGGGGTAAATAAATGTACCCCATTTGTTGTGTTAAGTGCACAGTTCCACACAAATTCATGTTGGAACGTGCAGCAAAGTTTAACGTGTTTGAGCGTGGCGCATGTCAGGCAATCGTCTACCAAAGCACCAATTATTCATAAAAATAGTCCAAATTTTGCATGACAGTAGATAAATGTACCATATTTAGTATGTGAAGCACACACATAAATATCACTAAATTTTCACATTTATCACATTGTATGCAAAACAACATCACTCCACAGGACCATCTACAATGGGACACATTCAAAAACGTAAATATGAAACTCTTTCACGTTCTGACACGAAATCTTGTGATATGAAACCGTGCACTTGACACAACAAATGGGGTACATTTATTTACGCCCATACCAAATTCAAGCGGTTTTCATCCAAAATTGATGTGTTGGGGGCCAATCAAAACCGTGCGCCTGACGTGGGCCACCCGGTACTTTAAAGGGAAGGGTTTCATGTTTAAAGTTATGTAAAGAACCTTACCTCTAAAATGCTTGCATCGCAAAATTTACTTGGGGGGAACTTCAAAGTGTAAATTTTGTTAATTTTTGTTTGCAATTATGTCATTATGATGGCATAAAATTCCCCCAAGTAAATTTGGCAATGCAGACATTTTAGAGGTATGGTTCTTTACATAACTTTAAACATCAAACTTTTCCTTTTAAAGTATTGTAAACCAGCTCTTAAAGTGTCTAATAAAAAAGTTCCAAAAAGTTAATGTTTTTGTCATCCATCTATTGGGAGGTGGTGTTTTTTAGAGAATAAGATAACTTTTTAGAAATTTTTCACATTAATCTTACATTATTGAATAGTGTATAGTAGGGGAGGGTTGTTGGTAACACATCCCCAAAATTTTAGATTTATACCCCTCCCACAGCTCAGAAATAAGTGGGTGCCGGACCTGTGCGAGACACCAAAACAGCCAATAAAAATTTTGCACTTAGCGTGACGCGCCCTGTAAGGGGTCGCCACGATGCCCCCAATTCATGCGAAGTAGAGGGGGGTTGCGCCAATATCTCCCCCAAGTTTCAGCTTCTGGCGCACCCTAGAACTGGAGATAGGATGTCACAAGTAAAATCAAAAATAGGGTGCCGGACGTGACCGGGAAGGTGTTTACATAGGATACATGATGTACATCATCCCGGAGGGGGGTATTTCGAGGGGAGGGCTTATTATTTCACCAGTCCATTTTGAGGGGGGTTAATTCGAGGTAATAAGGTATACTTAAATGTCGAAACTTAAATTGTCAAATCCACCATGAGATGTGCATGCCATCTTTAATTTCTTTTTCGTACCATTATAAAATATGAATACATTATGTACATATTTACATACTATACATGCATATCTTATCTTGTTTAGTTTAACTGAATTTATGTGAATTCAACCGCTTCGCTGAAAAAACGCAAAAACTCAAAAAAAGACTTTTCTGTGTTTCCATGTTTGTGTGTTTCTGTGTTCTCCAAAAAAAAACTCATTTGAGTTTTGAGTTTTTCAAAATTTATGAGTTTCCGTGTTTCTGTGTAAAACAACAACACAGAAACTCAATGAGTTTCTGTGCTCAATTTCTGTGTTTTTTCCATCGTTGATCATATCTGCCCAGTATAGTTTCAAGTTCGGTTCGGTTATGTATTAGACTTCAGATGTCACCAAACACCAAAAGAAGCTCCAGACCCTGTAAAATGCCAATTGTCATGTAAATTATCAAATGCCATGTGTAATGTCATGAAAAATGTCAAACGTCTTGTAAATAAAATAAAACAAAATTTGCCATTTTCCAGAACATTTTACATTATTTCGACAACTTGCATGACTTTTGACATTTGACAGGGTCTTTGAGTGGTCCCAGTAGATCGCAAGTGCATCACATCAGTATCACACACCGATAGGTGATCATAGAACACGATCCGCTGAATCGCTAGGATAGCTGAACACGAGGTGTCAATGTTTACGCTTGCACACAGAAATGTCATTCACAGACCACGAGCAGAGTTAAAACGAGGGTGTATCATTTCAAATGCTAGCCATTTCATATGCTGCTGAAAAGCACACTTCAAATGCTATAGTGCTACAGTTGATGCCAGCATGAAATTTTGTTTTGTGTATGAGAATGTGCAGTCAGTTGAACAATTAGTAGATTTAGTTAGTCAGTTAGTCAAGATCCATGACTGCGAACCAGCCACTGCATGGCTCTATACATGATCAGAGGATATCTGGGGGCAGTCTGATCTGGGGAGAACGTGGGCCATTTGCCATTTTACTGGGCATTTTAAATGACTTTGGACACTTTGCACTACATTTTACATTTTACAGGGCATTTTACAGGGTGTGGGACTGGCACCTGGCTTGTCATTATTGAAAAATCGTGAATCTGTTTAAAGAGAAATGTGTAACTTCCATTTATCGATTCATTACAGTGTAAATAGATAATTGGCATGTAAAGTGATGCCTTACAGCATACGAAGTGAGCTTTTTCACAGCATACGAAATGACTAGCACTTGAAGTGGTATGGCCTACGTATTTAAATATACCTTTACAACTACATTAGGTACCTATTTAAATACCCACATACTTTTCAGTATCATAGGAGACACGATCAAAGTGTAGGCCCTGTGTCACGTTTTTTGCCGGTGTATTGCACGGTGACGGTCCAATTTGAGCTGCCTAGCTAAATATTTATATGCGTTTATACAGACTGGCTGCTTATTAAATTAATATTTCGTTAGGTGATACAAATGTTTCTAGTGATGTTCATCCGCATCCATAAGAATCTAAACAACATTTTATGTAAATATCTATACATTTCCCAAATGTATTTGTATTCAAACCTGTATAAAAGTCTAAGGGAGACAAGTACCTAACTAAGTGTTTACCTCATAAAATATTCTTTTTTTTACCGACGTGAACATTTCGTCAGATATTTAGATGTATTTAGGTAAATATCTGTGCCAAGCTCCATATCATAAAATATTTAAACAGCAGCGTTATCGGCATTTTTTTCCTTTGTTCCATGTCATCTGCCATGTTGATGCACTAAACACACTAGTAAAGAAATTTATTTTCGAATCACTCCCCGAGAAAATTCTTTTGTGCCAAAGTCAGGGTGTCCATTTTCAGCGGATCGTGTTATATTGTAAATGCAATTACTCAGTCCCATGGGGTGGGATTTCTTAAAGGGGTTTATTTTGTTCCTCATAAAAATATATGGTACATATAATGTAAAATATCGACGCACACGCGGAGGTAAATATTTCATTTCTCAGCGCTGCAATGCCTTCATTTAGCACCAGCGGAGAATTTTATCATCTTCGGAATTGTTTACAACATCCGATTACCATACTTTTCAGTTGGACGGTTATTGTAGAGATAAATCAATCAATAATGATCAGTTGAATAGGTAAGTAACTTAGCGAGTAACTCCCCCAGTTTTTCTTATAAACCTTTTCTTTAAACCCGCCTCCGAGATTACCCATCTCTGAAATCAGTAGAGGAACGCAGTTTGGTTAGCCAGAAGGATTGTTCCCAGTAGAATAAATACTTTGATACAGCGGCGGCACGTGGGAATGCGATCCATTTGAGCTTCAAAATCCATATGGCGCGCTCTATCATGCCGCGCGCCGCGCAGCACAACATATTGCCCTGTCGCTTTAGTGTTGGAAAGGTGCCAAGCACTTTTTGGCGCGTGACGGTTATAGTCTAGTGACGTCACACTTTACAATGTAATTTACCATATACCATCTGAATAAACGAACAAAAATTCTATCTATTTTTCATCACGTCACACTGCTCCACTTTGGGTGAATTTGGTGCACTTATTCACATAATTTTATATCACATTATGGTATCATTCATTGTATTTTTAACGTTCTGTCAGTTCAGTATATCTGTCTGGCACTGAAAAAATGTGGTTTGCAGCAAAAATGTAACGTGCTGCTGCCTAAAAGCCTAATTAAAACCAGTTATACTTTCAGGCGCTCGGCATTCAAGGGTACCTTGTAAAATGCGTCGAAAAACATAGCATGTGTAGTGTCCATCATGAAAATATTAGACCCCGTTTACGCAGATTTTTTGTGACGACTCGACAACAATAAAACGTTCAATAAGTTGAGTAAAAAGGTTCCATAATCATTAGAAAAAGTGGCCAAGTATACCTTCTACCTAAGCGAATATGCAGGCCAAATTGCAGACTCGTACTTGTAGCTCAAGATTTATAACGTTCGAAAAAAGTTTGCTATTGTCATGGCTGTCGGAGACAGTCCGACAACTGTCTGACAACTATGCAAAAGTTTTCAAACGCGTTTAACTCATGAGCTACAAGCACGATTGTGCAATTTGACATGCATATTCGCCTAGGTAAGATGTATAATTGACCACTTTTTCTCATAAATACGGAAAAAAAATTACTCAACTTATTGAACGTTTTATTTAAAAAATCGTCACAAAAAATCCGTGTAAACGGGGTCTTATGAAAAATGTGAAACGTCTAGTAATATAATAAAATAACATTTTACATGACGTTTGGCACTTTGAATGACATTTGACATTTTACAGGGTCTGGGAGGGAGTGGCCCCAGCCCCTGGGGTGCCCTTTAAGCTGCTCGGCATCAGCTTTTGGCACCTGCGATGGTGTTATTGATCGGATGGCATTGAAACATCCGATAGTAGGCACTGGTGTCGGCAGGGCGCTATTCCAATCACTGCCATAACGCCGTGAGTTATTTAGATTTTTTATCCACTGCTAATGCTTATATACGCGCCAAGTACGGTAGCAGCACGTTGATGCGCGGTGATTGCAAAGTATCCAAAAAGCGCTTATCAAAATTGAGGTATCTGCTATCACTTTAACTTGCATGAGTTTATGTGCCTGCTTGCGAATGGAAAGTTTGCAGTTCTTGGCAATGGCAATACCTATCAATTTGGATGCCATAGATAACGAAAAAACTTTATTTAGAGTCTTTAAGACGGTTCAAAGTATCTTTATTGCCGTATATGCATACCTAATACCTGCGCTGAAAACAGATACCACTTAGGGTCCAAATGTGGTGCGCAATTCCCATCGGGCTTTAAGTTCCGTTCCGATGCGAAAGAAGAAGTGCGGAACGCTTGACCACCGGGTTGGAGGGACGAGATTTAATTAGCCCAGGGGCCGAACTCCATGCGCCCGACAGATTTGTGGGGCAGTAGACCGTATGCCGTAGGACAGTATGCACCGAGAGCGAGGCCATTCACGAAAAGTTTTTCGTTGTCCATTTTGCGATATTTCTGACGATGTTTACATAAATTACGGGCCGGAAATAACGATTTCGTTATTTCTTGGCAGTGCACCAACTCTGTCATTTAAAACATTTAATCTTTTTGTATATTTTAATAAATTATATATTCTATATAATATACAGTATTTCCTCGAAATACCACCCCTTGAATTAACCCCCCTCGAAATACCCCCAGGTTGGTGATGGAAAAGCGCCATGGCGCTGACGCCTGGCGCTAGCGCCAAAGGAAAAAGCGCAATGGCGCAGTGAATCTGAAAACTGTATTCAAATGGCGTCAAATTTAAGGCTACCAAAATCATTAAATTAGCATCGATATGGGTCGAAATGCACGCAGAAATAAATAGAACAAAGCGTGTTGAATACGCTTAATTGTGGAAGCGTTTACTTTGCTTAAGTTGGGTCGGCTTCGCATGTGCATTACATCTCATGTCATTTTCACATTTTTTTGTGGAAGCTTTTTGTCAACGAGCATCACACATAGCATTCAAAAAAATCACCAATTGTTTGGAAAATATATATAAATATATCACCTTAAACTTGGAAAAAATATAAATATATATAAATCACTCAAAGCCTTCAGAAAATATAATTAAATCACTGAAAAAATAACTCTAAGCTCAAAAAAAATCACAAAAAATCACTTGCGGTTTATTTCAATTACAAGCAAAATTGTGGGCTATTGCAGGCTTAATTTACCATTTGCAAGCACAAAAATGTACTCTAACATCCCACATCTATTTATTATTGCTTCACAAGCAGTATTCATTTCATACAATATTGACAAGTGAAAATATCACACAAATATCACAACAGAAAAATTCAACCTACAACCTCAATGACAACTTCAAAAACATTTTGCACTGCAAACATGTTGCACTTAACCTATAGTGCCTGGTTGTGGCAGTGATGTTTGACTAAATGGGTGCTTAGTACCTGCAGCCCCCCCCCTTCCCAGGGTGAGAGCAAAAAAGTCGCAGAAAATGCACCTTTTCCCATGTAATTTTTGATGTTTCTTTAAAATTTTGTGCAATTCCTTCCCATGCATTGTATTTTAAGCAGATCGGTCCCTTAAAACCAATATCCTTGGAAATCAACACATTTTTGCAACTTTTTGCTGTACATGTATGCATAATTACATACATATAAAGCAGTTCTCGGTGCTGGCGCCAACACCAACAGCGCCATGGCGTGGTGCCTATGTATGGCGCTAGCGGCAAAACGCCTTTTTGTACCTATATAGTGAAAAATGTTAGGGGGGGGGCTGAGCCCCCCCCCCGTTCGCTGGCCCCCGTAAACAAGCAGCCCCCCCACTCAAAAATCCTGGATACGTCCCTGCTGTAGATCATTTTTGATGACATCAAGCAGGTATTTTTGATTCAATGTGATGTTTTATTTCAGAAAAGTATGTTATAAGATAGAGAGATGCTTTATACACTAAAATGTGACAATACAATTCATAGCAGGATGACATAAAAAGTTACTAAAACAGTTTACATCTTTGTCACACACATAATGAAGACTAAGTGATGGTGATATCACCATTTGTCATCATTTGAGTTTTCACATTAGGTAAACACAGTGGCAAACTAGTGACTTGCCAAAACAACCCCACTGAAATTCACGCTATTTGTGAAAACTGAACATCTACAGCATTCTATTGTGGAAAACTGGATGGTGACATGTCACCATTTTTGGCCATTTCAGTTCTTAAAAAAGTCATGGTGAAAACTAGTGTGTGTAGGCACAATATTTACCTGCTTCAAACACTATTTTAACTCAATAATGCTCTACATGAGCTGATGAGAGATTTTCAGGAGAAAATTCTCTTGCAAAATTCAAAATTCTCTTGCACAAATTACATGTTTTAGTCATGAAGCACAATACTTGCACCACAATGTATCTAGTATGAGTGATTTTCTCAGTGATTTTTTTTTGAATTTGAAAAATATATAAAAATATATCACTCAGAATTTGAAAAAAATATAAATATATATAAATCACGGGTTATTTATATTTATTGTGATTTTCGAAAATATAAATCACGGGTTATTTTTCGAATGCTAATCACACAACATTCGTCGTATAAGTGAATAACAAGTGTACATGCGTTGCTCAAGTGTTCCAACGTGAACCCGCCCAGTGGCAGATTTTTATACTTGCAGGATTTTCATTATATCCCGTGTATGTGACACAGTTAAATTTTTGCTGTGTGTAAATATGTAGCCCACTGTCAGGATTGGGCAAGTTGAGATACAAATTTTCTACCACATTGCATCCTATGAAAAACGCCCAGACAAAAATGTTTTTTTTTGTTTTCTGAATGAAAATATGGTGTTTTGACTTTTCGACTTTGGAGTTTTTTATTATACTCGGCGGGCCGCAAAGTGTGTGCAGAATCCTACCATAATTTAATGGATAAAATCTTGTGATAAATTTCGTAATCAATTATTCCATAGTAACAACTGAAAGTACCGTATTTCCTCGAAATACCCCCCCCCCCTCGAAATACCCCCCCTCAAAATGGACACTATGAACTTATAAACCCCCCCCTCGAAATACCCCCCCCCCAAATTTAGTGTATAGAGAACGTAAATGACAAAGGCTGCGGTTTGTCATCCCGACAATGCAGAACACACGTGAAAAACGATGACTCTGTTATGTGAGAACAGTGTTTGTACGTCTACACACTTATAAATGTCTTTAGAGTCTTATAAATGGCGATTTTTGTTGCATTTTTCGACGTATGCGTACGTTTCAGACGACATTTTAGTACTGGGATTTCAAAAAATTTCTGGCGAAATAATAAACCCCCCCCCCCTCGAAATACCCCCCCCCCCCTCGTTTAACCCCCCCTCAAAATTCTCACTCTGAAACAATAAACCCCCCGGGGGTATTTCGAGGAAATACGGTAGTATGATGAAAAAAACTGTACAATTTTTAGTTCATTATTCCGATGGTCTGTGGTAAGTTTCCATACTAAGTGTGATGTCCGCCGTGTGTATCAGTAAATATAATGCAAAAAGCGAGAAAATCAAAGTCTTATGCCGTGTTCTTAACGTCGTTGACAGCAGTAAATTATTAATTCTACCTAGGTATATTTATGTATTTGTATCTCTTATAAAAAATGGTATTTTAACACATTCTCTGGTGCCAGACAGCGTGATTAAACATCAACTATCATTTCTCGCGGAATCAATCAGTCTCGCAATTTTTAGTTGAATCAACTAAATATATCGTAACGATTATTGTTGTGGCGTGCGAAACTTAAAACTGTAAACAATTTAATATTTACTACACGAACTCTTACCTTGCAAGTTTCTAAATAACACCCGCTCAACAATAAAGTAGAAAGTGCTTTTTCAACACTCTCAATGATCAAATGCCGATGAAAAGTGCATCAGGTACACAGAAGTATTAATTTTAAATCGTCGGCGGTCATAACCGATGGCAAACCATTTGGAAAAAGGATTGAAATTGTTTAGTGTTTTTTTCTCGAAAATTATCTTTTTTGATTTCGAATTTTTTGCACCAACTTACTGCAGCTTCGGATTTTTCTGCTGAATTTTGAATGTTTTGCGGCTTTTAAAACTGTTACCGCAGACACATTTGCACATTAATTTTCGTCCGCTATGAATAGATCCATGTGAAATTGATGTTCTGAATTGCGTTTCTGCATTTTACACGCAATTTCAACCAAAAATGCTGAAAAACGTTTTCGAATTTTCGAATTTTTATTTAAACATTGTTTAAAGTGTGTTTTTTCTAGCGTTGAAATAAAATTTCGAAAAACCCCTTCAAAAAATCTAATTTTTGTTTGCCATCGTCAGCGGTCATACAAGCGAACGTTGCACCCAGCATGTGGTGCAGCGATTGGATGGATGGCACTTGCTGCAGTACGGTGTTTCTATAATTCCATTTCGAGTGAACACAATAAAATGTATGTATATTATTTTTTTCGGTGTTCATCTGGCGTCAGATAGATCGACCATTTTATTTTACTGTTTTTTTTCGGCGTTCGGGTACGACATGATACCATTTTACACCAGGAACAACGCCCCTGCACACAGTTTTTGTAGAGGAACGTGCCATAAGTCTAGAAGGACATGTAAAACTTTCAAATTTCTAATCCAAAAGTGATGTTGACGAAACCCTGGACAGACATGTGCGCGGAGAACGAACCGATGCACAGCGGGACATCAAAAATATTATTTTTGTCAACTGAAGGGATACGATAATACACATGTTCGTGATTCGTTTCGCGTACCATAAACATTATTTTCCTTATCGACACACTAAATGAATGAATGATTAAATAAAACCGTTACTCAAATATTTTTCCAGATTGACTTATATATCAGTAAAATTCGTAAAAAGGAAAAAGCACGCGAGAAAACTACGTAGAATTCAACCAGCGCTAAAAATGGAATCATTTTCGCATCTATTTAACTTTAATCATCATTAAAAAATTCCCCCACGCATTCCCAAGCTAAAGGCGGCGTGAACAAGATCCGTTTTTAATAAATACACATGGACCGCTACAAGTGCAACGGAGAATCCACCGCTCATAATAGAAGACTTACAGTTCCGAGGCAAAAGCACAAGGCTCTCATAAGGAATTCATATTTGCCTGGAAAAAAGGTGTGTTCGGTTTAATGGGACTTTTGGACACTTTGTGGGAAAATAAAACAGCACAGGTGGATATTTTTTTATTCAGCTAGAAAGTGCGCGCTTCGGCCCGGTCTCTTTTCACTCACTCAGTCCACTTTTATTGCGCCTGTACACATTTTCATTGTTTTTATTGCCTGCAAGCCTTGTTAATGTTTAATCACATACAGACATTTCAACTTAACGGTTGTAGGGAGTAACAGGGCTGCATTTTTCAGCATATCTTAAAAGCATAGAATAGGAAGTAGGTAGATATCAGCTATCTGTGGAAGTGATACATCACCAGTACAGATGTTATTAAGAATATTTTTAGTACTTTTAGAAAAAGTATGCATCTCGATTTGGATACCGTTCGAAAAATGTCTCAAGTTTCAACTAAACACGGATAAATTTATAAGGAATGTAAAAATTTGAAGAGACAAGGAATCTACGCCTTTTATACAGACTGTTGGTATAGTTATGATTCTACAGAATTTATAGTTTTTGAAGGTTCAGTCAACCATTACCTGATTTTGACTAGTGCCTTTTTGCATCTGTTTCCATGAATGATTGAAAATTAATTCCAACTTTACAATAGTGATGAAAATCACTGCAATTTTTCTGTCTTTTGCACTTTCCACCACTAATGTCACATGCGATTGAACTCACAATAATTGTTTAACCCACTAATGCGGAAAAATTGAAATTTGAGAGTAGGAAAATGCAACAAGGTTTGAAAGTGATGGCTGTCCAGTGACCCTGCTCAGCTCACACTGAAAGTAGTAATAGTTCAACCGTTGTCTACATCGAATTTACAATCACTATACTCGACATATATTTATGTATGGGGGGAGTATCATGTCAATATAATCACATTTGGATACATTTTGAATGGTTTTAGGAAGAATGGTTCAATTAGACCAAAAAAATGGACTAACCAACTTCTTACTGGAATGCATGTGGACTTATTGACATTTGACTATCACAATGGACCTATTTATTCCTTGCTTAATTCAAGATGGTGTTATTGGCTTTTGTTGTATTTTTTACAAAGTCTTTTCAAAAGTGTCAAAATTTGAGGGCAAGTGCAGCTGGTTTAAATTAAGATTTATATGTCAGGACCATGACCACAGGGGTCTCGAATGGGGGGGGGTTGGGGGGGGGGTTACCCCCCCCCCCAAACTGCCCAGCTATCTATCTATCCCGGAGGCAAAATTTTGGGCTACTACCCCCTAAACCCCCCCTATCTACCTATCTGGAGCGATTTTTGAGAAACTATACCCCAATTTTCGCTCAAAATCGCTATTTTTCATACCTTTTTATAGATTTTCACTTCCAAAATCATAGTTCTGGTTCCTATTTGCCTACTTTCAGCTATTTTTAGTACTAAATGCTCTTGTATACCATTTTTGAGCTATTTTACACCTACTTTTAGCGATTTTTCTCCCTTCTTTGCCCCGAAAAAGCCTATATATCGAACCACCACCACCACCCCCCCAAACCACCCCCCCCCAACCCCTTCCAGAAAAATTTTCAGCTATCTATCCCTCCGGAGGAGCGATTTGCTATCTATCCAACCACTCAGAGGGTCGAAATTCAAGATACCCCTGCATGACCATATATAATCATTTCTGGACTTTGATCTTGAAGCTTGAACTAGATTTTGACATTTTTAGACTTATCGACTTTTAGGAATCGACACCTCAAATTTACGCATTTATGCAAGAATACCCGAAATTGCGGTAAACATATTTGACAAATGTAAATAATAAAATGCATTTTAACAACTGCGCAGTTTCAACTTGCAAGCATTTGAAGCGTGAAGTTCCCCAACGTGCTAAAATTTAATGCATTTTGGCATGGATACCTTTTCAGTGAAATCTGATGTTTGACACTGAATACCACAAATGTGGCACAAGCATTAATTCTAGAACAGCGGGAGTTTTCCAATATTAACTTGCCTGAAGAATGTTCTGCATCTACATACTCAGAGGCTTGTAACGCTTCTACCGTGTTTTTTCTTATAGAAAAGCACCGTTCTATTTTTTCGTCAACATCTTTACCTGTCGTTCTATTGGAGGCTGCCGTTCTATTTCACCAATTTTTTCACACATTTTTTTCAACGATGTTTTATTTTCAAATATAACTGAGCAATATTTTGAGCGAATATCAGAGCATACATTTGAAGCATTCATTCGGCATAATGTCGTGTTTTGGCACTGTTCCAACGGAATTTCTACCTGCCGTTCAATTGAAAGTGCCGTTCAATTGGAGGTGCCATTCTATTGGAGTTATGCCGTTCTATTAGAAGAAATACGGTATTTCGTGCTGTCAAAAACCGGATTAACAAAAAACTATCTGGAAGTTACGCTGACAGAACGGATATTTAACTGGATTGAAATGCGCCGCAGATGGAGCTTGATGGCTAGGACTAGGTCGTGGGACAGTCATTTGGAAGATGTAAGTTTTCATTGGCTTGTTTTCATTAAGCTGGCAGACAAAATACTCACGTTGATCACAAAAATTCACGTTTTTATTGCCAATTTTGTAGACGATACACGTGAATTGTAGAGCTATTTAATGACATAAAAATGCATGCATATGGGTATCATATTGAAACATACCTATTTGAATAACCCACAGCCGGCATGGAAGTGTACTTTTCGTTTATCCCATTGTGTTTTTGCGCTGAATGTATGATTTAAATACAAAAGATGTGAAAAAATTGTCTTCACACATGTCACATAAACAAATATTCTGCACTTGACGAGCCACACAACTTTAGTGTCCCAGAATTAGTGATGTAAAAGTACCGTTGCGCTATTGTTCCTACTATTTTTACTTTTGGCGCTATTTTTCATTTTACTGTTTCATTTTCCGGCACTCCTATCATGAGATTGGCAGGTCACTGCTCAAAAAATGACCACACATTCGAAAAGAATACAAAAAATGCACATACCGTATTTCCTCGAAATACCCCCCCCCCACATTTGAGTGTAAAGAGAACGTCAATGACAAAAGCTGCGTTTTATGACCTGGGCAATGCAGACCACACGTTTAAAACAATGATTGTGTAACGTTAGAATATGGTTTATACCATCTACCGTATTACCTCGAATTATCCCCCCCTTGAATTACCCCCCCCTCGAAACACCCCACTAAAATTCGGCTGAGGAAATAATAAACCCCCCTCGAAATACCCCCCCTAACATTGAGTGTAAAGAGAACGTACATGACAAATACCGCAGTTTGTGATCTGTACAATGCAGAACACACGTGAAAATTGATGATTGAGTGACGTTAGGGAAGGGTTTATGTGTATATACACCTATAAAGACTTATATACATCTATGTAATTGTTCGATTTTTCTACGTCTGAGTATGGGGAATTTCCGAAAATTTCTGGCGAAATAATAGACCCCCCCTCGAATAACCCCCCCCCCTCGAATTATCCCCCTCAAATTTTGCTGGCGAAATAATAAACCCCCTGGGGGTATTTCGAGGTAATACGGTACATGCTTATATTTATAAGACTGTAGATTCTTTTACATGGTGGTTTTTTGTCGCATTTTGCGTATGTTATTAGTACTGGAGTTCAAAAAATTTCTGGCGAAATAGTAAACCCCCCTCGAAATACCCCCCCTCAAAATTATCACTCTGAAAAAATAAGCCCTCTGGGGGTATTTCGAGGAAATACGGTAAATGTTTCCTTAACATGTCGAAACGCACTCGCATTAGCAAAATTGCGCGCGCCCGTTTGAAGTCCTTTCTTAATTTTTTCCATTTCTCAAAAAGTAATGCTTACTACCGTATACTCTTGGGAAAGTTCCCCTGGGCGATTGTTCGACGAGGACATAATGGTTATTTTACTAGGAATTCATCACTCTGTTTATTTGAAGCACTAGGGTCTGATGCTTCAATTTTTAAATAACTACTCATTTGCGACAGGGTTTTTTTTCAAATGGGATGGGGTAGTATTTTTCTGCGTGTCGTTTTCTGTGCGTCACATGGGAGGTATGTGCGAGGGGAATATTTCTATTCTCCTAAGCCGTAAATTGGTTTCACATAACTATACAAGTGAATAAAGCGAAAAGAAACAAGTGGAAAGATTGGGATTTGAAATTTCATCCGTTTCAAAATGACAGTCGCGTTTTGAAGATGAAGCATTTAGCACATCAGGGGACAGTTCCGCAATTGGCAAAGTAAAGAGTAAAGAGAAAAGTAAAAAGTAAAGTGAAGAGTAAAGTAAAGATTGAAGAGTAACGTTAGAAAATGACAAACTGGAAGTAAAGAGTAAATGAAAGGGTAAATTTAAGAGTAAAGTAGGTTTTTGCCATTTGCAGAACTGGGGCCAGTTCCGCAAGTGGACAAGTTAAGAGTTAAAAGTTAAGAGTTGAGTAAAATGACAAATGGCGAGTTAAGAGTAAAGTTAAAGTTTAAGAGAAAAGTTAAAGTTTTGACTTAAAAGTTGAGTTAAATGTTAAGAGTTGAGTTAAAGGTTAAAAGTTGAGTCAAAAGTTGAGTTAAATGTTAAGAGTTGAGTTAAAGGTTTAAAGGTGAGTTAAAAGTTGATTTAAAAGACAAATGGGGGAAAAATGTGATAAAAAAAAAATGAATTCGGATCTTGAGAGCGTTGTTTCCAACGGTGATTCCGACGCGGAGGAATTTCAGCGGCAGGCACCGATTTACCAGCTGCGTCGCAATTTCGGAACCGAAAATGAGGGCCTATTCAAAAAACGCTTCCGTCTAAATCCAACACAAGTGAACAGTGAATGCCATTTTGCAACACTGTTCCGCGATTTTTTTGATTTTTTTGCGATTTTTTTTTGGATACGTTATTTTCGAATGTCATGCATTCAACATTGGTACCATGCCAGCGAACAGGGGTATCGATACCACTTTCACATTTTTATTTAGTTTTTTTATTTTACCACCATTTTCCACTTGTCTCTCAACTCTTAACTCAACTCTTAACTCTTAACTCAACTTTTAACCTTTAACTCAACTCTTAACATTTAACTAAACTTTTAACTCAACTCTTAAATTTTAACTTTTCTCTTTAACTTTAACTTTTCTCTTAAACTTTAACTTAACTTTTAACTCGCCATTTGTCATTTTACTCAACTCTTAACTTTTAACTCTTAACTTGTCCACTTGCGGAACCGGCACCAGGGCCCTGAACTGCTGGATGCTATTCAGTGAAAGAAAAGTTATTCAAGACAGAAGGTATTGCATTTTATTTTTTATTATAATTATGTTGATGTACATAAACATGTAACCAAAAAAATGCAATATGGTGTTCCCAAAGTGTGAGAGCAGGAAGTGCGGTCATTATTAAGTGTAATTAGGTGTCGTTGTGTTTGCGTGGAACAAACTGGGTTCGCCACTAGCGAAGTCACTGGAAAGCCGTAGCATGTTGACACACATGTTAACAGTGAAAGTTTGTTGTCGCGTCGCACGTGCATGTATTTACATCTGTAAGCTGGATGCATTTTCACCGGTGCGTGTCGTATTTACCTTACCACCAACAGTGCGCGCGCGCCAGCAAAAAAGCGACAAAGAAATAAGCTCACTCAACACGCACATTCCAAATCCGGCTCGCCCCACCCAAACCGCAAACACATCGACAATCACAGTTGTTAAAATGTATTTACATTTACTTGAAAAATACGTAACTATACTCGAGTAGGTACTTTGTAAATACATACCTATACATACATATACCGTATTTCCTCGAAATACCCCCAGGGGGTTTATTTTTTCAGAGTGAAAATTTGGAGAGAAAAACGTGAAAAATGCAACAATAACCACCATTTATAAGTTTTTACAGCCTTATATAAGGATGTAGATGGTATTAACGATGTTCTAACGTAACACAGTAAGTGTTTTGAACGTCTGTTATGCATTTCCCGGACCACAAATTCATATCATTTTCCTCATCATATCATTTTCCTATAAAACATACTAAAAAATGACATCTGTCATGTCTCGCACTGTAAAGATCGCATGTAAAAATCTCAAATGTAAAACGTAGTAGCTTCTATATTTTCCATGAAAAAAGTACCCACTTTTACATATTCCAATGAGAAAAGTACTCTCTTTTACATTTTCAAAGGAAAAAAGTACTTGATTTTACATTTTCCCGTGAAAAAAGTAATTTACTCACATGTAGGTACTCATGAGTACGTGAAAAAACTATTTTACACTTTCTGTATTCGGGAGTGAGTACAAAATACTTTACACATACATATACTTTGAAAAAAGTTCAGTATTTATAACAACTCTGTCTAGAACGACATAGCCACAACTTAAACCCATTTTAAACCGCCGCCAAATGCAGTCGCACCAGCCCAATGAGTTCGCCTCGTCGCCGGGCAGCGACTTCGGCAGCCGCTTTGGTCTCGACGACCTCACCATGGGGCAGCGAGCCGCCAAACACTGGCGACGCTTTACTAAGTGGGTGGAGTCGACCACGTTCCATGGATTTGACCAGGTTTGATTGGGGGTTGTTGCTGTTAGTTGGTAGAGTGGGCGACATGACTTGTGGCGGGTTTATAGATGGCGATTATTGAATTGCACCAGGATCTTGAAGTGGAATGCCAAAAACTTGCCGGCTACCTACATAATTTAATATCAAAGTCGGTGCTCAGCTATCATGTTCAAACATGTGATAAATAAATATGTACTACCTGAATATTTAGCTTGAAGTGTTTTTAAAAATTATGAATTAAATGGACGTTAGCCAAAGGTACCTATAATGCCGCCAACTGCATATTGACACAGATTCTGTTTAATTACATAGATTTTCAAAACAAATAACAGACTTCCCTCATTTTGCAGATAGTCCTCTCGCATTCATGGTTGGCCAGAATTTTCTGGTCCCTCACAATGGTTGTTGTATTCATAATCGTCTTTATTCAGCTCAGAAAGCTCATTGTTTATTTCATTGATAATCCCACATTAACGAGTATACAGCTGGTATATCCCCAGGTATGATGTAAATTCTTTGTCAACCTAAAAGTCAAATGAAATTTGAGGTCCCAATTAAAACAGGATGGAATGGGGCTGCCTCCATTGACTCTATGCACTCTGACAAAGTTGAACCAGTCAGCCGTGCGTTCAATGTATCCGCAAGTGAATCAGACACTTACTGAGTTCGCTACTTCCAGTTTTCTATCAGCCTACAGGTAAATTCAGGCGGGCTTATGGGTAATTGAGTGTTTTTTAGCAATCAGCGTAAAATTTCCATGTAATGCATCTGGTTCCATGATTATCTGAAAAAATGCGAGGCTAATCAGAATTTATCACAATTAGTCAAAATCCATGGAAAAATCTATTTCAGCACGGCGCTAATGGACCCGCTATATTTCAAAAGAAAAGGACACGATTTGGACGAACTAGAGGAAACGTTATTTGCAGCACTAAAACACGACGGGTCAAACTTTACCGGCTTTATTGAGGTAAACAAATTCGCATTTTAAAACGGCTTCCTCCGGCTCCCAGATAATGTAAAATGTCAAGTGTGATGAAAAATGTCAAAAAGCATGTACAAATGCACTGTAAATAAGCAAACTTATCTAGTTTGCCAGTTCATAGTGCAGTTTACATGACTTTTGACACTTTGCATGGCATTTGACATGTTACAGGGTTCGGGAGTACCCCCCAGTTTACATCAAGGTAATCAGTAACAACTGCAGGACACTGCAATGGAATGCAACGGTCAATTTATCGCATGCTGGTTCGAAAATGGCCACATGTTCAATTGTTGCGACAGAAATAGCTATGTAAACATTGACAGATTCATGAGTCACTCCGGCAGTTGCTTCGAGTTTGTTGCGCAGGATCACAAAAAACAACTGCTGCCTGGTTGGTGGACGAAAATTCACATGGTTGAGAAAGGGAACTGCGCTAAAAACAGTGCTAAAAGGCGTGATGCCAAGGAACAGCGCCAAAAACCATGGCGTGATGCCAATGGCGTCATTCAAAAAATGGGGTCAAGCCTCAAATGGCGTATTTAGCAAAGTGGTGCTATTGGCTCTACACACACTAGTTTTCACCGTGACCGATGTGAAAACTGAAATGGCGACATGGCGACATCCAGCTCACTCTTTTTGTATGCTAGGTATATGTGTTTTAGTTTTCAAAATTTTTTACTTTCATTGATTTAAATTCCAATTGAAATTGAATAAAATTATTCAACCGTGTTCATTAATTTGCATTTGGAAAAATTGCAGTTTTCACACGAAGTCACGGTGACTAGTAGTTTGTGTAGGCACATTCCGATACTTTATGATTGGAATATTGAATATTGGGGAAACTTCTATCAGTAAACGGCTCCATCGACAAACCATGATGGAGACTGATTAACTCAAAATTCATTTAGAAATGATCTAAAGACCGAAATACTGCTGTTCTCAGTGTCATTTTGGCGCACTCAAATGGTGTCAGTGCGGTGGCGCCACTCCATCCATCGTTTTCTCCAAAGTCAGGGTGAAAACTGGTGTGCGCAGGCACATCGTCGCAAAATAGGTAGACAAAATCCAACAAAATCCATCCACATTCCACACCCCTTCAGGTCCAGTAGGCGGTTTCGGGTTTGTCTATTGGTATCCAAATGAGCACCTGGTGGAATCAGCGTACAATGGCTACGATGAACACGCAGTTCATTTGTACATGAGCCCCACTGACGCGCTGCTGGAGAAGAATCCCATCGCGTTGCCAGTTGGATATCACACGCATATTAGCTTGACTGTTGGTGGGGTGAATTGTGTTTATTTGTTGATGAGATGGCACTAAGGTTGGGAACCCGACACGACCCGCACCGGATACCCGCAAAATTTTTGGAAACTATACCCGACCCGAATTTTTTTGGACCCGATACCCGAATCCGAAAATTTTGTAATTCCCAACACTAGTTGGCACAGTTGCGCTACACGCCGTAGTTGACACTTGAATGTCAACTGGTTGATGTCAATTCAATTTTAGTTCACGTGTCGCGGAATGATCTCCAACTGCACATGCCGCAATGTTGAAAAACAAAAATATCGCGGCAAAAAAATTGAAGGCCATTCTGCAACGCTAGAGCTATGATTCGAGTTGACATTCGAATGTCAACTAGTGTGTCTATAGCGATTGTAACATGTCTCTGCCGTATTTATCCAGGCTACAAAAACGGTGCGAATGAAGTATGATGAACTGGGCAGGTCGACCTGCGAAACGCCCGAACTCAAATACTTCTCAAACTACAGTTTTCCCGCGTGCCAGGTAGAGTGTCTAATCGACGCTATGATAACCAGGTGTAACTGCACAGGTGGGTCATTGGAAACAATTGGGTTGAGGAATGTAAACACCTCGATCAAAACACCGGGAAATAGGAAGTGTGGTGATGTTGAGAGAATTCAATTGGCCAAAATTGTGAATACAAAACGTCAGGCAACGAAATAGAAATATAGATTTCAGCTGACTACATTGCGGAAAAATTTCCTTTGAAGGGTACCCCCCCCCCCCCCCCGTTATGATGACACCAGCAGCAATTAACAAATACCTATACAAATATGCACAAAACTGGCAAAATTTTAGGAGCAAACTGCAGCACCGTTAGCTGAAAGTTACTGAGCGAACAACATTCAATGCTTGCTCTGAATATGATAAAAAGCATAAACTCGCAATAGGAAGAATCACGTAAACAACACAGGACAAAATAGCGCCCACGCCCACAAATCCACCCCCCCCCCCCCCCGCTCAAAGGCCTCAGTTCCTACGGCCGCATCCCGCAAGACAGAGTGTGCACGCCCGCCCAGGCGCTCCAGTGTTACAGGACACAGGCGCCAGTGTTCCCCAACTTATTGGTAAAGTGCCGCAAGGAGAAGTGCATCGAAGCGTGCGAGTATTGGAGCTATCAGGCGTCGCTTACGGTTGGCAAAGTGTTCAATCCGAAGTTGAAGGATAAAATGTTGGAGTATTGGAGACTGCCTGAAGGTGGGTTTGTGGATTTGCGAGGGGTATTTCATGTGGACATAGTAAATATACAGAGTATCTGACAGAGTTGTGAAAATGTATTTACATTTTGCCGAAGTATTGTGAAAGTAAATATACATTTAAATAAAAAACACTCAAAATTTGGAAAACGTATTTACGTTTAACAACTCTATTTTAACAACTCTGGCATATGATAGATAGTAATTTAACCTGTATTTTCCAATGCAAGTTGCACTGACACATAAATACATCGGTAGATACCTAAATACAGCTCTACGTGTACCAAACCCAAGAAAAATTCCACACCCACCCCCCAAAACCACAGGCGACCCAGACCTATCCCTAATAATCGGCGACGTGTACTTCGAAGAGATCCAATACACGGAGGTAACTCAAATGCCCGCTCTAACAATCGAAGCGTTCATATCGTCGATCGGGGGCGCGATGGGCTTGTGGACGGGCGCGAGCATCATCACCTGGATACACTTGGTGTACTTTTGCTGCAACTACATGTGCTTCGGCAAGTCGCCGTTGAAGGCGGCCACCGCGGTCAGGTAAATAAATGAATACAGGAATTGCCTAGCTGAATGAGTGACTGATGTAGTGATGGAAGATACATAAGTCGGTTTAGGGGACACTTCTAGACACTGTAAAATGTCAAATGTGATGTAAAGTGTCAAAAGTCATGTAAACTGCCCTGTGAAATGGCAAACTTTCGTTTGCCATTTCACAGGGCATTAAACATTACTTTTGACACTGAATGATGTTTTACAGGGTCTGGGAGTAGCACCAGAGAGCTGGGGACCAGTACCGCAAACTGATAAGTGAGAAGTGAAATGGCAAATGCGAAGTGAAATGATAAGTGAATTGAGAAGAAAATTGGCAAAAGCGAAGGGAAATTACTTTTAAATTTTTTAACTTTGCTTTTGCCAATTTAGTTGCAATTTCACTTCGCTTTTGCCAGTTTTCTTCTCAATTCACTCCGCATTTGCCATTTTAAGTCTCACTTCTCAATTTGTGGCACTGGCAACAGAGATCATAAGGCTCGTTCAGACTGCTTCATATAGCAGATAACATTAATTGGTTGCACCGTCAAAACAACCAGGCAGTTAAATAAAAAGCAACAGATGCCAGTCCCGCGTCATGTAAAGTGTCACAAATTTGTCGAATGCCACCTGAAATTAGTACCTTTAGTAATAGCGCTCTACCTTTCACAAAAGACAAATTTTATCGCGCATTCAACAGGTTACGGATAGTGATGTAAAGGCACCGGGGCACCGGTGCCCCGGTGCTGGGCACCGAAGGGCACCAGCACCGGTGCTGGTGCGGTGCCATTGCAATCTTCAGGGGTGCCATGCCGGTGCCGGTGCTATTTTTTTCAGAATAGCACCGGTGCCGGTGCGGTGCGGTGCCATTTTTTGGCCGGTGCCAAAGGTGCTAGCACCAGGGCAAAGTAAAAGGCACCGGGAAAGGCACCGGCCAAGGCTTCATGTGCTGTGCAATTTTGTCCATATTATGTGCTCATTCATATTTCAAAAAACAGCGATATATTTACCCAACCGTTTTTGCCTATTTTGTAAACCTCCCTATCAAATAAAAATACCTACTGTGAAATCCATTATACCCGATACGTGATCTGATGAGCGAATCTAAAATTTTGTTGAATTTTAAATCATTTTTATATTGTATATTTATCTTACTTTTTTGTTCAAAATTTGTTGTCAGTATACGACAGAGATTGTTCCATTCTCTGTACAGCAACGACTCCGATCAGTAGACAATAGTGGCTATGGACATTGTAATGAATTAAATATTTTATCTTTCATTTGTAATCATTGTAATTGCTTCATAAAAGTGATTGCCACATCATTCTGATCATTTTAAGTGCTCAACCATCAAAATCGGTTGAAAATTCATGGAAATATGCACTTCCAAATGTGAGACCACTGAGAAACTGCCGATATTTACTACAGAAATTCCAGCCCGGTGCGGTGCCTTTCGGTGTTAGCACCGGCAACCCGCCGGTGCCCTTCGGTGCCGGTGCCATTTTTTCCAAAAGGCACCGGTGCCGGTGCGGTGCCATTTTCTGGCCGGTGCCCCAGGGTGCCAGGTGCCCTTTTCATGCGTTGGCAAAGGTGCCGGTGCGGTGCGGTGCCATTTTTCCCGGTGCCTTTAACATCACTAGTTACGGAACGGTCAGAGTAGAATAAATGAGTTTCCACAACAACTTGGCACAGTTCCATCACCATCACCAAAGTCCACATTTCAACCAGCTAACACACTAAAAACCCACCGAGCCAAAAGCACATTCTTAAAACGCAGCAAAACGATCAAACGGCACAACGAGCGCGCGGGAACGGCGCGCGGCCGCCGCTCAGTACCAATGGAAACGAGCGCGGCGGCGGCGGCGAGACGCAACGGCGACGGGACGCAGCCGGGCGAGTCGCCCTCGTCGCACCTGCAGCAGAGCAGCGACACCGAGGCCATAGTCATGCAGGTGCCGGTCTCGGACCCTGTGAAATGTCATGTGGAATGTGAAGTGTCAAAAGTCATGTAAAATGCCCCGCAAAATGGCAACCGAGTTGCCATTTTGCGGGGCATTTTACATGACTTTTGACACTTTGAGTGACTTTTGACATTTTACTGGGTCTGGGACTGCCCCCAGAATTGTAACTCGGATGCGGAGCAGAGATCGGCGCGTAGTATTGTGCTGTGAGCATTGGCGTAGCGCTGAGATTGGGATATTTTACTTAAATATTTACCTATTTGTGGCCGCGATGCGGCGTCTTGTGAATAAAAATTGGTACTTTTATCGAATTGGGCGCTCCTATTTGTAGATATTTATGTGCTAAATCGTGAATTGTCGTCTAAGTTATCCCATGGAAAAGATATTTTCACTTTTAACATTTGAAGCTTCTTGCACTAAATAATTGCTTTTCATTTTTGGCATATTGATAATTGTCACCTTCAATTTTGTTAGAGCATTTTACATTTTGGCACATGATTTTATCATAAATAAATACATACAGAAATACTTCAATGAATTTAAATGCGATACTCGCATTTAAGGTTTAAGTAAAAGTTACGCAGTTAAATATTTACATTGTAGTGGTAGATATAAATATTCTTTCGATTGCGGTTTTCTTCGAACACTAACTGATCGCTGTTATGATTTGTACCAGTGACAAGTTTTTCTTAAACATCTTATTTGAAATAGTTTTTGTATCAGGTGATTATCGAGAACAGTCCACATTGATTACGCTACATTTCGTCGACATATTTCAAAGGAAAAAAATATCAGATACATTTTAAACATACTTGAGCAGAATCAATTTGAATGAGAATTTGGACTACGCATACTACTTTACGGCCAAATTTCCGATACTGATAAAACAGCTTTCAAACACACTTGATGTTTCCGGAATGGGGAATCTGCCATCTACCGTATTACCTCGAAATACCCCCAGGGGGTTTATAATTTCGCCAGCAAATTTTCAGGTTATGGGGTTTATTCGAGTGGGGTTCTATTATTTCGCCAGAAATTTTGTGAATTTCCACATACTCAGACATAGAAAAATCAGACAATAACATAGACGTAGGTAGGGCTCGAACTCAACTCGACTCGTGATTCGAGGGTAAAATTGGGTACAGAGACGATACGACTCGTGACTCGAGAGTAAAATTGGGTTAACCGGAAAAATATGGCCCTGACTCGAGACTCGAGGTTTTTGCCTGACTCGACTATAAATTTTGGCAAACTTCAAGTCGGGGTTCCCTTGAATAATGTCCACAGAGGTTCAATTTTGATATACATTTTATTAACATATTTTTCAAAAAATTTGTGCACAAGTGCGCATTTTCACACAATATGCATGATATATCATTGATTGGCTTGACATATGTATTGAATGATGTTAAAACTCAAGTTTCAATTGCCAATGGTGCCATGTTGTGGTATCTATGAAGAGGCCAGTATAATGGCATGAATCCGTTTGTGGTAAGTGAGCCCCCACCATTCATTCTCCATTACAAGAGGCTAGATGGTAAAAAACACTACCATCCTGGATAAGTCCCTAGTTGCAGCTGATCATCTTCATATGATAAGTATCCCTGTCTTTTGTGAATATAAAACATACTTGTTTCTGACAAAGGAGGTTGATTTCCAATCATTGCCTGACAATGGCGTAATATAAGAGGTGGTTACAGATGGCATTTTTCAATGTTTTTTATATTTAAAAAAACATGATTTTTTACATCATAAATACCAGATCATTAAAATGTTGTATTTCCATCTCTAGGGAGGTTGCATTGTTTCATATGCTGGCCGATTCAAATGCTAGGAAAAAGCACTGATTCATATGCTGAAGTACTTTGTTTCAAATGCTAATGTGCTACGACTCATATGCTGGAACAAAATTGTCTCATGCCACTAATAATGCACGATTCATATGCCATTAAATGCTGCATTTCATATACTCACTCACTATTGTTTCATACACATTTTTTTCACGTCTCATATGCTGCATTTGTACACACTTGTGATGCCATTTATGTATGCGGTATTTCAAAGGGATTATCCCAATCCCGATCACGCGTTCTCAACGTCAATCCCAATCACATCGCTGTATGTGGTGAGTTCTACAAAGGTGATATACAAGGCACACATTTTAAGCGTGCGTGCAGTATGGCACCGCAAAGTGCACCTGTGGGCTTAAGCAGCAGACATTCCTTTGAAGGCGGACATCATAGTGTATAGGTAAATCCACTCGACTCGGAAAGTTGGGGCACGCGTGGAAAGTGATAGTTATGATTTATATTATTCTAATTACCTATTGCCACCCTACTAATGTTCATTTTTTAGGTTTTTTTTCCATGTCATTTTTAGATTCAGAGATTTATACATTTGATATATATATATACACTATGCATATTTTTGTCATTTATTTGTTTACATTTGTTATTTGCGGTTAGCATTGAAAAAATCTCTGGGAGATTTATATTTAAAAAATCTCAGAAAATATAAGATTTTCTGAGATTTATATTTTTTCCATGATTTTCCAGAGAGATTTAATTATATTTTCTCCTGATTGAGAAAATCTCTCGAGAAAATCTCTCTATATTAGCCCATTTTCATCTTCAAATTCACTAGTTCATGTGTTTTTTAATACAAATTTTCATCTATTTTTAACTATATATTTGCTTATACCCATTTTTGGCTATCTTCCCCCATTTGTAGTTTTTCTCCCCCGTTTCTGTTCATAGCATGAAAGAGCCAATAAAAGAGTTAGCTGAAATACATTTTCTGTACTCAAGTACTTTCAAGACTTATACAAAAAAGAGGGTTCTGGTACTTTTTCAGAGGAAATTTAGTGAGTACACAAGAATAAGTATTTTTGAGTACACATAAATGTTTTAACCCCTGAACCTTACTGAACCCCTGCAGTCACATGAAGACCCAGTGCTCAAGTGCAGGGCTGTACCTAAGCACCAGGTTTACATTGGCACTGGATGTTGCTACTTGTGCAACGGATAAACTTATGCACTGGGTTCTAGCTGTTTTAACAACTAAAGAGTTGACAGCATGCTTTGGAAATATAGTTACCAATTTTTGGTGAAAAAGTTATCTGATTTATTCTGTGGGGATCATCGCACATGAAAGTAATGTCTTCTACTATGAGAAAAAATATGCCTAAACCATATTTTTGTTCACTATACACATGGTGTATATATTTAGTATATATGGGCTAAATAGATGGTAGTACAAAATGTACCATCAGTAGACAATATGCTGCAATCATATGAAATTGTGAATAAAAAGGTTAAACAACACATAATGGGTCTAATATCTACTCTCAATGGTTCAAACAACTTGAAATATCAATTAAGTTGAGAGATTTTATAAGAGTTTTTTGAACTGCAAGAGATTTTCTCAGATATTTAATTATATTTTCAAAAGTGACCCAAGTGATTTAATTATATTTTTTCCTTGAGAGATTTTCTGAGATAATATTTAATTATATTTTCTCAAAATCGGTTGTTTTTTTCAATGCTATTTGCGGACGGCATGCAAAGTAAAGCGTCTGACCAGCATTTGAAGTGTGCAAAATATGAGTATGAAACAAAAAGTATGGCACATAAACAATGGTAAATACTACGGCATATGAATCGATGCAGTATGGCATATGAGATGTAGCATTTGGCGAGCATGAAACAATTTTATGCTGGCATATGAATCGTAGCTAATTGGCATATGAGGTGATGCTTTACAGCAGCATATGAAACGGTCTGGCCTCATCTCTAGGCTGGTTTCATTTTTGCAACATCAAGAAAGTGAACATGTAACCTATATTTTTGCTTTATTTTTAAAGTGAACTGTTGGCATTTAGACTTCATTAAGTGTGTGTGTGAAAACATTGGTAGTGGAACCAGTATCTGAAATTTATGCAAGCATCATGCCAAAAGTAAGGCATCCTACTCAACTCGAGACTCGAGATTTTTGCCTGACTCGACTCGACTTTTCACTGACTCGCCAGACTTGACTCGCTGACTCAACGGGAAATTTTTTGGTTTGCGACTCGAACTCGAGTTTGTAAAAAAATTGAGTTTCGTATGTGTTTGTAAAAAAATTGAGTTTCGTATGTGTTTATAGACGTAAATAACTGTATATACGCATAAACCCTGTCCTAACATCACTCAATCATTCATTTCAACGTGTGTTCTGCATCATACAGATCACAAACTGCGGTATTTGTTGTGTACGTTCTCTATACACTCAGTTTGGGTGGGGGTATTTCGAGGGAGGGGGTTATTATTTCCCCAGCCAAATTTTAGGGGGTTAATTCGAGGTAATACGGTATTTACAAAAACGAATGCGTTTAAAGCAGATTTACCACTTTCGTAATTTTCGGTCGTGAACTACTGTTGAGTCGCAATACAAGCGCCCATATCTTTTAGGGCTTTTTTTATCGGAATAGACGTTTTCAGCCATTCTAGTAAGAAAAATTCTTTTCAAAATTCAAAAGCAAAAGCCAAAATTTTATGGACAATAGTAACTCGGAATTTTTTGGCTCGTGTTCTTTCTCTATCATTTCGGTAACATATTTATTGTCATTATTATGCCGCGATTATTATTGTGAATCACAAAAAACACACATTAAAATGTACATATCTACCCATTTTTTCTGTCTTTTCATTATCATGAGCAAAAATGTCCACCGACGACTAAAGTGTCGACTGTCCTTTGTATGGCAAAATAATATTTTACGATTCGTACAGTGTTCCTACACCCTTCCAAAAAGCCCGTGGCGTGGCGATACTCATCTAGACCCGGCACTCATCTAAATCTACCTGCTACTCACCTATACGCCCCCTGCACCCGCAGACATCGTGCAATGTGCACTGCACAACTGCGCATGACCCGAGCGGCACACACACAAAGGCACGCATATAAGACGCTTGCCGATGGCACAATTCATGGCGCACACGATTGCAAACGATTTCACACGAAAATTTCCAGAAATAACGTGCGAAAAGCGCTGTAATTTCACTTCATTGGACACAAACTTTGCACTCATGCGATGGCGCCTATAATTTGGCATCATAACTGTACAACACACATCTCCCAGAGGTTGTTTTTATACATTTTTTCAATCCAAACAAGAAAAAATATAACAAGACTTGGTGGTAGCAGTGTAGTCAATAGTGTATCCAGTAGTGTTCAGAAGAAATGTTATAGTGTTAACCAATTGAAGAAAAAAGCTTGGATTCTGTAAATGGAAAAACCTTACTCTGCGATCAGTGGTTGTTTATATCCAAATGGAAAGTACCAACAGATATAAAAAGCGGCACACGGAAGCAACATTTGACGAAAAAAGTTACAAGATGTACAAAATTTCCAAAAAAAGTTGCTCTGAGGTGCAGTTGAAAATAAAATAGGCCTTATTATGCCAAATGAAAAAAGGTGGAATGAAGGGACAGTGACTGAAGAAGCTGCACCGAGACAAACCAACACTTAGCGTGCACACTGAAACATGTCCAGTAAAAGCAGGTGAGACAAACATACAGAAGGCAATCCCTCAAACCAAACCCCATAAATAATCATTGCCAGATCAACTTTGATTTCAATAGATTACAACTTTCAATATTCACATTCGTTATTCATTTCAGTTACATGTTCTGTTGTTCAAGATTGGCCTGGCGCTGATTCTTTAAATATTTTATTATTGATATTCTCGCTCATCACAATTCACTATCTATCTATTTAACACCCTTCTGCATTTCTAGATTTGTGAGCGTTCGATCCCAATGAACAAACTGTTGATTTATCAACATCACGGAATGGTTGTAGATTGACACCAAATGGCTCACATCATTTAGAAGCCTGAGAATGCACGCAACCTCCTGTAGTAATCTTCACGCCACCGCTAAAAATACGGAAGTTGGATCAACATCCAAAAATAACACACCTGTCAACCTCCATCGCTAGACTCGCCTGGGACTTGGCAACGTTCCCAATTTTATCATCATGATTGCTGGTGTGTTTGATGTGTTCCGAATCGAGAACATCTTTAGCCAATTGCACGTCTTCAAGCCGTTCCGCACTGTGGAATATGTTATTGGCATTCGTCTCGACCATGCGCCATTTAATGTCCGTGTCGAGGCAGCACTGAAATTATCAATGTCAATTCGAATTCAAATTCAATTCGAATGTAAGACACGCGTAAGACGCCTCAGACTGAAATTGCGACGAAATAGAACGAGAGATTCATCATTTATATATTTTGAATTCGTCGAATTATTACCACAGTTCAAATCAGAATCATTGCCGCCCGAATCAGAGCTGAATGATTGTGTACATCCATTTGACCCCTGGTCCACCTATAATAAACTGTAAAAGACGCACCTTATCCACGTGAGACAAGTCGCAGCACTGCTTCACCGCGTCCGTCTGCTCGAACAGCTTGGACACGTCGGGCCGGTCGCGCTGCACCTTGGCCAGCTTGTCGGCCACCAAGCTTAACTTTGCGACGAGATTTTGCGCCGCAGCTCCATCGGGAAGGGTTTCCGGGCCGTTTCTGCCGCCGACGAAGGCTTCTAGGCGGCCCAGGCGACATTCCAGAGACTCTACACCATCCATGGCGTGGCGATTCACGGGAAATTTTCTTTTTTAGAATGTTAAAGCGTTTTATTTTGCGTTAATTTATAAGTTGGCAGAATTTCAAACTGTGGCGAGTGTTGACCCACGTCACTTTCTAGGTTGCCAACGTTAACGCTTCTACAGAAAACGAAAGCACAAACGATTTCCAGTACCTAGCAGACAGCGAAATACGTTTTTGACAGCGTCGTCACGAAGAACAGACATTTTCGCGTGTCACTTATTTGACCCAGACCTTGACTCGTAAATGAATCCCCACCTCTTTCTTATCTGTGATCGGGGCACTTTTTTTTATGTAAAGTTGGCTTATGTCCAAGTTTGTATTTGGATACTATGACGAGAGTATAAGACACAATTTCCGTCCGAATCACTGATAATGGATCATAATGTCATCAAACGACCGGAAGTGGTCGCCGACGGCGTCCCACACACTAGCACGCCGCGCCAGTTCGACAAAATCAACTGCAGTATACAAGCGGTTCTATCCAAAAACAATTTGGACAGCTGCCAACTTCACATAA
Organism: Sphaerolaimus hirsutus; assembly: GCA_964036195.1. Taxonomy (NCBI): domain Eukaryota; kingdom Metazoa; phylum Nematoda; class Chromadorea; order Monhysterida; family Sphaerolaimidae; genus Sphaerolaimus; species Sphaerolaimus hirsutus. The sequence goes on along the minus strand of OZ038454.1, from coordinate 9,558,804 downwards.
GGGCCGTCAGCTTATCTGCGCTGATTTTGTCCTTTCGCAACCCGTCCACGAAAACTCGTAAACAATTTCACTCCACCAATTTCCGTACCGCACCCACCCGCAGGCATTATCCGTCCTTAGTATCTTGGGTTCTAGTTAGATTTTGCACCCCCGTTCACCGCGTGTCAGCGTGCCTCGGGGGCGCTGCTGGTCGCCGCACAGCCCAGTCGCCATTCCGTTCCTACATTCCGGTACGGTGCGGTTTTTTGCTCGCGTTATTTTACACCTACACGATTTTATGCTAAAATTTGTGTCATTTTTATGCTTGAATCATCATTTTGCGATCGAGGTTATTATTTAAACTTCACCGGGCTTAAAGGCATGTTGATTAACAAGTGAACATTCGCATTACCCGTACCGATTACATGCTTATCAATTGCTTTCTATGGCACCGTGCCAACTGAAATGAAATTTCAACTGGAGTTTCCTTTTGGATTTGCACAAGTCCAAAAATAGTTTCATGTCCATAAATGCATCTGTGATTTTCTAAATCTGGTCTAATTGCTGGGGCCAGTTCAGCAAGTGGAGAAGTGAGAAGTAAAATGACAAAAGCGAAGTGAAATGTGAAGTTGGCAGAAGCGAAGCGTAATTACTTTTTATTTATTTTTACTTCGCTTTGCCAATTCACATGCCATTTCACTTCACTTTTGTCATTTCACTTCTCCACTTGCGCAACTGGCACCTGATATATTTGATGGGCCACAAAAATTGCGGATACCAAATGAGACAAATGTCTAAGGTCACTCGAACATTGCCAGTGACAGACTTTAATCTGCGATTTTGAAAATTCACGTTTTGTGTACTTGTGCACTTTTGGAATAGAAACTGCCCAACCACCCCAAACCCTCCCACCTCCTCAGACTGCGCGGCTGCGCGGAGGGAGCGCAGCGCGTCTGTGGCGCCGCCGCTTGAGCTGGCGCGCTTCTACAGGCGCTTGGCCGTCAAGCCCCCCTAGCGGGGCCGAAATTTTGTCTCAAACTTAGATAGATACATAGGTTTTGACGTTTCACACTAGGCACCTACGGAGCAAAGGAGTCAGTGAGCCAGGCAATATTAGATCGGGCGTTTGGTTGTGGGGTTTCGGTTGAGAGTGTGGGGCGGGTGGAAGCTGGCCCGAAGGAGCAGGGGCAGGAGGTGTGTTAGAATTGATTTTACTGGTGACAGAATCCCCGACACTAGCTGTGTAAACACAAGTTTGTCACAAACACCCTGTGATAACACTCTGCAATAACAATAAAGTGCCAACTCTGCACCTTGTCAACTGACACTTTAGATTACGTGACAAGTCAACTCGCTTGCATACTGATGTGTCTGTTACTTATGAGTTAGATCATTTGACTTCAATTTTGGCGATTTGGCGCAAATTAACCACATGATTTATTAACATAACTACTTAATTGATGCCTTTCCCCCAAAACTGTACAGGCGTCAGTGGCAGTCAGCCAAAAGGCGCCGTCAATCGGCTGACTGGTCAAGTCAGGAATCCGACCAGTTTCTGCTCGATTCCGATAGTCTGGAAGATCTGCGGCAAATGCAGACAAGCCCTGAGAGGTTAGCACGTATTGCTTACTACTGGTAGGGTTGTAGAATTTACCATACCGTACCGCAAATTTGGAAATTTACCGTACTGTACTATGCCTTATAGTCTATTGTCAGCTTTTTTGTACTATAGATGCTTATACTCCAATTTTTAGCTACTTTCACCTACTTCGAAAAAAATTTCTCCCCTTTCTTCTACATTTAAAAAGCCTACGCATTGAGACTCTGCATTTCGGATAATGTAATCTTACTAGCAGGATTCTCTCCGACCTTCGGTCGGGTTTTGTGGTTCTCTACAATTAATACCATTGGAGAAAATATGATACTTTAGTTAAGTTTGCCCACATGCTAGGCATGTGTTTTGAAATGCAGTATGTAATGTACCAACAATAACAAGACCAATACCAAAGATGCAATGTTTTGGAATGGATTTTTGTAAACTTGGTTGGTAAAATGTAAAACTGTTAACTGTAAAATGGTTGGGCATGAAACTCGGTAGTAAAATGTGGACAGTTTGCGATTTGGTATGATGGTGTGCAGTGTGCATTCTGTGTGGTATAGGTTTTGTGATATGATAGTGTGGTTTTTGCAAGGTGTCAAACTTTGTTGTAATCTTCAATTGGTTACATTTGTGCTTTGCTGTTCTTTTTGTGTTTGTAAATCCTTGTGGTATTAATTGTAGAGAACCACAAAACCCAACTGAAGGTTGGAGAGAATCCTGCTATAGGTACCCACTACTCAGAGGCTTGCAAAAACTGACACCCCAATGGGGACCCCCCTCCAAATGGCACCCCCCGGGGAACCCCCCAAAAGTGGCACCCCCTGGGAACCGCCCAAAAATGAGACCCCCTAGGGCCCCACAAATATGGCACCCCCTGAGGACCACCGAAAAATGGCACCCCTTAGGGACCCCCCAAAAATGGCACCCCCTTGGGACCCCCCAAAATAGCACCCCCTGGGGACCCCCCAAACATGGCACCCCCTAGGAACCCCCACAAAAATGGCACCCCCTGGGGACCCACCCAAAGTTGGCTCCCCCTGGGGACTCTCCAAAAATGGCACCCCCTGGGGACCACCCCGAAATGGCACCCCCTTAGGACCCCCCTGCAAAAAAAAATATAGCACCCCCCTGAGGACCACCAAAAAATGGCACCCCTGGGGACCACCCAAAAAATGGCACCCTATGTGGACCCCCTTGAAATGGCACCCCCATATGTACCTCCAGAAAATGGCACCCCCTGGAGACCCCCCAAAAATGGCACCCCATGGGGACCCCCTCTAAATCCTGTAAACACAGCCCCTAGTTTGGAAACTCCTGTAAACTCAGCCCCTAATTTGGAAACTCCTATAAACTCAGCCCCTAACTTGCAAACTCTCGTAAACTCAGCCCCTAACTTGCAAACTCCCATAAACTCAGCCACTTATTTGTAAGCTCCCATAAACTCAGCCTCTAATTTGAAAACTCCCATAAACTCAGCCCCCAATTTTGGAAACTCCTGTAAACTCAACCCATAATTTGGAAACTGCTGTAAACTCAGCCCTAATTTGGATACTCCAATAAACTCAGCCCCTAATTTAGAAACTCCCATAAACTCAGCCCCTAATTTGGAAACTCCCTTAAAATCAGCCCCTAATTTGGAAACTCCCATAAACTCAGCCCCTAATTTGGAAACTCCTGTAAACTCATTTTCAGGTTTATGGTAATGTAGTGTGAAAATGGTATGAATATTTCAAAAAATCACTATCATCAATCCACAAATGCATCAATTCACAATTTTCAATTTTTTAGCCCCAAGGGTTAGACTTAAAAGGTTATGGTAATGTAGAGTAGAAATGGAGTGCACATCTCAAATCACTGCAATATAAAACCCACAAACGCATCATTTCACAAATTGAAAGTTTTTGTGCCCAGGGGTTCATTATCAGGGGTTTAGTAATGTGGTGTCAAAATGGAGTGCATATTTGAAATCGCTACAATCAGAAACCCACAAACACATCATTTTATGATTTGAAAATTTTTGGCCCTGGGGGTTCATTTTCAGGGTTATGGTAATGTAGTGTCAAAATGAAGTGCATATTTAAAATCAAGGCAATCAAAAAGCCACAAATGCATCATTTCACAATTTCTAATTTATTAGCCCCATGGGTTCAATTTAAGGCTTACAGTAATGTAGAGTTGAAATTGAGTCATTTCAAATCAGTGCAATAAGAAACCTGCAAAATGCATCATTTTACAATTAGAAATTTTTGGGTCTAGGGGTACAATTTCAGAGTTTTAGTAATGTAGTGTCAAAATGGAGTGCATATTTGAAATCGCTACAATCAGAAACCCACAAATGCATCATTTTATGATTTGAAAGTTTTTGGCTTAGGGGGTTCATTTTTATGGTTATGGTAATGTAGTGTCAAAATGAAGGGCATATTTCAAATGAGTGCAATCAGAAACCTGAAAATGAATGATTTCACAAATTGAAAGTTTTTGGCTCCAGAGGTTCATTTTCAGGGTTATGGTTATGTAGTTTTCAGGGTTATGTAGTGTCAAAATGGATTGCATATTTCAAATCAGTGCAATTAGAAACCCACATCGAATCATTTCACAATTTCTAATTTTTTAAGCCCTGGGCATATTTGAAATAGCTACACTCTGAAACCCACAAATCCATCATTTTATGGTTTGAAAGTTTTTGGCCCAGGGGGTTCATTTTTAGGGTTATGGTAATGTAGTGTCAAAATGAAGTGCATATTTCAAATGAGTGCTATCAGAAACCCGAAAATGCATCATTTCTCAAATTGAAAGTATTTGGCCCCATGGGTTCATTTTTAGGGTTATGGTAATGTAGTGTCAAAATGGAGTGCATATAACAAATTGGTGCACTCATAGACCCAAATTTGAAATCAGTGCAATCAGAAACCCAAAAATGAATGATTTCACAAATTGAAAGTTTTTGGCTCCAGAGGTTCATTTTCAGGGTTATGGTTATGTAGTTTTCAGGGTTATGTAGTGTCAAAACGGAGTGCATATTTCAAATCAGTGCAATTAGAAACCCACATTGAATCATTTCACAATTTCTAATTTTTTAAGCCCTGGGCATATTTGAAATCACTACACTCAGAAACTCACAAATCCATCATTTTATGATTTGAAAGTTTTTGGCCCAGGGGGTTCATTTTAGGGTTATGGTAATGTAGTGTCAAAATGAAGTGCATATTTCAGATGAGTGCAATCAGAAACCCGAAAATGCATCATTTCTCAAATTGAAAGTATTTGGCCCCATGGGTTCATTTTAAGGGTTATGGTAATGTAGTGTCAAAATGGAGTGCATATCTCAAATCAGTGCAATCAGAAACCCATAAATGAATGATTTCACAAATTGAAAGATTTTGGCTCCAGGGGTTCATTTTCAGGGTTATGGTTATGTAGTTTTCAGGGTTATGTAGTGTCAAAATGGATTGCATATTTCAAATCAGTGCAATTAGAAACCCACATCGAATCATTTCACAATTTCTAATTTTTTAAGCCCTGGGCATATTTGAAATAGCTACACTCTGAAACCCACAAATCCATCATTTTATGGTTTGAAAGTTTTTGGCCCAGGGGGTTCATTTTTAGGGTTATGGTAATGTAGTGTCAAAATGAAGTGCATATTTCAAATGAGTGCTATCAGAAACCCGAAAATGCATCATTTCTCAAATTGAAAGTATTTGGCCCCATGGGTTCATTTTTAGGGTTATGGTAATGTAGTGTCAAAATGGAGTGCATATAACAAATTGGTGCACTCATAGACCCAAATTTGAAATCAGTGCAATCAGAAACCCAAAAATGAATGATTTCACAAATTGAAAGTTTTTGGCTCCAGAGGTTCATTTTCAGGGTTATGGTTATGTAGTTTTCAGGGTTATGTAGTGTCAAAACGGAGTGCATATTTCAAATCAGTGCAATTAGAAACCCACATTGAATCATTTCACAATTTCTAATTTTTTAAGCCCTGGGCATATTTGAAATCACTACACTGAGAAACTCACAAATCCATCATTTTATGATTTGAAAGTTTTTGGCCCAGGGGGTTCATTTTAGGGTTATGGTAATGTAGTGTCAAAATGAAGTGCTTTCAGATGAGTGCAATCAGAAACCCGAAAATGCATCATTTCTCAAATTGAAAGTATTTAACCCCATGGGTCGATTTTGAGGGTTATGGTAATGTAGTGTCAAAATGGAGTGCATATATCAAATCAGTGCAATCAGAAACCCAAATTTGAAATCAGTGCAATCAGAAACCCAAAAATGCATCATTTCACAAATTGAAATTTTTTGGCCCCAGTGGTTCATTTTCAAGGTTATGGTAATGTAGTGTCAAAATGACGTGCATATTTCAAATGAGTGCAATCAGAAACCTGAAAATGCATCATTTCTCAAATTGAAAGTATTTGGCCCCATGGGTTCATTTTTCGGGTTATGGTAATGTAGTGCCAATGGAGTGCATATATCAAATCAGTGCAATCAGAAACCTAAATTTGAAATCAGTGCAACCAGAAACCCAAAAATGCATCATTTCACAAATTGAAAGTTTTTGGCCCCAGTGGTTCATTTTCAGGGTTATGGTAATGTAGTGTCAAAATGGAGTGCATTATATATCAAATCAGTGCAATTAGAAACCCACAATGCATCATTTCACAATTTGAAAATTTTGGCCCCATTTTGGGTTCAATTTCAGGGTTATCGTAATGTACTGTCAGAATGGAGTGCATATTTCAAATCATTGCAATCAGTAACCCACAAATGCATTATATCACAATTTATATTTTTTAGCCCCGTGGGCCTCACTTAAGGATTATGGTAATGTTATTGTTAACTCCCATAAACTCAGCCCCTAATTTGGCAAACACCCATCAACTCAACTCCCATAAACTCAGCCTCTAATTTTTAAACTTGTGTCAACAGCCCCTTATCTTTAAACTTCTGTCAACTCAACCCTAATTTATCAACACCCATCAACTCAACCCTGAATTGTAAACTCAGCCCCTAAAAACTCAAGTCAACCCCCTATACATGTGCAATTGCATTCTTGGGAAGCAACTTTGCCATCTACTAACCCTGTTTGTCAAGATTGTGGATCGTGTTTGTAAAGGGCATTTGTACTAATAAATAGTGACTGCATTGTGTGCAAAAACACACACGAATCGGGCACAATGAGGCCTGTGATTGTGCCTCCTATCTTTTGCATTGAAGCATCCTTAGCGTGCAGTTCTCTCGAAATTGTATAGGTGGAGATGTCATCACACAGTGTTCCAAAGTCGAAACAGTGTATTATTGTGTTCTAAAATCAAGGCACGGATTTTCAGTATTTCAGGTACGGATCAAGTATTTTCAAGGCACAGAAAAACACATAAAATATTCTCCCAACAGCTACTTGAGGATGTCCGACTTGGAACGCATGGAGGCGGGGCGTAACGAAACGCTGACCGGCGCCAGGCAGAGTTTGTACAACAGCAAAGCCACCGTGGAAGTCAGCGACGAGCACTCGGCCACCATCGTGGGCTACAGGTACAACCGGCTCAAAGTGGTGCGTTGCGATTGTGTTGGGTAAATTAGTGATGTATCTAGGATTTTTGGACGGGGCTTACCCCCCCCCCCTTGAATTTTACCTACACTGACGGAATGGCGCCATGGCGCTGGTGCCAGCACTAGCGCGAAAAACCGCCGCGTATGGATTTATATTTACATTCATATACAGCGGTAGGTACACATTTAATGCATTTTCAGATAATTGTGTCAGCACGGACTGATGTGCTGATAATAATTTCGGTGCGGCGGTAAAATGTACGCTTGCGCGAAAAAAATTTTTACGCGGACCTTGAAAATTCTGAGCGAAAGTTGCATTTTCCTGTAATTCCCCCGCGCTACCCCTGTAAATATAATTATTACATAATAAATTGAAAAAAATTGCGAAAACGCCAAATAATTTAATAGAATAATTTAATTCAACAAGTGATCATTAAATATAATTTCAAAGACGATCAATTGAAAGTGGCGTTGGAAGAAAAAAATTCAACAATATTTTCCAATCCATCGACAATATCCTAATATAAACACCACAGGCATTCACGGTGATCATGACGGCGCTGACGCTGGGTCTGTTCATGCTGGTGCTGCACTGGCGCGCCACGTGGCGCATGCGCGTCATGTGCGACGTGTGCCCGCTGATCAGGGCGCAGATTATTCTCATTGAGTTGGTCTTTTTGAGGGCTTTTGCTTTTGGGTTACATTAAATGTGCAAGTGCTTATTTACGCTAAAGGGGGAGAGTTGACGAGTGGCTGAAAAGTGTTTTTGGCGATTATGGGGGTGCATTTCTTCAAATATGGTGCATTCCCGCTAACTATGTCGTGCTTCTTGTAGTATATAGTTTTTCAGTTGACCGCAAGCCCACTGAAAACTGGTCTACGTATGGCAACTCACAGGGAATCCGAAGGGGTCTACTGTACGCGGCCAGTGAAACAGCTGGTCACCCCGCCGCAAATTGAACTGGCCACCGCTACCGGGACATTTGTCCGGCCCGCCCTGCTAACTTATTTTACGTACAGAAAGCTGAAATATGTGCTTTTGGATGGGGTGTTTTCGGCGCTGAACAAGTTTGTTTTTACTTCAATAAGAGCCATGGGAATAATAAACTTTGTGAATTCTAATTTCCAGTCTGGATGGGCCGGTGCCGTTGAACGTTTTCGCCAATGCGGCTGAAACTGAGCTGGCTGGGATTGGTGAGTTTCTTGATGGCTTCATGTGTAGGCGCACCTTACAATGAAATCTACCATATCCCATCTGAATAAAAGAACAAACATTAAATTTGATTTCATCATATTTTTCACATTGCTCCGATTTTGATGAATTTGATGCCGTTTTTCACCTGACCGTATTCATCAAAGTATGGTACCGTTCACTGTATAGCGATCTGTCTGTCCAGTTTATTTGTAGCATAATTTTGCATGTCCACGCAGATGTTGAAACGGCCGCTCGGCGGATGGTAGTCTATGGAAAAAATATGATTGAAGTGAAACTTAAACCGATTCTCGTATTGCTCTTCCGTGAGGTAATCACGCCGTTTTACGTCTTCCAGATTTTCAGGTAATTCAATTTCTGATTTTCATGTCACAAAGTTATCTGTTTTGTATTCAACGTTGCATTCCCTCGCAGTGTAACCCTATGGTATAACGACGAGTATTACTATTACGCCAGTGTCATTGTGATTATGTCGACCATTTCCATAACTTTGGATGTGTATCAGACAAGAAAACTGGTCAGCTGATTCAAGTTCAATCTCACACAAAAATATTCATTTAAGCCACGTTTACACTGTATTTTGTGCCGACAAAAAAAGAAGTGAAAAAGTCCATAATTCCGGAATAGAGTTCCACATCTGCAACAAAAAGCAGTGATGTAAACTTGCTACGCCCCGTTGATAAAGTTTGTTCGTCGGATCATTACTGCTTTACGAATGTGAAAACTCTCGATGACGTCATCGTAGGGAGTCACGGCCGGTACCATTGGATAGCCCGTGCATTTTTCTATTCACGTATCATATTTCAGTCCCCTACGATGACCACGTCCGCCGTGACGTCCGGCGAACCAAAATAAGTCCAATAAAAAGTTCATTCGCCAGGAACAGTTTGTTCTGTACTGCCAATTGGGCATTCGTGGTCAAAACAATCGGACTAGGTGTGCCAGCTTCAAATGGGGGTGGGTTTCAGGGAGTTTTGATTGAGGAAAAAAATGGTATGGAGGTTTGGACATGATGCCACCGTGGGGTGCCATAGCTGACATGCAATGATGTAAAACAAAATTCTAGAAATGGTTTTTCACAGAAAAATCAGAACTTCAAGTCAATTCCATGCTAATCCCTGGTGAATTCCAGCTGCTCCTTGATGTGGTTGTGCTGTGTATACTCCAGTTACTTTACATCCTGCACGCGTGGTTCCCGCTGGAAGCGTGCCAACGGTTTTTCAATGCATGCGATTTTCAAAAAAAAGTTGAAAAAAGTCATCGCTTTTATAACGCTATACGTCAACCAATTCACAACAATGATTTTCTTCGTCTTTTACACAAAAATCGCATGCTTTATCATCATTGGCACGCTGCCAACGTGAGACATAAATGAGTGTGAGGGCAGAGTATCATGTCAGCCGAGTATACCTGGCACATGGACCAACACATGTGAATGCAGGCCAAATTATGCCTGTGCATTGATGATGATGTTTTGCGCAACCTGCTGGGTACCATTACAAGGCAGCTATAGCACCCCATGGTGGCATCATATCCACACCTCCATACCGTTTTTTTCCTCGATCAAAACTCTCCCAATACCCACCCCCATTTGATGCTGGCACACCTAGTCAGATTGTTTTGACCACGAATGCCCAATTGGCAGTACCGAACTGACAATTGAAATTTGTTTTCAAATGCTTATAAGTCTTTAACGACAGGCTCAAATTATCTGCAAATCGGCATGAGTGTAAGCTTAACCAGTGAGCACACTTCACCCTCGTTTTTTTGCAGATATGGGACTTTATTCCTGAATTATGGAACTTTCTCACATATTTTTTTGTCGGCACACGAAACAGTGTAAAAGCTGCTTTAATCAATGCAGGAGCGCGCGGTGCACGACATGGTGCAGTCGAGCGACGTGGTGCGCTGCGTGCGCAACGGCGAGCCGGTCACGCTCGCCTCCGAGGACATGGTGCCAGGTGAGTGGATTGGTGCTGTGGGTGGTCGACTTGCGCTGCTCGTGGTGTAACGGTCATTGTTTTTACTGTCGTTTGAATGCGCCCAGCTCTGGGATTATTGCAAGAATTCGTCACATTACTTTTTTCTTTTGAGTAAACTCAGCTGCGATACCAAATATGTGGGGTCGACGTCGAACTACGGTTTAACCGGGTGTACTGGGACCTATACTCTCCCCTTGAATGTCGGGGATGGAAACAAATTGCGTTACAAATAACAAAGTTACAGTTCTAACCAAATCGAGGATGCCAAGGCAGATGGGAAACGCCAGATTCCCGGTAGTGTTGAAAAAATCTATTTTGTAAAAAAATAACCCCTGTGATTGCAAAAAAATTAAAAATCAGTGGTATGTCAAGTGCCATTTCCCCCATCATGTATTTGTATCGAATTACCATATCGAAAATTGTTTATTAATATAATTAAAAAATCTAGAATATGAATTTAAGTACACATATTTAAATATATGAATATTGTAATAACTAGGGGTGTGAGAAAATGTAGCTTCTGAAACTATTTTTTCGAGCAGCTTGAAACTATTTTTCCATCCCTAGATGCAGTCTCCAGATATTTTGGTTTCGTTATTCGATATTTTTTCATAACTTCAATATCCGATACAAAAATCGTCAATATATTTAGGTACGTAATATTTTTATAAATAATGTATCGTCCCAACTCCAGGCGGAAATTCGCATTTGATCGGATATGTAATTGTGCAATTTTGTGTATGCCCGATAGAATCATGTTTAGTGCAAACTGTGCGGCCGAGCGTGGGCGACCATTACGCATAGGAATTTATTTTTTGTCGTTTGCTGTCCTCGTTTGGGCTGACCGTAAATATGACAAATATGATTCGATAGCAATTGCGTTCCAAAAATATTTTTGTTGCGTTTCAACGAAAAGAATAATGCGAAGCTGAAATGAGGGATCGTAACATATTTAGTTTGAAAAACGTAATGCTGGCGTCAAAATTGCTTTTAATAATATTTCGTCAAACTGCAACCTCGTGAAGTTTCACAGAAGTTCCCATTTTTCCAACCAAACGATCGAACTATCTAAAACACAAACATCCACAAGAACACCCATCCACTCGCAGGCGACGTTCTGTGGCTGTCTCCAGCGGGCGGCGTGCTGCAGTGCGACGCGGTGCTCCTGTCGGGCACGTGCATCGTCAACGAGTCCATGCTCACCGGCGAGAGCGTGCCCGTCACCAAGACGGCCATGACGCACGTTCGTTTCTTCGCTGGTGTTGTTTATTTTGCACCTGGGGTCTTGTAGGTTTGGACTTTTGCGGGGGTTTAGATAGATAGTGAGTCGCTCGATGAAAATTGACCGAAACCTGCGTCAAAATTTTCCAAAAATATCTCCAGATACCAGACAGATCTCCATCTCCAAGTTTAGTAGCCAAAAAATTTCCCTTGGGATGGATTGTAGCTAAGCGGCGCCTTTTTGAGATAGATAAATATATGACTTCAGCAGTTGACAGAGGGGAACACCCCCATACAAGACCCCTGATTTACCGTCCACGCACTTTTTCTATCTATGTTTTTTTTGTCCAGCCCGAATCCGACACTGAAACGTACAACTCGCGGGATCACGCCAGACATACGCTGTATTGTGGCACAAAATTGCTGCAGACGAGATACTATGCCGGGCAGCCCGTCAGAGGTAAAGATTCAAAAACACATGTTGACAAACTGGTCTGTGTCGTCAACTCATGTTTCGGCTTCACGTGTCGCAGAGCGATCCCCAAATGTACATGCGGAAATCGAAAAAATAAATATTACGGCAAGTGCATTTGGAGATGGTTCTGCGACTCGTGTAGCCCAAATTTGAGTTGACACAGACCAGTTGACACACGTGTGTCAACTAGTTTGTCGGCCTCCATTGCCCCTGCGCACACTAGTTTTCACACGAAATTTCGAAAACTCATAAATGAGCTTTGAACGCGGTTGAGTTTTCCACAATGAGTCATTTTTAATCTCCGTCAACTGTAGTTGACGGCCACCTCATTGTAGAAAACTCAAATGCGTTCTCAGCTGATTTGTGAGTTTTCGAAATTTCGTGTGAAAACTAGTGTGCGCAGGCACAATATTGTTTTTCGATATCGCGTGTTATCCTCCTTTCAGCGATGGTCATTCGCACTGGGTACGCGACGCTGAAAGGACAGCTAGTCAGATCTATCATGTACCCAAAGCCTATTGATTTTCGATTCACTAAAGATCTGTTTCGATTCGTCGCTCTATTGGCTGTGATCGGTGCGTTTTACATTTTCATTTATATTTATAAGTTTATTCTAGAAACGCTAATTTAGATTTCCATTTATTTATTACATTTACGTAAATTTCAAATGAATAATAAGCGTAAACTTTTGCACCGATCGCAGCGTTTGTCGGCCTGTGTTACAGTGCTGTAATAATGACAATGCACGGAGTTGGGCCCAAGAAAATCCTGTTGCGAACCCTGGACGTGGTGACGATCGTCGTGCCGCCCGCACTGCCCGCCGCCATGACTATAGGTCAGATTACGAGTTAACTTGTCAATGACTATGACACCTTCAATTATGAGAAGAATCCTTGGTACTCGGTGTAGGGTGGCGGACGGTACCGTAAATTTTCCATTGTGCGGTAAACGGTACGGAACGGTAAATCTTCAATTTTGCGGTAAACGGTACGGTACGGTAAATCCCAAAGGTGCGGTATGCAGTACGGTACGGTAAATTTTCGATTGTCAGAAATGTATAAACTATGGACTACAGACAATTTTTACTTCATTAATTGACACCAAATTCAATTACACAATTTGATAATGGACTTTAGAACACAATAACAGTATGATGACAGAAAATTACATTACCTGCAATGCAGGGGATCAATATATAGGATTTTTCAAGGTGTAGAAGGAAAGATATGGAGAAAAATTGCTAAAAGTGGGTGAAAAATTGCTAAAAGTAGGTGTAGAATAGTTGAAAATAGGTATATTAGTAGCTATAGCACCAAAATAGCTGAAAATAGGCAATAAGGCATGAATGCAATTTCAGTGAAACCCCAACCCCCATGCGAAATTTTGAAATTTGCGCGCAAAAAATTGCAGAATACAACATTAATTGTCATGAATAAATTCAACAATTTAAGGTCAATGCGACTAAAATTTTCCGCAATTTTTGCGGTAAATGAGTGCGGTACGCGGTACGGTACGGTAAATTTCGGAAAATGCGGTACGCGGTACGGTACGGTAAATTTCTAAAAGTGCGGTAAACGGTACGGTACGGTAAGTTTTCCAAAAATGCGGTACGGTACGGTAAGTTTTCCAAAAATGCGGTACGGTACGGTATGGTAAATTCTGCCACCCTAACTAGGTGTACTTGAATCTCGAATTCTCGTTTCTCGAATTGTCACTTCTGACTTCACTTAACACTTAACTGTGATAACTTGCCTGTCAACTTACGGCAGCCTCACCGTTCTGCACTTTTTTGACAGTTGCATTTTTTTTCAAACCCTTTTTTTTGCACGCAGGTATTCTGGCGGCGCAGGCGCGTCTGCGGCGGCAGAAAATCTTCTGCATCAGCCCGTCCACCATCAACACGTGCGGCGCCGTGTCCGTGGTCGTGTTCGACAAGACCGGCACGCTCACCGAGGATGGGCTCGACTTTCAGTGCGCCCTGCCTGTTGGAACGAAGGATAATGTTGATGTGTCTGATAGAATGGATGTTGGCACTCTTCCAGAATTCTCGTCTACGTTCCTGGTTAGTCGTGTAGCCTTTTTACGCATAACATTTAGATCGTTGAAATTGGTTTATGTTGGTATTTTGGTCACTGGCGGAAATTGTGATTTTCAGAAACGCAAAACCCATTTACGTCGGTGGCGCGCGCTGCCCTTTGAAGGCGCACTTGCCAAGGCCGTCGCGTGTTGCCACAGGTAGATTTTGCCCCTTTCGTTTTAGCTGGAGTCATTCGTTTTGGTGGTAGGGCGATTGCAAACTTTATTGTTTTTTTTTCTCATACTCAGTTTAACGCGCATCAACGACGAGCTTCGGGGCGACCCACTGGACTTGGTGCTGTTCGATGAATCTGGGTGGAGCCTCATCGAGGCCGGGTCGCCCGATGAAGGTAACTTTCAAATTGTTTTGACTCGTGCGTATGTAAACTAGAATGCACTGTGGAAAATGAGCGAAGTGTAAACTGTTAGATAAAATGTGTGACATGTAAAAATTGCAAAGCCCTTTACATTTTACATTTTTATCTGACATTTGACAAATTTTGTCTGATATTTTCTACAGTGTGGCTTCATCACTCAGTGATTGGGCCAAGCGCCAAAACGGTCCGCGAAGTATCATCTAATTTACATTTGGCAGCTTTTCTCACATTGCAATGCCCAGCCAGGGCAATTTACTGAAGTGTTAGATGAGGGATAAAGGTTCCCACCCCTAATTCCACAAAATCGTTTTACCTGTCATTTCATTTTTATTTGCATTAAACTAAATTACTCATTGGCGCACCGCACACTGCCATTGCACGTTCAGCGTTCGAACGTTTTTTGCCATCAGCTGAACTAAAAACGCGGAACCGCCAAAAGCGCTGAACTCCAGATCGTCCGGACGATTGAAAATTGGGTGGTTTGTCAATTCAGCGAGTGAAAAATTCGGACGATTTGGCACGCTGAAATGATTTTGTACGCTGAACTGCGACGAATTTACCTAGTGTAGCACGAATTTTTGGTTGATTGGTGTCACTAGTGATGTAAAAGCGCCATGGCGCTTGGTTCTATTTTGCTGTGGCGCCATGCGCTTGGCGCCATGCCCATGAAAAGCGCCATGGCGCTTTTGACGCTATTGTTGACCGGCAAAATTCCTGGCACTGGCGCTTGGTGCTAGAGCCAAAGCAAAAAGTGCCATGGCGCTTGGCGCTAGTGATGTGAAAAGTGCCACTAGGTGTCGCTGTCACTTTTTTATGTGTTATTCTAATGCATGCATCAAAACTAGGGTTGGCCGATGTTTTTTTAACGTTTTATTTATTTAAAAAACGTTGTTGTTTTTTTAAAACACGAGGTCCAAAACTTTTTTTAAAAAAACACCAGCCAAAATTTTTAGTACTAAGCACTAGGTATTTTGCAAAATTTTTGCGCTCAAGCACGCAATTTCACACACAAATTGACATTGGTGGTTGTTTTCATTGGTTTTGTGGCATTTTTAGTATCAAAGCATCCATTTCTATGTGCTACCATTGGTAAATAAGCTGTCATATTGCTGTTGCTGTAGTATATAATATTCAGGTAATGTGCTTCAATGTACCTCCACAGTGTGTAACATCACTCCCAAAGTAACAACCTCCTTTTATAACCTTGTTTGATCACTATTCTGATCCAAACTTCACTTGAAGTCATGAATGTTCGACTATAAGGCGATATATGAACATGTGAACAAAAAATGGACATGTTTGACACAAATCACCACTTATAATGCTATCCCATGGCTCCACAGCCATTATATGGTCATATATAACATCACAGAGTATTGCCACTTGTCTGATATACTTTTATATATTGACCCAGGGCCATATCTGGGAGCTTTTAAAAAAAACGTTTAAAATTTCAAAAAAACATGGCGTAAAAAAAACTTTTTCCAACCCTAATCAAAACTGTTTGTTTTTTAAACTACAGTTAAACTTTTTAGTACTTATGCGCTAGGTATTTTGCACAATTTCACACAATTTCACATGCAAGGTGGTTGTTTTAATTGGTTTTGTGGTATTTTGTGGTTTAGGGTCAGGGCTATGACTAAATATTTTTGTTTGCTCAAATAATCATCCAGTCTAGAGATAAAGGAGTCTATAAAAAGGTTGTCATTTTGCACGGCCAATCTGCACATTGAATTTGAAACTTAATAACTCGCCCATTTCTGGGCCAATTCAGACCGTTCAACCTTTTAAAACGATCGTGACAACCTGCAGATTCAATTATTGGGGTCAGATTAGTAATTTGGGGTCTAAATTTGGTGTTTCAACACGAAATTTTATTCTAAACATGTAAACATACACCTTAGACAAAAATAAATAATCTTGCCAAAAAATTATTACAGTGTCCCTACAATCAAAAGCTTTAGCACTTTAGCTCAAAAACTTTCGCCTCTCAACCGTCACATAACCACATGCAGAACAGTACATTGAGCCCATGCATGCTAGTTGACATCCACATTTTATGTCAACTGGTTCCCGACCCAATTCAAAGCTTTTGCATTTGAACGTCATTCGTCGGCTCGTCAGCAAACTTTGTATAGGGATGGGAACCAGTTGACATTTGGTGTCGATGTCAACTAGCGTGTGGCACCATAAAATTGATCAGAACATGACAATGAAATCTCCAGGTGATTCTGATCATTCAAAGTTTTCATTTGTGAAAATAGGCTCAGAAATAGCTGAAATATGCAATTTGAATTTGCATGCATTGTTCTTCAGTGATTATTTATATTTTGGTTTGGAGGCAGAATCTTAAAGTGCTGTAACTTTCGACTGGAAATAGATATTGAAATTATTATTACGATTTCAAAATCCCGGTCAACTCGACATACAGAAGAATTTAGACATCACTAATCCGACCACAAAAATTGAATCTGCAGATTGTCCTGATCATTTTAAATTTTGAACAATCCAAATCGACACAGAAATGGCTGAGTTATTAAGCTTAAGCCAATGTGCAGATCGGCCATGCAAAATGACCACCTTTTTTAGACCCCCGTTATCTCGGGATTGGGGGATTATTTGAGCAAAAAACATTTCATCATATCCCGGACCCCAAACTCACAAAATACTCGAACAGCATCAAAATCGGCCAATTCCGTTTAAACCCTACCGCTTGCTGAACCAAACCGTCCGAACGTTTTTACATTTGCTTACTGTTCATGTTGCTCATAGATACATATTACACGCGGAAATACCCAAATTCAAAAAAAACTCAAAAACGCAAAAACTAAAAAATAAATGATTTTCGAAAAAACTTCCCTCTCTTCTTTTTTGAAGCTCTAATGCCAATTATGTAAGACTACAATTTTCATGAATTTATCTCACATTGTGAATGAGATTGAGATCTTAAAGCAACAGTAGCACGGACGCTGAACTCAGCTCCGACGCTGAACCTCGACGCTGAAATGAAGTGTTCGGACACTTACATTTTGATCGACGCTGAAATGTAGAGTTCAGCTAATGACTAAAACTGGTCAAAATTTTGCCTAAAACCGTCCGAATTCGTTCGGACGCTGAACGTCAGAGCCCAAAAATGCTAAAATTAAAACGTCCGAACCGCGGATGGAGCTCCGATTCAGCGGATTTCAAAAGGTTCGAACGCTGAACGTCAAAAATCAGTGTGCGGTGCGCCAATGATTAACACACTTTCTTTACTTGTAGGCGAGTCCAATGCGAATTTATCTGGCGGCGCTGTGTCTAGCGGGAACGAGAGCGAACGCTTCGACCAGCTGGCGCCCACGGTCGTTCGCAGTCCGCTTCTGAAATCCGACCCCAGCAGTTGCACCGTTGATTTTTTGCGCCCTGCTTTTCAATTGGCAAAGCGACCCGTGAATTTCTATCGCCTTAAATCTCCACAGGAACTGGGCATCCTGCGGCAGTTTCCCTTCTCATCAGGGCTTCAACGGCAGTCGGTCATCGTGAGAGATCTGGAGTTTTCATCGAGTCAAAGTAGGACACAGGAGTCGTCGGGGGTGTCGGGCGATACGACCGTGTACACAAAGGGGGCGCCGGAGCGCGTGGCCGCCCTGTGCAGGCCCGATTCCGTGCCCGACGATTTCTCACAGGTGGTCGCCAAGTTTGCCCAGCACGGCTACAGGTTTGGGTGGAAGTGAATGAGTGATTGTGGACTGTGTTGGCAAAATCTCAGAAAATCATTATAAAATGGAAAATTGAATAATAAAATTTATATAAAAAATTAAATAAAACCTGAATAAAAAATACAATTTTTGTACAATTTTACTACAGTTTTAGTAAAAATAATTTTACTCAAACCAACCCTGGTCGCGAACTAAAATAAAAAATCAAAATAAAATGGAATTGAAGAATCACATAAAGTAAAATGAAACACGAATTAAAAATTAAAAAATGCAATTTTTGTACAATTTTTATACAATTTTTGTAAAAACAATTATACTCAAACCAACCCTGATATTCTGGACTCGAGCCAAGTCGATCGCAGGTTGATCGCGGTGGCGTGCAAAGCGCTCGCGCGCGTGAGCGCCGTCAAGCTGCAACGAATGGCGCGCGACAGCGTCGAGTGCAATCTGACCTTCTTGGGTCTGGTCGTGCTGGAGAATCGGTGCGCTCGCTTTATTCCTGTTTTTTTTTCTTCAAACAATTAACATGGCTCAGCGTGAGAAAACTGGGCCTTTTTACTTTTTTTACTGGCTGTTGTCGCGCAGGCTCAAAGCGGCCACGAAGCCGGTGCTGAAGGAACTGCACGGGGCTGGGCTGCGCTGCGTGATGGCCACGGGCGACAACGTGCTCACCGCCGCCTCGGTGGCCCGCGAGGCTGGCATCGTGTTCGCCCACTTGACCGACAGCGATGCGGGCGAATTGTGAGTTTCTTTTTTATGTTATACTTGGTCGACCGCAAAGTATTTGTTGAATCCTACCATAATTTAATGAACAAAATCTTGTGATGAATTTCGTAATTGATTATTCCAGAGTAAAAACTGTAAACTGTAGTAAATATTATGATGAAAAAACTGTATAATTTTTGGTTCATCATTCAGATGGGGTATGGTAGGTTTCCATACTAAGTGTGATGTCCGCCGAGTATATGCTGAATATTTTCACTGCCCAATTGTTATAAATGATTCGCAGTTATCTGCTGGATCTGAACAAGGCGGACGAGATCACCATTGAACGAATGGGCGCCGCCGCCCCGATCAACCCGCTGGCGAGAACCGGCCGACTGCGGCAGCCTGGTGGGTTTAAAAAAAAATTGCGAGATCGGGGTCTTGTGGTTGTTGCCCAACCCGTTGCTTACTTTACTTTACGGGGCTTGACAATCTACTGTGTGCAGGCATGTATGGCTCTTTCGATTATACTGAAGCGCACGTACTCACTGGTAGGTGACTGTAGTAATTAGCGATGCTATTGGAAGAGTGCCAGGGAATTTTTTCCGCTGTTTGGCTCAAACCAGCGCCGTGAGCGCACGGCGCAATGCCTTAACTAATTTTAGAAGCCTCGTTCATCGTTGTCTAAATTCATGTTGCTTTGTTTCACCTTTATACACACCAAACCTATCATACAGATACATGCTTGCATACCGGCATTCATAATTGTTATCGCACTAACATCGAGCAATCTGTTGCCAGTTCACAACATATTTACAAGTAACAACGCATACTGCCAAGTGGCAAGTAAACTTTTAAGTAAGCTAGGTACATGTACTTTCATTGCTTTATTTTGTTGTCACTTGTATGTTTGCCAGTCGAGTAACAAATTAGAGCTTCTCTGATAACTTTTCTTACCACGTGCTACTTCCAGTTACTCCACAATTTTTGGGCATTAACCATGCTCTTCTTACACGCACACACACCTTTACTGGCGCATTCTATCCGAACTAACAAACTTCCAAAACAGCATCAACCAATCAACACTCCTTTTTTCAACACAGTCACATTTAGACTCCGCCCCCGATCACAGGCAGCGTGGCGGGGCGCGAATGGGGCCGCACCCTGTCCACGCAGAGCGACGCGTCCACCGAGGACGGCCACATGTCGCCGTCGTTTTTGGTCAGCGATATTGGCGGCGAGAACGTTCAGCACATGGTATGTGTCGCTGGTTTCGTTTGCTGGGTGATATGGACTGTTTTGTTATATCGAATATCGATATCGAGGGTCCATATCGTATCGATATCGAACAGTCGTATGGTTTCAACCCTAACTGTAACAAACATTTTCACGGTGCGTGCGTGATTCCCCGCAGCCGGCCGTGCCCGAGTGCGACACGGTGGAAGTGTTCGACGACGAGACGGGCGGCAGCGCGGCACCCGACCGCCGCAGCGTCGCCCTGGCCGTCACTGGGCCCGCCTTCGCCAGGCTCGTGCATGATTGCGAACAGGATGTTGTGGATAGGTTGGTGGCGGAATGGCCGGGACTCTCTGCAAGTAGTAGCCGCTTGCAAGTGATAATGACCGCTGTGCAAGTGCGTTCGCCCTGCAAGTACGCACTGAGCTGGCATTGAAAATGGATGATTTTGCGAAAAGATGATAAAAAATAACCGCAGAAAATATCTCAAAACGAAAATATAATTAAATCTACCTATATGGATAATAGCAGGGCTAGCATTGAAAAAATTTTGGGAGATTTATATTTTTAAATATCAAAAAATAGTGTAAATATTTATTTAAGTGTTTTTCTCCAGGTTTTTACAATTAAAAAAATGTACAAAAATATCTCATAAATATTTTCTTATATTTTCTCTTGATTTTTTCAGGTAGATTTAATTATATTTTTGTTTTGAGAGATCTTGTTAGATTACCTACATTGAATTCAAGTTTCTCTAAATCACCCATTTTTTTAATTGCTAGCTACGGTGCACACTTGCAGGGTGAGCGCACTTTGCATAGCGATCATAATTACTTGCAGTACAGTACTACATGGCCCTCAGTTGGCTAGACTCTACCTTAATTGTGTGCGAAGGTTCGTCTCTCTGTGCGACGTGTACGCGCGCATGTCGCCCGAGCACAAGTCGCTGCTGGTGGAGAAGCTGCAGGACGTCGACTATACGGTGGCCATGTGCGGCGACGGCGCCAACGACTGCGGCGCGCTCAAGGTATGTTTGATTTGGATGAGGGGGCTGCTAATGGGGAGTGCCACCCCCCTCCTCACCCCCCCCCCAAAAAAAAAAAACGCGACATCGATTTACATTTCTATCGGAACCCCCGTGAGGATGAAAATCGTGGCGAACCCTGTTTTTTTAAATTGATTCATCGTTGATTCTTCAAACTTTTTCCTCGCATTTTCAGTCGGCGCACGCGGGTATATCGCTGTCTGATGCCGAGGCGTCCATTGCTTCTCCATTTACCTCCAAGGTGAGAATTTTTTTGGGTTTTTGCCAATGAATGCTTGATGTCATCTCGCTTTTATAAGACAATAAGTTGAGTAAAAATGTTCCATATTTATGAGAAAAAGTGGTCAATTATACGTCTTACCTAGGCGAATATGCATGTCAAATTACACAATCGTGCTTGTAGCTCATGAGTTAAAGGCGTTTGAAAACTTTTGCAGTTGTCGGACAGTTGTCGGACTGTCTCCGACAGCCAGCGACAATAGCAAACTTTTTTTGAACGTTATAAATCTTGAGCTACAAGCACGAGTCTGCAATTTGGCCTGCATATTCGCTTAGGTAACGGTATACTTGACCACTTTTCCTAATGAATATGGAACCTTTTTACTCAACTTATTGAACGTTTTATGGTTGTCGAGTCGTTACAAAAAATCCTTGTAAACGGGGTCTAACACTTTCATGAAAACAAATAGGTTGCGGATATCTCGTGTGTGTCAACGGTGATCCGTGAAGGCAGGGCTGCGCTGGTCACAAGTTTTGGCGTCTTCAAGTACATGGCCGGATACAGGTGGCTACTGAATTTTTAAACGCACATTTCTCAACCCTAACTTCAGTCTTTGTATTTCAGCCTGACGCAATTCATGACCGTGCTCATGCTCTACTACATCGCGACCAATCTGAGCGACTTTCAATTTCTTTACATCGACATGTTCCTGATCACCACTTTCGCCGTGTGTTTCGGTTATCAAGATGCGTCCACGGCGCTGTACCCTAAACCGCCGCCCGTGAGAATCATGTCGCTGCCCAGTGCCGCGTCCATTGTGGGCAATTTGATGATTATTGCCGCGTTTCAGGTGGGTTATCTACTACCTATTTAAATATTTCTAATTGACTAGCGTAAGTATAGTTCTTTGAATGAAATCCCTCTTGAAAAACTCCCCCCTGATGGCGGGGAGAGGTAAAAGTAAATCGAAGGGGGTTTGTTATTTCGACAGAAATTCTATTATCTCTTCATATCTTGTGACTTTACTAATAATTCCTACCTCATATCCAATACCATCCACCCTTCCCCACACAGGTGTACGTGTTCCTGAACACATCGGGCCAGCCGTGGTTCTTCCCGTTCGCCGACCCCGGCGACGAGGACTCCTACGACACTTACCAGGGCACGTCCGTCTTCCTGCTCACCTGCTACCAGTACATCGCGCTCGCCGTCGTCTACAGCAAGGGCTATCCGCACAGAAAGTCTCTATTCAATAACAGGTGTGTGCGTGGGAAATAAATTGCGAGAGACTGTGCTTATTTTGGGATTTTTACGTCGTGATGATGGGAATATGACTCTACCGGTGTTTATGTAAACCTGATTGTCATGTAGGCCCTATGCTCATGGGCTCATGGCCCAGGAAATGATGTGAAAATCTGAAAAAGTTTTGTTAATCTGTTCTATCCATAATCCGCTCGCTACAAACACACCCGGTGCTCATGTAGCGCAACTGTACGGTGCTAATGTAGACCCGGTGCCCATGTTGACCTGGTGTTCATGTAGGGGCGGGATCTCTACATGTTCACCTGACCCGGTGCTCATGTAGGGGAGCTCTACATGTTCACCGGGTTTACATGAGCATGGAGCCTCACCCTGAAATGGTGTGAAAATGTGAAAAAGTTTTGTGAATTCGTTCTATGCACAGAAAGAGCTGACAATTCGGGTTAGGTTAGAGCATGTAACGGCGAATAATGACACCATCATAAATAGAAAGCTGAGCATTTTCTGGTCCATCAATCTATCGTACCTCTGACACCGAAACATCCCTTTCACAGGGCCCTGTGTCTCGCAATCATGTTCTGCCTCGTGATCACCGTGTGGGTAACCCTGGAACCGCCGGATTTCCTCACCGAGCTGCTAGACTTGAAGATGCCTCCTTATTTTGAATATAGAGTTTTATTGTTGCTACTCGCACTTATTTCGGGTTTTCTCAACTACCTGTTCGAGTCTATTGTTGTGGACTGGATGCTTGCCAAGTACAGCGATACTCCATTTTCCGCGTTGTTCAATATTTGTATGCCGTCTAAACGTAAGGTGAGTGGGCGTCTGTTACGGGTACTTTTTGGGCTCTTTGTGAGTAGCATTTAAAAATTGTTGATTTTGAGAAAATATAATATTATATAAAATCTCATTTAATCTCTCTGAAAATCTAAACAAAAAAGGGGTATATCATATATTTTCTGAGATTTTAGAAAGTCAAAAGAAAATCTCTCAAAAATATTATCTAATCTCACTGGAAAATCCTGAAAAATATATAGAATATCGTATATAAATATTTCCCGATATTTTTTTAATTCAAATCGTCCAGAGATTTTTTCAGTGCTGCTACGTGTGGTTATAGGGAATGATCTATTGAATGAGCCATAAAACGGGTGGAATTTTCTGAGTTTTTATATTTTCTAGATGACGCCACAAATTCACCTGTTTGAAAAAGTTGACAAGTGTGAACATTATAAACAGTGTGATAATTTCACCTCCGTGCAAACTTTTCAAGTCATACTGATTTTAAAACTAATTTTTCAGCAATTTCGCAATTATTTAGGTAAACCTCAAACAAATCTCCCCTGCCTCAATAACCCTAATCTACCCCAAGGACGATCGGTCGTCACACTTCGGTCTGGTGCGCAACACCACTTACCAGCAATTGCGCGTCGATGCGATCGGCCAGCGGCAGAGAAGTTCGCCCGCGCTCGATGTAGGCACTTGGTTGACACAGGCGGTGGCTGAGCGAAATGCTAGGGTTTGTTTTGCTTTTTGGCGATTTTGAAGAAAAAAATATTTGATTTTGGTTTAAAAAATCTATAAAAAATCAATCAATTGGAAAATCAATTAAAAAAGCAATGAAAATATTATAATGACGGCGTTTGAAAAATTGATCTTTTCCCAACCCCAGTGTCTATATTCCTAAAATCACAATATAAAATACAATTCCTTGCGGAACCAAAAACGTTCGAATGCGGAACGAAAATTCTCAGTGACCCAACTTACCAAAACAACCCTACCTAACACCCCCCCCCCTCTACCCCAGATGACCGCGGCGCACGTGTGTGAAAACGCAGAGCACACCAGTAGATCAGACCGGGCGCCCACGTGGCCAATGTCCAACGCGGAGAGCACGCAGCTGCGGGTGGGCAGCCTGAACGTGTCCAGCGACACGGACCACGAGCACACCAACGGCCACATTTCAGTTGTAGTTGGCAGCGCGCCAACGGCGCGCGTCGTTGACCCGGTTTGTGGAATGATTTTCCTGTTTGTTGCAATGGGTGACGGCACTGATTTATTGAGTTGTTGTTTGTATACTCGGAAGACATCACTCTTAGTATGGAAAACTACCATAACCCATCTGAATATTGGACCAAAAATTATACAGCTTTTTCATCGTAACATTTCATTTTTACTATGGAATAATTAATTGCGAAGATTTTATTCATAAAATTATGGTAGGATTCTGCGCATAATTTGCGGTCCACCGAGTTATAATGTTGTTTTTTGCAGAACGAGCTGGATTCTCCGGTGACTCAGACATCGATTTTGGAGGGACAGGAGCCCAAGTTGATGTCCTTCTAGCGCTTTCGAACCATTGATATTTGCATATCGACGCTCTTCCTCAGAAAACATTTTGGATTTTTGAAAACTCACATTTTGGATAGCTTTTGTTCCACAGTCGTATGTAAATGTCAACTTTATAGTCCAGTATGCAGTTACACAGAGCTATTTTGAAGGTGATAATTGGCAAAATGCAGCAAAATTTAGCGATTTTGGGTAAAAATTTGGGAAAGATACTCAAAAGTTGCTCCACGTAGATAGATAGGTCAGCTATTTGGGAGTTTCTCAGAGGATTAGTAGATAGCTGGGCGGCCTCCGGGATATATTGATAGCTCGTCGATTTGGGGGAGCCCCCACCCATATTGTTAAGTGCAGGAGGGACACAAAACGTTCGAGGTGAGACTTCTCCACAATTTATACATTTCTAATAAAGGTTTACATTTACACACCACGCATTTTGTGCATAGGGTTTGAGGGTATACATATACCTATAATACTCACTTTTATTTCATTGAAAACATTTGGAATTGCGAAATTTTCGTTGTGTAGTAGTAATGTACCGCAAATCCTCAAATAAGACCTCCCTCTAATAACTCCTCCCTTAATAACTCCCCCCTGTTTGCGAGGTGAGGAAAAAATAACTCCCCCTCGAATAACTCCCCCTCTTGAATAAAGCCCCCTGGATGAAGACGATACAATACAAAAATATAAAAGAATATTAGCCTAGAGCAGCGACAGCAGATACATTATGTGTATGCGTACACATCTTTTTATTGTTGTTGGACAGTTAAATACCTGAATTACATGAGTTTACAGACTGAACCCATACAATGTATTAAGTCTATGTTTATGAGGAAAAATACCCCCCCCCCCCCTCGAATTACTCCCGCTTGAATAACTCCCCCCTCAAAAACGTCTGAGGAAAAAATAACTCCCTTGGGCTCTTATTTGAGGATTTATGGTATGTCGATTCTCCGTTCCGTTGATGCAGTATCGTTTCGGGTGTATGCACACGTGCTATATAACGTCTGACTACAGCTGATAGTGTAAAAGTGCCATTTTAGACCATGTAGTCAAGTTGAAAAAACCTGGTGGCAGTCCCCCACCCTGTGAAGTGTCAATTTCCATGTAAAATGTCTATCAAAACGAAATAGAAAAGATTATTACGAAACTTTTGACATTTTGCATGACATTTGCCACACTCTAGAGGCTGCGGGACTGCTCTCTGATGAAACTTGGGTTATTGGGCTTCATTGAACTGGTAACACGCTTCGTTATTTTCTGCTCCAGTACTTGCGCGTTAAAAAGACTCGACGACCGTTTTTTCCAACCGTAGTGATCATGCGAGTGCGACATTGAATTTACTTAAATATGTATTGTGAAGATTATGTAGGCATTTTTAAATTTAGAACTGTGTGTATAACATAGTCACAGCACGTTAACGCATAGACGAGCAGTGAGATTTTCTTGTTGATATTTTAACCACTCAATTAATTTTAATTTTTATATCATGAGCTTGTGATATTTTCTGTACAATTCACGCAGTTCCACATTTCATCCGCAGGTCTTGACTAGCTGCGGCCGCCTTACCACTATTTATTTATGCTGTGCATGCATTTTATCAGTGTTTTTTTATGCGTCACTCGGTTTTCTTTCTTTGATTACATATTTCAGGTTCCTTCCTGGTAAACTATGGTCGGTAATTAAGTTTCAAATGTTCTATAAGGGGCGCTCACAGACCCGGTAAAATGCCAAGTCATAAGTCATTCAAATATTGAAATTTATTTTTTAGAAAATATTTTAAAATATAAATTTTTGTCCGAATTGGCCATTTTTCGTGACAGTAACATTTTACACGACGTTTTACAGGGTTTGGGAGTGCCACCAAATGATAAATCAAGTTTCGCGTGCCCTGTGAACACTTTACAGGTATACTATTTTAAAGATTTGTCAGAATTTTGTCACTTGTAGGGCATTTTATGTGTGCGGAATTGCTGTGGTCGGTGTTTGGGCACCTGGGTCTAGCTCAAGTACCGCGAGTAAATGATTGTGATTAACCAAACTGACTCAACAAAATTTTAAAATCGCCCCACGCTAGGTAGTTGACAATGGAAATTTTCCACACTGATAAATCTCAAACACATTTTGAGTTTACCAAAATGGATCATTTTACATCTCTATGAACGGTATAGTTGACGAACCCACATTCCCGTGAATTCAAAATGTGTGAAGCCGTATGGATGAACTATCAGAGAGTGCATACCGACATTACTGACTGTCACTATCAGTTCACAGTAGTATATTGGACAAAAATGAAACACATCGTAAATATGAATATTGAAACTGTATTTTAGTTATGATCTTATTTTTGAATTTTTTATGGAATCTAGGTACTTTTTTAGCTATTTTTGCGTATAATTAAAACTGAGCAAGCAGTTCGTGCATGAGTTATGACTATTCAAAATGACCCGCATATATTGTGTACAGCGATTTCTTATATTTTTGTACTCCTTTTCGCTTTCATATGATGATTCCAACTTATAGACTGTTTCACAATCAATTTATTTAGATAGTTTATCTAGATTTCTACCATTAAGTTGGGCGGGAGTACTATTTTTTTGCTATTTTTATCGCCTGTCAAAATTTTGGATGTGTCAAATATGTTTGTCATTAGTTAACGTTGAGTGATTAAGTTAACGTTGTCATCGCCCAGTGGTGTCTGCGGTGATTTCTGCTGAACCTTCCTTCTTGTACTTTCTTATTTTGGTGCCAAAACTCCACAGTTGCGAAAATGTATTTACTTTTACTCGAATATTTACGTATACTCAAGAAAAACTTGTTTCAGTTGAAACTTTTTAAAAAGTTTCTTTTTAGTTTTTAAGCATAACGTGACTAAATTTTCATGAGTAAAAAAGTTATGCTTCGACGACTTTACGTTATCAGTAGTCGGGTAGTGATTAAATTTAAAATACTTTATGTTTATTATTCGAAAAAGTTCTGTACTTTTAACAACTCTGCCAAACTCACACATTTGGTTGACATGCACGACTTCAGCATCAACAATAAACAGTGACTGACGAAGTGTTGCAGTAATAGATAAAAGCGTTCAATTCATTCAAATTGCTTCCCACAACTTTTTGGTGCCACTGAAAAAACGTTGGCAACATGCTACTAAAACTGAGCCCAGCGTGAATGGATGTGTGGCGCGCCATCATGTGACAGTCCTGCACCCTGTCAAGTGTTGTTAAAACGTATTTACGTTTACTCAAGAAGTACGTATACTCGAGTACTGAGTAAATACGTTTACGTATTATTTGAAAAAAGTACGTGTACTCGCTTTTACGTATACTTTTTGAAAGTACTCGAGTACAGAAAATGTATTTCAGATTTTCAAGGGATAGATGGGGGAAAAGGAAAAAAATCGAGGAAAAATTCTTAAAATGGCAAAAGACACATGAACTAGTAAATTAGGGTCAAATGGTCAAAAAGGTACAGAAATTAGTGATTAAGAGTGAAAATTGGGGCAAAATTCCTCAAAAATACTCACTTTTACGTTTTCTGGGTGGAAAAGTATTTTACTCATGCTTACTCATGAGTAAAAGTATACAAAGTTTACTTTACGTTTACTTATACTTTGACAAAAGTTAAGTACTTTAAACTACTCTGGTGTAAAGTGTAGTGCTAAACTTCATGCAAGTTTGTCAAATGTCATGCAAAGTGTCAAAAGCTCGGTAATAATAATTGTTTTCTTATTTATTTTGATTGAAATTTTACGTGACATTTGAGACTTCACAGGGTGCGGTACTGCCCCAATGTGTTGGCGTTATTTTATCAGTGTTAAGTGTTGGAAAAGTTCGATTGTGTATTTGTTTGGCAGTTCGGCTATCCCAACTGATCTGTTGCGCAGTTACCTGGATATCTGTATAATTATTTTTGGTCAACTTCGATTGTATTGAAACATATTTAAATACTTTAATGCTTTCAGTTGTTCATCTGAAATAAATATTTTATCTGCCGTTTCATTGCGCCAAAAAGCAAACAAGTGATAAGTGCCTCGCGTCTGGATCATAGCTGTTAAAACGTATTCACGTTAACACGATAAATATGTGTACTCGGGTACTTAGGAAATAAATACGTTTACCTTTCTTCTAAAAAGTACCGGGGATGGTCCGGCCGTAAAGTAAACCCGGCCGTAAAGTACAGGGTGCTACTTTAGTTTTGTACCTAGGAAAACGTAAAAATGAGTATAGGTGAAAGCGAGAGTCGTCGCTATCCCTACCCATCGCGAATTCTATAATTTCCAGTGTTATTTTACGTTATTTTTTCAGCCGTTTATATTCGTGTGAGTGATTTTTTGCTTTTTATGCACTCAAAAAACGTTCTCAATCACGTTTTCTGTACCCGCGTACTTTCAAAGTACGCGAGTAAGTGAGTACCGGTATTTTTTTCGGTAGGAAACGTAAACGTATTTACGCAGCACTCGAGTATACGTATTTATCGAGTAAACGTAAATACGTTTGTACAACTATGCCTTACGGTCGGATTTACTTTACGGCCGGGTTTACTTTACGGCCGAGTTCTCGCCAAAAGTACCAGTGTTCACTTTTAGGTGTATGTATTCAAAGTACTTAAGTACAGATACTTGAGTACAGTATAGTATATAAAGGGTATTTCTTCCAGACCTAGAAGATAGAAAAGAGCTAAAAATAGGACAAAATAGCCAAAATGTGTATATGAACACACATACGTGAACAAAAATAGCTGGAAATAAGCAAAAAAGCATATGAACTAGTGAATTTCAAGGTAAAAATGTGCAAAAAAAAGAATGAAAATTAGTGATTTGAGTGAAAATTGGGGCAAAATGTATCCAAACATACTCAATTTTACATTTTCTAAAGAAAAGTTATATTTACTCATGGGTAAAAGTTGAAAAAACTTACTTCGTGTTTCTGTACTCGGGTGAGGTAAAAAAATAAATGAAAAAAGCTTGATACTCTTAACAACTGTGATCTGGTTTGTAACATAAACACCGCCACCTTTTACCTACACCAAAAACAATTTTGTACCATTCGAGCTGCGCGTCGAAAATGGGCGAGATCGCTGTGCTGGGGGCTGGCATCATTGGCCTTTCTGCTGCCACTGAAATTCAACGCCTCTGCCCGTCTGCTCAGGTGGTTTTTGCCATTTGTTTCCAGCCTTTCCTGTGTTAATTTTTGGTGTGCGGTACGAGTGGCTTGCCGGCTTTGCGTTTTTTACGCTGGTGTTGTACTCTTTCATTCGGGTTGTTCTACTCCTTATCGATCGTTTAAATGCATGAATTAGGTAATCCGATGTTCATCTTGAGACTTTTCACCGAGACGCTGTAAATACCATCGGCCGATAACTCGCAGCCATTACCGCAAATGCTCTATTAGTACGACCCCCTCCAGTAAAGCTACCCCAAAAAATTGCTGGAAACAATAAAGCGACAGTCGTTTTAATAGAGCATTTACGGTAGTTATATTTTCATCTGTGCTATACTTTCCATCTACCAATACAAAAACTCATTTATATTTATTGTTGTGCATCATGTCGCAGGTAACGCTGATCTCGGAGAAGTTCTCACCCGATACGACGAGCGACGTGGCAGCCGGTTTCTGGAATCCCGTCTTCCTGGAAGACAAGCGCACGCATTTGATAAAGTGTGTAGTCCGTTTACTTTGGGCCGACACACGCTAGTTGACATTGCAAATTTATGTCAACTAAATAACACAGAAACATTTTTGAAAGCATCACATTTAACGGAAACAATGAAAATTAAGTGTCATGGTGTAAAATGTACTATGCTCTATCATAAATATATGAAAGTTGAATTCACAAAGTTCACCAACATTTAGTTCACACGAATTCAGTTGACATCCGGCGTGTGTGGCGCCTTTGTGTTCGTGTTTGAAGTCTATGAACCGCTAGAGTGCATTACGTCGCACCATTTCGGTACTTTTTAAATTACGGGCTGAGTCGAAAAATTTATTCGGAATTGCAGGTATTATAAATTTATCCTGACTCGAATAACTTGCAAACGCCGTTTGAATCCGTTCGTTTGAAACTCCACTGTCTACCATAGGGTTGGGAACCGGACCCGAACCCGGTACCCGCACACCTGATACCGATGGCGCCGATACCTGATACCCGACCCGTAATTTTTTGGGCGCGATACCCGATACCCGAAAATTTTGAAATTCCCAACCCTAGTCTACTAGACCGTAATTGTTGACCCGATTGTAAACCCACTCCCCGCAGCCGCTGGGCGAAGCAGACGTATAACCTACTCGCACAATTGTCCACTTTGGACCCCAGAGATTATGGGACAATTCTGTGCCCGGCCTACTTGCTCAACAGCTGTCCACAGCAGGTTTCATTCAATTTTCACATTGAGTTTGATCAGTGTGAAATATAAATTCGCGATTTTCTTTGCCATTCAGGGTGAAGAAAAGCGACTAGAACTACTTGAAACTGGTGTGCGCGATGTTCATGTGCTGGGTGAAACTGATTTGAGGCATGTAACTGACGATTTGGTTTACAGGTATAATTCTGGAGACATTGTTGGAGTTGTATAAATACCTACTTGCCTGATTATCACATTGTAAAAATTCAGGCATGGTCTCTCTTTCACCAGCTATACAATTGAGGGCGTGTACTACCTCCCAACACTTCTTGAACAGTAAGTGTTTCCCGTGGATTTGTCTGTTGAGAGTTGGGTTCTTTTGGTTTAGACTTTAGTTGTACGCATTTCCCAGGTTCAGAGATCGCGGCGGTCGAGTGGTCCAAAAGAAAGTGGACAACTTTGACCAATTTTGTGCGCAGCACCCGCAATTTTCGACCATCGTGAATACCACGGGTTTGGGTGCTAGGGAACTTATGAACGACAAATTGGTGCATGCGGTCAGGGGGCAGGTGTTCAGAATTCGTGCGCCATTTATCAGACACGCTTACATGTTCGAAAATGGCGACACTGCCCGTTATGTTTTGCCGAAGTTAGTACCATATATCCTCGATTAAGTCCCCGGGGAGTTATTTTTTCGTCAGCCTATTTTCATTGGGGAGTTATTCGAGGGGAGGTGTTTTTTTGACAGTAAATCGAAGGAGGGAGTTTTTAGAAGTGAGTTGTTTTTCATCAGTCTGCTAACGGGTGGTGTAGAGGGGCGACATATTCAAGAAAATACAGTGTTTAGGTATAAATACCTATCTATTACCATACACATTCACACATCATCTACCAAATCAGTATCCCTGCGCATCCAACCAATAATCGATTATGCAGCCTCGAAGCGACAGTAGTGGGCGGCACCCACACGGACCACGATTGGAACGTAAACTGGAGCGAGCGGGACGCGCGGGACATTTGGAATGACGTCACTCGACTGGTGCCCGCGGTCAAGGTAAGAGTGCGCTTATCGTAAATACAAAGCTAATTGGTTGCGCGCGCTCTGATCTGGCCTAATTGTCGATTTGTTGTGCATGCACACACTAGTTTTCAGTCGAGATTTCGAAAACTTATAGATTCGCTTGGGTTGCATATTAATTGATTGAGTTTACCGAAATGAGTTTTTCCTCATCATATTTAGTTGATTAATCATGGTAAACTCATGTGCGTTCAGAACGAATTGATGAGTTTTCGTAATTTCAGTTGATAATTAGTGTATGTAGAATCATTCCATGTAAAACGGTATTGTTGGGATATTTGGAAGTCGATGAAATTACCATATTTTCAAGTATACTTTCTTCAATAGTTGTATTTACGCATTATATATGCACCACTCAATAGACACACCGGCGCAATTTATGTGTGTTGTGTGTGTATTTTCAACATAACCGTCATCTATTGTTCCGATGTGAATGAACACATTAATTTTTTAACTCCTTAACGCAAGAGTAAAACGGGCTTATTAAATTCAATTCTGATTATGGCGTTCATCATCATCACCTCACTATTTAAATTTGAAATTCCATTGATAAAAACCATGCAAAATTTTCAGCACAGCCAAATCGTGTCGCGGCGGGTCGGCCTGCGTCCGGGACGTCACGAGGCTATCCGCTTGGAAACTGAAGCTTATCGTCTGCCCGGTGGCCGGCAAGTCAACGTGGTACACAATTACGGACATGGGGGGTCTGGTTTGACCCTGTTCCATGGCTGTGCACTTGACTGCGCTAGAATGGCTGTTGATTGCCATTTGAGGGTGAAAGGGGTTGCTAAGTTGTGATGTAGGCTGAGAATTTGTGTTGCCGTGTAGAAATATCTATCAACATACAAAGATATAATATGTGAATACCCGGTTGGCAAGCTGCCAGCGTATAAAAACGTCTAGAAAGACGTCCTGTGTATTTTTGGTTGATCAGCAGTTAATAGGGTATTAGAAAAACCAGTTTTTTAATAATTTCTATTTTTACTCATGACTGGAAGTAGTTACCAATAGGGTAGTATTTAGAATACCAGTTTTTAGATAATTTTCATTGTTACACATGATTGAAGCAATTCAGACTTGACACTTTATTCTATATCACTTGTTTATATATACATAAAATACATTATACATATTTATATTTATGAAGAAAATTGTGAAGAAACACTTGTGCCTGCATCTACAGCTTCATTGCAGCAGTTTAACTATTGTGTAACTCCACATTTGCTGGTCAAACAAAATAAAACATAAATAAATAGTTAGACATCATGAGGTTCAGCCACGGGTTTATCCAAGTATGGTACATCCTGAAAAGCCACAGTGCACCCGCCTCCATCTGTACAATGTGCCTTCTCAAACTCAATAAGCACTGCGTGGTTTTTGCGTCGCAAATACGATTTCGGTGTGTACAACGTCACTTGAGGCCCTATCGATGGCCAATAGCGACCGATGTGGAATGAGTTCAAAAAATAGTGCCCCCGGCCCCAGTTATCTGGGTTCATGAATGTGTCGGCAATTGTTTTTGCCTTGAATTGCCCTGTATATATCATGGGATAGGATGATTTATTCGGCACATTGCAGGACTCGTAATGCTCTCTGGAGTAGACTATATTCGGATAGTTGAACAAGTTTTCCAGGTGTATTTTGTACATTTTCCAGTTTTCCAGGGGTCTGCCATTCAGTGAGACATTGCCCAGTCCTTTGTGATCGTTGATCGTTTCATATGTCTGCCTTCCTTCGTTCTCCACGAGGATTTGTAACTTTGACCCAGCAGTTAAACGCGACGGGAGATTTATGTCCACTTTCCTGCAAAGTTTTCTTGTGGACACAGGGGTGTCAGGGAACTGCAATGGCTCTACACACACCAGTTTTCACCGTGACTTGGGTTAAAACTGAAATGGCGACATGGCGACATTCAGCCTACTCTTATTGTATGCTACCTATATGTGTTTTAGTTTTCAAATTTTCAAATTTCAACTTTCATTAATTAAAATTAAGTTCAAATTACTGTATTTGCTTGAATAATCCCCCTGGGGGATTATTATTTCGTCAGACTTTTTTGAGGGGGGAACTTCAAGGGGGGGAATTATTCGAGGGGGGAATTATTGTTTCGTCAAAATTTTCAAGCATGTTTCTATCAACACATTTGATGAAATAAGCTTTATTTACACAAGAACGTGCCATTTTTGTGAATATAGGGCACAAACAACTGATCAAATCTTTAAAGGGGGGAATTATTCGAGGGGGGGAATTATTCTTTCCTCACTCGTCTTACACGGGGGGATTATTCGAGGGGGGGAATTATTCAAGCAAATACGGTAATTCATAATTTGAAATTCACCGAAATGATAAATTTGCATTTGGAAAAATTTCGGTTTTCACCGAAGTCACAGTGAAAACTAGTGTGTGAATAGAGTTATACTCGGCAGACATTATGCGAGTCAATGGTCTAACGAATTTTTGTACAAGTGCCATTCTAACCCAATTTCATTGTTATTGACACTCGTATTTCATGCGTAGGGATGACCATCAACAAATTTTTCAATCAGATAAGTGAACGTCACCGTCGAAATTTGAATTTAAGATCTACACTTGATAAATATACGATAATTTCTTATAATGATAACGAACATAGTGAGCATTTTATGTTATTCAGAGCAATTTTTAGATTTTCAAAACGATCCAGATTTAGCTAGTGGTGTACAGTGTACAGGGTCGTTCTTCCCTTGTTCTATCGCACGCACACATACGTACTTTTTTGTTGGAATTTGTCCGGGCTGTTACAATAAAATACCTTGTTATCTGCTTTCATATGACAATATGCGTGTTCAGTTTATCCTGTTCTCGCATAAAACGTCGGATTGAATAAGATTTACCATGAATCGATTGGAATGCATTCATTCAAATTCAAAATTAACTTAACAATTTTAACTAAATTTAAAATTGGTACGTAAGGGCCGAATCACTGATTCCTTTCATGTCTGCCGAGTTTATCATTCTATTGGCGAAAAGGCTCAATTGCCTACCACCCCCCACTCTGACAGTTTCAACGCTTCCCCAGCACTGAAGCATAGAAATACCGGTCGCAACTAAATATTTACCTGTAGCTGCCCAGTTGTCTGACCAAAGTTCCAATAGCTTTCCCATTTACAAAAACGAATGCCCTGTCTCTGAGGTTGAGTGCACGCAGACTTTGTTGCACATCTAAATTGTCACAGCACTTTATCTCCGTTTCATACAGTACAAATCCGTATGGATGTTCTAAATCTTCAAAGTCCATTGGATTGGTAGCTGTGACTCTTTCAGTAGGGGGGCTGCAAAAGGGACTGCAGTGAAATGTGTAAATACTGTGTGTAGTGATATGCCATAGCACTTTTTCGGTCTGCCAGAACAAAATAGCGCCATGGTGATTTTTTTGGCGCTAGCGACAAGTTCCAGCGCCAGAATTTTGTTCATGGTGCCATGCAAAAATAGCGCCAAGGCCACGGTGTTTTACAAAACCAAACCCCGGCGCCAATAGCGCCGCAGCAAAATGGCGCCAAGGTCGCCATGGCGCTGTTCGCTTTGGCGTTAGGACGTGAGCTGTGGTGCTTATATATCACTAGCTGTATCTGTGTGGATATAATCGATGGTACCCAACCTCAACTTGTCGAGATGATCGAAGAGTGTGCCAATGCATCTCATGGTCACATTGCCATAATCAATTTTGGTTATGTTGCCAGGTGGCAGTGGAACCTTCCAGCTGACCAATGACCTATGAACGAAATTCAATAAACCATTTTATTTTTATCTAGGTACGCTGCTTGGTCAAATGTGGATACAATTTGAACGGAAAAAATTAACATCTAGTATACAAAAATATGGAAATATGCCGTATTTCCTCGAAATACCCTCTTGAATTACCCCCCACATAGTTGTATGTGTAGCTATACATGTCGATATGTCTTTATCCTGTTCGGTCACGTTTATTACCAGTTTTGGGTATGTAAAACCCCATTGTTCACTACGATCCTTACCGAAAACTTCTGGCGAAATAATAACCCCCTCGAAATTCCCCCCTCAAAAATTTTCACTCTGAAAAAACCCTGGGCGTATTTCGAGGAAATAAACGGTAAACGCCCGACCTGAGTTTATCTCTAATTTTCCAGTACTTGTCAGTGAGGTCGCCCGCCTCAGATATGGGCGCATCGTAATCATAGCTGGTCGTGCATGGGTTCTCTCTTTCCGCACCATTCCAAAAGCCAAAGTTTGTGCCCCCGTGAAACATGTAGAAGCTGAATGAAGCATTCATGGCCCACATTTTGTCGATGGTTGGGAGAATGTCATGCGTGTCAACTGTGCTGTGGTTTTTGGCCCACACATCTAGCCAACCGGGGTAGAATTCGCTATTGACCAGTGGGCCCCTGTAAGGTCAGATGTAGTGCATTGTTGTGTGCCCAAAAGTCACCTGTTGATTTTGACTGTTAATGCATGCTAGAGTTGTTTTGGTAATTAAGGTGCTCTACGGTTCTTTTTGGTTGCAGGCAGAGCTCTTGTAGTTAGGGGGCTAACTTACCGTTTTTTGTTTTTCATTTCCGAAGACAAAATTTTTCAGTTTCGATTTCCAATTTCCGACTGTTAAATGTTTTGCTGTTTTCATTGTTATGCTTCATTTTCCATTTTCCGGCTCAACTTTCTGTTTCTCCAGTATTTTGCCAACATTCTTCAAAACTGTATTTTGGCCTTTTCTACCATGGTCTGTGTTTCACTTCGCTCAAAGCATACTCGAGTACTGGATAACTATTTTTGTTTATGTTTCCTCTAAAAAGTACCTATACTCATTTTCACACATAGGTACTTTTTCAAAGTACTCAGTACCCAGAAATCGCTCAAAATAGGCAAAAAACTAGTGAATTTGTATGTGAAAATTGGGTAATGGGCAAGCAGTTAAGGTAATCTTAGTTGGTTTCACAATCGGATAAAACATTTTACCTGGGTGCATAAACCCTTTGAGCTGCAAATCCCCCTTTTTCTCCATTGGCACCAAAATCAACAGTTGGATAGACATCAGGGATATAACCACATTTTAAAAAGCCCAAGCTCCCACCATCAGCTGTGTGGTTTTGATGTCTAATTTGTATTTTTGTGAGTTGATTATCTGAACATGCAATGATGTGTACATACTTGTGTACAGAGGTGTCTCAACCCCAACAAATGTCCTGATAAAGTCTCTCAAATGGGTTGTGTATCTAACATCACAAGCATAGAAGCTGCCGTACTCATTTTCCACTTGGATCATAACCACAGGGCCTCCATTTTTATACAACAGTGGTTCAAGCACAGGAAACAGGGCTTTGTACCATCTGTGCACTGGTGCCAGAAACCTGTGGAACATTGACAAATTGAAACGTGTGCAGTCATTTGCTGAAAACAGAATTCATTTTATATTTACTTTTTATCAAACGTTCTCATTTTTATGTCGCTGTTTTGTTTGCCTTTTATCAGCCACCAAGGTAGGCCGCCGTTCTCCCATTCTCCGCAAACGTACGGTCCTGTGCGAAAAAAATTTCAGCCACAAAATTGACAAAAATCTGTCAGCATTTTGTCAACGTGCGCACCAACTCTGAGCAGCACCACCAGACCCAATTCGTGCGCCATTCTGATGAATGCGGCCACATTTTTGCTGGGGGAAGTGAAATCTAATTGACCTGGCTGCAGCTCGTGATAGTTCCAGGGGATGTAAAACTGCGCCATTTTTGTAGCTGACAAATTATGGGGATTTGTAAAAACGGAAATAACTTCTCGGTTCCACTCTCAGACCCTGTAGAATACGCTGTAAAACGTCAAATGTCATGCAAAGTATCAAAAGTCATGTAAAATAGTAAACGATCTTGACATTTGACAATTGACATTTTGGGCATGACATTTTCTAGGGCCTTTAAGTGCCCACTGACCTCGATGGCATTCAGCCCTGCAGCTCTTGTTTTCAACAATCTATCTCTCCAGTAAATCGGCGGTATCCTGAAGTAATGCACTGAACCGGAAACGTAACGGAAATATTCACCATCCTTCTTGAATGCATCGTTTTCGTAATCAATGGAGAATCTTCTTGTTTGAGATTGAATTGTGCTTGCTAATGTTATTGCGGTGCAAATGGCAGTAAAAATTAGAAACTTCGGCAGTGTGTTCATATTTTTAGAGAATGGCTGCTTTGTTGAGTTAAACAGACTGGGTATTTATTTCGGGCGCGTTTTTAAATAAGTTATGAAAAATCAAAAGGCTTTTTACCTACATACCATATGACCTCGAAATACCCCCAGGGGGTTTATTATTTCGCCAGCAAAATTTGAGGGGGGATAATTCGAGGGGGGTCTATTTTTTCGCCAGAAATTTTCGGAAATTCCCCATACTCAGACGTAGAAAAATCAAACAAATACATAGATGTAGATGTCTTTATAGGCATTTATAACTGTATATAACTGTATATACACTTAAACCCTTCCCTAACATTACTCAATCATCAGTTTTAACGTGTGTTCTGCATTGTACAGATCACAATCAGCGGGATTTGTCATGTACGTTAGCTTTACACTCAATTTTAGGGGGGGGGTATTTCGAGGGGGGGGGGGTTTATTCGAGGTAATAAGGTAGTTTGTTGTTGCTATTGTTGTTTTGACCGTGAGTATTTTACATAAAATGTTTAAAAACGTTTGAAAATTCTTGCGGTAACAAACACGTCTTATCAGTTTTGTGAATGAAAGATAAACACGCGTGTCACCGTTTCTTGACTACCGTTTCGGTACATTTCAATGTTTTGACACCATGCAATGTTTTTGTTTGTCAGAGTGCAGCCAGCTTTCTCGCGGGAAATGTTTTTTATTCGCATCCTACCACAGTTACTTATGTAAATACCTAATTGATTTTTATTGATTACTTAATTCTTTTGGCAAGGGGAAACTGTTGTAAAATACCACATTTCCATTTTTTCCATTTATATTGACTGCAATCAATTATCACTTAGAAATAAATACAATATAAATGTGTACCACCCGGTGCACTTTTCACCTTTCTATTTGCTTTCAATGACGTGGCATAAAAAATGGTCGACGAATTGACTAGGTAGGTATATCATCACGAATGCAATTGTTCTATTTATCACAAGATTCAACATCCACCAGGTGCCAGTTCCGCAAAATGAGAAGTGAGACATGAAATGGCAAAAGCGAAGTAAATGCGCAAAGGCGAAGTGAAATGGCAAGTGAATTGGGAAGTGAAATGGCAAAAGCGAAGAGAAATTACTCTTTCTTGTTCTTTTCTTTTACTTCGCTTTTGCCAATTCACTTGCCGTTGACTTCGCCTTTGCCATTTCACTTCTCACGTCTCATTTTGCGTAATTGGCCCCAGGTACACACATCTGGATATTTACACATCACGCAATATGAATAAATCATCAGAACATCAGTTCCATCAATTTCAAAATTCCAATGCCATTGCTTGTGGGCTACTTAAAACCAATTTTACTGAATTTGTCCCTTATTTTCGCAAGTGGGCCTTTGCTGGTTTTGTCTTCTGCCAAGCCCGCAGCGCCGCTTTGTTCCAATACTCCTTGTCGTTCATTTCTAAACGACTGGATTAGCTGCAATCTGCATTGGGGCATTTAGAATCTATTTTTATGTTGTCACGAAAAGGGAACTAAGTTTGGATCGGATCATGTGACTAATGTAGTAGTTACCGTATTTGCTTGAATAATTCCCCCTTGAATAATTCCCCTCTTGGATGATTCCCCAATCAAGGCATATGCTGTGTCCAATTTGAACAAAAATGGCATGTTATCGTGTCAATAAAGCATATTTCGTTAAATGAGATGATAAAAACATACCTGAAAATTTCAAAGAAAAGTAATTCCTTCCCTTGAATACCCCCCCCCCCCCCCGCGGAGGAAATAATCGCATTTTTTGTAATTGATGTACGAAGTTTTTATAGTTTGGGAGACAGAGAATAGTAGAAGAGCGCCCACATGGTATCGCCCACACAATAGTAGAAGATCCACATAAATATTTCACGGTGATCAACTACATTTATCACCTGGGAACACAAAAACTCGTAAAGAACTACATAAGCTACATAAACTGGTGGTGTAATTTTTAAAAGCCCCGTCGAAAGTGCACACCGCAACTCAAACCCCAAACCCAATCTTCAAGCGCACCTCTCCTTGTCATTCATGCAATGCGCACTATTACTCCTCTTGCGCTGTATCCTCGGCGACAAGTGGGTATCCTCTCCGAGCGCGGCGGGCACGGCCAAGAGCTTGCCGCCGGCTGCCGCCAGCCTGTACGTGCTGTGGGCAGTCCCGGAGCCTGTAAAGGGCCCTGTCAAATGTAAAATGTCACGCAAAGTGTCTAAAGTCATGGAAAATGCCCCGCAACTCTGTTGCCATTTCGCGGGGCATTTTCCATGACTTTTGACACTGCGTGACATTTGACATTTTACTGGGCTCTTTACAGGGTCTGGGAGTGGCACCTGCACGTGGCCTGCGCGCTGCCGCGCCGCGACGAACAGTTCGAGCAGGTGTTGTAGCTGGAGCTGGAGTTGCTCATGGCTGGGGTGGTGTCTGAGGGAGAGTGGGAGGTTTTTGGAGGGTGATTGAGGGAGGTTGAGGGTAAGGTTGTTAACAGTATTTACGTTTACTCGAAGACTACGTGTTACCGAGCATTGAATAAAAAAGTTTACATTTCCTTCAGAAAAAAGTACCCGTACTCACATTTACGCGTACTTAAGTACTCAGTTAAAAGTACGCAAGTACAGAAAACGTAATTCGTAAAAAAATAATCGGATGAATAAAGAGCAAAAAAAATTGAAATGGCTGTGAAAATGGCAGCGGAAATGATTGGAGTTCAGATGGGTTGAGATGAAATAGCGACGACTCTCACATTCACTGTTACTCACATTTTGTTTTCCTGGGTACAAAAGCATTAAACTTAATTTTACGTGAATCCCGAGTTAAAAACTGGTTTACTCACCTTTTACGCAGTGTAAAAGTAAAAAATTTACTTTGTTTTCTGAACTCAGCGGTGCGTAAAAATACTGTACGTTTATATTTACTTTGAAAAGAAGTTCAGTACTTTTAACAACCATGGTTAAGCGTGGTGGTGGGCAAGAATTTCTTTCTTGCGTTGTCTTGCTTGTGGCACTTTCCGAATGAATCTTCCCACTACGCACCTTTACTATAAACATCGGACCTCCTCCTAACTCCCCTGGCGCCGGCGGCGAGCAGCGCGTGCATGGGCGTCAACATGGTGGTCGTGTTCGCCCGCTGCCTGTACAACCTGCCGCCGCCGGGCGAGTCGATGTCGTCGGCGATCACCACCAGCGCGGTGGTGGCCGCGCGCGACTCGTAGTTTTTTGGACGGTGTTTGTGCGGTCTGCCGCTGTCGCGGGTTTCTGTGTGGGTACCTAGTGAAGGTTTTTGGGGTTTTTTCCTTGGTGTTCACCCATTTTTAGCGATGCTGATTTCTTTGCGTTTGTAGATTTCCGTTTTTTGTTGTTGTTTTTTTCATCGAACAGTTTGGCACTGAAACTTTTTTGGCAATTCGCGCCGACCGGGGGACGTTTTTGGGTTTTTTTTCAACAACTTACATTCAATCCTCCGGCCACCCAATCAAAATCCCAAAGCAAACTGCTGGTCAACTTTAATCAATTTTCAACATGTATAGTCGAGTATCAAATCAAAAGTTATACAGTGCCATGAATTAATTTCCAGTTGACGGCCCGTCAACTGGTGCCGACAGTCACAAAACACACCTAACAAATTGCACGCGCTGCCAGCTCGCTCCCTGCCCGCAGGTACCACTGTACACAACTGTACTGTGTTCGCGTGCAGCGAGTGACGCTCCCCATGTTTTTGTTTATCGTCATCTGGATTTTCGTCAACACGAAACAGCTCCAACGATGATGCAGCGCTGGTATTTGTGGAAAATATTTTTTTAAATAGGTATTATTGGAGACGAATTTGCGACAGCTGTGCGGGGATGTTTCGGATTGGTTTTCGATATGAAAACTAAGGACAGATATTAAGATCTACAACACTTTGCCGAAAAAAATTGTCTACCTATCTGTATTTGCATACCGCATTACCTGGAAATGCCCCCATGGGGGTTTATTATTTCGCCAGCCAAATTTGAGGGGGGGGGGGGGGTTAATTCGAGGGGAGGCTTATTCGAGGGGGGGGGGGTATTATTTCGTCAAATTTTTTCGAAGGATCGTATTAAATAGTAGGCAATGGTGTACATCATGCCGGAGGGGGGTATTTCGAGGGAGGGTATTATTTCCCCAGCCCATTTTGAGGGGGGGGGGGTAAT
The DNA here is from genome assembly GCA_964036195.1 of Sphaerolaimus hirsutus. Classification (NCBI taxonomy): domain Eukaryota; kingdom Metazoa; phylum Nematoda; class Chromadorea; order Monhysterida; family Sphaerolaimidae; genus Sphaerolaimus; species Sphaerolaimus hirsutus. The sequence continues at coordinate 9,516,057 of OZ038454.1, read as the reverse complement.
TCGAGGGGGGTAATTCAAGGCGGGTCAATTCGAGGTAATACGGTATTTGGCTATCCTAAAATTATGGAAAGTTTGGGTTGCAAAAATTCAAAAATAAATGGAAAAATGTGTATTTTTTTGCCAAAACATTTCTAAGTTTATGAAAGTAATGAATAGGTATTCAAATAGTATATTTATTCATTGCATTTTCCAAAAACTACCTAGCTGGATTATTATCTGCACCTTCGGTCGGGTTTACCAGTATTTTCGTCACACTGATGGGCATTTTTAAAGGCACGTTTTGTAGATGACCTTGTATTTATCAATTCGCCCATTTGTTATCCATTCTTGATGCTTTCAAAACTATTTGAAGCGGATTTATTTTTAAATTTGAATTTCACTCACAGTCCCATTTTGTCCACAGTCGCAGATCCCGACCGTTTCGTTTTCTTTTCTCTCCTTTTCTCTCGATTCTGGCCAGAAACTCCGCCTTTTTCCGCGTGCCTTTGTTTTGCCGCTTCATTTTTGTCCCGGTGTCTTTGACTCAGGTGAATTCGTTTTCTCTCAGCCGATTGTGTCCTGTCCGATTTTTGCTGCTTTTTCTGGTTGTGCGATGGATACAGGAATCCCATTTTGTCCACTTGGGAGTTGACCGAATTCACGTACAACATAGTGAGTTGGTAGTTGGAGTTCGCGAAGTAAATGTGTGAGGTGACCGGTTTGTCTTGTGCTGGATTGTGAATAGAAATTCAATAGATAAACATTATGCAACCTGGGAATTTTTGAGACATTTGTTTATTGGTCAATAGTGCACGTCATATGATGTTATTAATCTTCTGACGAAACACATTTTGAGGTGGCATTGGGAGCTCGCGAAAGCGCTGCCGAGCTTTTGAAAAAGGCCGCGCTAAAAATTGTTTCTTAAATAATTTATTAGACAACTCATTCAGACGGGCCCTTCTCGAAGCGACGCATAAATAACACAAGTGTGCCAAGATCCTGTCTCTATTTTATGGTATCCTTCCTTCTCAATTCACCCGATGGAAATGTTTACGTATACACTGCGAATAGCCGAGTATTCTTACGCAAGATTCGTCAGCGATAAGTGTCCTAAGTGAGCGGCGCACTTCTGGAGAAATCTCGGATCTCAGAGGAATGGAAAATGAACAAGCAAGCGGCTCGCAGCTTTCAGAGTCTTGCCAATCTGTCCGGCAGAGTTGTTAAAAGTATTTTCATTTTACTCACCCCTGAGTACAGAAAACGTAACAGATTTTTTTACGTTTTCAGTGCGTAAAAGGTGCGTAAACGTAAAAACCGGTATGTTCAATGTAGGGAAAACGTAAAAGCAAGTATTTTTACGATTTTGTACCTGGGAAAACATAAAAGTGGATAAAAGTAAAAGTGAGAGTGGGAGACGGGACATTTTCAAAGCCATTTTCAATTTGTTTGAGTCGTTTTTATCCTGTTATGCACCCCATAAAATTTTCTGAATTACGTTTCTGCACTCAAGTATTATTAAGGTGAGTACAGGTATTTTTCCGGAGGAAACGTAAAAGTATTTACTCAATACTCGAGTATGCGTATTTTTCGAGTAAACGTAAGTACGTTTTAACAACTATGCTGCCCGCTGCCGAGTCTGATTGCATCCGGCTCAAATCTCGCATCTCACAACCAACTGCCGCCGACCCACTAAATTAGAAAGATCTCATTTGCATATATACACACATGCAGATGCTTTTTACAACCACCGCTCGCGGGCGGGGCCAGACGCGGCTGGCAACTAATTTGCACTTTGTATGCAACGGGGGATCAGCGTTAGTAATGGATTGACATTCTGCCGTTTGGTACCGAAACCTTGGCTTAAAATATGGCCGACCCCCCCCCCGGTTAATATATGCCGACAAAAAGAAAAGAAGTCGGTTGTCACGATTTAATTTTTAGTCGATCCGGGTACCCGTGTCAAGCACCGTCAGGAATTGCTCGTTCGTCCCGGTGCCAGCCCATTCCCGGCGCTTTAAAACATAAATTGTCGGGTGACCAATGATCATGGCCGGGCGCAGGGCACTTCCTGGTGCTTAGACGAGGGGTTCATTGAACTTGGGCCCGGCGCCATTCATTTACATGTTGGAGCCCTGGGTGTGTGACAATGGGGAAAAAATCCAAGAGTGAATGATCCAATCAGGCATAATACAAGCAGTTATTGTGCATAATTCAAGCACTTCAGAGGCAAAATCCACTTACATTTTAGTGCCATCAACTGCAGCATATTTCAAGCAGAATTTAGGTATAATCTGAGCTAAAATTGGGCATACTTCAAGCGCTTTTCTGGTGTATTGATGTTAGTTTATATGTTTAACTTAAGTATGCGTAAATCTGTGTATTCAGACTGCTATGTAAAGTTTATGTGGGGATCAGTGACAATGGGGAAATTCACTTAGAATTATTTCTACAAACTATAGAAATTGAAACAGAAGAAAAAATACATAAAAGTAGAAGATGTAAAAAGCTGGAAACACTTAGAAGAAAAGTGATAGAAAGAAGCTCTACACTAGTATCTTGATTGCATTATTGCATGATTACTGATTGCCACTGCAGTTACTGGTAATAATTCTCCATCGACATGTGCTCATTGTGTCCATTGTGATGTATGTGTATATTGCAATGCAATATGCTTAACTTGTCTACATTGCGCTAGGCTTATCCCACTCAAATATTACTTACACATCAAATTACCCATAAAATATTACTTACACATCAAATTACCCATAAAATATTACTTACACATCAAATTACCCATCAAATATTGCTTACACACAAAGGCAAGTGACATTGTAAGGTATGAAGGTACAGGACACATGCAGTGGGTTCAATGCTTGGATTATGCCTGATTTTGGGTGCTTGAAATGTGTGCTTGGGTGTTGCGAAGGTTTGTTTGGATTTTGTGGCAGTTTTGCTTGGATTTTGCTCCTTTTGTGCTTGGATTATGCCTGATTGGATGATGCACACTTGGATTATGATGCAGACTGCGTGACAACTGTGTACATGAACGGACCAAATTTGTGAACTTTTAAAAGCGACCATTTCCATTCATTTAGTTCTCCTTCGCCAATTCATTAGAAAATGGCACAACTCTCATATGCGCGTTGCAAAATTGCCTCTGGCGCCATGGACGCCAACGATATTATACCAGATACTCTAGATAGCGCCAGACCATTTGGCGCCATTCAAAAAGTTTGGCGTGAGCGTCTTTCAACGGAATAGCGCCATTCCATTCCCACTCCACTAGCCGGTGTACATCTTTGCGACGGTGTGGTATATAGGTGTTCTACTGGCGGTGCACTGCTTCTATGCAGCCGAGCGAACGGGAAAGCAGGTCGCAGGAAGTGCAGACAATTGCCGGGCGAGATTGCCGCGCGGGCGACCATAAATACGGGAGATTTGATGATGCATAGCCAGCTGCCGATTTGTAAATGAAATAAATATGAATAATCATAAGATGCCGTATTTCCTCGAGATGGCCCCAGGGGGTTTATTTTTTGGTTCAAATTTTGAGGGTGTTTAATGAGGGGGGTATTTCGAGGGGGCTTAATCTTTCGCCAGAACTCCCAGTAATCTCGAGGGGGTAGTTCGAGGAAATATAGTAGTAGTATAAATAGGGAAGCGCAAGTATGTCATAAACTTGCAACAACTTTTAGCTGCAATATAGACGTGAGCGCTGGTAGACAGCTGTTTACGCATGTCATCAATTGTGCACCGACCGAGCCATTAGTGGAAGACCGCAATTCGATTGAATAAATAAATATGTAGATCATTTTACAAATAAAATTGAAATTAACGGGCATCTTACAAACCACCCATTTTTTGTTCTTATCGTCTGGTGCATTAAAATGGCCATTTCGCCTTTTACATAAGATTTGCGCAGCGGGGCTCACTGCGGCAATGCTAGTTTGCATAATAACCACTTCTGCATATCTCATACAAAATAAATTGTGCACAAACATTAAAAAACGAATTTTCTATCAGATAAATATTTATCAGACAGAGACCACCCTTAAACGGCGCCGGCCCGTCGACCGAACCCGCGCGTGTTTACAAAAGCGCTATGGCTATCCTTTTCGGAAGCGGATTTCTGGCGGCGCGCGTGCGTGGGAAGCGCGCTGCGCAACTGCACGATTTGAATGCGGGACAAAAGTAGCGCGCCGTCGGGACCCCGGCGGCCGCTACGTGTCGCGATGGCGACCTCCTGGGGACACGCATCAGCGTTGATATTGATTGCAGTCGCGCATGCAACATGTTTACACAAGCTCGTGGGCAGGGTTGGTTTTATAAAAATCATTTGTATACAAATTGTATAAAAATGTATTTTATTTGTATTTTATTCTTGTTTCATTTTATTTTATTTTATTCCAAAATCATAATAAAATAATAAAATGGAACCATTTTACAAAAATTTTAAAAAAATGTACAGAAATTTTACAAAAAATCCGAATCTTGCATGCAAGGCCAGAAAAACTTTATAATTAGACCTAAACATGAAAAACGGGTGACAAATCTTTCCATTACTTTGCAGAACTTACATATAGTAGGTAGTTGCATGCAATAGGTAGCAAGTGTAAAGTAACAATTATTGATAATAATGGTTTGCATTTTCAGTAGGAGTACTGGAGTGTGCGGGGACATTTGTAAAATGTAATGGAAAGTGTCAATTGTCATGATGAATGTAAAGTAAAGAGTCAGTTGACATCTCAAATGTCAAACAAAGTGTCAATTGTCATGATAAATGTCATGCAGTGTCAATTGTGTATCCGAATCTTGTGTTTTTGTATCCAAATATTATGTTTTTGTATCCAGATCTTATTTCTTGTATCCAAATGTTGACAAAAGATTTGGATACAAAACCAACAACAAGATTTGGATACAAAACAAGATTTGAGTACAATTTGCTTGACAGTTGCCACTTTAATTGTTATTTGTCATGACAATTGACACTTTACTTAACATTTGTCATGACAATTGATGCTTTGCATGACATTTCATATGACATTTGACACTTTATAGGGCTTGGGACTGATCCAGCTCCATGGATAAACATGTTGAACCATAAGCAAGAAAAGAAAATTTTTACAAAAATTATGAATTTTTATACAATTTTTACAAAAATATGAATTTGTATACAATTTTACAAAATTTTTACAAAAATTCGAATTTTTATACAATTTTTATTTTTATTTTGAAATTTTCCATTTTATTTTATTTTATTTTATTCTCAAATTTTCCATTTTATTTTTATTTTATTTTTATTTTTTTCTGAGATTTTGCCAACCCTGCTCGTGGGTTCTTTCTGGGCCCAGGTCCGCTAGTGGTAAAGTGAAAAGGAAAACTTAAGTCTTCACTCTTCACTTTACTCTTTACTTCTTACTTTACTCTTTACTTTTTCACCTGTGGAACCAGCACCAGGGGGCAGTGCCAAAGTGTCAAATGTGTATCCAAGTCTTATGTTTTTGTTGATAAGATTTGGATGCAAAAACATAAACAAAGATCTGATACAAAAACTGATCGCTATCTGGGTTCATGCCCAGTTCCTCTAAATACCTACGAAATATATACAGACGATTTACCGTGGGTTTTTACCCGACACGGTCTGTTTCAAAATGCACCACAGTTTACATTAAGTAGGATGGGGAGAAAACAATGGACATCGTGTAAATTGTGCAAAAAGTATGGCCATGACTTTTTGCCTACTTTTTCGCACTATATGTACGGGTGTCAAGATTTAACTATAATCTACCAGAGTTGTTAAAATACCGGTATTTTTGGAAAGCGTAAGCGTAAGCGTAAATACACTTTCCAAATTTTGAGCATGGATACTGTAAGCGTAAGGTATTTTTAAAATACCTAGGAAAGCGTAAAAAAAAGCGTAAGCGTAAAAAATTTTTGAGAGAGCGCTCTTGCTATTGAGCATCGGAAAATACCCTTGCTTTCACATTTAGATCAATGCATCACAGATTCTGTTCATTTTTGTAAAGTGAATACTTTCACAATCAAGCTCTCAGCGACATTTTTTCCACTTGGTAGTCTGCTCTTTGATGTAGATGGCAACTTATGGACAGCGACACTCAATTCCTCCTCACCTTGTAACTCGGAGTTGGTGCTGTCGATGGCGACAACATCGTTGTCGGAATCCATTTGCACCCCCAAAATTCTGAAGCCACGATATTGCAATCGATACAATTTTTACCACACATTTGTATTTCGACACAAATTGTACATGTGCCGTTATTTTCAGTGTTTTACTGCAACACGCGGTCTTTTTTTTGGTACGCGTTGTCTTTCATTTTCGTTTTTGTAGTTCTACGCTTTTTCAAAAGCGTAAAACTGGACCGTGTGAGAAGTTTTTTACGCTTTTAGTATCCGGGTAAATTGGCCGGGAAAGCGTAATAAAGCGTACGGGTATTTTATGAAAGCGTAAGCGTAAGCGTAAGTATAAATACCCATTTACCCGGGTATTTCGGGTAAGCGTAAATACGCTTTCGCAACTCTGTAATCTACTGGCGTGAGAAGCTCCTACGTGAGTTACAAACTGACTGCTGCAAAGAAAAATGTTGTCAATTGATATGTAATGTGGAACTGGTCTTGAGACTTATGCAGATATCTAGAGTTAGCTGTGTAACGTCGCAAAGGCTAATTTCCACCCATATCAAGGCTTTAGACACGTATATTACTGGCCTCTAAATAGGCTGCAAATATTATGCCAAGCTTGTCTGTATTTGATAACATAAAGTACAGTGTTTTCTTCTTTGCTTATGTTTTGATTAAACACGTACATCCTTGCAGCAATAAATAGATTTGTGACCGGTTCTGATATTCAGTACGAGTCAGTGTACAGCATATTCACTTATTCATGGGTGTCTAACAAGGCATGGGATCTTAACTTCCACATGCAGTGAGTCAACTCAAATGTGAATAGTATGCTGATCTGCTCGGTTCTGATCTATGCAGTAGTAGTGGTTCTTTAGGTAAATCCAGGGCCCTGGTTACTCTGTAGTTTCTATTGACTGCTGTCATAAATTGGTAGTATTTTGTACCTCGCGCAAATATTTGTTTGTTAGTACTTCACATATATATGGTGTTATATAGTTGAACTGTTTTAGGAATTAGGAATTTTTTCTCTTATTATGTTATTCCTAGATAATTCTGCTCAGCCCATGTAAATGTGTACTGTTAAAATCATTTTATGCCTTAGATTCTGATTATATTACCGGTATTATTTTCTGTTCTCAACTATTGCCCATTGTTTGACTAGGACTCGGTTCTATATTTTCGTTTTCGAATGTTATTATCCTACGCCCGTGACTTGTAGAGCCAGCAGTGGTACGTGTGTTAAATAAATAAATGATCAGATTTGGATACACAGATGACACTTTGGGACCGCGCCCTGGTGCTGGTTCCACAGGTGGAAAATTAAAGAGTTAAGTAAAAGGTAAAGAGTAGAGTAAGGATTGAACTGAAGAGTGGAAAGGTAAAGTGAAGAGTGAAAAGTAAAGTTTTCATTTTTACTTTACCACTTGCGGAACTGGCTCCAGGACGACTCAATCCGCTCTGCGTAAAATGGATCTTTAGAACCCGAACCGAGAAGCGAGGGCAGCGCATAAATATAGAGACGGGGCCGCATTTAGCGATCTTAGCGGGGTGGTTGCTTCTAATCCGGAAAGCCTCAGCTTAGAGAAGCTTGGATTAAGACGGCAGAAAATCGGCTCTGGGTTTGGGCACGCTAGTTGACATCGCAAATAAATGTCAACTGAAAGTCAACTCAAATCACGGAAACAATTTTAAAAGCATCACACTTAACAGAGACAATGAGGATCAAGTGTCACGAAACGATAAAAAATTAACTATGCTCTACCACAAAGGACAGTTGAAATCATACAATTACCCAATATTTAGTTGAATTGAATTGACACGAATTTTGACGTCAACTAGTGTGCATGGGCCCTTTAGCGCTTCAGCGCGCGTTTCCGATCCTAAAATAGGCCCGCTAGTCATGAAATCTTTCTAATGCTAGTTTCATAAATAGTCACGCAGTTGATAGCACCACATCCTGATCAAGGTCTACATCGCCGTGAAGATGTTGAACGCCGCATAAATAGACCGAATAGCAAAGTGGGAATATGTCCGGTTCTGTATTGTATTTACGCTGGTTGATTGCCAACCAATTGTCTCTGGAGAATAAATGCCACCGTTCCCCAATCTGTCAACCGGTGCGCACTTTCATATGAAACAGTGCCTACTTGATTTATGTATGTGATTTCAATGTATGCGACAGAGGGTTTGTTTTGATTGTATCCGCACGGCAAAAATGAAATGGATAGCTAAAAGGATTGGTTTCATTTTTTAGCCTTTTAGTATTGCACTGGTTTTCTCTTGGGTGTGCTATAAGGGAATTTTGATTAAATATTTACAACATCTGTATGATCTCAAAGGTTCTATTAGTCTCGGCAAAATTACCAAAAAATATAAAAATAGCTCGAAATCTGCCAAGAAATGTAGCATGTAACTTGTCAACTAAACTTTATCTTGTTATCGCGGATGCAACGCAATGTCAATGCATTTACAAAAGGAGCCAAAAATAGAAGACATAAAAAACGAGCCTGGAAGCGACAGGAATGCGTCTATCAGAAAAGTGTCATGCCATGTGCATGTCCAGCGGACACGCGCCGTATTTACGCGTCACGAAGGAAGGCGACTGAAACAAGCACTGCACCGCGACCAGAATATTGCGCGTTAGCACGTGAGAAAATGACTGTTCAACAGGAAAGCGGTCACCCGCTGCCAGACCCAGACACTGTACCATGTGAAATGTAATGACTCATGTAGCGTCAAAAATCATGTAAAATGGTATGTAAAATTGGTTTAAAATTTAAAATCAAATTAAATGTCAATTTTTTAATTGTAAGTTTGCCATTTTACAGGGCAATTGACCTTCTTAGGGTCTTCTGACACTTTACATGACACATGACATTTTACTGTGTCTTTTACACTTTACAAGGTCGTTTACATGGTCTGGTTCTGTCCCCAGATGGCGGCCGCATAACCTGCCACCTGCAAAATGACGCTAATAGCTGGTACTTTAGCACAATTTTATGTCATATTTACCTAATAGCAATCTTATATTTATAAGCTGAGCTCAAAGCATGTAAATAGCTGCGTAGACGGAGGTAATTCGCATCCTCCCAAAACAACATTAATGCTATGTAAATTATTTAGGACACGTGGAAGCTGTTTACCCATTTGAACGACGGTGAAAACTTTCCGCTTCCTCGGAACCAGAACTCACTGAAATAGCTAGGTATATTATAGCCATACGCACACTAGTTGACAACAGAAAATTCCAATAAGGCTGATGACTATGTTTTGAACACATTTAAGTTTGCAGGAATGAGTCCGTCAACTTCCTTTGACGGAGATCGTAAATAATCCATTGTGATAAACTCAAGTGTGTTCGAAAATGATTTATCAGTCATGAAAATTTCGTTTGTCAACTAATGTGCATGGACATAATGATGTGACTCAAATTGCCTAGGCATTTTCGCGACCCCAAATCATCTCAAAACCTTCTCAAATGCAATTTCAAATGGCAGAAAAAGTTTCAGATTTTGGTAAACATACAACCGTGCAAATGAAATATTACCGTATTACCTCGAAATATCCCCAGGGGGTTTATTATTTCGCCCGCAACATTTGAGGGGGGTAATTCAAGGGGGGTTATTCGAGGGGGGGGGTCTATTATTTCGCCAGAAATTTTCGGAAATTACCCATACTCAGACCTAGAAAAATCAAACAATTACATAAATAGATGTATGTGTGTTTATAGGCATACATAACTGTATTTTATATACCGTATTACCTCGAATTATCCCCCCCCCTTGAATTAACCCCCCCCCCCCTCGAAATACCCCCCCTAAATTTCGGCTGAGGAAATAATAAACCCCCCCCCCCTCTAAATACCCCCCCTAAAATTGAGTGTAACGTGAACGTACATGACAAATACCGCAGTTTGTGATCTGTACTATGCAGAACACACGTTAAAACTGATGATTAAGTGACGTTAGGGAAGGGTTTTTGTGTATATACAGTAATATATGCCTATAAACACATATAAATCTATGTGATTGTTCGATTTTTCTACGTCTGCGTATGGGGAATCTCCGAAAATTTCTGGCGAAATCATAACCCCCCCCTCGAATAACCCCCCCCCCCTCGAATTATCCCCCTCCTCAAATTTTGCTGGCGAAATAATAAACCCCCTGGGGGTATTTCGAGGTAATACGGTACACATAAACCCTGCCCCTCACGTCACTCAATCATCAGTTTTAACGTGTGTTCTGCATTGTACAGATGACAAACTGCGGTATTTGTCATGTACGTTCTCTTTACACTCAATTTTAGGGGGGTATTTCGAGGGGGGGGGGTTATTATTTCCTCAGCCGAATTTTTTTTTTTTTGGGGGGGGTTAATTCAAGGGGGGTTAATTCGAGGTAATACGGTATATGAAATTTGTCACTTGACATCATGCGGAACTGGCCCCAGATCGGGGGCAGCTGTTCACGAGCTTTTCCGACTCGGTGTGCATGACTACGAGTCGCACATTTTTAGCTGTCGATGTTGCATTTTTACCGGCTTGAGGCGGCGGCTGTTTAATTTTCTGAAAGCGCGTTGAGGAGGTAAAAATGACTGGGACAGGTAAATGGTAGTAGTAGAGAATAGAATTCTGTCATATTGGTTTGTTTTCGATGGCAAAATTTTGGGTAATTTTGGGTAGTGATTATTTCGCGTAGTGATGGATTAGCATAGTAACGATGGAAAAGCATCATACCAGATTCAGAAAGTGGCTGAAATTCATTTCCAAGAGGGTCAGAGAAAATACCCGTCACCAATAGAGTAGCCTTCTTACGCCCTGAGATGACGCCAGCGCCAGCAAATGGTGCTAGCCCACGTGAATGAACCAGTGTCATAAGCAACATTGTAGCGTTTCGCCTAATGCACCCACATGGTCGTGTGGTGGGCGCGAGCGTCAGAATGATATCATGGTTGCGCCGCGGCGGCTGGCCGCAGCGCCAGGGTTGTTAAATTACTCAACTTTTTTCAAAGTATATGTATACGTAAGTATGTAAAATACTTTTTTAACTTACAGAAAATGTAAACCCGTACTCATGAGTACATGTGAGTAAAATACGTTTTTCTCAGGAAAATGTAAATGTAAGAACGTTTTTCCCAAGAATATGTAAAGCCAAGTACTGTATATCCTCGAATAAGACCCACCTTGATTAATACCATTTCTGAATACCTCCCCCTGTTGGCCAAGTGAGGAAAAAATAACATGAATCCATGAATAACTTCTTCCACTTGAATAACTCCCGCTCTGTGATAGGTGGAAAAGATGTTGCATCATTTTTTTAAATCCATGAAAAGTCAAACAGACCAAATAAACCAATGCCTGGGCTGCAAATGCAGTGCAGTGTCTGGTACAGGTACTTTAAAAAAAGTATATGTAAATATATTTACCAAAGTAAATGCATTTTTCAAGTATATGTAATGCATTTTAACAACTGTGCCCAGTAACGCACCGCCGCCGCAAGCCATATACTCGAAACATTGCACATTTAGAATTTTGTTTGTATTTATTTGCTTATGGGAAATGTGCAGGCCTTTTATTGGCGCAATGAAACTGAGACATACAATAATGGATGCGCCACTGGTGGCGGATGGGATTAGACGGTTGGATATTTTTTTATGGTATATTGAAAAGATCCACTGTAATACACTGCGTGGGTGGACACTAGTGTTGTTAAAGGCACCGGGTAAAATGGCACCGCACCGCACCGGCACCTTTTCCAACGCATGAAAAGGGCACATGGCACCCTGGGGCACCGGCCACAAAATGGCACCGCACCGCACCGGCACCGGTGCCATTCGGAAAAAATGGCACCGCACCGCACCGGCACCGGTGCTATTCTGAAAAAAATGGCACCGGCACCGCCAGGGCACCCCTGAAGATTGCAATGGCACCGCACCAGCACCGGTGCTGGTGCCCTTCGGTGCCCAGCACCGGGGCACCGGTGCCCCGGTGCCTTTACATCACTAGTGGACACAGAAACTGATGTTTAAATATGTTATCGAATGCACTCGAAACTATTTACATAAATACCGTATTTCCTCGAAATACCCCCCTCAAAATGGGCACTATGAATTTGTGGTCTGGGAAATGCATTATGCTGCAATTACAGCTCGGGCGTAAAATTGATTTTTCAGCATAAAATTGATTACAGGTAAATGGATAAAGATATGGCGTTGTAATTTCAGTCAAACAAAGCGCACATGCAGATGTTGCTTGTGTCGAAAGCTCATCAGTTTATTTTAACTGTACTAGAAGTTATGAATTTTGGAACAAATTTTTTTAATTGTACGCCCTAATTTTACACAACTTTGAGCGCATAATTGAAAAAATTGTCCTAAAATTAATAACTCCCAGTACGATCAAAATAAACTCATGAGCTTTGAACACAAGAAACGCCTGCATTCTTTGACTGAAATAACAATGTCGTATCTTTATCCATTCATCTGTAATTAATTTCACGCCCAAAATCAATGTTACGCCTGGTCAATTTTACGCCAGAGCTGTAATCGCAGCATTACAGATGTTCAAAACACTTACTGTGTTACGTGAGAACATCATTTATACCATCTACATCCTTATATAAGGCTGTAAAAACTTATTAATGGTGGTTATTGTTGCATTTTTCCCGTTTTTCTCTCAAAATTTTCACTCTGAAAAAATAAACCCCCGGCAGGTAATTCGAGGAAATACGGTATATCGGTATGTGATTAGCATTGAAAAAATCATCAATTTTTGGAAAATCTAATTATATATAATCTCAGAAAATCTCTCACGAGTAAAATATAATTAAATCTCTCTCAAAACATCTGAAAAAATATAAATAAATATAAATATTATAATTTGAGAGATTTTCTGATATTTGTAAAAATATCAGAAAATCGCTCAAGAATAAAATATAATTAAATCTCTCTGGAAAATCGTGGAAAAAATATAAATCTCAGGAAATCTTATATTTTCTGAGATTTTCTGACATTTTTCAATATAAACCTCCCAGAGATTTTTTCAATGCTACCGTATTTCCTCGAAATACCCCCCCCCTCGAAATACCCCCTCAAAATGGACACTATGAAATAATTACCCACCCCCTCGAAATACCCCCCCCCACATTGAGTGTACAGATTACGTACATAACAAAACTGCGGTTTGTGATTCGGGCGATGCAAAACACATGTTAAAAACAATGAATTGTTACGTTAGAACATTGTTACACACTTAAAAAAGGCAGTAGACTCTTATATATAGCGGTTATTGTTGCATTTTTCTACATCTGCGTACATTACAGACGACAATTTAGTACTGGAATTTTAAAAAATTTCTCGCGAAATAATAAGCCCCTCCTCGAAATACCCCCCTCGTTTAACCCCCCCTCAAAATTCTCACTCTGAAACAATCACCCACCGGGGGGTATTTCGAGGAAATACGGTATATGTTATACATCATGATTCATGAATGAAAATTAATAAAATAGGTATTTATATGTTGTTTTTAAGTGCCTACAGAATATGCAGGCACTAGGTACTCGAAAAAAATTCTTTAAAATAAAACAGGTTTGAACGCATTTGAGTTTACCAGAATGAGTTATTTTTAATCTCAATCAGCAATTGTTCACAGACATCACATTCTGGCAAAGTTAATTTCATTCATATCTGATTTATGAGTTTTTCGACATTTCGGTAGAAAACTACAGTGTGTACCTAGTGCCACAAGAGATCCACGACAAATTGAAGTCGACACAAACCTTGGCTAATAAATCATAAACAGAACGAAAAATCTACAGTTGAAATACGCAAATTATACATAACGGAATACGCACAGTAGCGGGATTACCAGTCCGTAGTCACAAGATCTGTCAGCAAAACTTGTCCAAAGGGCTACTTAATGGAAGCTACATTTTCGAGTCATCAACGTTTTTGGGTTAATAATGTCAACATCAGTGACGTTTGCCCCAGAGATTTCAATTTACCGTATTTCCTCGAAATACCCCCCCCCTCCTCGAACTACCCCCCTCAAATTGGAAACTATGAATTTAAATATAACCCCCCTCAAAATACCCCCTCAAAATGGACACTATGAATTTATAACCCACCCCCCTCGAACCCCCCCCCCCCAATTTCAGTGTATAGGGAACGTAGATGACAAAAGCTCCGGGAAACGCAGAAGACACGTGAAAAACAAACTGTGTGATGTTAGAACAGGGTTTATACCGTCTACATACTTATATAAGTTTATAGAGTCTTATAAATGGCGGTTTTTGTTGCATTTTTGACGTTTGTGTACGTTACAAACAACGATTTACTACTGGGATTTCAAAAAATTTCTGGCGAAATAATACCCCCCCTTGTTTAACCCCCTCGATCTTTCCACTCTGAAAAAATAAACCCCCCGGGTGTAATTCGAGGAAAAACGGTATATACAGTATTTCGTCGAAATACACCCCTTGAATTACCCCCCCCCCCCTCGAAGTTGGTTTGTGTAGCGATAAACGTTGAGATGTCGAAATATACCCTACTTAGACACGTTGATTACCGGTTTTGGGTATAAAAGAGCGTACTCTTTACTATGAATTTCGTGAAAATTTCTGACGAAATAATAACCCCCCTCGAAAACGCCCCCCACCTCGAAATACCCCTCAAAATTTCCACTCTGAAAAAATAAACCTCCTGAGGGTATTATTATACTCCAGTTACTTTACACCCTGCACGCGTGGTTCCCGCTGGAAGCGTGCCAACGATTTTTTTATGCATGTGATTTTCATAAAAAGTTGAAAAGTCGTGACTGTTATAACGCTATACGTTAACACATTCACAACAATGATTTCTTCACCTTTTATACAAAAATCGCATGCTTTATCATCATTGGCACGCTTCCAACGTGGGACATAAATGAGTGCGAGGGCAGAGTATCATGTCCGCCGAGTATATTAGTATTCAGTACGGTGATGTAGGGCCATACCCCTTTCGATGTTACGCCTCTCTCTGAATTGTGTCGTGATTCCCGAACCTAATGGATTTCGAGGAAATACGGTAGGTGGGTACCTTTGCACATATTTATTTATATGCTGGTAGGTGATATGCGTAAATGTACCCTCTTCTAACACAACATACGCCACAACAATAAACATGAAAGAGATAACCACAACCAGGTAAAAAATATCTGAAAACGAGCCAAAACCACCTGCAAGCAATTTTTGGCAAAAAAACCTGGTGAATCAATACTGCAAATATCAGCTTATGATTTTTTAAAATCTAAAAATAATCAGTATAAAATCAAGCCGCATCAGTTCACTACAACAAACAACATTTCGTCTGTCTGTGGGGCATGTCACGCAGCGAGTGAAGCCTGAGAAAGTGCCACAAATTCGATCTAACACCCATAGATCAGAATTGATGTAGATTTGTGCGCTGTCGCACAGATGTGAGCGGCCTATAGATAGTGACAAATTAGGCTAATTCCACAGCTGAATGTTTTTTTTCTGGACCCTCACCGCTGCGCTTTGCTGTCAGATTTTATGGCGCAGCGCACTAAACTGAAGTTAGCGGTGGCAGGGAACAACTACAGTTTTTGGCGCGAACGCCAACGACGCTGTAGACGTATGGTGTCAACTTTAAAAATTACCTATCCGTTTTTTGTATTGTTTCTGCTTTCCGAAGCAATTTTTTTCCGTTTCCACTTTCTGAAGGCCATTTTCGTCCGTTTTCATTTTTCCGGCTCATTTTCCGTTTTCCACCAATTTTTCCGTTTTTCCGCCTTATTTCCGTTATATGGCATTTAATTTTTCCGGTTTTCCGTAAAACGTTTTCAACACCCTAGCTAAACACCATTGCGGGAGCCAGATTCAATGAGCATGTAAGGCGCCCTTCACGCGAGCAAGCGCATGAAATTGTGCGCGCTATGCTTACTTACTAGCGCTAAACGCGCCTTGCGTTGTAATTGAATTTGGGGATGGCATTTTCACGACAAGGAAGCGCCATTCTTTGAGGTAGTGTCATCGCTATGTAAATAGTTAACGATGGCAAACAAAAATGAAAAAAGTTTTGTTAAATTAATTTGGAATTTATAGGAAATAAAAAAATGGAACATAAAAAACATTATACACAAAGCATGTGGAGCGTTTTCACCTCCCGGGGCCAGTTCCGCAAAATGAGAAGTGAGAAGTAAAATGGCAAAGGCGAAGTGAAACGGAAAGTGAATTGGCAAAAGCGAAGTAAAAAATAAAAACAAAAAATAATGTCTCTTCACTTTCGCGATTTCACTTGCCAATTCACTTCGCATTTGCCATTTCACTTCTCACTTCACATTTTGCGGAACTGCCACCCCACCAGGTCCAAATAATGCACTGACAGCCATGGAAATTTTGGTTGGACCCACTTTTCTAACCAAAATAACAACGATTTTCTAACTGTGCATGGACCTAGGTTGTGTGCGTAAATATGAGCTCAGGCAATTTTTCACATTGTTTTTAAAAGGGGCTATAACTCGTAACGAATGGACCACATAGACTTCATCAAACAAAAGTCGCGTTAACTTGCTTTTTTCTTCGCTAAGTCTGAGACAAGTATGGAATTAGTTTTAATAAATGAGTTCACAAAGTGATCACACGCAGTGGAGAAAATATCTTTCCACGCAAATTGAGCATAAAAGTAATGATAATTGAAAAATATTCTTCAAGGTACCTCCTAGCAATTCTCGATCGAAACTTTTTTGTATACTCCACGGACTGCGAAGAAAAATACTGTTTTTAAACACAATAAATTCCATGCATAAAAATGTGTTGTTTTTTTTACAAGTATGTTTATTTTTGGTTAAAGTGGGTATAAGTATAAGCACATAAGTATTGCATTGGCTAGTCGTTGCGTAATGCATGGATGCGCATGAAAACTGTGCTTACAGAGTGGTATATTTAGCATGCAAAGTGCCTCCAGGGTCAATTCAACAAGTGGAAAAGTAAAAACCAATTTTGAAGTGAGAAGTAAAAAAAGTTTAAAGACTAGCAAATTTAGGAGAAGTCGAAATGCAAGTAAAAATTGAAAAGGCAAATGGCCAGTGAAAGGGAAATGCTTAAGTTTTTTTATTTTTTACTTCTAAATTTACTTTCTTTTGACATTTTACTTCTCGTTCTCACTTCAAAATTTTCTTTCCTTTTAACTTATTACTTCACACTTGCACTACTTCTCACTGGTTTTTTTTTCTCCATTTGTAAACACCTTCCCAGACAAGTTCACCACCCATTTTTTAATTTCACTTTGATTGTAATAGGTATCTCCCTTTATGGGGGTGTTATAAAGCTGAAACTTCGAATATATAAAGTTGTAACACCCTGCTACTCTGCTTCGATGGGAGGAGGTAGGGCGACCACTACAGGGTGGGTTGCCCTATATGCAACAACTTTTTGTGGCTTTTTCAGTGTCCCAAACAAGTTCACCACCCACTTGATTAGCTACACTACGAGGGCCATATCTCCAGCTGTGAGAGCGATAGAAAGCTGAAATTTGGGGGATGTCTTGCAAACAACCCCCCTCACAATACACCAGTGGGTGGCCGCAGACGACCCACTACAGCATGGGTTGCACCATATAAAGTTGTTCATTTTTTTTAAACGGCCAAGTCTCCCAAATAAGTTCGCCACCCAACTGCATTATAAAAAATGTTGTGAGAACATACCTGATATAAAATTGAATCATATTTGAACCCTATTTCTGCTCATAAAAATTTTTTCAGTAGGGCACCCACCCCATCCCATAAACAGCAGACAGAAATTTTCACATTCACCCATTTTTTTGTTTCACACATAAAAAGTTGGTTTACAAAGTTCACTAGGGATGGGTCTAATGTTCAAAGTTACATAAACAACATGACCTCTAAAATGCCCCCATAAGGAAATGTATTTGGGGTGAATATTATGATGTCATAATCACATCATCACAGGAACAAAATTTGACAATTTTTAAATTTTTTCATTCACCCCAAATAAATTTCCTTATGCAGGCATTTTAGAGGTTATGTTGTTTACATAACTTTGTACTTTAGACCCTCCCCTAGTGAACTTTGTAAACCAACTTTTTAAGTGTGAAACAAAAAATTGGTTTAAAGTGAAATTTTCAGTCTGCTGTTTATGGAACGGGGTGGGCGCCTTACTGAAAAAAATTTTATGAGCAGAACTAGGGTTCAAATCTGATTCAATTTTATATCAGGTATGTTCTCACAACATTTTCTTATAATGCGGTTGGGTGGCGAACTTGTTTGGGAGACTTGGGTTGTTTTTAAAAAATGAACAACTTTATATGCGGCGACCCATGCTGTAGTGGGTCGTCGGTGGCTACCCACTGGTTTACTGTGAGGGGGGTTGTTTGCAAGACATCCCCCAAATTTCAGCTTTCTATTGCCTTCACAGCTGGAGATATGGCCCTCGTAGTGTAGCTAATCAAGTGGGTGGTGAACTTGTTTGGGACACCAAAAAAGCCACCAAAAAATGTTTGCATATAGGGCGACCCACCCTGTAGTGAGTCGCCACACCTTCCCCCATTGATACGGAGTAGCGGGGTGTTAGGACCATGTACCCACCAAATATTAGCTTTATACCACTCCCATAGCCATAGATATTGCATCTGAAGTGAAATTAAAAAAAATGGGTGGTGAACTTGTCCGGGAAGGTGTTTATAATTGGCACATGGAATGGGTGTAGAAGTCACAAGACAGGTTCAATGTGTATTGTTGTATAGTGGTTAAATGAGTTAAAGAGCATTTTAATGCGGAAAAGAGGAACGTGGAATTCCACTTACAGGAGTGGAAAAGATAATTTTAACGCGGTAATGTCATTTGTGTCTCACACACTTGAACAAAAAAAGGTGAGTAAATGTACCTTTTTCTGGATAAAGTTAGTGAGTATTTTCTTGATCACTCATTTCCATGAAATGAAAGTATGAAATGTATGAAAATTTTTAAATAAATATAAATAATTAAATATACATCATTCAATACATAGATAGATTTCAGCAACATCATACACATGCAATTCACTCAAATACTAATTCATTACTGCAACTAACGCCTTTGATATTGCTGCTGTATAAAATACTCGGAAGGATGGGGATTTCACCTGCCTCATGTGCAATTTGCAGCACTTAAAACTCCCCATATACCTACCTATTTATGTGCAATCTTCATTCAGCCATTAGCAATTGTTGGCTTGTATGTATATAAGCAGTATTATGTTAGTGCAATAGGGAAAAATTGTGGAGTTAATTTGCATGTGCAATTTGGGTTCAAATGGTATCCCGATACCGAACCCCGGAAAATTTCTGGATTTGGCAGTCCAGATCCCGAAATCTCACAAACTAGTTTTCCTCACGCTCGCAAGAGGAGGGAGTTATTCGAGGGGGGAGTTATTCGAGGAGGGAACTTATTCGAGGATTTACGGTACTTTCGAAAAGTATAAATTAAAGTGAGCACAGGTACTTTTTACGTAAACGTATTTAAGCAGTACTCGGATATACGTATTTTCGAACAAACGTAAATACGTTTTAACAACTCTCGTGTGGACGGTGTCTTAATGAAAAGTAATTTGTTTCAGCGCCGAGCATCAGAACGCGCCTGGGACGCCTACATCACATCTGCGACAGGGCAGAAAAAGCTGAAAAGATAATGATGGACGCATCTGCGGTATGCCCCGATGTTTTTTTGCTAAAGCCACCCAGCGCGATCGCATTAACTTGTAAAGAACAGTGTTGTCGCAGCAAAAAATTATAATTAAAATACAATGGTAAGGTTATAAGCCAAATTGAACCAGTGCGGATGAAGCGGCTTCAGATGAACACGTCCCGTCTCAATTTCATCATCAATGATATTTGAACATGGGTTAAAAAGAGCAATTGGCAAAACGCCAGATGTTTCGTGGCGGTTAAAATTTTCAAAAAATCAAGAAAAAGAAAAATCGTGGGTTCATGACTCATTCGTTTTTCTGCCGCAGGTTCCTTGTTATACCGATCAATTTCGGCGCGACTATTATCAAATTTCGCGTATAACTGCGCATTTCTTTGTCACGCTTGGCAGAAAATAGGGGTTTTTCTCAACTGCAAACCTTTTTCTCGTAAAACAAAAGCGTATCCAATAAAATGCGATTTGAATTCAGAAATTAAAACCGCCGTTTCGCACGACTGCCGCCATAAAACTCTTCAAGCCGCAGCTTCTCCACTGGCACCATCATCTCCTTCAAAGCGTGAGTCTCCGCTAAGATCTCCGTTTTAAAATCTCCACTCAACTCCAACAAACCCCCACAGCCGGACATCGGCGGTGGCGCGAGAAAAATGGGCTTGATTCCGATAGAACGGGTGCATTACAGCGACAAGTACACCGATGACGAGTACGAGTACAGGTGCCACTCCCGGACCCGGTGAACTGTCCTGTACAATGTCAAATGTCATGCGAAGGTGCCACAGACACTGGATGTCAACTGAATTTGTGTCAACAAACTTTTCATCTGATAGAGCATAGTTAATTTTCATCATGCCACTTAATTTTTATTGTTTCTATATGTTGGTGTCATTTAGTTGACATTGAGTTGACACGAATTTGCGATGTCAAGTGGCGTTGGCTCAAAGTGACTTTTGACGCTGCGTGACATTTTGCAAGACATTTTGCATGGCATTTTACAGTGTCCGGAAGTGCCCCCTGGCACGTGATCGTGCCCAAGGAGTTCGCCAAGCACATTCCCAAGAACCATCTGATGACCGAGACCGAATGGCGTAATTTGGGCATCGCGCAGAGCCCCGGCTGGGAACACTACATGTTGCACGGGCCCGGTGAGTTTTGGGGTTTGAATGTTTTTTAGCTGTGATGTGAAACAATGATCACAATTGGAAGTGTGGAACGTTATCGTTCCTTACGTGCCCGTCCCCGGTGCGAACGATGGATGCTCCCTTCTGACGAACGATCGAACGAATCCACAACGTGTAAACGTCATTTTTTGTAAAAAGGGAAAAACGGCTGACGGTGTAATTACCGTGTTTCCTCGAAATACCCCCCCCCCGGGGGTGATGGTTTCATAGTGCAAATTTTGAGGGGGTGGGCTTATGATTTGGCCTGAAATTCAGATTCTGAAATGAGGTCAAACATGGGCGTCAAACTAGGGGGGTTGGGTTTTTATAGAAGATTTCTTCCTTTTTAGTAGGACATTTCTTCCTTGAATCTATAAAAACGAATGGATTCGCCCAATTTTCAATCTCCAAACAAATTATTTCAGAGCCGCACATTCTGATGTTTCGTCGCAAGTTGCCGAAAAGCGATTCTAACCAGGGCCCCGCGCCAGTTGCGGCCAATGTCTGATTTTATTTGTCTTGTGAACTTGAAATGTGATCGCCACTTGCAGTTTGGATTGGATGTGTACAGTTCTATCGCGCGTCGGTTTTGAGGTGCAGTGTCTTCGAGAAGTTTGGAATGGATTTTTGGTTGTATTTTTTTCCACCAAACGTGTATTTTGAGCCATTTCAAACAGCCAGAAGTTCTCTCACTTGTCTGATCTTCAGAGTTGAAAATTCACTTTTTGTCGCCCTGCCTCGTTTCCACGATGTCAAGATTTCATAATGCTAAATAGCTCAACTGTTTTACTTGTAGGGTTGGGACGATATATCCAGTGGCGTAGCCAGGATTTTTGAGCGGGGGGGGGGCGGATTGTATACGGAGCCCGGCGAACGGGGGGGGGGCGGCGCCCCCCCCCCCTAAAATTTGGCCCTATGATAGCGGAATGGAGTTATGGCGCTGGCGCCATTCGTAGGCGCCGCGCCATGGCGTGATTGGCGTCGGCGTTGTCGCCAATGGGTACAATATAAGAAAAAATTTATACCTAGATGTCTGAAAATTTGTACCGCATTTAGTAATTTGAAGCGGTATTTATACTAACGCGACGTACATAACAACAACAGGGATTGCGAGGAAAGAAATGCGCGCTTGCGCGCAAAATTTTTGAAAACAACCTACAAAATCGGTATAGAAAAGTGGCTTTCTCGGCAATTTTTATGTCCGGCCCGGGAAAGGGGGGGGCGGCCGCCCCCCCCCCCCGCCCCCCCCCTGGCTACGCCACTGGATATATCGTATCGAATATCGAACATTTTTTCATATCGAATATCGAATATCGATATCGAAAATTTTGAAAAAATATCGATATCGAATATCGACCATTTTTTCGATATTCTGGTATTCTTTTTGAGGTATTTGTGATCCCATAAAAAATGGCTGAAGCCAACAAAAAGTGGATGCTGCAGCCAAACACGTATGCTTATGAATGCACAAAGTAATATATCATATATAAATGCCATGTTATATTTTCACATTGAGCTATCAAAAGTAGGATATCAATGGTAATGTATACACATCCTTACAAAATATATGATATTAACACAGCAAATTGCATCACAAGGAAACCATTTCACCAAACCTTTGCATGGCAGCATGGCTCAAAAATTTGGCTGTTTATTTTAAAATACCAACCTTTTAAAAAAAGTAAAAAGCCAGCCACCCCTAGTCACAAGTATGACCTGAAGTGTTTGCTTAAAAATTTTTCACCTTATATAATTTGATTCATCCTGTTTTTTTCTTCATTACCTCATTTCAACTGTTGTGAGCCTCATTTAAAACGATTATCAATCATGTTTGTATCCAAATGGAAATACAATATGCCCCGCTGTACTAAAATATCGAAATATCGATATCGAATATCGAGCATATTTTCATATCGAATATCGAATATCGAGGGTCCATATCGTATCGATATCGAATATCGACTTTCAGAAAAAAATATCGAATATCGATATCGAAAAGTCATATCGTCCCAACCCTATTTACTTGTTGCTAAGTTTTATATTTGGGCGGTAGCGTTGTGTTGGTCAGAAAGCGATTTTTAACTGCCCAATTTTTTTAAAGGTTGATTTTGTTGATTACCCATTTTTGGAAATACTTTGCGAGATTGTTCCCGAAACTGTGTGCACCATTTTCATTGGACTTTTTAAGATTTTGTTGATGCAAATCAAATGTTCCTCTGAAATAGTGGAATAGTTCACTTGCCCGCAAAATTTTCGGATATCACTACCAATTATTTAAAAAAATCGCTGTTAAAAATCACTTGTAAGTCCAGTGCCAACGCCATTAGGCAGTGTAATATTGTGAATATTTTTCCCATGGAATAAATATGTGCTTATCCGTTCAAACTTTTGAAACTGTCAACATGTATTGCAAATAAATTTGATGCAAATGTTTGATTTGTTTGAAATGTGGTTGTGCTGACGTTCTTCGATCCAAAATGATATCCGATACTATTGAAAGTCGTTCAAATATTTCGAATTTACAATTAAAGTTGTTATCGACATCCTTACGATTAACCAGTACTCTATGGACATGCGGTAATCTATGCAGTTTTCTGAAAGAAACGCTCCATGTTAATAAGACAAACATTTCCCACAAAAAACTATTAGTAATAAACGTTCCATGTACAACAAAATGCTTTTTTAATTTTTATGAAGTGCGCTAAGTTGGCGTTCAGGTTCCCTTGGCTCGTCGTTGCATAAGACATAAGTATCTAAAAATGCGCGCATATAAACCGCCGTCCGCGTACATATTTAGTCACACCATCCCTCAAAGGAACATTCACAAAATCAACCGCCAGTAGCCTTCCACTCAAAATTCCTCAGATCTCAAAAATGGAGTTCTTCGTGCCGCTCGAAGACGACGACCTCGTTGCCAAGGACGGCGGACAGGCGCAGAATGGCGTCGATGCCCCCGATGCGGAGTTGAATGGCGCCGGCGCCACGACTTCTCGGTCGTGTGGCGCCGAACAGTACTTTGTGACGGAGGAAATTGAACCTGATGATATTGCGGGATTGTTGGATGGTTTGTTGGTGGTTGGAGCCATTGGCGATTTTTTTTGTTGCTATGGAGTTTTTGGTAAATGCGTAATTCCTAAATTGAGCTCTAAGCGCTGGGTTACTTACTTTCATAAGTGTTGCGGTAAATTTGGTGGTGTTTCATCCCTTTCCGCATGTTTTACAAGCATTTTAATGGTTCGAATACCGTATTTCGAATAGAAGAGCACCTTTTAAATACCGTATTTCTATTTATTGATGGATATCGAAAAAAAAATTCTGAGATATTTTATTTACAACTGAAAAGTGTGATGCATCATTTTTTAAAATTGATTTCATAAATCACAAAGCTTTAAAAGCGACTTTTTAGGTTCTGTGTGCATTTCATTGACTTCATTGCATTTCAGTTAATTTTGGATTGCTTATGTAGTTTACCCTACTGATCACTCATTTTTTCCCACAATATCCATCAAATGGTGCAAGTATTTAGCTGCCATATAACACAATTTCGCAGGCGCCCTACGCGGTGCCGATTTGGCTCGCACCCCACACGACATCTTTGACGCATTCGGTCCATTGTACGCGATGGTCGTTTCGCCGGATGTAGTGCCAATGGAGTTGAGAGTCAAGGCTTGGACCGCCTTGTGTGACTGTGCGTTTTTTGTGTGTGTTTTTACTAGGGCGTCGTTTACACAGTGTTTATGACGACAAAAATGCGATTTTTCATCATTCTTGTGGAATGAACGTGAAATATTTTACATGTGCGATGTCTCGATTGATCATGATTGTGCCAGCTTCACTGTCAGAGGTATACATCAAATTCCATAGATTGCGTTATAATGCACACTAGATCACACGTTTTTCATGTTGTCGGCGGTTGTCTGAGGATTTGTTCTACGCGGCCTCGCTAACGAGGCCGCGTAGAACAAATCCTCAGACAACAAGAAAAATATCTTATCGAGTGTGTGTTATTACACAATCAAAAAACTTAATTATTGTTCCATGCAGTGAGGCTGATCAAATCATGATTCATAATGGTATCTATCTACTAATTGATATTCATTCCAAAAATGGTTTAAAAAATCTAAATTTTTGTCGTCACAAAAAAACCCGTGTAAATGCCGCCTTAGCCTGTGTTATGGTTTAGTGGTGGCTGGAAGCTTTAATTAATCAGGACATTGGAAGTAAATAAATCTATGTACTTGACTTTCTGGACTTGTTTGCACTATATTACCTTCGGATTTCGGGAAAGGAAAGTGCCGGACATCTGATGTTGATATTATACTTTTCGGGAATACCGAGTTTGCATGGAACAATCTACACTGCGGGTTTTCATTGTTTTATATAAGAAAGGTTACAGAATTCTATGGCCAGTATCAGTACATCATTGGTTCACGTCGATATTTACATTCAGCCAAGGGTTGTTTGTATCGATAGCACTTTCAATATCTTCTCATATCCATCATTCGATGTCCAAAAATGCTTGATAAATATCTGATACCAACCAGTATTGGCATTGATCTATTAAAATACCGTCATCTATCATCTAAAATATCTACTGCATAATATAGTTGTTGCAAGCTCCACCGTCATTAACAACGGCCGTGTGCCGGTGCACAAGTAACAAAAGTCGTAAAATGGCGCCATGGTGCTGCGTACGTTGGCGCTCTCCGGCTTTATTCCGTCACAATATTTGTTGTTTTGGAGGGGGGGGGGGGGGTTCGCAGGGGTTCAATATATAATGTTTCTCAAGCTTTAGAATAAAAAAAAGAGAGAAAAAAAATCGCGCACTGGGTTCTAGCCATTAACAAATACTTACTGCACGCAGGCCGCACCACACACAACAAGCTCCTATCCCAATACATGCACGAGTTTCTCGCCGCCGGCAGGCACACATCTGATGCCGATCGCGTTCGTCATGCGAACACGCTGCGCATGAGCGTCTATTTGCTGTGCAGAATGGCCGACAAATTCCAGACTGAGTGGAACGAGAGTGCCCTCAGGGCGGATGGGGACACGGCTGGTGTGATGAAGGTTTGTGGCTGTCGGGCTGTTTTATTTGAGTTTTTTTTGTTGAATTTTTTTATTAGGGTTGGGACGGTATATCGTATCAAATATATAATATATCGACTGTTTTTTTAATCAATTCTAGTTCTGATTAAATGGTGCCTTAATTGTGCTTGGTGTCAGAAATTCGCATTGTCAGATTTGGGAAATTTCACATTTGGAAACGTGGGAAATATTTGGTGACAGAAATTTGTGATATCCTCAGAAATTCCAGACAATGTTCAAATCAGTCAAATCAGTTCAAATCAAATCAGTGTATTACTGTTTTATTGCAAGCCCATATATATTTATCATCACACTTCACTAGGCGCCCCTTCCTTTTACAAACCCACCCGACCCGAACTCGATCCACCGCAGCACAAGCGCGCGCACCGGAACGAGTTGGTGCAGCAGATGCGCGCCGAGTCATTCGCCCAGTTCAATTGGCCCATCGAGCGCGTGCGCCTGCTTTCCTTGCTGCAGAGCACCCTGCGCCTCCAGCCTGCAGTTGACGGCTATTATAGTTGGCAAAATGCCGAAGGACCAAATGCGAACTTTGTCAACTGCATCAGGCGCTTGTGGAGAGATAACGAACCGGATGCGAATTTTGTCAAGTGCGGTTTTTTTGTGAACTGTTTTGTTTATTTTTTGGCGTGAGGTTGGTCGTGAACTGTTCGAAATTACCTCCAATTATAATGATCGTAAAAGCTTTTTGAATTTTTTTGTTGATAATGCTGGGGTTTGGAACTGGATGAATTATTTCTGAAAGTAAAAAACCTACTTTCACGCTATTCTGCGGTGCTATCCTGATTTTTAATAAAAATATTTAAAAATCGATTATAAAATAAGGCATCCTGAAAATCGATTATGACCAGTCATAGTTACAATTACCGATTATGACCAGCCATAAATTTTTAAGGGTGTGCTGCTCGGTATGCTATAAAATTCTAGAGGACATCGATTTGGCCAAAGTAGACGAAGCAGAAAATTTCACAATGGACAGCGTGTACGGTTTGCTGGGCATTTTAGCCAAAGAATTTGGCGCCAGGACTGGTTCGTATAACAGATATTTTTTATTGAGCCATTTTGTGGCCTCATTGCGAAAACCTCACATCGAAAAATAAATACCCGCAGGCATAGCTGACAATCTTTTTAATATAATGGGCCGCAGTGAGCACTTGGCTGAGAAAACGTCCATTGCCGATTGTGTAAATTTGATACTGAATAAAGAGCCGGGCACTGAGCCGCTGCTTAATGAAATACTTGAGTGCGTTTGTTTAATTTTTGGCTTTAATGGAATCTTACAAAATACTTGGAAGTGGAGATCAAAATTTTATAATTTCTTTCAGACAAATCAGCGATCTGGATGGGGAAGTGCTCCAACGCGAACGCTCAGCCAAAGGTGGTTTTGTCTCAACATTAGTGTTCAGAAAATTTCGGGATTTAGCAGTTCTTATCCCGATTCCGAAATCTCAAAAAACGAGACCCGATCCTGAAACCCCAATCCTAATCGCGATGCCAAAAACTCAAAAAACAAATCCCGATCCTGAAAAGTCAATCCCGTTTGAACCCTACTCAACATGCTTAAAAGTTCCTCGTCATAATAACGTTTCATTTCAGCATACGGCAATTTTCTCACTCGGATGGCGGAGTATAAGCCACAGCAGATGCTCCGTCAAGTGGCGAAATCGTTGTCGGTGTTTCTTGAAGATGATGTAAGTTTCATGTTTTTAAGTTGAGTTACAATGTGCGTAGACACTCTTACTGACGCAGTGTCGATTGGTGTCTATTTTCAATTAAATTTTAGATTGAACGTGTGTCAAAATCACGTTTTAATTATTTAATAATAGGTTTTATTTATTTTTTTATGAATGACTATACTACAATTCAGTTTTTGACACATCTTCAATTGAAAACTCGTTTAGAACTGCAATCAATTGATGCCATGTCAGTAAGTTGGCGTATAGCCAATAAATTCACAATTTTGTGTCGTGGCAGAATTATGGCTATCAAATGCGCAATGCTGTGCTGGTCGTATTTAAAGAAATTGTCGTCAGATGTTTATCAGCGGAGGATATGGATAACCAAATGAAAAGAGATCGCGATAACTTATTGGAAAAGCTTCAGGTATGCCATGAAATGCAATTTTTTCCGCTAATGATGGGTAAAGGTGCTGGTTTTGATTTCATCTGTATACTCCAGTGACATTACACCTAACAATGAAATCTACCATTCCCATCTGAATGAAAGAACAAACATAATTTTTCTATCGTTATATTTATCACATATCTTCTACTTTGGGTGAATTTGGTGCAGTTCCATGTGACCTTATTCATCAAAATATGGTAGCATTCATTGTAAAGCTATCTGTCTATCCAGTTGACCAAAATTACAGGACCACATACTGGACATTAATGCGTTTGTACGCGCGCGTGCCATTTCGCTCTGGTCCACCCTGTGGGTGGGGAAATATGTCCCACAGAGCATGCTGAGGGGTGGCCTAGTGAAAATGATCGCTGGTTTGTTTGCAATTTTTGCGGCCCGCACACTAGTTGAGAATTTGCGTACTGCGTTTAGTTGCGTACTAAAATGTAGATTTTGGTGCTGGCTCCAAAGCAAAAAGTGCCATGGCGCTCTTGGCACTTGGTGCTATTTTGCTGTGGCACTATGTTTGCTTTGGCGTTACCTAAATTCTCAATTTTTAGTATGCAACTTGTCAACTAGAGTTCTGAACGCCTTCAAAAAGTAAATATAAATAGTATTCTATGTGCAGGTCGGTTGCACGATCGCGCGAGTAGCGTCCGGAAGCAGGCAATTCGTTTTCTGACTAGCTACCTGGAAAGCAATCCGTACAATCATGAGGTGACGAGGGATGGCATTTTAGGGAGGGGGGTGTATTTCGAAGAAATACGGTACATATTTTTAATACAGCCTGTGAAGTAATGTGACTTGATTTTTAGTAATGATTTAGCCAGTAGTGTAGCCAGATATTATCATACTACGATCACAATAGTCGAAATATGTACATAAAAGATTTCAAAAAGTTACAAAAAGATTTGAATTGAAATTGATTTTTTTAGAGTGAAGCTTTCAAGAAAAAATGATTTTTTCTATCCCTAGAAGATTGCCAATCCTCGAATGGTGATTGTGATTGCCAGTGCTTGATTGGTAAGAATTCGCACGCACTTTTTAATGTGCTATTATTTCCAAACGCAGCTGAAGCTGGACCAACTGCGCGACGCGTACACCAAGGCTAAGCAGGCTTTTGAAAACCTCCAGAATCAGGGAAACCCTGGTCAGTTTACGCTCGAAAAACAATGAAAAATGAACATGGAAAAGTTTTAAACAGCTTACAAAGTAAATGTTGTTAAGTAAATAGTGAAATAAAAATTCTGATTAAGCCTTTAACGATCCCAAACAACCCCCTACATTTTTCAAAAAAGTCACCCTGAAATACAGAGTATCTCGAATACCGCAAACAAGATTTAGAGTGGGATGAAAAATTGGCTTCGAAGGTGCAGCAGCTTATGCAAACTGTGGTTATTGAGCATGTGAATCGCCTGGACGCACCCAGTGGTGATCAGATAGCCACAGCCAGTGGTGATCAGAATCAGGTTCAAGTGAAACAAGAGGCCAGGTGCCAGTCCCAGACCCTGTAAAATGCTGTGTAAAATGTCAATTGTCATGCATAGTGTCAAAAGTCCCTCTAAAATGCCCTGCAAAATGGCAAACGTACGTTTGCCATTTTGCAGGCCATTTTGCATGACTTTTGGCACTTTGCATGACATTTGACATTTGACAGGGCATTTTACAGGTCCTGGGACGGTCCCCAGTGCTCCAGCTGAGAATGTAGAGGTGACTTTTGCCGAGATGACCATCCCTGAGTAGGCTTGATTTTTATATTCACTTGTTTGTATTCACCTTTTTTTAGTGACAAAAGATCAAAATCGTCCTACAGGAGGGAAAAATGGCTTTTTGAGAACCTAAAAACAGGGACAGATGACAGCTTGTTGCAGTGTATTAATGCTGCTGTTGAGTACAAGGCTGCCAACATGGCACAGGCTCTTGAGAATGACAGGTGTGGTTCAAACTTCAAAGTTACAAATAGGGTTCAAACGGGACCAGTTTTTCGGACCGGGACCGGGACCAGAAATTTTCTAATGTCGGGACCGGGACTGGGGGGTCGGGACCGGAACCGGGACTGGCTTTTTTCAATTGTCGGGACCGGGACTGGGGGTTCGGGACCGGGACTGGGGGTTCGGGACCGGGACTGGGATTTGCCGAACCAGGTACCGGCACCGCGGTATTGTTTGAACCTTATTGGTATGTAATATCCAGCCAATGTTGTTCCACACACCTCCACTGTGTGAAGGACCACTCTCAATGTATTAGCCTTTTCTTATAACATTATTCAAGCAGTATTCCATTGCCATTTTCACTTGAAGTTGTTAATATATGATGAAACGCTATGTACGCAGGATTTTTTTGGGAGGGGGGGGGCGGCGCCAGTTGTAGGTGCCAACGCCATGCAGTATTGGCGCCAATGTCTACAATATAGGTATCTTTATATACCTATATTTCGTACTAGAATCATGTTGGGGACGTTTCTAACGCTGTCACATTATGGAAAAATACATAGTAATCATTGGCTGGGTATTTGCGCGCTTGCGCGCAAAATTTTTTTAGATGTTCCTACAAAATCGCTTTAGAAAAGTGCCATTTCTGGCATAATTTTTTAAAAAATACGTTTTTCCCATCCCTTGTCGGGACCGCTATAAAATTCCGGGACCGGGACCGGGACTGGGCGGTCGGGACGGGGAGCGGGACCGGGACTGGCTCTTTTAATTGTCGGGACCGGGACCGGGACTGGGGTGTCGGGACCGGGACCGCCCCAGTCCCGACTTTTTGCCGAACCATGTACCGGGACCGCGGTCCCGTTTGAACCCTAGTTACAAATTCCAAGCTCTAAATCCAAGTACATTTCTATTCCACGTCTGCATGCAGGGATCAACTGATAGCGAATCTTTTCAACGCGTGTTATCGGCAGCTTCATGACATTTGGACGTGTTTGTTTGGGGTAACCTTTAGTGATGGAATGGCGGCATTTTTGCCCCCCCCCCACTAGCTAGTTGACATTTTTTGTCAACTGAAATCTGAATGCTAACTAATGTAAACTAACTAACACAGAAAATTTTTGAAGCATCGCACTTGACGGAAACAATTAAAATTTAGTGTCACAATATATAAATTAACTATGCTCTATTACATAGGAAGGTTGAAATCACATAATTAACCAAAATTTAGTTGACATGAATTCAGTTGACATCCAGATAGTGGGGGCCCTATCTGGCAGTTTTCCATCATTAGTCAATTGAAACAAATATCCTATCAAGTGGTGACGTTTCACACAGACCACGGTGCGACTACGGCATCTACAGCTGAACAAGATCGCTTGGCTGCTAGTGCGCGAGATCGCGAGTTGGAGCAGGAAAGACGAGGCTTTGAACACCGTTGGCAGCGTGCCAAAATCGAACATGATTACTATAAGGTTGGATACTGTTGAAAATGTCATTTGAATTTTTTATTGTGAAAATTTAGATTAATCCCTCACATGCGAATCGAGATTCACCGAAACACATTTTTGTCGCAGGATTCGTTGGACTTCGCCGAGCAAATGTCAGCCACGCTGCCCGAAGTGTGCAGGTTGTTCCTGTCCGACGCGGGCACCGACGTGTCCGAGGCCATCGAGTTCGTAGTCAGCTGCCACAAATTTGGCGTGCGTTTATTCAAACAGCCAGTTCCAACACAAAAATATATCTAAAAATAACTACTTGGTTTTTCAACTGTGATCTCAGATAGAGGGATCTGACGCAGCGGTGCGTGCTTTGTGCAATTTGATCTGGCGCCAGGATCCTGGCATCAAGGAGAAAGTCATCGATGCTTTTATCATGCTGTTTTTGAAGACTGACCATGATGATAGAAAGTTCGTTTGGTATTTGATCAATAGATTCAGCGCTGGGTTCCAGTGTATTCTACCACCGTTCGTGGTAGCCAATGGTGGGATACGCGCACTGTAGGTAAGCACGCGCATAAGTATTTAACTGTAACAAGCGCCACTCGGCTGATCTATCGATGTATCTATCGCCACATATTTTTCTGTTCTTTACCAATTTTCACTGAAACTTTTTGCCTACTTCTGACTGCCCGATATATGTACTTGAGCGTGTTTTGAAATGCCGTCTATTTGATGTATTTATTTGCATTTTCAGCACTGCCAGCTGGAACGTTACCAGGAAGCTGTTGGAATTGATCAAAGCTGCTAACGAGAGTGAACTTGCGTCGTTGGAAGAGTTGGTGTGTTATTTAAATGTCATTGGTTGATATTTTGATTTTAGATTTTTTCATGTGGCTTTACGTGTTTAAATTTAGTAACACCGCAAGGTTTGACCTGCTCGGTGTACCCAAAACCAGCTTTTTTGCATTTAACAAGTTCTCGAAATTCTGGTGCCAGTCCTGGACCCTGTAAAATGTCATGTGTCATATAAATGACCCTGTAAAAGTCGTGTGTATCCCAATCTTATTCTATAACATACAAATCTTATGTTTTAGTATCCAAATCTATGTCCAAACTTATGATGTAAATATCATTTTTGAAATAACCTACTTAACCTCCACTTATTTACCATATTCAGGTGTGCGAGGTGAAAAGCAAGGACCGTCTCAGCGACGAAGTTTTGCGTCACGCCTGGTCCTACGTCATAATGCAGCACCCGGAACGCATGACCGCAGACGATTCAAAAGCCGCTCTAAGACTTATCACCATGGCCGGAAAAGCGGACCAAAATTTGATAGCTAATAGAGCCAATATTAACAATTTGAAGGAGTACGCCCTGGGTGAAAGAGCCTATGTGGTTTTGGCTGATGGTAGCGTGAAAAGTGATTTGGAATTGGCCAAATTGGCTTGCATGGCTTTGCAGAGGTTGGAGAAAAAGATTGATGTGAGTGGGTGTTGGGGTTTGGCAGGTTTGCAATAATGTGGTGGTGCTGATGTTAGATCCTCGGAAGTCAAATGAAAACATTTTTGAGATTTAGATTCATGATTGGATATCATGGGTTTTCCCCATCATTCTGCATAATTAGTAAAAAGACAAGTGAAGGTTGGTAATTAATTGAAATTAATTGTTTTATTGAATCATATTTTATCAAGAAAAAATAGTTAGGGCACTGTCATCGCAAAATATGAGCTTCTAAATAGTGACTAGAGCCCAGCCGCCGGTTTTTTTCAATTTTTTTTAGCGCTCGCGTTCTTTACGAGAGGCGCGGGTTCGATTCCCGCCTGTGGCAGAGTACTTTTTGCACTCATTCTAAACTTATTTATCTAAAATCAAAATTTTTATACTTTTCCTCCATGCGTCACAGCTCAAAGACCTGGAACGTTTGGGATCCCAAGTACCCGAGCGTTTCATGCCCAACAACGACGTTTTATTGCGGCTCAGAGAGTTGTTGTTGAGCACCGCGCCGCTGATGTCCGAAAGCGCCTGGATTCCCTTCATGGAGGCGGCGCTTGATGTCATTTTCATGCTCTGGGAGAAGCCGCAGGAGACTTGCGCTGATATTTTGAGGAAACTCGGCGGTATGACGGCGGTTGAGGCGAGAAAATTGGCTTCAGGTTTGTTTGGATTGCGAATATACTCTAGTGTCGTGGTTGTACTCTGCTCACCGCGCGATATGCATTTTTCTGAATGAAACATCATCATGACGTCATCGTTAATAGAGTAAAACCTCTTCCAAAGACGAGAGAAAATTATGGCAGGAACGAAACATACGTTGGTTGTACTCGACCCCGCCTTCTTCTTTACATTATATTATTATACATTTTATACTTTTTGACTGCCACGTTTTTTACGAAAAAATTTTATTTTTAAAAATCCACTTTTTAATTGTTTAAATCTATTTTTAATGCGTGCATTCGCAGCGGATTCGAACGACGATACCACATTGCCTGGCGAGTTGTCTCACCAGCCAACTGGCCAATCGGGAGGCGGTGTGCCCGTGGCGACGTGCAGCAACGAGGACATGTTCGCTGACGACCCACCGCCTGCTGCGGCGGCAACTGCGGCAGTCGACAACAGTACACAGTCGCCCAGTGAGGGTCAACTGCGCATCGTGACCCAGTCGCGCTCACACTGCGACAGCGATCACCAGTTCGAGTCCCTGCTGAGCACCGAGCAGACCGTGTTCAGCGTGCTGCTGGCGCGCACCATCGCGCTGGCGGGACACTTGGCGCTGAGGCTGCTGGTGCACATTGATGTTGCCTATGTGAGTGAGTGCGCAATTTAGCCTGAAGGTGGATGTTCGCTGGGCGGTTCCTCGATTGCAAAACTAGAAGTGGTTTTTAAATAGGGAAAAATCGCATAAAATAGGGGAAAAATCGCATAAAGTAGGTGAGATAGTAGGTGAGATAGTAGGAGATAGTAGCCAAAAAGTGTGCCTCCGGGATAGATATATAGCTGAGCGCCCTCCGAGATAGATAGATAGCTGGGGGGTTACCAACAAACCCCCGCATTCGAGACCCCTGCACCTGACGTCCCAAAATGGATATCCTTCAAAAAACCTCCACCAAAAAAACCCACGTCTCAGGTGGGCGAGTTGAAGCGGCGCGCGCTCCTACGGCAGTCGTTGAACGACGCGTCGCTGCAGCGAAAGCAAAGTCGCCGCGGCGGCGCGCGTCGCAGCAAACACACTCGCCTGCAGCAGGTAGCCGATGCTGATGATGACGAGATCAATCCATCCACTGATTCTGTCGATTCGGGGGAGGAGGAGATGATTGGCGGTGGGATTTTTTGCTGATTTTGTTGGCATTGTACCAAAAAGGTCGGAAAATTCGCTTGCATATCTGAGCGGTGACAGAAAATGCACATTGGGGATTTCTATTTAATATTTAGCAGCAAAAACACTTTATCTTTTGCTTTTTTTGTGATAAAATTTCGGGTATCGGGAATTTTTTTGCGTATCGGGAATGGCGGCATTTCTTAATTATGATAGCAATGTGGATTAGGTTAATCACATTGCGGGATCGGGGTTGCGTTTGAACCCTAATTACTGCTTTTAGCATTCAAATGACCATGATGCCTTTAATTTGGTAGAAGGCAACTTTTTCAGATGGGATTCGGACATTTTTAAAGAATTCCAATACTTGAATGAGGATAACTTTCACTACAAAGTGTGCGGCCAGCAACAGAAAATGTAACAAAACTGTCATTTTGATAACAGCAACAAATAACCAAAAGCAACAGTTGCGTGAAACTGTAAAGTCAAATGTCAACTAGAAAGTACCGATGCAATTATTTACGTAAAATGTCAACTTTAAGGTGAAGCACAACCCCCAACCCCCAACCCCCAACCACAACACTCGTTCACAGGCGCCGGTGCGGACGACTTCGACATTGAATCCGCCGCTCGCGATTGCGAAACGGCACTTTGCGGCCCTGGCGACGCGTTGTTGCATCGCTGCCTCAATTTGATCTGCAGCGTGTTGCATGAGAATTACCGATATAAACCTGTGGTGCAAATTGCCGCCGCGAATGCCCTCGCTAAAATTATGCTTGTGGAGTTAGTTTTGTGTTTTTGTTTTGCTTTGTGTGTTCCGGAATTTTGCCGGAAGTGCTGTCGTTGCTTAAAAATTACCACGATACGAATTTGCTGTGCAGGTGCCAGTTACGCAAAATGAGAAGTGAGAAGTGAAATGGCAAAACCGTCGAGAAAAATCATTTTATTTTTTTTAGTTAGCTTTTCCCAATTCACTTAGCGTTTCACTTCGCCTTTGCCATTTCACTTCTCACTTCTCATTTTGCGGAACTGGCCCAATGTCAATTTTAGGTGTTTTTTTCGAGCTTGTTTCGAATGTTGTTAATGAATTTAAACAACTGTGGTTTGCGAGTAGTTTGTCAAGTGTATCCACATCAGTTTCTTAAAATTATGTTCTTGAACATTTTTTCTGCCACAAAAGGGTCCACTTCAAAATGCCACATTACAGTCGCAACCAGTGCGAGGACAAGATGCAGTTGTTCATGACGCTGCTCACCAAAAGTCGGCTGGCAACTGTGCGCGCCAATAATATGCTGGAAGCTGGCGATTTGTTCTTCCGCTTTCCTAATATTATTGCGCCGTGGAACCAGGATTTTTACAAGGGGTATTTTTTTCAAAGTGCTATTTTTGGTTAAGTGACATATTTACGATAGACCAGCTCAAATTTTGCGTACTAGGATGGCCGTCGCTGTTTTTTTTCTTCACTGAAATCGTGTGTGTCGGTCCAATTTGTTATTGCCTTTGGCAGATAAATTCACTATAAATAAAGGAGATGTACTTCTGGCTTGTTGCACGATTTTGAATAAATTTAGATGGTTCTGATACATTTATGTAAACATTCTATTATGATCGTAACTAATTAGTTGAATATCTTCAACAATATTTCCAAACTTTACAGTTTGCACGATAGCGATCAGTGTGTGCGGCAAAACTGCCTCCTCGTGCTGACGCATTTGATTCTAAACGACATGATCAAGCCCAAAGAACATGTTGCCGAAATTGCTCTAGTCACGCTGGACCCCCACAAGGACATGGCAGGGCTCGCTAAACGATTTTTCACGGAGCTCGCAGCAAAGGTTAATTAATGGTTAATAATAATGCAAATGTAAAATTGTTTTCCTTATTGACCCACACACACACACTAGTTGACAACGACACGAAATGTCAACTGGTTCCAATCCCAATTTAAAGCTGGCTGACGAGCCGACAAACGACGTTCAAATGCAAAGTGTGGTGAAGGGTGCTCGATCGATGTAACTGGAGATGTTTACTGTCGTCGCGTCGTCGTCGAGTGCCCGAGTGGGCCACATTAGCTCGACTATAAACCATCAAATGGGAAATCACTGCGGGTGCGCATACCGAGAAATCTACCTAGATGCGCATCCTAACATTTTCCCCCTACACAGAAAAAGACAAGAACATTGGAATTTTTTTTCTAAAATATCACATTTTTCAAAACCGTTTTTTCAAAATCACTTTTTTTCAAAATCACTCATTTTCAACTGGGAGGAGGTCTTCCTGTTTTTCTTCTCCCTCCAGAATTTCGGAATCGAACTCCTCACCGGAGTTACCGCGTAAGGTGCGCAAATCAACATTTGCGGTAGCGAGTTGGGAGGACAGGTATTTGACGCGGTACTCAAGGGAGTGCACGCGCTTCATCAGAGTCGTGTTGGCCTCTGTGGTGGAGGCCAACTGCGCGCGGATGAGCTCGTGGGCTTTTTGTTCGGTCTCGAGGAGCGGATCGGGACCGTTACACTGCATGGGGGAGTCTGACTTGAGGTGGGGCGGGTGAGGGGTGCATGGGAGAGGGGTGTTGGAGCAATTTGAGAAAAACGGGGCAATTGTAAGGGTTTTTTTAGAGAATTTGGGGGTTGTGATAGGATCTCCATGCGGTATGTTTACCGTCGCTATATTGGGGGTTTTCACGTGTGGTATCACGTCCCCAGGGGTGCTCATCTCGGGAATTTTGGGGGGAATTTTCGAATTTTGGGGAACGTGTCCTTCACGAACCTGCGGGTCCGGCGAGGGCACCGGTTTCGGAGAGCCCGGGGGGTTTTCAATGACCGGAGCCGGGGGTGGTGCCGGTGCGGCGGCCCGCTCGGGGGTGGCATCTGGTTCAGGCGCCGCGTCCTGGGTAGCGTCGAGATTGCGCTCGGCCACCGAGATGGGCGGCTGGACCGGTGCAGGCTTCGGCTCGATCGGGCGCCGGGGAGCCTTCTGCTTAGGGGTCTGAGACAGGGTTTGCGTGTTGGAAACATTAAAATTCGGGGTAATGTGGGGGGGAGGCGGAGACCATGAACTTTTCAGAATAGGCATAGGGGGAGCTGAAAACGTGCGTGACGCGCACCAAGTACAATGGGGGGTGGCTTTCAGCGTAGCGAAAAGTTTTCTCAGATAATTTATACATGGTTGACAATCTCCATCACCACAAAAAACTTTTCTGCAGGGGCGACCTACCAAACTACGTCCGCTGGAGCTGCTGGAACTACTGGTGGAGCGTTGGCGGCGGCGGCTCTAGCGCGAACGCGAGTCGGCGCGCCGGGGCGGCGCACGCTCCGGGCTGGTGCGGCGGTTGGCGCGGGATCCGCGTCCGATGTTGCCGCGCTGGCCGCGTCCACGTCCACGCCAGGAGATGCCCCTGCGGCGAGGGGCCCAGGGTGTTCCGGTGCGGACACGGGAAGCCATGTGGCGCGTGTCGCAGTGCGCCAAGGGAATCGCCGGGGCTCCAGGCAGGTGCATATTCACACCAGGGTGCTGGTGGTGCGCCGGAGCGGTGCACGGGCAGGGCATCCAAGCCTAAAATCAGGGTTGGTTGAGGGCACAGGGCTTTTTTTGGATTCAACAGATTGGACAAAGGTATTACCGAGGGGGGATAAGCCGGTGGGGTTTGTTGCTGGTAATACGGGTACTGGGGCGCGTAAGCCATGTGAGACATAATTCAAGCGCCAGCTACTTCGATCGAGCACATGAAAGGAGAACTTGTGACCCGATATAGGGTTAACCAGTAGGTATTTATTTTTACTCAGAAAGGGGAAACATCTGTAAATTACGAGCGAAAAAGTAACAGAATGCTAAATAAAACAAAACGAACACAAAACTTCGGGAGAGATACTATGGATTGGGGTCGCGTGGTAAGCGCCACATGCGACGCAACGGCGCTTTTATTATTTCGTCTGAGTCAGGGGGTTTTAAAAGGGCATTTGGACCCTGCAGCTCTACAATGAGAAAAGGGCCGGTGTACTTTGGGGACCAGTGGTCGCTAGGAAATGCTCGTAACATTACTTGATCTCCTTCCTGGAGGGATTGGGGGTGATCCTTATCGAAAAAACGTTGGTAAGAAGAGCGATTTTGGTCGCTTCGCGTTTTCGCCATGATTTGCGCTTCCGTTGGATTTAAAGTGCGAGCCGCTGTGAAAAACAAATTCCAATGGGGTAAATATCCGTGCACCAAATAAAATGGGCAACACTCGGTTGTTTTGTTCATGGCCATGTTGTGGCGTAAAGTTGACATCGGTAGTAGTTCGCGCCAGCTCTGGTTAGGGTAATCATGAAGGCATGCACGCAGCATAGCGCGAATTTCGCGATTGGTGCGCTCTACCAAACCGTTGGCTTCAGGATTTCTAGCTAGAGTCATTGAATGGTGTGTCCCGAAAGATTCGCACAACGAACGGAATTGCGAGTTATTGAACTCGGTTCCTCTATCGGAAATAATGACTCTCGGTGCACCAAAAACTAAAAAAATGTGCCGATATAGCGCTTTGGCGACGGTGTTTGCGTTGAGGGATGGTAAAATGTGAGTTACAGTGTATCGGGTAAGCGCATTGACAACAACCAAAACTTTCGAATTGCGGTTGGAATGTTCTATGTGCAACGTGTCGACGTGCAAAACTTCAAAGGGTTGAGTGGGGCTCTCAACAAAGCCAAGTGGAGCCGGGTGAGACTGGTGGGGTTTCGACTCCAAACAATGTGAGCACGCCCGGCAGTACTGTAAAATATCTTCCTTCATTCCGGGCCAATAAAAATATTCACATAACAAATGTAGTGTGCGAGCCTGTCCACCATGACTAGCGTAGATTCCCATGTGAGCCTGTGTCAGACAAGCCTGTTGCCATGTTCGGGGCGGCCAAATGGCAAAGCGTGTGGGAGTCGTGGGAGACTTGTAAAAAAGCACGTCATTGATCAAAAGTGCGTCCTTATACATGGAAGGGTCCGACTTGATTTCCTGGATTATCGTGGAAAGTTCGGGATCGTTCATTTGGATTTCGTGCCAATGGTTCCGAATCGGAATTGAGTTTTCCGACTGAGGATCGGGATCGGAAAAATTGTCAATTGCTGGTGTAGCGCAGTAACCTCTGACAATGTCGGTGGGGACGTCTAGATCGCCGTGAAATTCGGGTTGGTCGATTGGGTTGCGTGACAAAGCGTCAGCGACCGTGTTAGAGGTACCTGGCTTATGGATGAAGCGGGTGACGCGGTCCTGGATAAATAAAGCCCAACGTTCCAACTTAGAATGCGCCGGACTGCGTAAAATCTGTTGTATCCCGCTGTTATCCTTGTACACGGTCAGTTTTTGGCCTTCAACGAAATCGGCCAATCGTCGGATCGCCCAACAAATGCACAAACTTTCCAGTTCGGCGGCAGAAAATTTTGTGTGTGGGTGGGTGAGTCGCTTACTGATAAAGGACACTGGATGGATTTTCCCGTCATCGTCTTTTTGAGACAGGACCGCGCCCAGGCCGATGGCACTAGCGTCACATTCCAGAATGAATTCTCGGCCGTCATAGACGGGGTGTTTGAGGATGGGTGGGTTTGAAATCAGGTATTTCAAGGAATCCCATGCGGTCAGCATGTTCTCTGTCCATTCAAAGGGTGTTGTGCCAAATTTTGGGAATACACCAGCTAAAGCCGCGTATAAAGGAGCGGCTAGGGTGCTAAAATTCGGTATGAAGTGGCTATAGTACACACACTTCCCTAAAAATCTGCGCAAGTCTTGCTTGGTGTGCACTTTCGGTTGGTCGGTCATGGCTGCGACCCGAGAGGGCGCTGGCGAAATACCTTCAGCGGAAATTTGATGCCCGAGGTATTTCAACTCTAACGCAAATAGATTGCATTTAGCGGGTTGCATGCGAAGATTTGCCCAACGCAAACGCTCGAAAAGACGTCGAAGGTGAATCAAATGTTCGTCTACCGTGTCGCTGCAAATGAGTATATCGTCTATGTAACTTTTACACCACGGTTTCGAGGGGTCGTCGTTCAAACCCGCCATCATTATGGTGACCATACGCTGGAAAGTAGTGCCAGCGTTTACTGTACCGAACGGCATGCGCGTGTAGCGGTACTGTCCGAGGCTGCAAACGAAGCTGGTTCGCTCTTTTGAGTCTTCGTCCGCCAACGGTACGTTGTAGTATCCGTGGCGGATGTCGATGGCCGAAAACACTTTTTTTCCAGACAATTCTGCCAACAACTCGCCAATGCGTGGCAGGGGATAGGAATCGATTTTTGTAATAGGTTTACTGCTTTAAAATCGACACAAAAACGGAAATTGTCCGTCCCCTTGGGCGCAATCGTAATGGGACTGGCCCACGGGCCATCTGAGTGTTCGATTATTCCTTCGCTCAACATGGAACTGATAGATTTGTGAATAAATGGGCGTTTACGCATTGGTTCATATCGCACCGCTTGTTTGATCGGCGGATGGCTGGGGTCAGTTTCAATTTTATGTTCTACAAGCGAAGTGCATCCGACATCGTATTCGTCACACGAAAATATATCGTGGAATTCTGCCAAAAGTTGCTCGAAAGCGGACCTGTGCGGGTCTTCGAGGGGCATGCGGTTCTTCGACTGTAAATTAGACAAAATAAACTGAAAACGTTCTTCTGGGGTGATCGGTTTTTCTGGATTTTCCTCAGGTTTGGGATCGTGCGCGGAGGGAGGTGGAGTCGGTTAAGCGATCGCTTTCGCTCCAATCGCACTGGAGTTCACGGTAGATAGTTTTTCTATCCCGAAAGTAGCAAGTGCGTCAGGTGATCCCCACAATCGGGGAAACTCTTGGCCTGGCTTGAGACATGCGTCCAGATTGTAAACGTCACACGCAGCGACCCTTGTATTAGGGGGCAAATGGACTGGGAAGGGGTGTGGGTTAAACAAGGTCAAATGCAATTTATCGCGGTCAACGAAAGCAGCGGCCGTGTTGTACATAGCCAAATGTGTTTTTGTATCGACATTTGAGAACACTGCCACTGTTTTCCTCCAATTCAAATGCGAAATGTGTCCAGGTTTTTTGGGATATCTGACCGTCATCGTAAATGCCGAACCAGGTGACACATAGATCGGCCTTGAATTTCGAACTTCAACACGGTACAACACTTTGAATCGTTCTTCTAAACGAACAGTTTTTTGGGCCACATCGTCTTGTTGCGGTAAATTGAAGGACACTCCCTTGTCCATCTCTAAGGGAATAAGCCAGGATAACTTCAAAAATGGCATCACATCTGTTCCCAGCAATATCTCGTTCAAAGCACCAGGAACCGTGTTCACTAAAAATGTGGTGAGGACACGTCGAGTAACAAAATCGAATGGGGAGACGTGTTCAATGTGGAGCTGAATTTCTTTCAAAGCACCTTCCTTAGTTTTGCCACTAACCATGCACATTTTGACATTAGTATCCAGTAACTTTGATTCCAAATCGACCTTCAACCGATCGGACAATTGACGCAAAAGAGTTATTGGTAACAACGAGCGGGTGCAACCGGAATAAAGTAATGCTTGACAAGGGACATTTTCGATTTTCACAGTACCATGAACTTGTGGACCATTCGCGGGTGCGACCCGAATACACAATTCTTGGTTTTCGCCTATGACAGAAAACGCACACATTCCTCCATTAGTATCTCCCCCGACAACTTGATTTGTCGCTGTCGGACTACTCGGATTCGTCAGCAGGGTTGGGGAAAATCTGGTCGAACATCTCGGCAACTCGTTTGCCGCACGAGTCTGAGCACACAGGAAAGTTTCGGAGACACAAGGAAGCTTGACCCAATCAGTAAACTTACCAGGATCTTGCTCATACATCTGGACAACACGGGTCCGGAATTCATTACAAAAGGCTTCATATGGGGCCTCTTCATTTATGTTGAGATCGGAAGTTGCGTCAATGATTTTGTCATCAACATCTGGGGTATAAGTCGCTCTTGCATTGGAAACACGCGGCGGGGGGTTATCGTGTGTGGTGTTGGGACCGAAGCGTTTCACTTGACCGAAACCAGCTGATTTGTCAGCCAAATTTGGAATGGGTTGTTGTGGGTTTGGTTTTTCAAAAGGTTGATCGCGTGGCGCATTCATGCGACATTGACTCGCCCAATGGCTAGAATGTCCTGGGCGTGGACATGGGGGGTCATAAGGCGCCAGCATATTGCGCAGGGAGGGCGGCCTAAAACGTGGTGGAATTGATGTGCGCGGGTTGGCAGTTTGTGGTGCGCGCGGAGTGGTTGAACTTTGCAAAACGGTAGTTTTTTTCACCCTGCGGAAATAATCATCAACGCGGCGCGCCATTTCCGCGAGGGGGGTATCAGACTTCGAAAAATCAGATTGGAAGTTGGCAATGACGAATCGGTCAAAACGCATCTCGTCAAAGCGGGACCACAATTTGGCGGCTACCAATCTATCCACTATCTGTCTATCCGCTTTTCTCGTTTCAAGGAGTTCAATCGGCATTTTAGACATGAGCCGCAGATAAAACTCTAAAAATGTTTCTGTGCGGGCCATTACGGCGTTTTCCCATTCCAAATATGTGTATGCTTTCGAGGGGGTCTTAAAAACGTGTGATAGTTCCGACAAAACGAATTCAAAATCACTCATTTTTTCCTCGGGGACCAAGGTAGACAACACACGAAATGCGTCCCCCGCCAGTTTCAATGAAAACACATCAGACCAAAAATGCGCTTGCATTACACTATTGGGCAATGTGCGTGCTGTTTGTTTTATCATTCGTGTCCACTCGGAAAATGTTACACTCTCTGTATTCCCGTAAAAAAACGGGTATTTTATCAAAAATGTGGGGTCTCATAAGGGCCCAATGTTGCCACAAATTCATGTCATTCACTGTGCAACTCACATTTTCCATCTTTCCCGCGGGATTTCCGACCACCTGATTGGGAATTGGTACAATATTTTCGAATCCTGGGGGTGGATTTAATGGTGGGGAATTGGGCGCAATAGATTGTGGTGCGGCATTCGGTGGGGGTTGAATGAGTTGTGTTTCGTTTCCTCGGGGTGCGAAATGTGAAGGGGGCGACACAAGGAATG
This sequence comes from Sphaerolaimus hirsutus, assembly GCA_964036195.1. Taxonomy (NCBI): domain Eukaryota; kingdom Metazoa; phylum Nematoda; class Chromadorea; order Monhysterida; family Sphaerolaimidae; genus Sphaerolaimus; species Sphaerolaimus hirsutus. The sequence goes on along the minus strand of OZ038454.1, from coordinate 9,472,117 downwards.
TGTTTTTGGGGGGTGCCGCAGTGAATGTATTCTCAGTGGGTGCGAAAGTATTTTTGGGGGTAGGGAAAGTATTTTCGGGGGGTGAGGCATTTTCTGGGGGTGTCACGTTGAACGTATTGCCGGGGGGTGTCTCTCGAGTTGAGTTTTCAGGGGCGGTTACAGGGAGCCTATTTTCGGGGGGTGCGGGGGTCGGTAAGGTGCGGGAGGTGGGTGCTGGGTATTGCGCGGGGGGGTGGCCGAGATAGGGGGTGGTGGTCGAGTTTGCGTTTGTAGCCGCAAAATAATCGGCCACTCTCACTCTGAACCCCAAACATACAGGTGCAACGAGGTTGGCCACGGCGGTGTAGAAGACGGTTTGCAGGGCGTACGGCGTCCGGGAAGCGGTGTAGCGGCGGCGCGGTGGGCGGCGGCCAGAATTGGTGACTACGCGGGTATGGGGTCAGGCGTCGGAAGAAATGGACGCTGCGGGATCGGGGGTTGATAAGGACTCTACATTTGGAACTGTAGGGTGGAGAGCCCTATCAAGAGATGCAATCTCCAAGCATCGGAGAGCATGAGACCCAGGAGGGTGAGTCGAAACCGGGTGGGTGGGATGTAGTCGGGTGTGGCGGCGCGGCGCGCGCGCCTCAGAAGAGCTCGACGACATGCGTCGGGTTTACTTTCGGGTACTTTTTCCGATTTTTTCTTTTTTAAACCCTATGGGACGGACAGTACTCCCTACTGGGTTAAAGTAACTCAGGTCGTCCACCAATGAAGGGTGCTCGATCGATGTAACTGGAGATGTTTACTGTCGTCGCGTCGTCGTCGAGTGCCCGAGTGGGCCACATTAGCTCGACTATAAACCATCAAATGGGAAATCACTGCGGGTGCGCATACCGAGAAATCTACCTAGATGCGCATCCTAACAGTGGAAACATGCTAATGAAGCTGTAGTGTTAGAAATTGCGGGATGTGCACTGTACAAAGTCGGCGTGAAATATGTGTACATATATAATAATGCGTAGATTCACTCGTGAGCAAGCTTTGAATTGGATTCGGAACCAGTTGACATTTGGTGTCATTGTCAGCTAGTGTGTGTTGGAATTTTGTGTATATTCATTAAGGAAAAGAATTTTGCATTGCATGTAACGTTTCCGCCAGCAGAACACGATGCTGTACAACTACTTGCCCGAGGTGATCAGTTTCCTGTCCCAATCAGACCAGTGCGTTGATTATGCGAACTTTCAAGCAGTGATGAGATTTCTGCTTGGTCTGGTACACAAGGAAAGACAGTGCGAGTCTCTGGTTGAGAAACTTTGTCACAGATTTGCCGAGCCTCCAACGTGAGTGTTTGAGTTTTAAGCTGTTTATATTTACGTTTACTTGTCTGTATGTGGCTCTTCAGCACATTAGATTTGTCAAAGTTAGATTTTAGATTTGAAAAATTCTCAATTACTAATGCTAAGCGTTGCGCGATTATTTTTTATACTAGAATGCTAGTTTGTAACTAGGGTTCAAACGATATGACTTTTCGATATCGATATTCGATATTCGATATTTTTTTCTGAAACTCGATATTCGATATCGATACGATATGGAACCTCGATATCGATATTCGATATTCGATATTAAAAAATGGTCGATATTCGATATTCGATATTTCGATATTTTCGATATTGCGATTTGCTTTTGGTATAGCAAGGCATATTTCAAGTGACATATTGTATTTTCATGTGGTTGCACACATGGTTAATCATCTCTTTAGTTAAATGTAAATGGTACAAGTGATTTTAACAAGGTTTACATCACTCAAAAGTAGAACATGTAGAAAAAAACATGATGAATCAATGTGTATCAGACAAATAACAATTGGTAGATATTACAGTTCATACTGATAACCTGATTGCTTAAGGGCATGTTGAAAAAAATAGAATATCAGCATTTTATGGCTTCAAATTTAGCGCTCCAACAAAAATGACATTATAAGTACTGTACTTTTACTCATCTAATACAATTCTCAGATCAGATCAAGCACATCAGATCAATCATAAATATCTCAAAATGAAAACGATAACTTTTTTAGGGACACAATATAGGTTCGATATATCGAAAAAATGGTCGATATTCGATATTTTTTTAAAATTTTCGATATCGATATTCGATATTTTTTCAAAATTTTCGATATCGATATTCGATATTCGATATTAAAAAATGGTCGATATCCGATATTCGATATTCGATACGATATATCGTTTGAACCCTATTTGTAACTGAGATTTACACCTGTTTACCTTTCGCCTAAGTGTTTAGTATCACTCTGCAACCCAAATATGATATGTAAACAATGAGTGGTATAATATGTGACGTAACAAGTCATTTGTGAGCGGAAATATTCCTCACTGTAATTTAATTACGACACAAAGCACCACTTTCAACTCCACTTACTCATCGCTTGACGTTGATGTGAATATAATTAAAGCCAGGTCTCATTATATTTTTTTATTTCATATTGATTACTATGCACACTAATTGTCCCACGGCAGCTGAGGCCATCGGTCATCTCAAAAATACGTTTCCAACTCATGGGAATGTACAGTATTAAAAACATTTGTTAAAAACAGTTTTTAAGTTGACCACCGCCTAAGTTGACCAGTGGTCAACTAATGCCGCTGGCGCCAACTATGATAATTAATTGATAAACTGCCAAATCTCACTGCAGCACTGCCGAACTCTCCGAGGAGAAGGCGAATGAAATTCTGCTGCGGCACGCCCGCTGCCTGTCGTTCTGCATGTCCCAACTGCATTACAACGAGCGCGCGTTCAACAAACTCAAAGACAATCTCGAGTGCTACATGGACAAACTGAATGATGAAGTTGTCTTTGACAATTTCGAGGCGATAATCGCCAACGTGAAAAAGGGCGCCACCGCCAAAGTGGTCGAGAATCGGGTGCGATTGACAGTTTGGAAGTTTGCCAACAAACTTCAAAGTCTGTCAATTCAAAACAACTCAGGCCTCACTGGAGGAGTTCGCCGACCGCATTCGCAGTTTGCACAATTCCAAGTTCCAAGATGAGGAGGCGGTGCGGCGGGCGAAGGCGGACGCGCGCAAGCAGCGCAACGTGTCGCAGAGTCAACGGAAGCGGCCCAGTCCAAGAAGTTGGTCGAGCTGTGTTGAAGCGATGTGTTTTGAGACTTGGAGGGTCGATGTGACCTTTGGTGCCTTGTGTGCAGGATTTTTGATGAAATCTAACGTGCGATGTTGTCACTCGTCACTCGAGTCGTAGTACCGCATTTCCTCAAAATACCCCAGGGGGTTCATTTTTCCGCCAGTAAACTTTGAGGGGGTTTATTCGAGGGGGAGTTTATTATTTCGCCAGGTCGCTCAGACGGGCCAGGCCTCCTACGCACAAATGCCTGGTACGCACAAACGCCCGGTACGCACAAAATTGTGCCCGCCACGCACATCTGCCCGGTACTTACATGGCTGATGATCTTTGCGTACAGGACAGATGGTCACTAATGTGATTGCACAGCTTTTTTCACTTCACTGATATCTGAAAATCATATGAAAAAGTGTCAAGTGAAAAAAACGGTCAAAAATAGCCATTATCCACCATTTTTTCACTTGACACTTTTTCAAGTGATGTTCAAATATATGTGAAGTGACAAAAAGTTAACTAATGTCATTGCACAACTGTTTTTCACTTCACTCACAAGTGCAGGGGTCTCCAGGATTTTGGCCCTCGCGGGGGCTGGATAGATAGCAAATCGCTCCTCCAGAGGGATGGATAGCTGGAAAAATTTTCTGGGGGGGGGGCTGGCGGGGGCACAATATATAGGCTTTTTCAAGGTTAAGAAGGTAGAAAGGGGAAAAATCGCTAATAATCAGTTAAAAGTAGCCAAAAGTAGGTATAAAATGGCTAAAAATAGGTATATAACCATGTATATAGCCGGAAAGCACGATTTTGAAGGTGAAAAACTATAAAAAGGTGCGAACATTAGTGATTTTGAGCGAAAATTGGGGCAAAATTTCTCAACAACCACTCCAGATAGATAGATAGCTGAGCGATTTGGGGGGGTCTTTTGGGGTAGTAGCCAAAAATTTTGCCTCGGGATAGATAGATAGCTGAGCGGCCTCCGGGATAGATAGATAGCTGGCCGATTTGGGGGGGGGCAGCCCCCCCCCCAGCCCCCCCCCCCCCTAGGAGACCCCTGCACAAGTGTGAAGTGAAAAACACGGTCAAAATGTAATGTAAAGTTTTTTCGTATCGGGCAGATGTGCGTGACGGGCACAATTTTGTGCGTACCGGGCGTTTGTGCGTACCAGGCATTTGTGCGTACAAGTGCACCGCCGCTCAGACCTGGGGTATTTCGAGAAGTGGTTTATTCGAAGGAATACGGTATATTAATGTGTTTTCAATAGTGATGGTCCATGGTCCAATTCCGCACCTTTTCACGTGATGAAACAAAATTATAGAGTGATGAAAAAACTAGCGACGAGATTATCTATCAATCACTAAAGATGACATTGTCGATTGTCCACCAAAAAAAATATCAGTGCTCCCTTAACCTCACTCAAACTCACACACCCAGTGAGTTCGGCTGCAAACGAGTCCACCCAGTCGCCGGGCGCCGGCGCCGCGGCGGCGAGCAGTTCGAGCGTGGCGTCGCAGCCGCGCGTCAGGGCGACACGTGCCGCCGCGGAACGGGCTAATAGGAGGCGGATTGTAGTGCAGGAGGACAGCGAGTGAATGGGTGTTTGGTCTCCGACATCTTTAGTTTGCGAGTGGATGGGTGGGTGTTACACACGCTGGGTGTCAACTGAATTTGTGATTGTGTCAACTAAATTTTAGTGAATTATGTGGTTTCAAGTTTCCTATCTGGTAGAGCGTGTTTGATTTTACATCATGACACTTGATTTTCATTGGTTTCTGTAAATGTGATGCTTTAAAAAATGTTGTGTGTTGTTTAGTTGTCATTGAGTTGACTCGAATCTTCGATGTCAACTAGCGTGTGTGGGCCCCATGTCTCCGCAATTTTTAGGCGTGGGCGTGTAATTTACCTGTATCAGGGACGTACGCAGGATTTTTGAGCGGGGGGGGCGGATTGTATACGGAGCCCGGCGAACGGGGGGGGCGGCGCCCCCCCCCCCTAAAATTTGGCCCTATAGTAAAGGAATAGAGCCATGGCGCTAGCGCCATTTGTAGGCGCCAGCGCCATGGCACTATTGGCGTTGGCGCTGGCGCCAACGTATACTATATAGGTATTTATTAAGACCTATATATAATTACTATGACCACGTTGGGCACTTTTATAATGCTGTTTGGCCTCCTGAAATTATACATTAAACAATGGGGTGGGGTTTGCGCGCTTGCGCGCAAAAAATTTTCAAAGTACCTACAAAATCGCTTTACAAAAGTGCCATTCTTGGCAAATTTTTATGGCCGGCCCGGGAACGGGGGGGGCGGCCGCCCCCCCCGCCCCCCCCCCTGCGTACGTCCTTGACCTGTATCATGTGTGTGCCTTTGTGTTATGTATGTGTTGTGTTGACTGCCGTTTTTTTCCAAATGTTTTTTTTCAACGCAAGCTTCCAAAAAATATTCAAACGCAAGTGTCCGAAAGTTTTTTTAAAACGCAAAGTCCCAAACAACCTGCGACTTCTGCCAGCATTCGTGGTACATACCGTATTTCCTCGAGATAGCCCCCGGGGGGTGATTGTTTCATAGTGGTCCCGAGAGGGGGGGGGGGGGGTTAAACGAGGGGGGTATTTCGAGAAAATACGGTAATCACCACGTAAACACCTTCCCGGTCAAGTAAGCCGCCCATTTTTTTCTTTCACTTCGGAAGCTATATCTCGGGCTATGATGGGGTTATAGAGCTGAAACTTTGTGAATATATACTTGTAACACCCCTCTACTCTGTATCAATGGGGACCAACTACAGGGTGTGTCGCCCTATATGCAACAATTTTTTGCCAGGTTTTCAGTGTCCCAAACAAGTACACCACCCACTTGATTAGCTACACTAAAGGGGCTGTATCTCCAGTTGTGGGGGTGGTAGAAAGCTAAAATTTTAGGGGTATCTTGGCAACACCCACCCCTACTATACGCCAGTGGGGCAGCTCCCGACCACTCACTACAGTTTGTGCCGCACTGTATAAAGTTGTTGTTTTTTTAAAAAGCGACCCAAGTGTCCCAAGTAAGTTCACCACCTAAAGGAATGAAAAAATTTTTTTAGAACATACTTCGGGGGCGGAACTTCACATTCACGAATACATTTTGAATAATTTGTGAAGGATTTTAAAGAATTTTTGCTATCAAAACATCCATTTCTGCACAGCCGATCGAAAAAGTAATAAGCGCATATAATTAAATATGAGTATAAAATGAAATGTGTTCCCACATATTCACTTGTAAAGTATGAATTGTCACTCCCAATGTACACACTTTCCCTTTTCAATTTGTTTCAACATTACCCCAAGAAAATGTCCAATTTTATTGGTCAAAGTCATGGACATGTCATTAAGTCGTAACATGATATGAACATGATTACTCGTAAAAAAGAAATGTGTTACAAGTCGAAAGGAGATGGATTTTTCAGCAAAAATCTCTCGTTATTTTTCATCCTAACGCTGATATATGACTCCAATAGACTTATTTAGTGTATGTGAGGTTTTGTACCCCTCAATTGGCCTTGAGAAATGCGTCTTTTCTACGCTAGTTGTATGTAATTACGGTTTGATTTACTGATTTTTGTTATGCGCATTTTTGAAGAAACTAATATTTTTCATGTGTAATTCGCTTAATCGCGATAAATCAATTGTAAGCAACGTTTGATTTTTGCGTTTATATGCTTAATCAGTCGAGTATAGGGTTGGAAAAAAAACGTTTTTTTTAACTCGATGTGTTTTTTTTAAAACGTTTTTTTTTAAAAGCTCCCAGATATGACCTTGTGTCAACATATATAGGTATATCAGACAGTGGCAATACTCTGTGATGTTATATATGACCATATAATGTCTGTGGAGCCATGGGATAGCATTATAAGTGGTGATTTGTGTCAAAAATATCCATTTTTCGTCGACATTTCGTTCGTATATCGCCTTATAGTCGAATGTTTGTGACTTCAGGTAAAGTTTGGCACGGAATAGTGATCAAACAAGGTTATAAAACGAGGTTGTTACTTTGGGAGTGAAGTTACACACTGTGGAGGTACATGGAAGCACATTACCTCAATATTATATACTACAGCAACATATGACGGCTTATTAACCCATGGTAGCACATAGAAATGGATACTTTGATACTAAAAATGCCACAAAACCAATTAAAACAACCACCAATGTCAATTTGTGTGTGAAATTGCGCGCTTGCGCGCAAAATTTTTGCAAAATACCTAGTGCTTAGTACTAAAAATTTCGGTCGATGTTTTTTTAAAAAAAAAAACATTTCGGACGTCATGTTTTTAAAAAAAAAAAACATCGGCCAACCCTAGTCGAGTATAGAATTTTCAGTCAATAAAATTAAATAATAAATTTAGAAAACCATTGCAAAAACAAATAATATCCCTCTCAAACGTGTCACCCAAAAAGCACATTATTTAGCTGACGTTTAAGCCACTACCGCCACCCGCCCGCTCCAATCCAATACGATTCAAATAGTATGCGGAAATTTGCCATATTTCACTACCCCGACTAAAGTTGTGCAGATCCTTTTTCGTTTTCCGGCGACACTACGGCCCAAGTTTTGTATTGATGCAAATCGTTAGCGATGCTTCCGCGTCAGCTAGCTGAGGCGGTGCGCCGCTGGCAAATAGTTCGAGTCAATTTCGTGTGTACCACAGTTGTAAATGCGTATTTACTTTTACTCAAAAAGTACGCATACTCGAGTACCGAGTAAATACGCCTACGCATTCTTTGAAAGAAGTATTTGGTCTCGCTTTGGCGCTTACTTTTTGAGAGTACTCGACTACAAAAGAATAATTTTTTCGAGTACAGTGTTTTTTCCACAGTATTTTACCTATTTTTGGAATGCTAACCATGAATTAATTGCTTTTTCATAAAGAATACTTTTTAATATAATAAAACCCTTTTGTTGTCCACTGTGCATATTCGTAATGCTCCCTTCTACATTTTTCAGAAATAAACGGTAATTTTACTTGCCTAAGAAAAATACTTGCATTTACGCTTTCTAAAAAAAGTAATTTTAAAGTTTGAAATTTCTCGTTCTAAAAAAAGTAAAAGTAAAAAATTTTACTTTACGCTTTCAATACTGGGTGAGTAGAAAGTACTTTAGCTTACGCATACTTTCAAATAAGTTTGGTACTTTTGACAACTCTGGTGTGTATAACGTGAATGTGTATTTTGCTTAAGTATGTGTATTTGCGGTAGATGTATGGTCCACCCGTTGAATGAGCGGCAAAGTTTTGCGACTGATTGAACAATGTCATTTGTTCTCCGCAAGACATTTTGTGGCTGCTTTTGGCGGGCAGTGGAATACATTTATAATCACAGGGGAAGTTGCCGTTCCTCTTTTGAAATTCCCAATTGGCTGGAGGTAGCTTTTTGCTTGACACCAGTCGTCCGGACGTAGTTACCAGGGCCTTCCTGCAAACAAATGCGCGTTGTCCAAAATGAAGAAAAAAAATTAATGTAAAACCAAAATTGCAAAATCGCATCCATAAAAACAATTTATTTTCTGCAAAAAAATCTACAATAATCTAGTGTGCAATTGCCTTCTAATTCACAACTTTCTCCCAAATTGCATCTGAGTTTGCACCCAGCTGAAACTGTGTCCGGATGCGACACGTGTTTCAAATGCCTTTGGGAAGTGCCATAGCACTCTGTCGCGGCTCGCTCAGACCTCTTCACCCACTCCGAACGTTTTTAGCTTTCTCTTGTGATGCAATGCTTAATATATTTGTGGGTGAAGGTGCACTTTTGTCTGTAGGTCGCCGCGTGCGACGTTATAATAACACAATGTGCCACTATACGACTTTTACGCATCATTACGGTTTTTAATTGTGATTTTTAATTAACTCTGGTTACTTATATACCGTATATCCTCGAATAAGACCCCCTCGAATAACTCTTCCCCCTTGAATAACTCCCCCCTCAAAAACTCTGATGAAAAAAAAAACCCCTCGAATAACTCTTTCCCCTTGAATAACTACCCCCTCAAAAACTCTGATGAAAAAAAAACGCCCCCCTCGAATAACCCCCCCCCCTTGCATAACTATAAACGCTAAAAATTCACAAAAATGATTGATGAGAATACAAAAGAATGTCAGCGACAGCAGATACGTAACGTGTACGCAGAGTGTTGCAAAAACGTATTTACGTTTACCCGAAATACCTATATTTACGTTTACCCGGTATTTTGGTATTTATACTTACGTTTACGTTTACTCTTTCCAAAAATACCGTTACGTTTTGTTACGTATTCCTAGCAAAAATACCCGGGTACAAGGAAAACTTAAAGATCGTCATGGTCAATGAACATTAACCGTACATGAATGTTCATCTTCACGTCAACAGCCACTTGAACGTGATCCCTGGAAATAAATATAAAAATATAAAGCTCAAGTTACAGTATCACATAAAATGCAATGCAAAGTTACCTATCTTATATTTTATGTCACAGTGTAAAGTGTAACTTCATGTAATGTCTCTACGAGTATGTAAATAAATTTACGTGCATTTACAGTTCAAATAATGCAATAATGACAGCCCACACACTAGTTGACATGTGTGTCAACTGGTCTGTGTCAACTCAGGTTACCGCTTCACATGTCACAGAGTGATCCTTCAATGCACTTGCCCTAATATCTATTTTTCAACATTGTTGCATGTGGATTTGGAGATCGCTCTGCGACACTTGAGGCTGAAATTTGAGTTGAAACACACTGATTGAGCGCACTTGAGGCTGAAACACACTTGTGTTGACTAGTGTGCAGGCCACAAATGTGGAAAAGAAAATTACTTTTTTTACTCATTAATGAGATAGGGGCAAAATTATTACATCCTTTATTTGTTTGAAAGTGTTATTTACTTTTAATTATGCTGAAAACCCCTTAATAGGTGCCCTGAATCGAACAAATGCCACTGGTCTCTACGCCAGATGAGTGATAAAATCCCCCCCTTCAATTGAATTGAATACTATGTAGGGGTTCTGTAGGGATGTTGGGGGGGGGGGGTTACCCACTCCCCCAAATGCCACAGCTGTAAATATACTTAATCTAGTCAACAATGGCTATAGAAAGATGGATACATTCATCAAAATGTTTTACTAATGGCATATTCAATCAAACACTACCATAGGGGAACAACTACTATTTAGCTTTTTACGCTTACGTTTTATTTTACGTATTCCTTGGTATTTTAAAAATACCTTACGTATTAGTATTTATACTTTTGATTTGGAAAAGGTATTTATGTTTACGTTTTCCAAAAATACCAGTATTTTAACAACACTGGTACGCAGTGTATAAACACGTTTTTGTTGTTGAACTGTGAAATACCTGGATTACATGAGTTGACATAATGCACTCATACAATGACTCCCCCCTTGAATTACTCCCCTCAAAAACTCCCATGGGGTGTTATTCGAGAATATACGGTAAATACATAGTATCACGCTATTTAAGAGCGAACCTGCTTTGAGTCGCAGTCATTTTTACGGGTGCCCCGCTGCGATATCCGATCGACCGCCAGACTGCTCGCAATTGTATTAGCCCCACAATTTTACGGGTAAAATAGCCCGATACGTTGTGCCGTAATGGCCCCACACACGCTAGTTGACATCGGCACGAAATGTCAACTGGTTTCCAGCCCAATACAAAGCTTGCTGACCAACCGACGAACGACGTTCAAATACAACCTTTGAATTGGGCTGGTAACCAGTTGACATTTTGTGTCGATGTCAACTAGCGTGTGTGGGGCCAGTCGCGCTCTGTCTTGATCGATGTGGTTCTGATTAGTGATGTGAAAGCACCGGTGGCCCGGTGCTGGGCACCGAAGGGCACCAGCATCGGTGGTGCTGCAGTGGCATTGCAATTTTCAGAGGTGCCGGTGCCATCTTTTTCAGGATAACACCAGTGCGCTTGCGGTGCCTTGCCCGTTTTTGGGGGTGCCTTTAGGTGCTAGCACCAGGGCCAATAAAAAGACACCGGCTAAGTTACCTTTCCATTCTGGTACCCTTTCTAATGAACGGCAAAGGTGCCGGTGCGGTGCGGTGCTGTATTTCCCGGTGCCTTTCACATCAACAGTTCTGATCGCCGGCAAAGCTGGCTAAATCTGTCTAGCTGCGCCAGTCGGGCGGCCCGACAGGCTGTGCTTACAAGTCGGGCAACTTCAAAGGGTTTATCGGGCTAATTAAATTTCGTCCCGTGCATGCATCCATGTGTTCTGTGACGTTCCATCCCTGACGTCATTACACTAGGCTTTATGTCAGCGCCGAGTGCCCGGCATGTGTTTTCGTTTTGTTTTCAGGGTAGGGCGCTTTTTTACTTCGATAGTATGCGTATCGTCATATGCCGTGTGCGTATGCAAAATCTGTAGTTTTTATATCTGTATTTAGAATAAAAGTTACCCACCGTATGACCTTGAATACCCCCCGGGTAACTTAGTTTTCGACAGATTTGGGGACAACATTCCGGGGCTCGTCATTTTTACAGTAAAAACTCGAACGGCTCGAGTTTGCATGGTCCAGGTACCATCTGAAAAAAATTTAAAAAATTTTCTCATCTACCCTCCATGTCCTATCCAGTCCCTCCATCAGGGGGGGGGCTGGGGGAGGCTGCCCCCAAATCGGCCAGCTATTTATCTATCTATCCCGAGGCAAATTTTTTGGCTACTACCCCCAAAGAACCCCCCAAATCGCTCAGCTATATATCTATCTGGAGTGGTTTTTGATAAGTTTTGCCCCAATTTTCGCTCAAAATCACTAATTTTCGCACCCATTATAGTTTTTCACCTTCAAAATCGTGCTTTCCAGCTATATACATGGTCATATACCTATTTTTACCCATTTTATACCTACTTTTGGCTACTTTTAACTGATTATTAGCGTTTTTTTCCCCTTTCAGCCTTCTTAACCTTGAAAAAGCCTATATATTGTGCCCCCGCCAGCCCCCGCACCCCCCCCAAGCCCCCCCCCAGCCCCCCCAGAAAAATTTTCAGCTATCTATCCCTCCGGAGGAGCGATTTGCTATCTATCCAGCCCCCGCGGGGGCCAAAATCCTGGAGACCCCTGGATCAGCTTAAAGTTTACCGGAATGCGCCATATTTTCTCTCCATCAACAGTAGTTTATAGACACTTAATTCTTGTAAATTCAAATGCGTTCAAGGCTGAGTTATCCAAATTTTTCGAAATTTCGGTAGAAAACTGAGTGTTTATTTTGGACCATTTGTTTGTTTCCGGACCGCCCATGGTTGGATATCGTCGTGATTATTATACCTACGTACAAAAACTGTACGCTGCATAAATTATATGCATTTTACGTTCGCTTCTTCAAAGTCACGTCTTCAAAATCAGACAATATACGCTAGGATTCGTAAGCTGAATATGCAGCCTCCGGGGCGACGCTTAAGAAATACAGAGGTCGCTTTCAGACTTTCGCTTTGTGCCGCGTACTGCATAGCGACTTGAAACTCTTGTCGCTGCGCACAACTAGACGTGTTTCTGGTATTATAATTGGCAAGCCACATAGTATTTAAGTTGCACTTTTAACTCAAGTTTCCACACTTAGGTTTGTTGTTACTCAATTTTCCCATTTTTGTCTCATTTCTTCTGCTCGGCTGGGTTTTTTTTCTCATCAATCGTTTAAAAAGTGGTGCCGCTCTGTTCGCTGGCAGTTTGAAAGCGGATATTCGAAGCGGTCCTTCTAGCCGTACCTCATTTCCTCCCGAGAGGGGCCGCCGCGCCCGCGGCGCCAATGTGTTCCTGGGCGGACATTTTTATACTGCTCGCAGGGCGGAAAAATGGCGGTATAAACAATATATTTGCCTTATGCGCCTGCTAGATGGTGGCTGCTAGTGTTTTACACTTTTACGGTCATATTTTATTCTAGAAACAGTTTTTTGTTTAAATATGTGCTTAAAATATGACCCAGGTGTATTGCAGATGTTGTCTAGATCCCTATATTGCTTGTGTTTGCTCAATTTTCATTTTTTTCTGCGCTAATGTATTTATGCAGTTCCTTATTGCATAAATATTGATTTAGACATTTTCCGTTGCATTGCACAAAGATTCAGTATGCTGCGTTGCACGCCAAACGTTTGTAAAATATTTACATACTTTTTATTTACCATTTCGTATCGTAGCTAGGCGAAAAAATAAGTGAAAAATGACTAAAAATTGGAATACAAGATATAAAAAGACAAAAATAATTGGAAATAAGCAATAATTCACATTAACGTTGATTTTGAAATTATCATCTAGTACATATCATGGTTAGCATTGAAAAAATCTCTGGGAGATTTATATTTTAAAAAGCTCATAAAATCTCAGAAAATATAAGATTTTCTGAGATTTATATTTTTTTCGCGATTTTCTAAAGAGATTTAATTATATTTTCTTTTTGAGAGATTTTCTGAGATTTTTAAAAATATCAGAAAATCTCTCAAATTCTCATATTTATATTTATTTATATTTATTTCCAGGTTTTTGAGAGTGATTTAATTATATTTTATTCTTGAGAGATTTTCTGAGATTATATTTAATTATATTTTCTAAAATTTGATGATTTTTTCCAATGCTAATCATGGTGTACAAATGTTAGAAATATATTTGCTTCATAGAGGTTCCTATGCACAAGTAAACAGAGAGAAGTGCTGACATATCAATGATCTGAATATGCTGGAGGGATGATCACTGGTTGCTGGAGATAAAATACAAGTGTGCATAATCAAATCAGGCATAACCCAAACAATTTTTGTGCACAATTCAAGCACTTTTGTGCACTATCCAAGCAGTTTTTGTGCCCAATCCAAGCACTTCTGATGTAAAATCCAAGCTTTTTGTTCTGAAAACTGCACCACAATCCATGCAAGAATTGGCAACATCCAATCACTTGTCTCATGTGTTATCTATACAATTGTCACAATTGGTGAAAAATTTCACAATTGTTATTTCACAATTGGTGAAAAAATTGTCAAACATTATTAGGGATGTGTGAAGTTGCAGCTCAACAAATTCTTCATACAAATTTTCTACTTTTCAAAAATTGGGTGAGCTCCCTCCCCCATTGGGCCATTTTGACAACAATGTTTTGTGAATGCCAGTACCAAAAAGACTTAACTAGTGCATAGATACAGTATTTTCAAAGCTGATAACTGCCATTTTCTCCTACTTTTCAAGTGGCTTTGGCTCCATTTCACAATGTTGTCTGTTATGCACCCACAATGCAATATGGTGCACATGCGTCTTCATATCCTTGCTCTCTTGATATCTTCTTGATTGATCCCACTGTGTATTTTTTTATTGCTAAGGAAAGTTACCTTTTGGGAATAAATAGCATGAGTTGGTTAGATGAAGGGTGATTGGATTATGCAGCATTCTTTGCATGGATTTTGTTTGGTTTTCACTTGGCGTATTCCTCAAAGAGACACCATTTACATATAAAACCCCCATTAATTAAACTAAAATTCAGGAACATTTCTCCATTCTGCGAAATGCGCAGAAGCTTGATGTGAAATAATGATGATGACGTAGTCATTCTTCATGCAAACTGGAACACTTTTTGCTTGATGTGAAGTAAATATGTGTGATGCGCAATGATTCAGACCTACACGTCTCTAGTCTCAAGCAAGTCGCATACTGTATTTCTTCGAAAAACCCCATGGGCGTATCTTTTCAGAGTGAAAATTTTGCGGGGGTGTATTTCGAGGGGGGGTTATTATTTCGCCAGAAATTTTCGTGTAGGAATGTAGTAACGAATAAGCTATTACATACACAAAACTGGTAAACTGGACAGACAGATCGCTTGTAAACAATGAATGATACCATATTTTGATGAATAAGGTCACGTGAAAAACTGCACCAAAGTCTGGTTCGAGGGCGGTTATTTTTTAGAGGCCAGGACACATTTCATACTGGCCACTTTATATACTGTGAAAAACGCCACTTTTCATGCCAAAACGCGACACTTCTGATGCCATAGTGCGGCAGTTTATATACCAGCATTTATTTGCTTCATGCTGCTGAAGTGCGACACTTCTGATGTTGCACTAGTGCGACACTTCTCATGCTGCACTGGTGTGACACTTAGGATAAATATACTGTGCTCTGGTTGGTGCTTTGCAATTGCCGTGCTGCAATAGTTTTCCCATCACGTGCCTTTTTTTAAGAGCACCAAGGATTAGCTAGCAGGTGCAGCATTCCGGCGTGCCTTTACAGCCAATGTCACGTTTGTAACAGTGGTTCTCAAAATAGAATTTTAAATTTTTGTTCTCGCTATTTGTTGGCCATTCCAACGAGAAATGTTGCTGACAAATAGTGATATTTTTAATTTAGATTTATATCATAAGAACTAGTGGAGTTTTTTGGATAATTTTTTATCACAATGTAGATATTGGTTAGTGCTTTCAACATGTCAATTTAAGAATGGGTATTTCCAAGCGTTCTTGAGTATTTGTAATTTGTTTACACTGAATTTGTCGCTTCAGCTCCTATTTAACGTTATGCTGTAATAATGCGTTATCACCCTTTAGATTTGAAGTCGTGTTTGTCACCTCACAGAATGATAATAGCAAAACAAAGTTCACCGCATTCCACGCGATGATTACCACATCACAATCATCCCCATAACGCAACAGCCAGCACGTTATTGAATGTCATTTGTGTCAACCAATTACGTGGCATACCTAGCAGAACTTAATATGGGTATTTAAGGTGTCACATTTACCTGGCATGAGAACTTTATTTCGGTATATAAAGTGTCGCGTTTACCTGGCATTAGAGAACATTGC
Source organism: Sphaerolaimus hirsutus (assembly GCA_964036195.1). NCBI lineage: Eukaryota > Metazoa > Nematoda > Chromadorea > Monhysterida > Sphaerolaimidae > Sphaerolaimus > Sphaerolaimus hirsutus. The sequence continues at coordinate 9,456,170 of OZ038454.1, read as the reverse complement.
TTCAGTATATAAACTGTCGCCCTGATGTCATGAAAAGTGGCGCTTTTTCTGTCATGAAAACTGGCCAGCATGAAAAGTGACGCGGACTCATTTTTTACACAACTCCGCAATGTAGGAGTAACCGATGGATGTTCAATGTGTTGTGTTATTTACTTGCATTAGACTCGTGAGGTCCGAGCCAAGTAAACTTTAATTGAATTGAACTCGCTCAGACCTGGGTTAAGGTTTGAGGGGGGTTAATTCAAGGGAGAGGGTATTTCGAGGGGGTTAATTCAAGGTAGGGGGGTATTTCAAGGAAATACGGTATATTATTTATTTACGTAAAACAAATATTCAATGCGTTTCGTTAGATTTTCGTCCTAATGTTTTTACGACATTGCAAATTCTGCAGAAAACTTCAGAGAAGATGCGAGTGTATTGGCGTTTACTATTCGTTTGAAGTTTCGCGTCATTATTGATATTCAGAGTTATAAATAATAGGTACCTATACGTTTTATACTACCGTTTCACCCGCCCACTATTTATTTCCGAACATTTCAACGCGCGACACTTGGCAAAGCAAGCGACGCGGCCAAGGTGTGCAACGCACCCACTGCCGCCCGCCCGCATAAATATCCAGGATGCATAAATATTAGCTACTGCAGTGGCCGCAGTGCTAGAACGGGTCGCGTCGCCGCGCGGCCGGGTGCCGCTGTGCCGCCGGCCGGATTACAAACAACCGACCCCATTGCAAGCTGTGCCGCGCGCGCGTCCCAGCTTTGTCGCTGCTTCACGCTTGATCCTTGCCGCGCCGCCGAGTAGCCTTGGTGTTTTCAATGGCGGCGACTATAGTTGGACTATGAATGTATTGTTCAAGTAGTTTTATGACGCGCTGCAGTTTCTTGTCCTGGGGACAGTTCCAGACTCTGTGAAATGCCCTGTAAAATATGAAATGTCATGCAAACTGTCAAAAGTTTGCCATTTTACCGCTCATTTTACATGACTATTGACACTTTGCATGACATTTGACATTTGACAGGGTCCGTGACTGCCCCCAGGCTGTTTTTCAACAACTCCAGTGCGGTGCACGTCAATCATTTCATTCCGAATTTCACGCAGCCGCGCGAACGATGCGCCTCATCTCGCATTCCAAATGCTCATAGCCCATGCATTCGGAATGAGCTGAACTTTTTATCCACGCGCCGACTTCATGCCGCGGCGGCGAGCAGCGAGTTAAGCTCCCGTTTGACCCCGGAAATCTGCCGCGCGGCGCAAAAACTACAATAGCGGCCGAGTTGAAAAGTGGATTATCAAAAGATTGCCAAAAATGGATCCATTCACTTGGGCCCTTTTATGGTGGATCGCCATCGCCGGATTTCTTTTTTTCGCGATCAACAAAATCCAGCTGTTTCTGCCGCCCGAAAACATGCCCATGCCGCCTTCCATGCAGTCGGGCAGTCCGGTCAGACGTCTGAGCCACGCGCATGTGCAGTGTTAGTGCGGCGGGTTTTTTTAGATTGTGAATTGAGCTTGAGTTTTTGCGGTTGCGTGGGTTGATTGGTTGATTGGAGGGGGTTTGAGAGCTGGTAGGTTGCAACTTTTCTATTTCTTTTCGTCAACTTTTTTACCTGCCGTACTATCGGAGGTGCCGTTCAATTGGAAGCTGCTGTTCTATGGTTATCGTGGGCCCGAAACGTGCAAAAACCTGCCGTTCTATTGGAGGTGCCTTTCTATTGGAATTACACGTATTTAAAAGAAATACGGTACTTATCGTGGCGACCGTAATATTGATGTGTAGGCGCAATTTCGGGGCACCGCGCCATCCCGTGGGAAACCATTTTGACAAATTAAAAATGGCGAGAACTCGGCCGTAAAGTAAACCCGGCTGTAAAGTAAATCCGGCCGTAAGGTATAGTTGTTCAAACGTATTTACGTTTACTCGATAAATACGTATACTCGAGTGCTGCGTAATTACGTTTACGTTTCCTCCCGAAAAAATACCGGTACTCAGTTACTCGCGTACTTTTTGAAAGTATGCGAGTACAGAAAAAGAGTATTTATAGATATTTACGTTTACTCACCTTTTACACAGCATTAAAGTAGAAAATTTTTACTTTACGTTTTCTGTATTCAGGTGTGATGAAAAATAAAATACTTTACGTTTACGTTTACTTTGAAAAAAGTTCAGTACTTTAAACAACTCTGCCGTAATGATGCCCGGCCTAAAGTAGCACCCTCTACTTTACGGCCGGGTCTACTTTAGGCCGGAATTAGAGCTCAGCGTCGATTCGACGCTGAGCTCTAATTCCCGCTTTACGGCCGGACCATCTCCATTAAAAATACCGACAATGTTCATGGGTCATCCACAATTTCACTTGCATGGAAAGCGCAGCTCGTCACATCAAATTCACTACAACTTTCTCACCCCCCCCCCCCCCCTTTTAGGCGACCCAGTTCCAAACCCCCGATCCCCCTCAAAATCTAGCGCTGAGCCGCAAGCGGCGGCAGATTGGCCGAACGACTTCGTGCGCTGGCTGCAGACGCACTACGGCCGCGCGCCCACCGCCATGGCGCTGTGGCTGCGCGCGCTCAATGAGGCGGCCAAGAAAATGGCCCTGCCGGTTTGATTTTTAGATTGATTTTTTGTGTGTATTGTGTGGATTAAAAATATTGTTGTTTAAAAATAGTTGTTTAAAAATGATTTTTAAGGTAGTTGTTTAAAAATGATTTTTAGAAAATATAATTTAATTATAATCCGTGAATATCGCTCAAGAAATCTCAATAGGTATTCCTAATTTAATCTTTAAATGAAAAACTTGGAAAAGATAAATATAAATGCGATATTTTTACATGTTATTTACAAAAATTAAATTAAAAATACAAATCCCACATGATTGTTTGAATGCTAATATTGATTCCAATAATTTTCTATTTTTATACAGTAGAAATACTTGTGCATGCAGACTTCATGCGAGATCGTTTTCGAGGAGGTCGTTCCCGACGAGACCGGCCGCATAGAACTGAAGAACGTCACTTGTGAAGCTGGCCCCAGAGATCACATGGTTGGTCACACTGTGGCACCAAATACGGCCTTGTGCCTGTTGACATTTTAACCCGCTTGGCATGTAAATAGGTAAAATATTGCTAAAAATAGGTAGGTATATAACCATGTGTATATCCGAAAATAGCGATCTTAAGGTGAAAATTGACAAAATTTAATAGGAGGAAACCATTTTGAGTGAAAATTTTGGAAACATCACTCAAACTTTGCTCCACGTTCAGTGGAAAGTAGCCCAAAATTTGCCTAGGGATAGATAGATAGCGGGCCGATTTGGGGGGGGGGGGGCAGAACCCCATTGGAAACTCCTGCAACGGGTCAACATGCGGAGCGGGTTTACATGACTATGGAGCCTACGTCCCTAATACAACCCCAGCCACCATTTTCACTCTATCTCCTGTCCCCCCGCGGCAGACGCTCAGCTGCCAGCTGCGCATGGCGGCCATCTCGCTGCGTCTGGTCGCCTCGCAACGCATGGCCGACCGCTTGCTAGTGAGCAACTACGTGGCGCAGGTGACCAACCTGTGCGGCAAGGTGTCTATCCCAGACCCTGTGAAGTGCCCTGTAAAGTTTCAAATGTCACGCAAAGTGTCAAAAGTCACGGAAAATGCCCTGCAAAATGGCAAACGAGTTGCCATTTTGCAGGGCATTTTCCACGACTTTTGACACTTTGCGTGACATTTTACATTTTACAGGGCGTTTTACAGGGTCTGGGACTGCCCCAAGGTCATGTGCAGGATGGCGTCCATTGGGCGAGCTGAACTGGTGTCAATGGTTTGCTTCGATGGGCGGCCGAAAATGGACGTGCAGTTGAAGCATACTGATGAGGCTGCCGTGGGTTCAATGTTGCCGCTCACACTAGTTTACTAACAGAAGTACAACTCAAATTGGGTGCTAATAAATCAGCTTTGAAAGTATTTGAGTTTTAAATACCTAAACCTTCATCGGCTGTAGTTGACAGACACCCCATTCTGGTAAACTCAAATGCGTTCATTGCCGATCTGTGAGTTTACAAAAATCCGAGTTTACTGACAGTAAACCAGTGTGCGCGGCGTCATTACTCTGGGGTTTTAATCAAGGTATTTATTAGGTAGCCAGAGAATTACTTAATCGCGGTTTGTTGTGTCTTTTCAGATGGGCGGCGCGGTAGATCGCGCACTCGTGGTGGATGTCATTCGTAAATGCATTACGTCTGCTGTCGGCAACGTCAATCTCAACAATATGATCGGTCCACCATATCAAGCTGCTGGGACGAGCGATTCACCCATGCACAGCATGCGCTGTGAGTCCTGCGCTGGGACCGCTCCCAGACCCTCTAAATATTCAATTCTCATGCAAACTATCAAAAATGTCATGCAAATTATCAAAAGTGTCAAATGCCCTGCAAAATGTCAAAATAATTTACTGGACGTTAGCCATTTTACAGGGCATTTTACCTATACTTTAACACTTCGCAAAACGTTTGCCATATTCCAGGGCGTTTTACATGTCTTTTTACACTGTGTGAAATTTCACATTTTACAGTGTCTGTGAATGGCACGCCAAGCGATCACACCTGGTGTAACACAATTACACTTCTTCCTGCATCCACAGCCACGGTATCGGTGCAGCACCAACAGCAGCAGGAAGTAGAGGTGCACACGCCGCCGCTGCACCAGCCAGTCAAAATCGTCACCGACGCGCGGCAGCTGGTGCAGTCGCCTGCAGTCGAGCTGCCCGCTCATGAAAGGGTTGACCATTCCCCAGCTAGACACAGCGTGCACGTTGGTTTTGTTGTATACTCGGCGGAGCGCGTGATATGCATTTTTCTGAAGGAAACACTCCATCATGACGTCATCGTTAATAATTAACATCAAAATCGTTCAGAAAAAGAGAGAAACATCTCAGTGAGCATTCGTTACTTGTATCATATGTACAGAAAATGTATTTCAGTAATTGCAAATTGCTAATTTTTGTTGCTTAAGTTGAGAAACCTTGAATCAGAATCGTCCCAAAAAAAACACGTCTCAGGAAGAAAAAAACTTTCATAGCTCATAAGCGACTCCGCCTTTTTCTTTTGAAATAATTGAAAGTGCATACATACCCAACTATCCCAAGTAATTTTGTACGCATATTTTGCGGTACGCCGAGTATAGGTTGTCTATCTGTTTCGATTGCTTTTATTGAGTTAAAGATGCCGTTGGATTGAATTTCAGTCGGTGGATGCGCGCAAGCTGTGCGACCGCCTCACTGTGAAGGTCGCGCGCGGCGTCAACTTGGCCATGGCAACTGGTAAGTCCATTTCGATTTCGTCGCATGCGCAGTTATGCGAACAGGCTTATGTTCTATTTGTGAGTATGTAAACATTTATGTAATATGTATGTGTCATGTTTACGCGCATGACAGTTGTATTTAATGAAATTGTTAAAATTTAGGTAAGATTTACCCAAAATAATTTGAAACAAAACATCTTTCAACGTGCAGCTCTGCGGGACCCATACGTCTGCCTGGAAATCGACGATCCCAGCGGCGACAGACGCCGCACCCACTCAGCTGCGCTGCCATTTTGGGACGAACAGTTCGACTTGTGAGCTGCTGATCCGCATTCAATCTGCATGAACCATTGTGTATACCATACCGTATTTCCTCGAGATAATCCGGGGGTGATTTTTCAGAGTGGAAATTTTGAGGGGTGTTAAACGAGGTTGAAGGGGTATTGAGGAGGTATTATTTCGTCAGAAATCTTCGTGAAATTCGTAGTAAAGAATATGCTTTTAAGTTCCCAAAACTTTGAAGTTCCCAAAAGGGGGGGGGGGTATTGCGAGGAGGGTACTTCGAGAGGGTATTTCAAGAAAATACTATAATCTTCTCCCATTCCTTCTCCGCAGCGTATTGACGGGGCGTAGCGAGGAGCTCCTGTTCGAAGTGTACGACCAGCTGCACGCACCAACTGCAGTCGGCGTCGACAATGCCGTGGAGCAATCTACCCAACCAGCCGCAGACGAGAGTCGATTTCTGGGCTTAGCTATCGTTTCACTGGACGAGGTGTGGACGAAGGGCGGCTGCCACCAGGGCACGCCCGTGTTGCTGGAGCTGCCGCTCGAGAGCAGGCCGTACTACGAGGACCCCGCTAGTGGAACGCTCACTGTTCAGGTTGGTGGTTGTTTGACCTGGTGCCACATCTAGACCCTGTAAAGTGTCATGCAAAGTGTAAAAAGTCGTGTAAAATGCCTTGTAAAATTACATGTAAAGTGTGTAAAGCCATGTTAAATGTCCTGGAAAACGTTCATTTGCCATTTTACAGGGCATTTTACATAACTTTTGACACTCTGCATGACATTTGACATTTTACAGGGTCTGGTGATTCACTGAACCCTGGTGAGGTGGGGTTCAGAGTTTGTGTATTGATTTCCACTGCATGCAGTTCACATTTATCAACTCGCTGAACGTGCCCGTTGCTGGCAGCAGCTATGCCCCCCGCCAGCTGCTTCCCGTAGAGCGCAGACCACTGGATCTTACTAGTTTGTTTTCTAATTTTTTTTGTGTTAATCTGTTCAATACTAATTATGTTTAAATCATTTTATTTTACCTTCAGGCGACACGGCAGAGTCTAATTTGAATCAAGTGAAATCTGTATCTCAGGTGGGTCTCTTTGGATCGACTTGAATTTGACAAACATTACATTTCACACACAAATATCTAGTGAAGCGCATACTTTGCGCACAATCCTATCATCATTTAATGAATAAAATTTTGCGATAAATTTCGTAAATAATTATTCCATAGTAAAAGTGATGGAAATGAAATGACGTAATAAATACCTATTATGATGAAACAACTGTATTATTTCTTACTCATTATTCAGATGGGTTATGGTAGGTTTTCATGCAGTGTGATGTCCGCCGAGTATAAATATCAACACATCACGCAGTATTTCCAAGAGCCATCAAAAGCGGCCGCCAATCACGCAAACTCAGACGCCACAGAAATTCAGCAGCCAGCAAAACCGGAGAGCAAAGCGACCGCAGCACCGATACCCGAGCCAGTGAAGTCACGCTCGAGCAGTAAAACGAACTCTCCGGGAACGAGACCGCCCAGACCGCTGAGCACCATGGTGCCGGCTAGCACCAGCGATGGACAAGTCGCTGCTACTATGGCTGATGAAAATCCTGGTTGGTCGCGGTTGTGAACTTATTTTATCTGTTAAAATAAGTAGCCCACAGACCGCACACTCTACAAGGAAATCTACCATATCCTGCTGAATAAAAAATCCCTCGAAAAATATTTTTTTATAATCACCTTATGTTCATTTATGTTTTCACTATTTGGTACACAATTTAATGGACAGAATTATGGTTTTTCCGAGAATATCGTAGTTGCTCAAGGCAATCAAATATTCTATTTCACACTTCAAAAATCTGGCCGAAACTTTGGGGAGAGAACAAAGCTCTTTGTTGTTGCGGCTACGCGCAAACAAGTGGCTCCCAGACCCTGTAAAATGTCAAACATCATGCAAAGTGTAAAATGCCCTGTAAAACTGTGGCATCTTACATGACTTTTTCCACTTTGACACTTCATAGTGCATTTCCAGAGTTCGAGAGTGGTACCCTGACTAGTGATGGAAAGCGCCATGGCGCTTCTGGCACTTGGCGCTATTTTGGCATTGGCATTTGGCGCTGGGGTTCGAAAAAGCGCCATGGCGCTTTTGGCGCTCGGCGCCGAAGTCCCGGCGCTTTTTCCACCACTACACCCTCCCTCAGCGCGGTCGGCCAGCTCGACTCGCCGCCGGCCGTCGGGCTCGGGCAGTTTCTTCCGCGAACTGCGCAACCGATTGACGGGCGGCGCTATGGGTCCGCGTTCTCGAGCGCGCAGCGTCGACGCGGCCGAGTGGCGCGACGGCGACAAGCGCGGCAGGAAGGGCAACCGGACAGTGTCGGGCCCGCCCAGCAGGGACCAGAGCTTGGGCAGGAGTGAGTCGGGTTGTGAATGGTTGCAGGGTATAAATCAGATAAATGTGGGCGTGAAAGGAAGTCTGCTAAACGCATCAAGTATTTATTTTACTATCAAGAACTAGTACACCACTCAACTTTGGGAAAGTCATAAATCTCTTTTGAATACATTTTAGTTTACCAGAATGAGGAATCTGCCAACCGCTGTTGACGGCGATCTAAAATAATTCATTCTGGTAAACTCAAATGTGTCCAAAGCAGATTTATGAGTTTCCAAAATTCGATGGTGTAGTAGCGTTGCCACTAGTGATGGAAAAAGCGCCAGGATTTTGGCGCCAAGCGCCAAAATGCCATGGCGCTTTTCCGACCCCCAGTGCCAAGCGCCAATAGCGCTAAAGCAAAATAGCGCCAAGCGCCAGCACCAGACATTTTGTTCCTAGCAACAAGCGCCAAAAGCACCATGGCGCTTTTACGAACCCCAGCGCCAAGCGCCAATGGCGCCACAATGGTGCCACACCAAAATAGCCCCAAGCGCCAAAAGCGCAATGGCGCTTTTTCCTTTGGCGCTAGCGCCAGGCGCCGGCGCCATGGCGCTTTTCCATCACTAGTTGCCACAACAGAAACATTATCATTTTAAAAACACATTGTTGACCCTTTTTGGTCGATAAAGTCTAATCAGCCCCGATCAACTCTAATTAGTCTAATAAACCCCCACAGCGGCCTCTTCTCAAGCGGGCAACCGTTCACTCGCATCCGCCTACAGTTCCAAGTCGCTTTATCACCACTCGACGCTGCTTGTTGAAGTGATCAAAAACGGCGTCAAAAAGCACTACTTGATCCCGTCGGCGATGATCGACGACAAGGACAGCAAGAAGTTGATGCGGCAGGGACGCAAGCTGCACGTGTTCAACGAGCACACTTTTGTGGCGGTCAGAGTTAAGGGGTATGTTGGATTTTATAATGATCGGTATCTAACTTGTGTAGTTTGTAAGACACTTTAAAAACATTTCTGTGAATGATTTAAATTTTAGATGTGGTGTTTTATAGAGTTCAGCATCGTTTTTGACGGATTTATAAGCATTGTAGTCGCACTCAAACGTGCTTTAGGTAAGGTGCAAACTTTTAGCGGCCTTTTCACTCAGAATTACAATACATAAAAAACGGTTAGCCACCCTTGCCACACTCTTGTATTTTAACTTTGGCTGTGTAACTACGGTAATGTATTTCCATGTCCATGTCAGTGAGGTAGCAAATGCCTGAATGTCAACTGCTAATTTTCCAGTGCTCTAACTCTTTCCTATGACAATTTGCAGCGGCACAAATTGCAACATTTGCGGCTGGCCGATTGGACGCGGGCTAGGCAGACAAGCGTACCAGTGCAGAGGTAATCATTTAAACGATTCAGTTGCTTCCACACGTTTAATACAATTTAGCCTATTATATGAATCAAATTACTATTTCCAACCGCACTTCAGATTGTCAACTAGTCTGCCACAAGCATTGCCATTTTACGACCGACACATTTTGTCCACAATCGACCGTCTCAACGCTTGAAATGTGAGTTCCTTTCAAACTTTTGCTCAGATTGCATAACACAAGCACCTATTTAGTCACGTGAACATGCACTGCAAACTCTCAGAACTTATCCACAAGACTGGAAGTGAGGTAAATTCACCGTAGATCCATGTCAACTGTAAATAGGTGTGGCCTGCCGCTTGAACGTGTTTGCAGAGGTCCTCACCCTGTCCGCGTGCCCGCCCAACATATTATTAGACATAATCCCGCTAGACATCTGATCGCAGAAGCAGTCCCTGGAACAAGAATCGACCGCCGAGAACAATGTCGCAGTTAAATCTGAGCACTACGCCCAGTAGACATCAGCTCATCAAACTTCAATACCTCAGTAGACATCACAGCCATGGCAAGAGTCACTCGCAGTCGATTCCCTCGCTGGAAAAACACCCTAAACTTTTCCTGCCAAATTACGGAACAGTAGACAGACTTCAGAGCGGCAATTTCGGCCATTCGCATTGGTTGACAAATGGGGACGCAGCGATTTTGATGGACGGCAGTAGGATGTTTGATGGTGAAATGCTAGTGGAAACGAGTAGGGTTGCAGTGTTGCCGCTGTATGGAAGGCGCGGACATAACAAGTGTTGACAAAATGCATTGTTGTGAATTTCGGGTGATAGCTTGATTGGCATGGCATCTGCGTTCTGCTGTTTGTGAGTCAACCGCTGCTGCACGCGCGTGCTGTGTGGCTGTCTTTGTATGTGCACCGGGTGGCAGTGCCGAGCCCTGTAAAGTGTGAAGAGAACTGTCAAATGTCATGTGAAATGTCATGCAAATTTGTCGATTGCAATGTAATGTGTGAAAATTTCAGTAGGATTTTTTGTTTCGATTGACACTTGACGTGACATTTGACACTTTACGGGGCTTGGGATTGCCCCCAGGCGAGATCACAGATTTCTGTACAAAATGGTTGTGCTGGAAAATCAACAGGTGGAAAATTTTATAACACATGAAAAATCATGCATATGGAAATGTTTGAGCTCGCATGCAAGCACAGTTATAATAATTTAAATTATTTTATATCATTACAATAATGATATTTGCTTAATCCCATTACTGCTAGTCAACATTTTTTTTGCTTTTGCAGACAGTACATGTCATCCGGCCCATCTACATAAGATATCAAGCGAACAACTTCTGGTGAATCTCTTCAAGAAAATATACATATTTATGTGTATCGACTTGGATCCTGTGTTTTTTGTCTGAATAGTATTGCATTTGTACCTAATCGCATAAATTGATTAACGAAAAGATAAACCGTTTTACCCGAATAATACCCCAGGGAATTGTTTTTTTCGTCAGATGTTGTTGAGGGGTCACCATGCCAGGGGAGGGCTATTCAAGCATAGAAATATCATTTCATCAAAATTTTCAAGTGTTTCTAACCCACAAGAATTTCTATCAAGCTGCTGCCGGTGCTGTCAGCTTGTTGCAACTTGCAAGAGTACCGTATTACCTCGAAATACCCCCGGGGGGTTTATTATTTCGCCAGCAAAATTTGAGAGGGGGGATAATTCGAGGGGGGGTCTTATTTCGCCAGAAATTTTCGGAAATTCCCCATACGCAGACGTAGAAAAACGAACAATCACATAGATTTATATGTGTTTATAGGCATATATTACTGTATATACACAAAAACCCTTCCCTAACGTCACTTAATCATCAGTGTTAACGTGTGTTCTGCATAGTACAGATCACAAACTGCGGTATTTGTCATGTACGTTCACGTTACACTCAATTTTAGGGGGGGTATTTCGAGGGGGGGGTTATTATTTCCTCAGCCGAAATTTAGGGTGGGTATTTCGAGGGGGGGGGGGTTAATTCAAGGGGGGGAATAATTCGAGGTAATACGGTACATTCAATCAACACAGCAAAAAACATACCAGCAAGCAGGCACCTAGGAGGAAAAAGTTGTCAGTGAGCTAGGCATGATTTTTGCTGCATACAAGCTGGCAGCGAGTTGTCAGCAAAATCGTTTTTTCCGTTTCCCGGTCTCCGTTGGTAGACAACATTCAATTGCGGGGGAATTATTTTTCCACACTCGTCTAACAGGGGGAATTATTCAAGTAAATACGGTATTCATTTTGTATAGGGTGGCCCACGTCAGGCGCACGGTTTCAATTGGCTCCCAACACGTCAATTTTGAATGAAAACTGCTCAAATTTGGTATGGGGGTAGATAAATGTACCCCATTTGTTGTGTTAAGTGCACGGTTCCACATCACGAAAATTCATGTCGGAAAATGAAGCAAAGTTTAATACGTGTTTGAGCGTACATAGCACATGTCAGGCAATCGTCTACCAAAGCACCAATTATTCAGAAAAATAGTGCAAATTTGGCATGACAGTAGATAAATGTACCCTATTTAGTATGTTAAGCACACACATAAATATCACTCAATTTTCACATTGATCACATCGTATGCAAAACAACGTCACTCCACAGGACCATCTACAGTTGGACACATTCAAAAATGAAAATATGAAACTCTTTCACGTTCTGACACAAAATCTTGCGATATGAAACCGTGCACTTAACACAACAAATGGGGTACATTTATTTACCCCCATACCAAATTCGAGCGGTTTTCATTCAAAATTGATGTGTTGGGGGCCAATCAAAACCGTGCGCCTGACGTGGGCCACCCGGTATTTATTTTTGCGCGACCATGTTGATATGGATATATCTTGTCGTTATCACGTTCTTCCCTCGAGCCCTGAAAATTAAGTCCTTTAGTAACGGCTTCTGCAAATTCCGCCAGTTGAGAAGCAAAAATTTAAGTAAATGATAAGTAAAATGATTAACTTCTTACTTATCACTTTCAATTGTTGTTTTTTTACTTCTCAACTTGCGGAATTGGCACCAGTTCAGCGTTTTGCTGAAGTAGAGTTTTGCTTGCAAATATTTCTATCAGAAATATGAGCACCTTACCAACCCGAAATGCATTTAAGCTCGGTCATACGTTTTTTCAGGCCTTGTCACTTTTATATATTACCACTGGACACTGTTTTAATTGATTTAGAATTGTTATCTTGACATCGATTTCAGATCCGAGCCAATCCCGCATCCTGTAAATGTCAGACAAATCTATCGAAGGTCAAGTAAATATGTTTGTTAAATTTTACTATATGTTACCGGCTACTTGACATTATAGGGTTCGGGGTGAACTGGCCCCATGAAGCACATTTTAAACATTGTTACTATTCTGTGGCAGTAAAAAAAGTATTTACTATTTTACGGTAATCTGTTGCCTAAAGCGGTGTTCACACAGACTCTGTGTGATGACAAGTTTTCTACTTTTCAAGCCATCTTTTTGTCATGAAAATTTGTTGTCGGAATCCTTGATCTCGATCACCCTCATCGCCTAGGACCAGGGACGTATCCAGGATTTTTGAGCGGGGGGGGGGGGAGCCCCCCCTGAAATTGTTCCCTATATAGGGACGGAAAGGCGTTTTGGCGCTCGCGCCATACAACAGCGTCACGCCATGGCGCTATTGGCGTTGGCGCCAGCGCCATGAACCGCTTTATATGTATGTAAATATGCATACATATACAGCGGAATTCTCAAAAATGTGTTCATTTCAAAGGATTTACGTTTAAAGGGGCCGATCCACTGAAAATACAATGCATTGGGACGAATTGCGCGCTTGCGCGCAAAATTTTTAAGAAACATCGAAAAATATACCTGAAAAGTTGCATTTTCCGGTACTTTTTAGGTCTCACCCCGGGAAGGCCCCCCCTGGATACGTCCTTGCCTAGGACAAACATAAATTGACAATTGATGACAATTCATGCAGCAATTCATTCTATGCCGCCCCACCAATGAGGTTAACCATCTTCCACTCAGAACAAATACACAACAAGCCCTGACAACAAGAAAATACGTGATCTTCGTGTACGTGATTGTCATCTATGGAAATTTATGCTTGCCCTACCAGGCATTGACGGTGATCGGGATGACCCTGTGCCAGTACACATCTAAACCCATTACACATCTAGACAGAGTCTGCGGATAAACAGCAATATCTACATGCTGGATCGATAAACGTCTATCATTCAATCAGACATAGCACATTATTCAGCGGCAGCATGCATTGTTTCCATCGTCAGCGCGCCCGAATTTGGTGGACAGGCCCACTCTACAGTAGGCGGTAAACACAAAGGCATGGCCTTGTTTACTGCCGAGTGTAGGGTGGGCGTGTCAAATAATATGTTAATATCTTAATCCTAGATGTGTGATGGGTAGAAATAGTTGGCTGGCGGGTTTGGGTTTTGGCTGATAGAAAATGTGTGCAGGTGTCAGTGAATCGGTATCAGGGTGTCCGACACAACAAACCTTCCATTTTTGGGATTAAGACGGTTGAAAGCTCGAAATTTTTGTCGTCACACCGTGTTATATGGCCGTGTCATAGCCGCTTAGGCTAACTGCGTGCATGGATGCGAAAATCATGAGAAAAGAGCGTCCATTCATAGTGGAAAAGCGACAAGGTGCCGAATCAAATTATCTCAAACGTAAAAAATACAAAATCTACCTAATTAAAAGTGGTGCGAAGCGGCCGTAGATTCCAGCAAATTTCCATCCACACTTCATTTCGATATTAATCCAGCGATTATCGCGTATTCAAGTCAATATGCACAGGTGTGGACGATTCGTTTACTATTGATAAAAAAATCGGCAATAGAAAACTCGCGTAAAATCGACCCCCCAATTGTTGTATACTTAGCAACAAAAGAGGAACGACAAAATTACAACTGATTACTTAAGATCAATAGCACTTGGAGGAAAGATAGTTCGAATTAGTACAATTTCGGAAGTAAATATTATTGCAGCAATAATTAAAAAATGCATTGGACAATTGCAAAGGCCATGCAGAGCCAAAAAAGCAGGATGTGATTTTGTAAGTTAACTAGGTAGGCATGAAATTACATACAAAATTGGAAAGTTGCCAACGTGCCAGAGGTTTTTCAAACGCAAACAGGTTACACATCTGAATCCACAGAGCAATGATTCCGCAATGATTTACTTATTTCTAAATGACTGGATCCAATTCAAAATTTTGCCGAGTGACAAGGAAAGTTAGAAGCTGCAAATCTAAAAACTGATCATTTTCGTCATGTTAAACATGATGGCATGCGAAAATGATTGAACTGACCGGAAAATAGTTTTTGCCTGTTATCTTCATTATTTTTTGAATTTTTTTGTAAATGTCATTCGTCGATATCGTGCTATCGCAGAGGCAACTTTCTGTTGACATGTTGCGGAATTGCACCCAGTTGTCATTCAAGATAAAAAATACACTTGCATGTAAATTTTCTTCACAAAAGGAAGAAGGTCATAAGCCACCGCAAAAAGACAGCCCCGTAATTTGCAAGCTTCCACTGATTTCGAAAAATATTCGACAATAACGTGAAAACGAAAATTCCCACAGATACCGAAGGTTACTTTAGACGCCGTATACTATTCTATTTTTTTACACAGTTAAGTTTTACAAAAAAACAACGAGAAGCCGTCAGAGTTCATAATTATACCAATTCCACACCCTGTCAAGTGGCACATTCCAGACAAAGTTCCAGTCCTTCAAATGTGTTACGGGAATTTGAATTTTGTTACTTTAGTACTGAGGAGTGGGGGATTGGTCACCTGTGTATTTCTATTCAACAATTTTACGGTAGTCCAGCTGCTCGTTTAGCCAGACTCAAAAATAAAATGATCAGCTCCCCCGGGGCCAGTCCCGCACCATTTAAAAATGCCACACAAAATTTCACCGGGCACTTTATATAGTATTTTACACGGCACTTGACAATTAGTGTGACATTTACATGGCATTTTACAGGGTGCGGGACAGGTCCCTGTACAGAGATGCATAAAAACTAATGAAAGGTCGATAGTTAGCTTTCTATGACAGTCGAAATGGCTAACACAGCATTGAAACATCATCCACCAACGTAAACGTTCACATCTTGCAACGAAGTGCGTACGGAAACTCTTCACTTTCACAATTCGAATGTGCAAAATTGATGCAAATGATAAATATAAATATCGAAAAGAGTATCGAAATCGTGATTTTAATGTGAGCGTTTACGTACGCACTTGCTAACCGCTGGCACTAAGTGAAGTCGTTAATAATTCAGGTTCATTAATCAATCAACCGAGAAAATGCGCCTTACCACACAAAATATTTACGAAACTGTGTTATTTTTATACAAGTCGACACACGAGCTTTTACAAGCACCTTGAACGTGTAAAATGAGAGCTTCCAGTGCAAATAAATGCAAGGAAGTTCGATGGCGCAGTAGGGATTTTCACAAACATAAATACAAAGCGGACAACTGCAAATGACGAAAATTATTACGTAAATATTACATCATTATATGAAACGTGGATTTGACACACCGTATTTCCTCAAACAACTAAAAATTCTCTCTTTATCGGGGTAAAAACGCTTTAAAAAAATGGTTCGTCAGAATGTTCTGACGAAGGTAAAAGTTATTCAGGGAAATACTGCATTTCGGAAAGTGGAGTCTCGCAAAATCCAGCAATAAAATATGCGCGAAGGAACAAAATAAACTTCAAACGCCACTCTACCCGCTCGCAAAACGTCCGTTAGGTATCGAATAAGATAATACATATTTTGAAAAAAAATCGGAGAAAAATAGTAAATTTTCAGGTACAGTAACACGCGCACACATTACCGGGTAAAAAAGGCTGTTTTCTAACACAATATTTTGATAATTTCTGGGCACTTCGAATAGCATCGACAAAGAGCGCAGGCGGAAAATTTTATCCAGAAAAAAGCGAACCCCGAAAAAAATCGGTTCGCAAGTAAAATACGATTGAAAAGTGCGCTCGCGCGCACTCACAAAAATGGACACAACCGCGAAAGAAGTAAATACAAGTAAAAAAACACGCGGCACGGAAAAAAAATCAAGGGCACACGAAAACCGCAAAAAAAAAGTAAAACGGTGAAACGAAAGAAAGTGAAAATGGGTGTGATAATGTGCTCAATGCGCACTGCTGCCGGTCGACAAGGCCACGTCCCCGTTTTGTCCATGTTGATGGTGGTTGGTGCCTGCGATCACAGTCGACTTGTGGAAAGTTACATATCGACAAATCAAATTGAGCTTCAATCAAACATAATTCTATCATCGAATCATGTCATTTGGGCGTGATTTCGTAGTTGAAAAACACTCCCATCGAAATGCATAAAAACTAGGCAAACAAAATGCGAAGTAAATTCGCGAAATTTCCGTTTCCAGCAAAACCAAAGCGGTTTGCCATTATAGGCCGATAAACATCTCAAAATTAAATTTGGGTTAACTGTGTTATTTCATGTTTGACACTTAATTTTCATTGTTTCTGTTAGGTGTCACACTTCAAAATTAGTTTTTATTCAGTTAACATTTATTTCCGATGTAAACTAGTATGTGTCGGCCCTATCTCACCGCTGAATTTTCTTTGCCCATCATCAACTCAACCATTCAAACCAACGATCACATGATTCAACATTCAATTCAAATTCCCCCCAAAACCGCACCATGAGTGTCGTCGGGCACGCTGCCCTCGGCGCTGCCGTCGGTCATGTCCAACATGTCCTGGCTGCTCGAGCCCATCAAGTGGCTCCCGCCCGTCTCGTTGCCCGTCCGCAGGAACCGCGAGCCCACGCGCGACCCGCTGCCCGCGTCCGCCGTCGTGCCGCGTCTGGAAGAGTGATCGTTTTTGTTAGAGGCTTGGGGGTAGTTCAAAGGTCATGTGAAGTGTGAGAAGTCATGTAAAATGCTGGTAAAATGGCAAATTCTCATTTGTCATCTTACATGACCTTTGTCAGTTTGCGTGACATTTGAAATTTTACAGGGCATTTTACATGACTTTGGACACTTTGCGTGACATTTGACATTTTACAGGGCCAGGGACTGGCACATGAACAACTTTCGTAATAAAACAATTCAGAAATCCAGTGTAGTCGAACAATCAATAGGAAGGGGCGATCAATTTTAAAAGCGACAACCAACCTAGCCCTAACTCTGAGCGTCTGATTTTCCCTGGTCAAAGTTTCATTCGCCTCGGTCTGGTCGTCCAGTTCGCGCTGCAGTTTGCGGATGCGCGTCTGCAGTCGCGACGTTTCCTCTTCAAGTTCGTCGCACTGACGCCTGCGAGAGTGTTGCAAATATTGGTATTTAATTTTAATTAATTAGCAATAATCATGTATCCAGTTTGAGTCTGCTTGGCATAACAAGTTGTGACAGTTGCTATACCGCCAAACCTTGGGTGAACGACGACATAAAGCGCCTTTTCAAAACAACCGATCAAAAGTGTGGGATACTGTGCATGTGGAGTTTTCAGTCTCCCCTTTGGCACCGTGCCAACCATAGCGCCTGCACGTGACTGTTGTAGAAAAACAAAAATTCGTTTATGTGAAAACAGTTTAGGTTTAGGTTTCCACGGGAATGATATTCTAAGTCATTCTACAAGAGTTGCATGCACGAGTGATTGTTGACACCATGCCAAGGTGAAACAGAAATGGCCGTATGCGTACAATACCAAGCAACCGCATATCCAGGCAAAAACACAAGCTTCTAAACACCCAGGAATCTGGAAGAGGGATCGCATGGCACTAGACATTGTTATCGACTAAACCCACCTGGTGCCCTTAGCCTTAGCCGCAGCCTTGTCCGCCTCGGCTTTGTACTGGTCCACATGGCGGCGTTCATCTTCCAGCTGAACCTGGAAGTCGTGCACTTTCTTCTCCATGCGACGCGCTTGCCGCATCGCGTTCGCACGCTCGCTGTGATTGAGTGTCATTTGAGTGTTGAAAAATGTGTTTTTGGACTTTAAGAATGGTCGATTAATGGAATGAAAATATGGCGCTGGGCCTATTGGCGGTAGTTTTTGGAAATATGCCAACTTCATTGTCGCGGCGGCGACTTTCAAAAAGCCGTTGGGCAAAAACTTTGGAGCCATCTGCATGTAATTAACCTATTTTTAAAAAAACACCGTGTGTTCCCATTATGTTCATACCTTGAGCCCCGCAATTACTACTCTAAGATTAGAATATAGCCGATTCCCATCCAAAATTCCCGCTTCCAAACCAACCTAGACTCCTGATTAAGCTGCTCTTCCAAATTCAATATTTTCTGCTCCATAGCGGCCATTTGCGCCTTGCCCCTAGTTTTAGCCGCCGCCTCAAGTTCAGCTATGCGCGCTTTCAGCTCTTTGTTGGCTCGTTCCATGGTCTGACGTTCAGATTCAGACTTTTGCGAGACCGAACGCTCCACCGATAAATCGGTCGTGAGCTGTTCCACCTGTGGTGTGTTTAAATGGGTGTCTTTTTGGCACGGAAACTATGGTGTTTGTTCGGGTGTCATTCACAGAGCCTGTAAAACTTCACGCAAAGTGTCAAAAATCAGGTTAAATGCCTTGTAAAATGGCAAATGAGTTTGCCATTTACACGGCATTTTACATGGCGTTTAACACTTTGCGTGACATTTTACATGACTTTTGACACTTTGCATGACATTTGACACTTAACAGGGTCTGCCAGTGCCCCCAAAACAACAAATAGTGACCGATCCACGAACTTGATTCTGTGCTTTTCTGGACTTATCCAAGGCGACCTCCGAGTTGGCCTGTTCCTCTTCCAGCTCGTCCTGGAGCTCCTTGATGCGCTGCTCCAAACGGCGCTTCTCCTCCGCCGACAACATGCCCTGCGTAGACATAATTACTGTTACGCTTGCATGCAATCGTGAAAATGTAAAAATTGAGCAAAGTCGGGGTTCGATAAGGATTTCTACGCCGAACCCCAAAAGTCCCGGTGACAAGTGACAAGAAAATGGTAAGAGATAAGAAAAATGACAAGTGTTGAAAAAGTGACAATCTAACTAAGGACCTCAAGCCAATTCGGGATGGAGATTTTTGTCACTGATACGTCAACTGTCACGCGACTTATAACTGGTTGACAACCAAAATCTTCAAATCTAATAAATCTGTTTGAAAAACAGTTGTGTTGGCCAGAATGAGTAGTCCGTCAACTAAAGCTGGCTTAGATCAAAATTATCCTTTATCATCACATGCGTCCAAAACCTATAGCAGCTTCGAAAAGTTCCTTTGTCAACTGGCGCACAAAGGCACAACACATCACTCTAACCTTGGCGTTTCTGCCAGTCAACTGCTCCTGATACTCATCCCTCTCAGCCTCGGCCTTGCGTCTGGCTGCGTTCACCTGATCAACCTGTTCCTGCAGCGCGGCCAATTCCGCCTCCGCGGCCCTGGCGCGCTTTTCCAGTTCGCGCAGCGACGCTTGCGCCTCCTCGCGCTGAGTTCGCGCCTCTTCAGACTCTTGCTGGAGGTCTTTCATGGTCAGCTGGAGGGTTGGTGGGGGGGGGGGTTGTTTTGGGTTGGGGGATGTGTTGGCGAGAATGTGGATGAATGTCGGGTGAAATTTTATTATTTTCTTTAAAATTTTATTTAAAATCAATTCACAAAAAATCGAGTCGGATTTCGAAGAAATTAAATCAACCTCTCAGGTGGTTTAGATGTGAATTGTTTGCTTAAGCCGAAATTCTATTTCAAAATACTGAATCAATGCAAAATTTTCGGCTATCAATTTAAAAAAAATTGATTCTAGCCGTGTCATCACAAGGTCACCCAGGCAAGCACAAAAT
This sequence comes from Sphaerolaimus hirsutus, assembly GCA_964036195.1. NCBI lineage: Eukaryota > Metazoa > Nematoda > Chromadorea > Monhysterida > Sphaerolaimidae > Sphaerolaimus > Sphaerolaimus hirsutus. Next base: position 9,435,974 of record OZ038454.1, on the reverse strand, counting down.
GGCGAAAGCATTTCGATTTTCGAAGTTTTCGATATTTGTTACACTATTAGAAAAAACACACTTAAAAATCGGTTTTATTAGAAAAAATTAGAAAATTCGATTTCTGCTTGAAAATACATAAAGCAGAAAAACAATTCAAAACATTAAGATGTATTCAAAATTCAGCAGAAAAGTCGAAAGTGCGATTATTTAGTGGAAGAGATTCATCCAAGAAGAAAGTAGGTATTCAAAAAATAACAAAAAATTAAAAAAAATTTCGAAAAGTATTTTCATTCGACAATTCGAAACGACACTTTTTTCCAGCAGGGTTACCATCGTTACTTCGCACCACCAGTCAACTGCCCAACAATGTACCAAATGCAAACACGCCCCCAAGCAGTCAACTCACCGACTGTTTCTTCAACTGTTTCGACAATTCATCCCTGGCCCTGGCGGCCATTTCGAGTTGACCCTCCAAATCCGTCAACTGGTTGTCGACCTTCTTGCGGGCATTCACGGCCGACATGCGCGCGCGCCGTTCTGATTCTAGTTCTTCTTCTAACTCGCGGGACTGAAATCGGTGGTGGATCAATTTCGTAAAGCGGGAAGGTTCTTTATTGAGAAGGAACTTCGGGCGATGTTATATACATAGTATTTTGGACATTTTTTTACATTTACATCATTATGAACCCCCGCAGGGGTCCAAATTAACTAAACCCCCAAGTAACGGTATACAAGTGCATCGACAAATTACAACTGACCTGTTTTACGAGCGCCTTTCTTTTCTCTTCAGCCTCGATGTCCTTATTTTCCAGCGCTCGAGCCATTTCATCCCTGGCAGCAGAAAGATTCACTTCCAAGCCCTCTTTTTCCGCCTGTGTCAACGATTTGGTGTCATTAAGAACGATTTTACTGGGTTCAACTTGCAACCAGTCAAATTCTAAGACAAAAACGTTTTTCACCGAAACAATCTATCATGACGACAAAATCAAAATTGTCCCATAAAGATAAAAACGTTTCAGGAAAAAAACATCCACCGTTTGAACCGCGACTCCAACTTTTTCCTTTTAAACGTTTTTTCTTTGTCAAAATGTTTGCATGTAAGCATCCCGTTGGCGAGCACTCAACTAAGACATAAGTAACCTTAGAAACATACTCTGCAGCCCTCCGAACACCACCCACAAAAAAACCCTCCCCACCTGAGTCTTGCTCAACTGGTCCTCCAACTCCTCCATCTGCAGCCTATGCTCCTCCACATTCTGCTCCAACATGCGCTTGGCCTTCTCCAGCTCGTGCACGCTCCTGCCCTGGTCGTCCTTGCTGTGCACCAACTCGTCGTAGTCCAGAGCGAGTTGACGCCGTTGGCGGTCGGTTTCCTCGAGCGTTTGCGTCAACTGGTCGACTTCTTTTTGGAGGTTGATTAGGCGGGTTTCGCGCTCGCGGAGTTCCTGGGTGGGGAGGGGGGTTATTGAGGGAAAGGGGGTAATTTGTGGTTCATATACTCGAGACCTACTGTAAATCTTCGAATAGTTCCCATGGGAATTATATGTTGTCAGACTTTTTGAGGGGTAACTATTCAATGGGGGAAAAATTGTCATCGGAAATGTCAACAATCATCGATATAAAATTGAACATCAAACATACCTGCTGGACGCCTTCTTTGGCGGCATTGGCTTTGTTCAGTTTCGCGTTCTCCTCGGACAGCACCTGGTCAATCTTGCGCTGTTTCTTCTCCAACTCGCGCAGATTCGCGTGCAGTGTGTCCCGCTCCACCATCACATCTTCCAACTGCGGCAAATAGCTCACGGTGAAAATGTGAATTCAGGTATACTGAGAGGACATCACACTTAGTATGGAAACCTACCATAACCCATCTGAATAATGAACTACTTTATACATTTTTTTTTCATCGTAATATTTCGTTTTTTACAATGGAATAGTTATTACGAAATTTATCACAAGATTTTATATCATTAAATTATGGTAGTATTCTGCAACTATTTGATAAAGTTAGTCCAAAACATTTGATAAATTCAGTTCAAAATGGCAACTCAAATACATTCGAAACAAACTTCTTGTTGTATTTTCTTTTTACTTTTCTCGGCTCTGTCTTTGGCAGATTCCGCCTCCTCCAGCTGTTTGGTGGCTGCTTCAACTTCCTTGGCGGCTTTCTTTTTGATCTCATCCAACATTTCTGGTGGGATTTCATCAGCGCGCTTCTTCGCTTCGGCCAGTTGATGCCTGTGTTGAAAATACACATGTTTTTTTTTGCTGGACGCAAGACCTTTCGTCGTTTTTATACCCAATACTGTGCCAATTTTGACGGCGTTTCCCGCTGAAAACCCCCAAAACTCGTCAGAAAAAATTGGTTACCGCAATTTGGTAATCGCTTGTTTATTGGCCTGGAGCCAAGTAAACATCTACCACACAATTAACCAAATCTCGCAAAAATCTCACTTTGTAGTCTCTAGCTGCTTGCTGGCAGCGGCCGCCTTCTCTTCAGCCTCATCAGCGCGCTCTTTCTCGGCGTTCCAGTCCGCTTCCAGTTGACGGACGCGCGACTGCGCACCCAGTTTGGCCCTGCGCCAGGTGGATAATGTCGATTTGAGGAAAAATGACGAAAAAGTGAGAGAACTTGGGTTGAGCGAGTGATTTTATAGAGCTATTTAGAATGCCACATCGCATGGAATATTCACAAAATATCGAATACAGAGAACAAAAAGAAGATTTTCGTTTTTTTTTAAAAATATCATTTCATATAAAACAATCCACATTGAATTTTCGAGAAAAAACTTCAAAAATCGACACCAAAAAACATCGTTCCACCACAAAGAACGACACGAGAAAAACACCGCACCTAGTTTCCTCCTGCATCTGCTCGCTCAATTCGCCCATCTGCGCCTCCAAACCGGCCGCGCGCTTAGCCGCCAACGAAGCTCGCTGTTCGTCGGCATCGCGGGCGCGCGTGGCCGATTCCAATTCGACTGACACCTGCGATTGGGGGGGGGGGTGTTATTTATTTAGATATTTATTTGGAGTGACCGTAAATCGATCTTGGAATTTAAATTTTAAAAAAATCGGTTGAAAAACATAAAGGGCCATCCCTATATATAATAATACATTATGTCACACCTCACATAGACATATTTTTCCTTTATTTTGGACGATTTTGAAAAAATATGAATTTAATTCTAAAAAATAATTTTTTTTCAAATTGGATTTTTTCCAACCCTACTACTCATGACACTTGTCCACTAACAAAATTGGCATCAGATTGAATGCATCACCGTATTTACACAACAACCCAACCCACCTTAGTGACCGCCTCCTCAAACTCAGACTTTCTCTGTTCAGCCTCAGTCAAACGCGCTTGGGCCTCAGCCAACTGCATTTCAGCCGCTTTCCGTCGCTTTTCCGCCTCTGCCCTGGCCGTAGATGTAGAACTGAGTTCGTTTGCCAGTTCAGATCGTTCTGATTCGGCAGCGTGCACTTGCTTCTCGAGTTGGGCGCGTAACTGGGAAATGTGAAGTGTGTATTTGTGTGATTTAGAGCCCATCGCAAAATCGCAAAATCGTGTCAACTGTATGTCAACTAAATAACAATTTTTTTTAATTTTAATTTGTTGAGCATCACACTTAACAGAAATAATGAAAATCAAGTGTCACGATACAAAATTTCACTATGCTCTATCAGATAGGAATGTTGAAATAACATAATTCACCGAAATTTAGTTGACGTGAATCATCGACAGTTGTCATCGTGTCAAAGGAGTGGTTTAAAAAGGTTTCCATTCTTTCCTTTTATCTTAAATAAAAAATCGCTATAAAAACTCTGACCATCCATAATCAAGATTTACAAATCAATAAAAACAAGAATCCCAAAGCTACAAACTTTCTTGTGCTGCTCCAACTGCTCGGTCAAATCCTCCACCTGCTTCGTGTATTTGTGGCGGAGTTCTTGCAGAGACTGTTCGTGTCCGGCAGCTTCCTGTTCCAAAGACGCCTGAAAAATGACACTCAGAGTGAGATACGCAGACTAAGCTTTTAGCATGCTTCAGGGACTATCCACCTTCCACACGTGGTTCGCGCTGGAAGCATGCCAATGATATTTGAGACGTGTAATTTTCATCATTGAAAAAGTGTAAAAAAAATTATTGCCGTTATGCCGGGTTCACAACGTTTTCATATTTGTCACAATAATCACACGCTTTAACTATTTATCATTGGCACGCTTCCAACGTGAGGCATAAGTAAGTGCGAGTGCAGAGTATCAAGTCCGCCGAGTATACATTAAATGAATGAATGAAAAATGTGAAAATGACCTTCAACTGGTGGTATTCCTCCTCGCGTTTGTTGCGGAGTTCCTGTTGCAAACTCGACTTGTCGTGGGACTCTTCCAGTTCCGTTCGCAGGGCTTCCAACTCCTGTGCGCATGTAAAAAAAATTACCGTATTTCGTCGAAATACACCAAGGGGGTTTATTATATCGCTAACAATTTTGATGGGGGGTCAATTCGAAGGGGGTATTATTTCGTCAGTATTTTTTGTGAGGGATGACAGTAAAGAATAGGCTTCTACATACCCAAAACTGGTAATAAATGTGAATAAATTGGATATATTCGACGTATCGACACGCACGGGTACACAAACTAGTCTACGCGTACCTGCTATTTTATACATGCACATTGTTCCAGACGGGGCGGGGGGTATTTCGAGAGGGGTCAGTTCAAACGGGTGGGATAATTCGTGGAAATACCGTAAAACGGCGAGATCTCGGCCGTAAAGTAAACCCGGCCGTAAAGTAAATCCGGCCGTAATGCATAGTTGTACAAACGTATATACGTTTACTCGATAAATACGTATACTCGAGTGCGGCGTAAATACGTTTACGTTTCTCCCGAAAAAATACCGGTACTCAGTTACTCGCGTACTTTTTGAAAGTACGCGAGTACAGAAAACGAGTATTTACAGATATTTACGTTTACTCACCTTTTACACAGCGTAAAAGTAGAAAAATTTTACTTTACGTTTTCTGTATTCAGGTGTGACTAAAAATGAAATACTTTACGTTTACGTTTACTTTGAAAAAAGTTCAGTACTTTAAACAACACTGCCGTAATGATGCCCGGCCTAAAGTAGCACCCTCTACTTTACAGCCGGATTTACTTTACGGCCGGACCATCCCCCCGTAAAACTGTTTCTGTTATTTTCCCATCCAAAACGCGATTCAATCGAACCTCTTGGTAATCTTTCTTGGTCTTTTCCGCCTTGATCCTTGCCAATTTTTCCGTCTCCAAGTCTTCTGTCAATTCGTCCAAATTCCCTTGGACGTCCCGCAGCTGTTTTTGCACGGCGCCTTTGGACGCAGTCTGAAAAACGTAGACAGACGCCGTGATGTTACCGGAACACAAAAATGCCAATGTGTGGTAAATTAGTAGAATTATCTATAGCTCGTCAAATCTATGGTTGGGACAATATACAGTATCGAATATAGACTATTTTTTTATATCAAATATCAATAGCCTAATTTTTTAATATCGAATAAGGGATTTCTACCATTTTTAGTGTGTAACATCGAATATCGATATCGAGGGTCCATATCCATATCGAGTTTCAAAAAAATCAAATATCGATATCGAAAAGTCGAATCGACCCAACCCTTATCAAATCAATACAAAAAATTCGATAAAATATACACTCACCTCCTCATCGAGCTTGGTCAGCGCATCGGCCAGTTCTTCATCTTTCTTGGCGAGTTGCTGTTGGAATTCTTCCAACTTTGTCAACTTTTCAGTGATTCCATCGCGCATCTCGCTCAAATCAGATTCCAGTTTGCGGCGCGACTTTTCGACCGCTTGCCGCGCCTGAAAATGGAAGTGTGAAGTCATAATAAACTATAGACATAATTAAGTAAACTACTACTTGAACTATGCAAAGTAAAATATGCCAGCATAATGCCTGCCAAGAACAAGAACTAGGGTCCCGAATCCCGGAGAATTTCGGCATTTGGCAGTCCCGATCCCATCTCGAATCCTCAAAGCCGGTCCCGAAATCTCAAAAAACGAATCCCAATCCCAATCCCGAAATTTCAAAAAACAAATCCCGATCCGAAAAGTCAATCCCGTTTGAACCCTACTCATTACTGAATTCGCAACTACAATTCCGCGTGCCAACATCCACCAGCCACACAGTCAAAAATAACTCAAACCAAACCAACAGTTCTCTCCTTGGCGAGCTGCTCCTCAACATCGGACATCTGCGCTTCAATTTTCTGCTTGAGCTTGGCTAAGTGCTTGGATTTGTCCTCCTCCTCGGCCAGCTTGGTAAGCATGTTGCCATTTTGCTCGTCCAGAAACTTGCGCTCGTTTTGCAACTGCGATATTTATTGAGCGGGAATTTAACACTAACATAATACCACAACTAGTTGACATCGGAAATTAGTGTCAATTATATGTCAACAAAACACAAAAAATTTAAGCATCACACTTAACAGAAACACTGAAGATTAAGTGTCACGATTAAGTGTCAATTTTTGGCTACTACCCCCAAAGACCCCCCCCCCCAAATCGCTCAGCTATCTATCTATCTGGAGTGGTTTTTGAGAAATTTTGCCCCAATTTTCGCTCAAAATCACTAATTTTCGCACCTTTTTATAGTTTTTCACCTTCAAAATCGTGCTTTCCGGCTATATACATGGTTATATACCGATTTTTAGCCATTTTATACATACTTTTGGCTACTTTTAACTCATTATTAGCTATTTTTTTCCCATTTCTGCCTTCTTAACCTTGAAAAAGCCTATATATTGTGCCCCCACTAGGGTTGGGAATTTCAAAATTTTCGGTTCCGGTTCTCGGTTCCAAAAGATTTCGGTTCGGGTATCGGTTCTCGGTTCCTGAAAATTTTCGGTTCCGGTTCTCGGTTCGGTTCTTAAACTCGGTTCCGGTTCGGTTCTAAAATGATCAAAATTTCGGTTCCGGGTAACAAAATAACCGGGTATCGGGTAATAATCGGTTAATGATGTATTTATTTAGAACGATTTGCGGCCACATGGAGCCAATCTGATGATAATACCGAGCGGGTTGAAAAATGCGCGCTCGCGCGCAAATTTTTTTATGCTGACGCCGAAAAATTCACATTTTCCGGTCACTTTCTGGTCTCATCCCGGGAAGGGGGGGGGGCTGCAGCCCCCCCCGCCCCCCCCTGGATACGGCCCTGATCATATCCCATCTGAATAAACGAACATACATAAAAAATTTCATCATATTTATCAAAGCAATTTGATAAATATGATGAAATTTTTTTATGTTTGTTCTTTTATTCAGGTGGGATATGGCAGATTTCATTGTAAGGTGTAATGTCTAGGGTGTCAAATTTCCGTTTCCGTTTTCCGTTTCCGCCTTTCCGCAGGAAAATTTTTTACCTTTCCGTTTTCCGGCAGCCGAAAAATTTTTACCTTTCCGTTTTCCGGCAGCCGAAAATTTTTTACCTTTCCGTTTTCCGTTTTCCGGCAGCTGAAATTTTTTTACCTTTCCGTTTCCGTTTTTCCGGCCCATTTTTCCGTTTTCCGGCTGAAATTTTTTTACCTTTCCGTTTCCGTTTTTCCGGCCCATTTTTCCGTTTTCCGGCTGAAATTTTTTTACCTTTCCGTTTCCGTTTTACCAGGCCATTTTTCCATTTTCTGGCTCAATTTTCAGTTTTCTGGCATTTTTCCATTGTTTTTCCAATCTGTATTTATCGTCAATTGGCTCATCCCATTGTGTTGTTTTTGTCTCTTGGAGCAGCATTGACAACTGGGATTTCAGGGTCAGTGAAACAGGTGCTGTGAACCCAATTGGGTCATATGCTGACACCAATAATTTATTCAAGTTTCATCTGGTTGGTGTTGTGATGCTGTCAATTTGCAATTTTGGTGTTGATATTGCCAGCATGTCTGTTCGGTGATTTTATTTCACGCCCATTACTGCGACAATTTTATTCACCTTTGGACTCCTGTCATTTTCTGCTATTTCATTCATGACTGATCTGGAGTTTGACAGCCATTCCCTCATGTTCATAGAACATTGGTTAAATAAAGCTTTGACTTTGTAATATAGTTCTAAAGCTTCAACTTCATTCGTGACACTCATGATGAAGTTATCGATGTAAATGTTGTTTATTATCATTGCCAACTGGTTTCGTTCCCCTTCATTTTCTTCATATTCATTCATGTTGTTTATTGTCACATTTAAATGGTATTTTATGACTGCTCCCAAAATTGCTGGGCTGCAGACAAGTCCAAACAGTACGCGTTTAAAATGAAGTACTATTAAGTTATTTTCAGTTACTGGTTTTGAGGCATCTTTCAGCCAAAAAAATCGTGTGTAGTCTCTAGCTTGGTCATGCAATCCTATTTGCAAAAATGCCTTTTCAATATTGGCAATTAATGCTAGATTGCCTGCCCTGAACCTCAGGAGTAGGCCCAGTGCTAATGGTGTTTTAATTGGTCCTCTAAAAAGGCACTCGTTGAAACTGGGCTTACCTGCTGACCCATTGTACACGATTCTGCATGATGTCGATTTGCCCGGCGTGATTACTGGCTGGTGTGGCAGGTAATGAATCCCCTTGTTGTCTGTTTTGTTGTCACAGATCTCAATTATTCCCTTTTCTAGTTGGTCGTCCAAAACTTTCCGGTATTGTTCGAATAAGTTTGGATCTTTGTTGAATCTTTTTATCAGTGATTTAAACTGCACCAAGGCTTCTGCTTTTCCCGTGGGCAGGTCACTGATACTCTCTTTATACGACCAGTCAATAAAGTATCGTTTGTTGTTGTTGTTGAATTTTATGCTATTTATTATCATCTCCTCTGCAATGTTGTCATCAATTGCATAGGGGTCATCAGTGATTCCCACTGCTTCTAGACTGTGAAATTGTCGTAGTGTTTCCTTTCATATGGCCACTATGGCTACTTTTTGATGATTTTTTGTTGGTTCACTTAAGCTTGAACTACAAGTGAAGTTACAGGCATAATCCATAGTTGCAGAATGTACAGCTACCACAATCAAAGCCAAACAGGCAAACCTGCATGCAGGTTTTCCTTCTGCAAATTTGTCTATTACCGTGCTAATTTCACTTTATTTTTTTCCGTTTCCGTGAAAATTTTGCTTTCCGTTTTCCGTTTTCCGGCTGACAATTTTTTTTTACCTTTCCGTTTTCCGCTGAGTGAAATTTTTTTACCTTTCCGTTTTCCGGCAGAAATTTTTTTTTTACCTTTCCGTTTTCCGTAAAGTGAAAAAATTTTACCTTTCCGTTTTCCGTAAAAATTTTTTTTTGACACCCTAGTAATGTCGCTGGAGTATATGTGAAATTACACGCTCCCGCGCAATCATTTTGCAAACAGATGAATTTTGCAATTCTGAACACGCACCAAGATGTTCAGCTGCTGTTATAAGGCTTAGATGTAGGTGTTGAAAAAACGCTGTTTAAAAACCTTAAGATTCCTAGAAAATTTCGGTTCTTTCGGGTATTTACTTCGGTTCCGGGTATAAGTGTCGGTTCTCGGTTCCGGTTCTCAAGCTCGGTTCCAAAATAGTGCTCGGTTCTCGGTTCGGTTCGGGTCGGTTCGGTTCCCCAACCCTAGCCCCCACCTGCCCCCCCCCCACAAAATTTTTTCAGCTATCTATCCCTCCGGAGGAGCGATTTGCTATCCATCCAGCCCCCGCGAGGGCCAAAATCCTGGAGACCCCTGTATATTGGTAAAATTGGTAAAATTTAGTTGACACGAATTTTAACGTCAACTAGTGGTTTACACATATTGGTTCACTACAGATGAGTCACAAATTTACAAAACTCATAAATCAGGTTAGAACGCATTTGAGTTTACCGGAATTAGGTGTCCGTCAACTACAGTTGACGGATATAAAATGAATCGACCGGTAAACTGAAACAAATACATTCAAATCTGAAAAATGAGTTTCCAAAATTTCGGTTATAAACTAGCAAACCCCCGCCCAAAACCCCAGCCAACCTTCTGCATAGTATCATCCAGTTGCGCCTTATCCTCAGCCAATTTCTGCAGTTTCGCATCCATGGCCGCCTTCTCCAGCTGCAGTTTCTGTTTGGCATTTTCCTCCTGTTCGAGTTGCTCCTCCATTTCCCGCTTCTCTTCTTGCAGTTTGCGATTTTCATCGATCGCCCGGTGCATTCTCTCTTCGTCCTCGTCGAAACGAGTGTTGAGTTCCTCCACCATTTGTTCCAGTTCGGCCTGGGGGAATTGGGGGGTTTTGGGAGGAATTGGGGGGTTTGGGAGAAATTGGGGGGCTGGGAGGAATTGTGGGTTGGGGGGTAATTTTAATTTGAGACGCCTATATTGAGAGTGTGATTTACAACGGAAATAGGATTGTTTGTGATAAAGTATTGCGGCGCCAGATCACATAACTGCGCGTGATAATGTTAGATTAAAATGCATGAAAACCTATACAGACCGCATTCATCAATCAAACGGCAACAATCAACATTGCTTACAGACACTCACAAGCCGAATGTAAATGAGACGTCTACTTAAGTGAAAAAATGGACTTTCCGCAAATTGCGCCTAAAGTTTCATTTTCAATTGAGTGAACTCAAATTCGTGACGTTCCAAGCGTTGTTTATAAACAGGGACGTATCCAGGATTTTTGAGCGGGGGGGGGGGGCTGCTTGTTTACGGAGCCTGGCGAGGGGGGGGCTCAGTAGGGTGTCAACTTTCCGTTTTCCGTTTTCCGTTTCCGCTTTCCGCAGGCAAATTTTTTTCCGTTTCCGTTTTCCGGCTGCTCAATTTTTTTTCCGTTTCCGTTTCCGTTTTTCCGGCCCATTTTCCGTTTTCCGGCTAAATTTTCAGTTTTTCCGTCTTTTTTCCGTTTTCCGGCTCAATTGTCTGTTTTGCCAACTTTTTTCATTTTCCTGCTCAATTTTCTGTTGCCGAACTGGTAAACATGCATGAAAGTTCATAATTATGTGAATTTTTATATTTCTGGCAAGATTTCAGCAAATTTTTTTATTTCCGGATAAATTTCTGCAATTTTTTTTCCGTTTCCGGCAAAGTTTCAGCAATTTTTTTTCCGTTTCCGGCATAATTGCAGCAAATTTTTCCGTTTCCGTTTCCGTTTTCCGGCCTTTCATTTTTCCGTTTTCCGTTTTCCGGCAAGTGCAAAAAATTTTCCGTTTCCGTTTTCCGGCAAGTTCAAAAAAATTTCCGTTTCCGTTTCCGTTTTCCGCCAAAAAGTTTTTGTTGACACCCTAGGGCTCAGCCCCCCCCCCTAAAATTTTAGCTACATAGTGGCGGCATGGCGCCATGGCGCTGGCGCCATTAGTAGGCGCCGCGCCATGGCGCCATTGGCGTTGGCGTCAGCGCCATAGAACGCTGTATATGTATGTAAATATACATACAAAACAGCAAAAAGCACAACATTTTTAATGATTTGCGGCCACATGGAGCAAATCTGATGATAATACGTTATATCTGGTGAAGAATGCGCGCTTGCGCGCAAAATTTTTTACGCTGACGTTGAAAAAGTCGCATTTTCTGGTCACTTTCTGGTCTCGCCCCGGGAGGGGGGGGGGGCTGCAGCCCCCCCCGCCCCCCCCCTGGATACGGCCCTGTTTATAAAGTGTCAAATGTTTCGACCAATTTATATCGGAGCAGTGAACTTTTTACAAAATGCATTTAGAAAGGAGAAAAAAGTTCAAACGAGAAGCAAGTAGGCTTCTTGCCCGGATCAAAACTTTTGTTTCAAAACATTTCCAGTTTTCCGTTTTATTAAATTTTCGAAATTTCTGAAAATCGATTTTTCGAAGTGGACACAACAAAGCCTTTAAACCCCCCCCCCAAAAAAAAAAGAAAGAAAAAAACGAAACCTTTCGCTCGAGCAATCGCTGTCGCTCCTCCTCCGCCTCGGCGCGCTCCTCAGCCTCGGTTTGCAAGTTGAGCGCCAGTTGCGCTCGCTCGTCCGCCAGACTCTTCAATTTGACCTGGGGGCGAAAATTTGGAAACATGTCAAAAATTGGGAAACATCCACTGGAAAAATGTTAAAAACATATGCATAGGGAACAATTGGGGTACGAACACCGGTTGACACCGGGTGGCAACTTGTTTCGATGTACCTAATTTAGATTTTGGTTGACGATGCAATTGATTGTTCCAATCCACGATTGTTCCAATGCACATGCATGCCGCAATAGTGCAAAACAATATTGCGGCATTCGAACATCCTCTCGCGACCCTTCAACTACAACTGAAATTTACATAAAAAAAACATTTAAACCAGATGTCAACTAGTGTGCCTTTCACAATCGCCATAAAAAGACGAAAACATCCAGAAAAACCCCCTCCAACCTGCGTCTCATTCAAATCCTGCTCCACCCGATTCATATTATCCCGAATCTTCTTAAGCTCCTCCTCCTTCTGCGCGACTTTCGCCTCCTGATTGGTCACCTGCAGCAAAGGTTTCACCTTGGTAAACAGGCGCCACCATTGCCAATTGCGCAGTTTCAGCCAAGCGGCGCCGTTGCGCTGAATTACGCGAATGGCGTTCGCTTGCTGCACCCTCTTGGAGTAGTATTTGCGCGCTATGAAGGCTCTGGGATTGAGATGAATAAATATTTCATTGAGGCATTGAAAATTGATTATAGGGGTCTCCAAGGAATGCGAGTAACCCACCCCCAACCGACCAGCTATCTATCTATCTATCTATCTATCTATCTATCTATTCTATCTATCCCGGTAGCTTTTTTGGCTACTATCCCTCGTATTGCCCCCCAAATCGGCCCGCTATATACCTCTCTGGAACGATTTTTGAGAAATTATACCCAAATCTTGCTGATAATTCAGGATCACTGGTACTTCGTATGTTTTGCCACGGCATTGCCCAAAATCGTAAAACACCCAGACAGGGCGCAAATAAATAGCATATGGGTTACCTGCAGTGCGACTGGAACTTGATAATCATTTCAGTGAGCCGGTGGTCCCTTTCTTCCTCCAAATTTGCGAGCACCCCAGCGCGCAGGAAAATCTTGGACATGCCGATGCGGTACAGCGCCTTTTCCATTTCCAGCGCATCGATCTAAAAAAAAAATTGAAAAATATGGCAACGAAAACGAAATATTTACACAGGTAAATTACAAATGATAATTTACCATTTTCTTGCACGCCTCTTTGCCATCCATGAAACCTTTCGGAATGACGCCAGGCGTCAAAATCTCATATCTATGCCTGAACTCCTGGAAAGGCACGCGGTTAGGGAAGCCCTGCCTGCATATCCGGATGCCTTCGAGCACGCCGTTGCATCGCAGCTGCTCCAAAACCAACATTGGCGCGATTTTGCCCGCCTGTGCATTTGTGGAGTTTAATTTTACGGTTGAAGGTTGTTTGCTTAGTAGTGAATTTTGTTTTTTTACTTGGTAAACGGGTAGCAAGGGGTATCAGATCGCAGGGACGTATCCAGGATTTTTGAGCGGGGGGGGGGCTGCTTGTTTACGGAGGCCAGCGAACGGGGGGGGGGCTCAGCCCCCCCGAAAATTTTAGCTACATAGTGGCTGAATGGCGCTGGCGCCATTAGTAGGCGCCACGCCATGGAATGCTGTATATATATGTAAATATACATACAAAACTCCGAATAGTTCAACATTGAGTGTATTTATAGCGATTTGCGGCCACATGGAGCAAATCTGATGACAATACCTTATGTCTGGTGAAGAATGCGCGCTTGCGCGCAAAATTTTTGACGCTGACGTTGAAAAAGACGCATTTTCCGGTCACTTTCTGGTCTCGCCCTGGGAGGGGGGGGGGGCTGCAGCCCCCCCCCGCCCCCCTGGATACGGCCCTGTCAGATCGTGCAATCGCCGCACTGCTGACGATGGCAAACAAAAATTCGAAAACGTTTTCGTATTTTTATTTCACCCCAAGAAAAACACTCAAAAATCGAGTTTTCCAGTATTTTTGGCTAAAAATGAGTAAAAAATGCGAAAGCACAACTCGAAACACCAATTCCGCATTTGTGGACATAACTTTCATGACGTCATATGTAAATATATAAACAACCGCAGTGGGACATAACTATCCATTCATAAGTTAAAACACCCACTACTCCACCCACAATAAACCGACCTTTTTCTCGTGATTCGGAATAATACACCTGACGAAATGCGGATTAGTATTCTTGAGCGTGGTCATGAGCCTGCTCAGCTGCTCCTTGTACAGCTGGCCGACCGTGCGAAACATGCCCTTTTTGGTGCGCTGGTGCCCAAAGGCAGTCTCGGCCATTTCGGTTTGACTGATGCCAGCGAACTCGGCTGTGGGGGGGTATAAGGGTGTTATGGGGGTTGGGGTTAGGGTTCAAAGGGGATCCCGACCCGGGACATTTCCAACCCCTATCCTGATAAAATTTCCCCAACCTTGATCACGGAAAAATTGGCCCGATTTACCAGATGCTTATTATGCACTGGGAAATGTGAATGGAATTCTTCAGTGCGCATTTTGTACCACTTCTGTGGCATCGATGTTTGTTTTTATACTGTTTTTCGTAAAAAAATTAAAGAGAAACCCTGAATAATAAAATTCCTCCAAAATCCCGATCCCGTTTGAACCCTAGTTGGTGCAAAATGGTGGCCGGCTGTTTGTGGCGACGGCACCAACCAAACAAAGCACCGACCACATTTAGTCTTCTGCTGGCACATTGCTATTATATATGGTCGTCAATAAGTCACGATCACAAAATAGGAAAGAACCACAAATCACAAAGTCATGCGAGAAAACAAAAAAAAACGTTACAACAAAGCCAAGGGTTGTCGATCAATTTACCGAAGTAGTATGAGTGGACTTCCGCTAAAATAAAACTTCTGATTAGATGGGTTTGATTAGCAGCGAACAAAATGATTATATCGAAAATTCACCCATAAAACAACTTTTCTCACGATTTACATAATGTCCGTCCGCACCGACTACGCAAAAAAAGAAAATATTCCCGCCACCGAGACAAAAATGTAGAAGTAAAATTTAACCGACCATCTTTCCAAATATTGACCACAAACGGATCGGAACTGTTTTGTAGCAGCGTGACGACATTCTCATTCAGCGGGTCCATGTTTTTCATCAGCCATTTTTCCACAATGTAGTCGACCTGAAGGAAAATCGATTTATTTTATACTATATGGATGTGGTGAGAAATAACGGCAAAGTGAACGGGATCACCATCCCGAATCCCGAAAATTAGTGATCCCGATCCCGAAAATAAGTGATCCCGATCCCAAAATTTGAAAATTCCAAGCCCGATCCGGAAAAATACCCTCAATCAGGGGTCTCCTAGGGGGGGGCTGCCCCCCCCCAAATCGGCCAGCTATCTATCTACCCCGGAGGCCGCTCAGCTATCTATCTATCCCGAGACAAATTTTTTGGCTACTACCCTCAAAGACCCCCCCCCCCCCCCAAAATCGCTCAGCTATCTATCTATCTGGAGTCGTTTTTGAGAAATTTTGCCCCAATTTTCGCTCAAAATCAGTAATTTTCGCACCTTTTTATAGCTGTTCACTTTCAAAATCGTGCTTTCCGGCTATATACATCGTTATATACCTATTTTTAGCCATTTTATACCTACTTTTGGCTACTTTTAACTGATTATTAGCGATTTTTCCCCTTTCTGCCTTTTTAACCTTGAAAAAGCCTATATATTGTGCCCCCGCCAGCCCCCCCAGAAAATTTTTCAACTATCTATCCCTCCGGAGGAGCGATTTGCTATCTATCCAGCCCCCGCGAGGGCCAAAATCCTGGAGACCCCTGCCCTCAATCCCGACCCTGAAAAAACTTCCGGATTCCAAAACGAACGGCGAAAAAGTGAAAAATCACTTGTTTGTGTTGCGAAATTTGAATTGAAATCCCCTTTGTGTATTTTATGTCACTTATGTCCAGGGACGTATCCAGGATTTTTGAGCGGGGGGGGGCTGTTTGTTTACGGGGGCCGGCGAACGGGGGGGGCTCAGCCCCCCCCCCCTAAAATTTTTCCCTATATAGGGACGGAAAAGCGTTTTGGCGCTAGCGCCATACAAAGGCACCATTCCATGGCGCTATTGGCGTTGGCGCCAGCGCCAGGAACCGCTTTATATGTATGTAAAATGCATACATATACAGCGAAAATCGCAAAAATGGGTTTTATTTCCGAGTGTATTGGTTTACAGGGGCTGATCCGCTAAAAATACAATGCATGGACGAAATTGCGCGCTTGCGCGCAAAAATTTTAAGAAACATCGGAAAATATTTAGGTAAAGTTGCATTTTCCGGGACCTTTGGGTCTCACCCCGGGAAGGGGGGGGGGCTGCAGCCCCCCCCGCCCCCCCCCCCTGGATACGTCCTTGCTTATGTCTGACATCGAAGTGCATTTTTTAGACATTTTTGTGAAAGATGAAGAGCTACCCCAAACGTTTTTGTCAAAATCCCGATCACGATCCCGGAAAATCTAAATGCCAATCCCACCCCCAAAAATAAAAACAACCCCGATCCCGAAAAAGCAAATCCTGTTTGAACCCTAAATTCGACTAACCCTGCCCGCATAGTGAATAATCGCGAAATCACTCTGCGCCTTGAATTCTGGCACGACAAATTTGGGATGGTTCGAGTGGTTGGTTTTCAGCTTTTCCAGGTACGTTTTCTCGGTCGCCTTGGGGAACCAACATTCCTCGTCCAGCAACGACAGCGTGCCCATTTGCTGCGGGGAAAAGGTTTTTATTGGGCCATTTTGAATGAATTTAATTAATTTGGTTGGACAATGTCGGAAGAATACATTTTTGGATACTTTCCGATTTTGATATCGACGTTTTTATTTTAGATATCGACAGTCGATGCGTGATAATAAAAGATATCCGATAAAAATGCTCGGTATATCGTTCAGACCCAAGTGGCAGTTCTCTTTACCAGTAAATTGGTTTCAAATATGCCCACAAAAACTCCAAAAGCCACAACGAACCCTCTCAATCAAATCAATGGTCGGCTGCAAGTCGAGTCCAAAGTCGATGAATTTCCACTCGATATTCTCCCGTCGGTATTCCTCCTGCTCCAGTATGAACATGGTGTGGTTGAACAATTGCTGCATTTTCTCGTTGGTGTAGTTGATGCACAGCTGCTCGAAGCTGTTCAGGTCGAAGATCTCGAAGCTGCGGCGGGTTTTCGGAGGTTAGAGTGGGAGTTATGGCGATGTGGTGTGTGATGGCCCTGTGTCGACTGGTTTCCTTAAGATTTTTGTTGACACTCGAAAATTATCCTGTGATTCGTCAACTAAAATTTGAATTGACATGCGACACCAGTTGACGCTCAGTGCGCGTAGCACCAAGACTACACTCTTTTCGGGCAGTACGATCCATTATATTCATTTTGCTATGCCATATTCAACGTGGTTAATATTTTCATTCCCAGGAAAAGACTACTCGAGCTAATTGAAATTCAGTCATACTTTTCTGGTAACACCGAACCTCACACTCTGACATTCATAAAAGTAAACACAAATCGAGTCACGAACCCCGCAATGTCCAAGATGCCGATGAACGAGGCGCCCTGTCTCCTGGTCCTGTCGAGACTCTTGTTGATGCGCTGCACCAGCCACTTGAACATGCGCTCGTAGCACGCCTTCGCTATGGCTTCCACCGCGAACTCAACCTGGGGAAAACATGTGGGGTTTGAGTGCGAATTACATTGGATCGGTGCCTCTAAATTTTGGTTTGTAAAGCCGTGAACACTTGAAAGCTTGGTTCAGTCTAGCACTGTGTGAAATGTCCAATGACAGTAATGTTAACTTTTTTACCCCCCCCCCCCCCCCTCCAGATATATTGCGGGATTTGGCAATATTCCAGAAGATGTAAAAATACCCTAAATCCTCGCAAAAGAGCCCAGGGGAGGTATTTTTTCTCAGACGTTTTACAGGGGGGAGTTATTCAAGAGGGGCGGGGTTATTCAAGAGGGGGGAGTGATTCGAGGGGGAGTTATTTTTTCCTTACCTCGCCAACAGGGGGGGGGGTTATTCAAGGGGGGGTTCGAGGGTGGTCTTATTCAAGGATTTGCGGTAATTTATTAGTAGGCAATCCTCCGACCCATGTCAGCAAATCAAACCCTTAATCCAGTCACCCAAAAGCAACCCAACCTGTTCCTTGCTCTGCGCCTTGTGCACAAATTCCCTGCCGACTTTGATCCGGGGCCGCAGAAAAGCGCGCGTGAATTCCATCGGCGACACGTGCAGCAAATGGCAAATCTGCTGCGCGGTCGTGTCGTCGGGCAGCAGCGCTTGCTCGGATTTCTTCTCCTGGGTTGTGGAGGGGTGCGTTTGGGGTGGAAGTTTGATGATTTTTAATTGATGCTGATTCGAGGGGACTGTTTTCATTTGTTTAAATTTAATTATCCTTCTCCGCATAATTGAGTGTCTTGAGAGTCACAAATTATAAATCTGTGGTTAATTGTTTTATTATACCAACACTCGAAAGCTGGCCTGATGTTTACATTACTCAACATGTTACACTTTCAGTACGAGGTTGCTAATGAACTGGGCGTGGCAAAAAAACACGCTTTTAGCGACCCGTTTCTTTACAAAACAATGCTTGTGTTCTTAAGAATGAGTGTTTAATGGAAATGTTTTTTGTCTTCAAAACCTCCAAAACGGTTTCGATGACTGCGTTCTGAAAAACGGTCAAAAAATCGTTAAAAAATTAACACAAGACAAATGGGTCCAGAAAACGAAGAAAAAACCCCGCGATTCCAGATAAAAACACCTGGTAGAATTCCATGTTGCCGAACAAAAGCACAGCCGATACAACCCTCAAAATGGCCGTGATTTCATCATCAACCAATCCCAAAATCTTCATCGATCGCACTGTCTGGTGAAATTCAGCAGCGTCATCCACGTTGGGCAAAGGCACGTAGCCGTTGCTCAAAAACCTGCAGTATATTTTAATGCAATCAAATAAATGCCACGAAGTATGCATAATTGATGCTTTTTATCCGCTCTGACCAACCCACCAAATTCTAGGGTGTACGGTGATAATCAACACAAAAAAACGTCACCTAAATTTACCAACCTATACTTATCCATTTTCATGAGCAGAAAGCGCTTCTTCTCATTATCATTCGTGCCCATCAAAAACTGGTAGAAAATGTGAAAAGTCCTCTCATCTTGCGCCTGGCGATTGGCGCGCGACTTTTCCAGCAAATAAGTTTCCACGTTGGCGCCGCTGATGTACCCGGACGTGTCGAAGTTGATACGGATGAATTTGCCCTGCGTTGCGTTTGAATTGCGTTTTTTTGTCCCTACGCAGACAAGTTGACAACGACACCAAATGTCAACTGGTTCCGATCGCACTTCAAGGCGTGCTGACGAGTAACATTGCGCATTATTGCATGGACATACACTTCATGCCGGCCTTGTACACTATGCATTCTTTACTTGCAACATCGATTGTCGACTCGTCAGCAAGCTTTGAACTAGGAACCAAGTTTTTACGGTTCCGTGCATAAGCGCCAGATGTTTTTCATGTGGCGACAAGGATTTGTAAATTCCCCTCCATTCTGAAACCCGGTACTCTTCTCTCAATTATATTTATATTCAAAACGAGGGGCCAGTACGACAATTAGCAAACTCAACAAGATGGCATCAAAGAAAAATGAGATTGTCCACATACAAAACTCACAAATCGTGATGAATTGTCATTTTTGATGGTTTTCGCATTGCCGAAAGCTTCCAAAATCGGGTTCGCTTGCAGCAGCTGCCGCTCCAGTTCGCCCTGCACACGGTCATTTGTTCATGTTTTTTTCATCGTTTCAACTTTTCGTTACGTTGGCGGGGTTGGTCTAATTTGAATGCTGTGATGTAAGAACATACGGATTTTTTTGGACAATCGGGTATGTGCGTTACGGATGGTGTTCAAACGGGATCCCAATCGGCATCCCGATCCCGAAAACTCGAACAATAAATCCCGATCGCGAAAAGTCAATCCCGTTTGAACCATAGTTAAGGGTAACCGATTTAGTCACGCAGATGAACGCTTCCACCACCATCGATCACCGGTACAAAAATAGAAAAACGACGTTTTTTCGGACGACCCAACCACTTCTATTGCATGTTTACGCTACCCGATTGTATGTGATTCCGACTGGCAAAATCGGGTTGCCCGAAAAACCCGCCGGGCCAATTCAATCCCGCACCAGCACATGCGCAATGAGCCCAAAATGTATTGAGCTATGTATTTATGTATGTAAAATTGATGAGAGAACGCCCCTGACTCGGGGAACGCGCAAGATGCAATTCGATTTAAATCACATTTTCGACGCGCCGAGCGAAAAATGCATCCCATTAAAAATGCCACTCGCGGGAGAGCAGACTAAATAGCTGAATAAACCGCCATTGTAGACACAACAATATTGTCCCATTATTTGGTCGTTGAGTCATTCGCATGCATTTCTGTAATCAAATTTCAGTGAAAAACAGGTGTTTCTCATTAGTCAAACATATTTACACTGGAATTAGTATTGTGACTATAAAACGGAATGACACATTTGCTCTGAATAATGAACACTGCAAACACATTTGTCCAAATTTGCCTTTTCCACTGTTATTTTTTTCTCACCGTGACAATTACAGCGAATAAAATTTACAGTGCGTGGGTCAATTTTATTACACCCACTAAGAAAACATGTAAATTAGCGGGAGCCATTTAGTTTTTAAAACAGATCGCATTTTCGCGCGCCGTTCGTTCTGGTTATTTACGAAAGGTGTGTGCATTCTTGTTCACAAGTGCGCACTTTCGCACGACTAGTTATCCAAAACAGACAACCTCCCGATTTTTGCTAAATACGAGAGTTCATAGGTATTTATGTAAAAATTTACGATGGCCAACCATCTCGAAAGTCTCGAAAAAAGTATTTAAATTTTTAAGTGTTTTTTTTCCAAAATGACTTTTCGAATAGCGATTATTTTTTAGTATTTTTATAGTATTTTTCGAATCTTTTTATTACATTTCGAATTTTTTTCCACTAAATTATAACATTTTCAAAATTTTCTTCTGAATTTTGAAGACATATTCATGTTTTACGGCTTTCCGAACTGTTACCGCAGCAACATTTCTTGTTGTGCTGCTTCAAATAGACCCACGTGAAATTATTTTTAAAAAACTTTTCCGTATTTTCTGCGCATTTTGAACCAAAAATACCCCCAAAAATTTATTTTTAAATGTTTTTTTCTAGGGTGAAACAAAAATTCTAGAAGTCCAAAAATTGAAAATTCGAAAACGTTTTCGATTTCGAATTTTTGTTTGCCATCGTTAGTATAATAATTGAACGTTTTTATTAGCCATTTGTCCATTTCAGTCATTTTACGAAAAGAAAACATACACGATCCCCATTATTTGGGTAAAAACCACTGCATTTTTGGCGGATCGAACGCATAAATAACGCATAGCTCAACCCCAAACAAAACGTATTATTTTCTTCTGATAAAAACCGCGCACATAAAAACCGCAATGTCGATGCGTCACGAAACCGCCGCGGCTTTTATTCTGTCAGAAAAAAAGAAAATATGAAAGTGACTCATTCGAAGGCACAAGCACACGAGGGTAGCTCCGAGTGCACACTCGTAAACATAAAAGCTCATGCTTTATTGTGATACATTCTGTATCATGGTTGCTATTGTTATTTTTGTAAAAATACAAAGTTGCATTTATGATTTTTTTTCTACCGACTACGGTAAGAAAACTCCCGAGAAAATGGTTAATCCGGGACAGTAATACCTCTGGGGGACTCAAAGACCCAGTAAAATGCCCTGTAAAGCGACAAACTCTTTTGCCATTTTACATGACTTTTCACACTTTGCATGGCATTCGACATTTTACAGGGTCTGTGAGTGGCACCGGGATGCCAATAACTGACCATAAAATCGGCTTGCTCGCGCTGCCGCGACGATATTGAGCCCTGGACAAATGAGAAAATTAAATCAGCTGTAAAACGGTAGCGAAACGCATGCAAAAACACAACGTAAATTTAAAAGTCCACCTCACACTGATTGACGGTAAGAAACGTAAGACACTCCAAAATTTGTTGTAATTCTCAAGAGACGCGATATCGACAAGAACACCAGAAGTTTGAGTGGAAAATCGCACCAAACCACAAAAAAATTGAAAGAGACAAAATTCCATAGTTCGGATTTCCGCGCAACACCTGCCCAGACTTTTTTCCGCAACCTCGTTCGATGATTAATATCAGGGGGCAGTCCTAGAACCTGTAAAATGTCATTTTCATGTAAAGGACCCTGTAAGTATCCAAATCACACCCTTTCATATCTAAATCAATTTTTTGTATCCAAATCAATTTTTGTATCCAAATCTCACGTCCAAATATTTGGATGCTAAAGAATAAGATTTGGTACTTGGATTTGGATGAGTCTTTCACATTTCACATGATGTTTTACAGGGTCTTTTACATGACACATGACGTTTTACACGGTCTTTTACATGGCACATGACATTTTACATGGTATTTTACATTTTACACGGTCTGGAACTGTCACCAGGAATCAAAATACGTCACAAACAGCACAGGTACCAATCTTACTTCGGTTGATGAGTTCAATTTTCACATGACACATCAAAAAAGCAACCTTGTTAGATTCCTTACACAATAATAGTCCGGGCACACTAAACACAAAACGGGGTACCAGAAGGGCCCTGTGAAAAACGAACCCTGTGCCCACTGGTGGGGGTGCCGGGCGCCGAGGACCCCCCGGGGGTGTTGGGCGCCTTCCTGGCAGTGGTGCCCCCACCCCCGGCCACGTGCGCCAGATACTGGATAACTTTTTTGGTGTTTTCCGTTTTGCCCGCGCCCGATTCGCCGCTGCGAAATTGGGATGAAATTTTTGGACAGTTTTAAGGGTGTGGCGCATGCTACGCTGGGAAATTTGTTTCCGCGTTCGGAACAGGCACTGCGTGCGGAACTATAAATGCGGAAATGAGAAACTTATCGAACATAGCGCTATTGAACGGTACAATCAGGAGGACCTATGCAAGTTGCCCAAATGATTACAAATTCCTTTCATATTTCCACGATGGATGTCCCTTTATTCCAAAAATCACGGTTCCAGAAAATACCATTTTCGCATTTTAAAAACCAGAAGCAAGATTCTCAGCATACCGCGCGACTATATAATTAGTTAATTTGGTTGAGAAGTAAAAATTAAAAATAAAAACTCACGTGCAGAGGATCGCCTGGTCTTCTCGATCTGAAAAGTTTAAACATATTTACGAGTAATAAAAATTATTTCAAAACATTTCTCCGTAAACCGTTATCACCCCCGTTACCCCGACCAATTCCCCATCCCTTCAAAAAAGTTAATCCAAACCCAAAAATAGCGAGCGCTCAACCAAAAGGATCGAATTTGTGGAATTGGCACTCGAGAAACCCGGCGGGTCGGTGTGAGCAAACAATGTACAGCGCGGACGCACCGGCAAAATATACGGCTTAATATTGTATCCAAATATCCGAATCAATAAAATTCCCGCTTCTCTGTACATTTCAACTTTGGAAAAATTACTGGATTTTTTGGGGGGAAATTGAATTTAAAAAAAAGCAATTTTGTGTCCCAAAAAGGCGGTTCAGTGACTATTTAGCTAGGTCGTTCAAACACGAGGCTTTTTAGATGCAACTTTTTTCTAGTGTAAACACAGAAATATATCCTGCAATACCCAAAAACTCCAAAATGGGAGTTAGGAAAACTCCACTGTGGGTATAAATATTTACTACTAGATACACAATATATTATGTAATACACCTGAGCAAATATACTCGCTGTCAAGATGTGTGTAGGGGAATAAATATTTGAACTTTTTTATAATCCGATAGGAAAGCCATAAAGATAAAAACAATGATGTCCAAACAACATTCCATTTGTAAATGCATGCGTATAAAATCAATAAAAAATGCCTTTTAAGGTCGCTTGTAAAAATATCTTTTTTTTGTAAAACCTTTGTATTTCAAAATAGCCCACTAGAAATTAAAAATTTCTTTCAAAACTGCTGTTTCAAAAAGGTTTCGAAATCACCTTAACCGTGATTGACCGTGTCAACTTTTTTCCAGGTTAATTTCTGGTCATACAAAAAATTTATCTAGCCAGAAAACCTCCACCCAAAACCCTTTTAATTACAATCAACACAACCGCAATCACTAGTTATCCAACCCCCTTCAAAATACAAATGCAATTTACCCTGGCCAAAACAATTCACATCCAAATAATGGGTGGGAACTTGGGAAGAAACCACTGTCATATATCTTGGTGATACAGGTGAAGTGGCTTGCAGAAAAGTCAGACATAACAAGTAGTAGCCACTTCCGTACTGGTCATATTTGGCTTTTCTATTTACATTAGCTAGTAAAAAAAATTGACACAAAAATCACCTGTCCAGATTTTGCTGGGTGTTTCTGAGCCATATTTGTCTATTGTATCACATTTTGAATTGGGGACCTATTTTGCAGCATGTACATTTTAGGTCTGACACTTACAAGATTTGAGGTGTTGATTGCTTAAAGCTTGTAGTTAATGGAAAACCCCCCAAATAAAAGGCACACTCATAGTGGGCTTAAATGTCGATCAAATTTTACAACAAACTCTTGATGACTTACACGAATCTACATGCGTGACAATGCAGCATAATTAATTCGACTCACCGAATGTGGATAACAACTTCCGCCCTGTAAGAAACTATACCGGGCGAAGAGACCCAACGAAAGGATACAAGGGACACAAAAAGCAGAACACCCACTGAGACCGTCATAGAAACCCACCCTAGCCACCAATCTCGGAAATTTGTGAAATGCCAAGGCCGATCCTTAAAATTTTCAAACCCCTATCCAGATAAGATTTCTCCAATCTCGATCCCCCCAAAATTGCTCAATTTGCCAAATGCGCTTCTTGCACTTTTTGTCCAAAAAAATCAATCCCGATTCCGAAAAGTCGATTCCATCCGAACCCCAAAATCTCCACAATACAAAATTACCCCCCTACCCCCTCACCTTGCAACATGTTCCTGTAAGCGCCATCGGCAATGGAAAACACGTGCGGCGGCCTCTCGTGTCGCTTTCTGCCCTTGTACATGTCGACCACCTCGTTGGTGTAGATGGGCAACAGCTTGTAGGGGTTGACCACCACGCAGAACAGACCGGAGTACGTCTGTGGAGGGGTGGGGTTATGTGGGAGTTATTCAAAGGTGTCGGGGTTTAGCGTGCTTGGGAGAGTTTTACCACCCCCCTCCACGCACGCCCCCCCAGCTGTCTGTATATTTGAGCGATTTTGCACCAATTTTCGCTATATTTTGTACCTTTAGCCCACTTTCCCATTCAAATTTACTATATGTTATTTTTATGATGAAAACGCCGAAGGTCGAAATCTACAAACTCCTGCATAGTGATGATAAATAATAAGTTCCCTTTTCTCCATTTTCTACATCACCGAATAGTTGGCCATTGTCCGAACCGTTCGCGACATTCAACAATATTTCCCCCATTCGTTCACACGTGCCGGAATTCATCAGACACATTCCTACGGCGTTCATACGCGCGTAAATATCGCCGCCCGGCTACTATTTATTGCGAGCCGGATCCCCTTCACAAATCACGCACCACACGCGGAGAGAAAATCGGCGCGCAAGGGACCAGCGCAAATGCCAAATACACACACACACACATAAATACGCACGCGGACACAGGTGAGTACATAAGTTGTGCGGGCACATAAGTATTTAGATGCAGCTGGAATCCAAGTTTCTCCCCGGCGCGTATCCAGGTGCGCTCGCGCCACTGTACGCGCAGGTGTACGCGCTCGGGCACGGTGTTTCGACCAAATTTGTGTGCCGGAAATGTTTTTGGAAGATTGGACATTATTTGGTGTTGTTTTTGTCGCGTGATGATAAATGTGAGATCATAAACACAAAATTCGTCCCCAGTGCAATTCGACGGCACCCGCGCTTTTTACGTTCTTTTCAAATTTATTGCCACCCGCCGTGCCGCTCTCGAGACATTTTTCAGAACCCAATTCGAAATTTGAATTTCGCGCCCCCAATCGCTAGAGTATTCGTGACAGGCACCGGGCTGGCCGAAAAAGCAGTGATAATCGGTTTACAGACATTTCCATGAACGTTTGTTTGTTGTATCGTGAGAAAAATCGCTATGAAACACGTCGACATTTCGACTCGAAGAACAAACAATACGCAATTTTTTTCACGTCGGAAAAAAAATGCGCGAATGTCACGCAACTAAAAAATTTTCAAGCCAACATGTCTGAAATTGTAACCCGAACCAGGTGCCACTCCCAGACCTTGTAAAATGTCAAATGTCATGTAAAATACCCTGTAAAATGCCAAACTCGTTTAGCATTTTACAGGGTCTGTGAGTGCTCCCAGAATGTATTTAGTGTCACGCTCAGAGGATTGCGAATTTTTTTTTCAGTGAACGTCCATCAGAGAGCTTTTTTGAAGCTAATGTGCCTTGGAACTTTAATGTTTGCGATTTCCGGTAAATACATTTTCGGACTCATTGACATTCACTCATTTGTTTTTCCACTGGAGATTTTGACACGCCCCCACACCAAAAAAACAAACAAAAATCCGGCTGTCGCGAAATATATACCGTTATAATAATTTTCACTCATGTCAAAATAGCTTTTTCGAAGCTGACATGTATGTGGTCTTTGATATAGACTATTAAAATCATCAGAATGCATCAATTACATGACATTTCTGCCCAATCTTG
The DNA here is from genome assembly GCA_964036195.1 of Sphaerolaimus hirsutus. NCBI lineage: Eukaryota > Metazoa > Nematoda > Chromadorea > Monhysterida > Sphaerolaimidae > Sphaerolaimus > Sphaerolaimus hirsutus. The sequence continues at coordinate 9,409,224 of OZ038454.1, read as the reverse complement.
CAAAAAGTTCACAGCCCCAATGGACAAAAAGTTCATTCAACAAATGTTCGCACTTCAACGCTTTACTTTCGATGTTTTGAGTGTAGTGGAGAAAAGCGGCAGAAACATCACTAATGCACATTAGTACACGCAGAGGTGGCAAACATTCGAACGCGGTCGAGTAATTCATGTTTATGAAAGCGTAAATACGCACATATGTATTTATGTAGCCGAAAGGGGGGGTATCCCATTAAGACAAAAGCGCTTTAAGACAACAGTAGCTTTAATGCTACAAAAACGCTGTAGTGTTTGAAGTTAGTTAAGTTTATGTGAAAGTTCATTGTGTCATTTCTACTTTAACTACTATACTTTCAGCCTAATTGCATCACCAAAATTTTACAAAATTTATTTATATTTTTTTATCATAATTATCGTCTATTTATAGTTTTCTCATTGGAACATGACATGACCCAGAACTTTTGTCTCATTGAGCATTTTTGTTCTATTAAAGCTACTGTTGTCTTAAAGCGCTTTTGTCTTAATGACGCACACCCGCTGAAAGTAGTGCCCGCCTAGATGCCAAAACAAACCATTCAAAGAAATTATACAAGTATGTTCCAAGAATTGAGCAGCTTCCGGTCGATACTTATGCCCCACTCAAAGGCACACTTTTTCTTGTAGCTCGCAATTTGCCAGTAAAAAGCAAATAGTCCCCGCTGTCCAGTCAACAAGATCACCTTTTCGAGTACACGCCCGATGCGCAGCCAAAACACAACACCCCAAATGGAAATTGTGTTTCAGAGTCAGATAATGAAATGAAAATGGGGTAGTTACTAGGGATGGCGTTTCATTTTTTTCAACTAATCGTCATTTTCAAAATAAAATTTAATTTTTAATAGTGATTCTGTAGACAATTTTTGCATGCAAGCATCAGATTTCAAATTTTTGTGATGTTTTTGGTGTCAAAGCTCCCACTTCTGTATGCTAAATATTTAGCATCAAAAACAGGGGTCTTGTATAGTTGGACCTCTGCCATAGGTTCAGATAGACAGTAAAACACTCCTTTAGAGAATCTGATGGCTGAAAAATGTTCTGTAGAGTGTTAGGAGAACCATAAACACCCAGAAAATGACTTTTTAAAAACGGTGTGGGGACTAACCCAAACCATATTTATAATTTTCACACGTCATGTCAAAGAGAATGCATGTCATGTCAAAGAGAAGTACGATGCATTCACCATTTTCAGACAGGAAATTCTGCAATGTCTGCACAAATCTGCATTAGCAAAGTGAGAACAGAAATTTTTTTCTCTATACCCCCATTTTGGAAAAATATGATTTTAATAAAAAAAATCAAAGCGTTTAAAAAATTGGATTTTCCAACCCTTGTTTAGTGGGTAACAACTCTGTTGTTCAAGTGGGCACATTCGAAATCTTGCAGCTAACTGGGAAAATGCACTGTAACGGCTGCTGGCGACGGAAGGACGGCACACACATTTCCTTCCCGCCATGGAGAAAGTAAAGTCAGATAACGCAATCAGTTGTGAGACTGGCACTGTCACTTGCAAGTCATGGCGCAAGTGACTCAGTTACAAGTGCCACGCAACTTAGCTGTGATAGATTAACCGCCACACCGAATCCATGCACTTTAAACAACCACCCAAAAGCACTTCAAACCACAAGTACAAAAACACCACGCTCAAGCACAATACCAATAATCAACCATTCAATTTCAATTCAAAACACACACACACACTTGTTTTCCACCATTGATTGGGAACACATCATACAGATCTCATGCAAACAGCCCAAGGTCACGTCAATGCCGCGCATGTGCACGCTGAGCACATGCGCCAGCGCCACAGTTCGGGGCGGTATGACTTTGTCCGTTTTTGTGTGCGCGCGCGTTTTTTTGGCCCTGTCGTTGTGGATTTATCGCGATGTGAGAGCCCATACAGGTGAGGCTTTGTATTTTGACAAAATCAATGAAAGTCGACCCATCGGAATGGATCGATCGACAATAACAGCGATATTCATCCCGCCCAATATAATTGAGTGTGTAATAAACGCGGGACAGATTTGTCGGGCGGCGCGAGTGTGAATTTAGTAGGTGAAAGGATATGTGCGACGTGCGGCGAGCGGCGCCCCGGTGTACAATACACTTTGAGGCGCATTCCTGAACGCAGCTGCGACAGGGATGTAGATCGAATCGATTCGATATACAGTGTGCGGTCACAAACAAAATGTCCACGGTCACGTTCACCTTACACGCCACTCCCAGTGCCAAGGGCCACTCCTAGACCCTGTAAAATGTCAAATGTAATGGAAAGTGTTAAAATTCATGTAAAATGGACTGTAAAATAGCAAAGAAACCGAGTTGCCATTTTGCAGGGCATTTTACATGGCTTTTGACACTTTCACATTTTATTGGGTATGAGAATGGAATGCGGGCGAAATTTTGTAAACGCTCGAAAACGCTGATGCTGAAAAAAAGCTACACCAAGAGTAAACAAATTATCAGAACAGATGTCACTTTCAAGGACATAACCGGCCAGTGTTCGTGCAGAGGAATGCATGAAAACGACAAAAAAACGCAGACGGGCGCAGCGAAAAGTAAATGCGGCGTGAGGCAGGTGGTTCAAAGTTGTCAATCAAATCTATCAATCAACGCTGGAAGAACGATGGTGAAATTCGATAAATTCGCCAGCCATAACAGGAGACAAAAAGTGGCTTAATCCCAGGAAAATATCTTAAAAACAAACGAAAAGAATCTGTGACCAACGTAAATGAGTCCGGAGTAGTACCGATCGCGGAGGTTGTGCAGCACGCTGGCCTCGTTCAAGCAAGTCAGCTCGGCCATATCTTCCACCTAAAGTAAGCAACATAGCCAGTGCAACAGTATTAAAAACCTGGCGAAGCGCCAAAATTCCAACCTTAGTAAACTTGGGCGGGTTCATTTTCTGCACCTCGTCGACACTGACGACTAGCTGCTTGCCAGAATCCAGTTCAACTGTGACCTCATCCCCTTTTTCCGCCTTCACTTTGGCCGCGACGAAGCCATCTCGCTCGTCTGGGATCCATACGAGCCGTTTTTGTGACCACGCCGCCTGAACGGCTGGGTCGTTCACTGCTGTGCGTTCAACCTGTTGGGGGGGGGTAATCGAATTTGGGGGTGAGGGAGGTTTGTGGGGGTTTATTTGGAGACAAATTAGAGTGATGAGTTGAGAAGTTGGCATAGCGTAGTATAATTTTGTACATTTAGATTCAAAGGGAATACCTATATGCCACCAAAATTAAAAAAATTATTTTGTGGCTAAAGTTGTTAAAAATATTCGAAACCGCATTGCAAATTTAAATTCACACCATACGGGGCACACAAAAAGCTGGGCTTCACAAACATTCACTGAGCTTTCACTAAACTCACTTCATGTAGCCAAACCAAATAAACCAAATAAACTGACACGAAGATACTTCAGACTCTCCTGACAGAGTTCATCCTCGTAAACCTGCACCATTTTGGCACAGTGCCAAGTAAACGTTCGACCACAAAACTAAGCTGCCACTCGCCGATTAGATTATCATGGAAAAATGACGTCGACTGGCTGTAAAGTTTTCGCAACGGTTAACAGATGTGCGCCGGTTAACAATGCGAACGACAAATCTGTCAAACGACGTGCTAAAAACCGACAAAACACATGCGTAGCGAAACTAGAAATTGCGGAGCGAAGGTGGAAATTTTTACAATGCAACGGGCGAAATGTTTTTGTTACGGCGAGGCGGGCGCATTCAGCACACCGCCGCCCGCCCGCTTAGCGCCGCATGAATCACGGGAAATTCGGACGAGAAATATGGGTGGAACTTGTTCCCGAATATAAGTTTCGGTAATGGCACCGTTTCAAATGTTTTGGAATTGTCCCAAGTTTGATTTTAGGTTGAAATTGTGAACTTTTTTCATTTGCAATAGACAGTTCTGAAAACTTTACATTACTTGGAACATCTTGAAGTCAGAATACTGTTATCAAACGCTGCAATATTGCATATAACCATGAAAAGATTACGATAAACCAGAATCCGGTACGAATGTATCCGTTTATTGGGAACCGTGAAATTTGAAAAATGCGTGAAAATCAGCTTAATAGGCAAATTCAGGTGCATTCATAAGATAAATGGTTCAAAGAAACAATGTAATCAATACTCTATGTTTCGGGTAAATCTGGGTACACATAAATATATATGCGTTACGTTGATGAGATGTCCTTTGCGATTGTCGGGAATGGGTTTGCAAAAGTCGACTATTTCACAAAAAAAGAAAAGAAGAGATTCGTGTATCGGTGCCGCAATATCGTTCTAGCCGCAAACCTCGTACGGCAGTTCATCTACACGTCTTGTCTGCTATCACCATGGTAGGATTTTTGTGTGTGTTTTGTTCTGCATCGCACGTTTTGTGGACTCTGGAATGAGTAATAACTGAAACCTAGAAGTATTCCTAGGTATTTCTGGCATGCTGCCAACTTTTAGATGTGTTTCTTCCCATGACATTATGTTATTCCACGGCGTATCAAATCTCCCAGACTGACAAAGCTGAGGGCGATTCGGGTGTCAGCGCGCGTGCCTACCCACTGGCGGAAACGGGACTTGCCCAGAAAATTTTGGATCTGTGCCAACAAGCGATGAACTACAAACAGCTGCGCAAAGGAGCCAATGAGGGTATGTCTTTATACCTGAGGCAATGGTCCTGATTTACCACGTGACCAGCCCAGGGGCCTGCCGGTTGTGGTGAATTTTGTTGTATTTTCTGAATCTGTAATGGGCAAATTCCATTCGTTCAGTCCGTATTTTAATCCGCATACAGTATTTAGTCGAATAATACCCCCTTGAATAATTCCCCCTGTCAGACGAGTGAAGAAAAAAGAATTACCCCCTCGAACAATTACCCCCTTTGCATTCCCAAAGAATATGATAAATTTGTTGTGTATACTTTGTATTTGTAACAAAAATTGCATGTTATGTTGTAAATAATAATAATGCATATTTCATGAAATGAGTTGATGCGAAAGAGAAACATGCTTGAAAATTATAGAAACAATAACCCCCTCGATTAATCCCCCCTCTCAAATACCCCCCCCCACTCAACTAGTCTGACAAAAAATAATTCCTCGGTGGGATTATTCGGTAAATACGGTATTTTTTTGCTAATCTATCCGACTCACTTAACTTCCTACCAATCAAATCCAACCGCAGCGACGAAAACATTGAACCGCGGCATGGCCGAGTTGATCGTGTTGGCGGCGGACGCGGAACCGCTGGAGATCCTGCTGCACCTGCCGCTGCTGTGCGAGGACAAGAACGTGCCCTACGTGTTTGTCAAGTCCAAGGCGGCGCTGGGAAGGGCGTGCGGAGTTACCAGACCGGTTATCGCGGTCAGCATCACGAGCAATGAGGGCAGTCAACTGAAACCTCAGATAATTAAGATGAAGGAGGAGGTTGAGAAGTTGTTGATTTGAGGCTCCATTAGTATTTTTAGTTGTTATGCGTTTTGACTCCATGCTTTGCGCGGAAAATCGCCATATTTTGATGAATATGACACACGTTCTATTTGTGATCAATTAGTACCTTGAAAAAGCAATGTATTTTGAGGGTAAAGTATAAAATAAGGCCTCTACCTCTAAAAGGCGATGTGTACAAAAAGTTGATTTTGACAAAACTGCATTTTTTTAAATTTGCAACTGCCAGTAGTGCTCGGTGTATAACTATTTTTCGAAATTTTGTAATTTTAGAATTGGACGCCACAAACAGAATATTGTGTATTTCAATGCAAAGTGTGCAGTCGATAAGCTATAATGTTATTGTTTATTGTTTGTAGTATTTGCTTAGCACCTGTTTTGGTTTGGTTGTGTGCGTTTTTGACATGTTAAATGATTGATGCGCATTATACTCAATAGAATGCTTTTCTTTCAAAGCTCAAAATCTTCTAAAGCGGAAGCATTTCGGGGTACAGTTTTAGCTTGGGACAATATGTACCATAATGTGCAGATATCAAACCGTCAAATAAATGGATATAAAAATTTTGGCGTTTCAACTGTCTACTTTGAAAAATATTTTAAGTATTTTTTATTAAAAAACTTTCAGTTAATGATAAAAAAGGTATAAACTGGAAAATGAACAGCACAACCCCCCGCCCAGCACAAAAACACGAGTTGATCATTTATGGATATTTTTTCTTTGCAAAATTGGGTATAATGCGCATCTTCACATATCTGATGTGTGATCTCGATTTGTATATGTTTGTTGGACTCTGATATAACAAAATTAGAATAAATTTATTAGCTGAGTTGTTGCATTCGGTCCCCCACTATCTATGGTAACGGCCACCTCACCACTTTCCTGGTGCACTATCGCACACATTATCAATGCTAGATTTGGCTCAAAGCCAACAGAAAAAATCACCAACAAAGGGAATATGTCTGTATCCGGTGTCTGCCCCGTGTGCCAACAGCACTGCGATGAGCTGCGCGAGCACATGGTCAGTGCGGACCACTTCTGGTGCCACTCCCAGAGCCTGTAAAATGCCCTATCAAATGTAAAATGTGATGCAAAATGTCGAAAGTCATGTAAAATTCCCTAAAAAATGGAAAAAGTAAAATGTCGTGTAAAATGGCAAATGTTTGTCACTTTCCAAGACATTTTACATGACTTTTTACATTTCACATTTGACAGTGCATTCTACAGTGTCTGGGAGTGCCCTCTGGTTGGACAAATTGCTGCAGCACGTGGTCGTCCGCTTTTCGAATGACCACGTGCCCGACCCGTCGTGCGCGGGCGTGGTCAATATGACGCTGGTCAATGGCGGCCGCGTGGTCGATTGTGTTGTCTGTGGGTGGGCTATTCTGACTCTCCTACTGGTGTACTTTTTGTTTGGTAGCGTGCGGGACGTTTGACGATCGAAGTATTTGTACACTGTTCAGTTTTGTAATTGATTTTTAGATTTGGTAATCACAAGTAGGGTTGGAAAAAAAAACGTTTTTTTTAACTCGATGTTTTTTATTAAAAAAAACGTTGTTTTTTTAAAAACGTTTTTTTTTAAATAAAAAACGTTTTTTTTTTAAAAGCTCCCAGATATGACCTTGTGTCAACATATATAGGTAAATATATCAGACAGTGGCAATACTTTGTGATGTTATATATGACCATATAATGGCTGTGGAGCCATGGGATAGCATTATAAGTGGTGATTTGTGTCAAAAATATCCATTTTTCGTCGACATATCGTTCGTATATCGCCTTATAGTCGAATGTTTGTGATTCAGGTAAAGTTTGGCATGGAATAGTGATCAAACAAAGTTATAAAAGGAGATTGTTACTTTGGGAGTGAAGTTACACACTGTGGAGGTACATGGAAGCACATTACCTCAAGATTATATAGTACAGCAACGTATGACGGCTTATTAACCCATGGTAGCACATAGAAATGGATAATTTGATACTAAAAATGCCACAAAACCAATGAAAACAACCACCAATGTCAATTTGTGTGTGAAATTGCGCGCTTGCGCGCAAAAATTTTGCAAAATACCTAGTGCTTAGTACTAAAAATTTCGGCCGATGTTTAATAAAAAAAAACATTTCGGACGTCATGTTTAAAAAAAAAAACGTTAAAAAAAACGTTTAAAAAAAAACATCGGCCAACCCTAATCATAAGTGGTCATTACCCAAAATTCACATGTTTTCGATAAAATGCAAATCCTTTAAAGCGAACAAAGACTGCACTGGCTTCCACAAAGTTCGGTGTATTGTTTCTGTAGCGAACACGGACTCGTTTAATCGTTTTCTTCTGGACCCATCAGCAAATTTTTTCCATGCACTTGTTGGTGGGAATGTGACAAAACAATTCGTTCCGCATTCCACCAATCACATTTTCTCTGATCCACGGCTACCCTCACAGCCAGCACGACCTCACCGTGGTGTCCTTCATGGACCACGTCCTGTCTTCGGAGCACATCCGCGCCATGGCCGCCCTGTGCGCGCCGCCCGTCTACGCGTGCGTGCTGTGCCGCGTGTATTGCGGCAGCGACTTGCACAAGTGGAACGCCCACGTCATTTCCGGGGAGTGTAGCGCTACTAAGGGGGTTCCAGGGGGAGAGGGGAGGGAAAAAAGTGTGAAGGTTGAAGTGAAAGGGGAGCGGGGAGTGAAGGAGAAGCAGCAAATGACTGGGGAACAGCAAATTAAGGAAAAAGAGCAATTAAAGGGGAAGCAACAAGTGAATGGTGGCTTGGTAGAGGTTAAGATGGAAATTGCGGCTGAAAATGCACAGGAGGTTCAAATGCCTGCACTAGTGACTCCTGGAAACGGTCTGTTTCTCTGTGAACACCGGTTTGGCATGATCATACCTAGGGTTCAAAGGGGATTGACTTCTTGGGATCGGTATCGGGATTGGCTTTTTAAGATTTCGGGATCGGGATCGAGTCCACAAAATCCCGATTTTTCGGGAGTCGGATCGGGATCCCGTTTGAACCCTAATCACACCTTTGTCCGCACTCCGACTTCATTTTGCAGCACCGAAGAAACGAATGAAAAAGAAGGCTAAAATGAAAGCTATCAAGGATCAAATGGACAAAAATAGCACATTAATACACGTCTCAGTCGTGGGCACCAGTAAACGTTTGGAACTGAAACATCTCATTGCGGCCACACGCCGCCATGGCAGGACACCGCGACTTTTGGAAGTAAAATTCACACAGTGCAGAGGACATGCACTAATGAGATTCTCGTCAAAGAGTGACGCGCAACTTGGGATGATGCGGGTTCGTGTTGGATGTAGGGTGTCAAAAATGCTTTTTCCAATACATCTCATAGTATGGATAAATAAATAGGGGGTGTCACAACAGGGGCAAAGTTTTAGGGGTGATTGCCGGTTTTTTGTGCTCCTTTACAAATTTTTAGCTATTTTTCACACATCGTTTGTGATGTCTGCTTTTTTACGCTTTCTAGAATTCGAAATCACCCATCCAGTCCTCAAAAAACGTTTAATTTTCCATCCCTTTCATCATATTACAAACTCACTCGTCATGCAGCTGATAAGGGATATGTGGAGCGACGGTATTCCCGGTGGTGCGAAAATCTATGCTACGCAAAATTTGGGGAACTGGCACGCTGCCAGCAAGGCGCAGCACGTGACGGTGGAGAGCGAAGCCGACCTCGCAGGCGCTGCCGTCGTAAAGTTGAGCGACATGACGCCCATTGACAATCCCATGTTAGAATTCTTCATACAGAGAAGCGACAAAAGTGTTGGTTCTTTGCATAAATACAAATTACCGTACTTACTGGAATTAACTCCGCCCCCGAATTGACGCCACTCGAAACTGAACGACCTGGGGAAATAATAACCCCCCTTTGGAATACCCCCCGCTTTGAATGAGGTACATCATGTATGCAATGTACATGATGTTTCAATTGCTGCCAATTTGCGTAGCAGTTGCACTAATTCTTATTTGTGTTCGATGTATACCTATATATGTCCACTAGGGATCGCCAAAAATGTTTTTAACGGCCCTGTTTTTTTTTAAACAACATTTCTTTTAAAAATAAAACGGGTTTTTTAAAAGCTCCCAAATATGGTTATGGGTCAACATATACCGGTATATCAGACAATTGCCAGTACTTCGTGATGCAAAATAAAGCCAAATAATGGCTGTGGAGCCATGGGATAGCACTATAAGTGGTTATTTCTGTCAAAAATATCCATTTTTTGTCGACTTGTTACGTGTCAAATGTTCATGACTTCAAGTGAAGTTTTGCATAGAATAGTGCTTGAAAAAGGTTATAAGCGAAGGCTAATACATTGACAGTGATGTTTCACACTGTAGAAATATATGGGAGCTAGGGATGGCACGTGTGTTTTTGACGATCTTTAAAAAAAACATTTTTTGGTCATCCCTAGTGGGAGTGCATTGGCTGGATATTATATACTACACTAACATATCACGTCTTATTATTACACAATCTCATGAACAAATGGCAGCTTTCATACTAAAAATGCCCCAAATTCATACTGTTTCGATGTCTATGTTTTTTTAAATTTAAAACATACATTTTTTTTTAAAAAGGATGGTTAAAAGAAACATCGACCATCCCTTATTTCCAGGGACGTACGCAGGATTTTTGAGCGGGGGGGGGGGCGGATGCCCCCCCCCCCTAAAATTTGGCCCTATAGTAAAGGAATGGAGCTATGGCGCTGGCGCCATTTGTAGGCGCCAGCGCCATGGCAGTATTGGCGTTAGCGCTAGCGCTAACGTATACTATATAGGTATCTATTAAGACCTATATATAGTTGGTATGATCACGTTGGGCACTTTTATAATGCTGTTTGAACTCCTGAAATTATACATTAAACAACAGGGGTAGGGTTTGCGCGCTTGCGCGCCAAAAATTTTCAAAGTACCTACAAAATCGCTTTACAAAAGTGCCAGTCCTGGCAAATTTTTATGACCGGCCCGGGAACGGGGGGGGCGGCCGCCCCCCCGCCCCCCCCCCTGCGAACGTCCTTGCTAATTTCCACATATCCTATTTTGTCACAATTATTACCAGTTTCGGGATGTAAAAGTCTATTATTTACTATGGTCCATCACGAAATTTTCTGACGAAATAACAGATTAACCCTTGAATAAGCCCCTCTAATTACCCCCCGTCTCAAAATTTGCTGGCGAAATAGTAAACACCCTGGGCAGGGTTGGCAAAAAATCAATTTTTTTGAACACCTTGATTTTAAAAAAATTGATAAAAAAAAAATTAAAATCAGATTTTTTTCAATCGTCCAAAATGGGGGTATAGAGAAAAATATGTGTGTGTTACGTTTCAGACAATATATTGTTATGTCTATTGTGGTCAAATTATGACTGTGGAGTCATGCAGGGCCGTATCCAGGGGGGGGGCGGGGGGGCTGCAGCCCCCCCCTCCCAGGGCGAGACCAGAAAGTGACCAGAAAATGCGACTTTCTCAACGTCAGCGTCAAAAATTTTGCGCGCAAGCGCGCATTCTTCACCAGATATAAGGTATTATCATCAGATTTGCTCCATGTGGCCTCAAATCATTAAAAATGTTGTGCTTTTTGCTGTTTTGTATGTATATTTACATATATTTACAGCGTTCCATGGCGCTGACGCCAACGCCAATGGCGCCAGCGCCATGGCGCCATTCCGCCACTATGTAGCTAAAATTTTAGGGGGGGGGGGGCTGAGCCCCCCCCCCTCGCCGGGCTCCGTAAACAAGCAGCCCCCCCCCGCTCAAAAATCCTGGATACGTCCCTGGAGTCATGGAATAACATTATAAGCACTGATTTATTTCAAAAATAACTATTTTTATGTTGACTTATTACGTTATTGCCTTTTGTCAAGCATTTGTGATTTAAGTGAAGTTCAGCATGGAATAGTGCTTTAATGAGGTTGTAAGAGAAGGCTAATACATCGACAGTGGTGTTAAACACTGTAGAAGTATGTGGGAGCACATTGATTGGATATTATATACTACACTAGCATATATATCACGGCAGGGGTCTCGAATGGGGGGGGGTTGGGGGGGGGGGGTTACCCCCCCCCCAAACCGCCTAGCTATCTATCTATCCCGGAGGCCGCTCAGCTATCTATCTATCCCGGGGGCAAAATTTTGGGCTACTACCCCCTAAACCCCCCCCAAATCGCTCAGCTATCTACCTATCTGGAGCGATTTTTCAGAAACTATACCCCAATTTTCGCTCAAAATCGCTATTTTTCATACCTATATATAGATTTTCACCTCCAAAATCACTGGTTCATGCGTCTAACTGCCTATTTTCAGCTATTTTAAGTACTATATGCTCTTGTATTTATACCCATTTTGAGCTATTTTACACCTACTTTTAGCGATTTTTCTCCCTTTTCTTCCTTCTATGCCCCGAAAAAGCCTATATATCGAACC
>OZ038454.1:9366625-9397096 GCA_964036195.1 Sphaerolaimus hirsutus | reverse complement strand
ACGCTGAAGAAGTATGTGGGAGCACATTGGCTGGATATTATATACTACACTAACATATCACGGCTTATTATTACACAATAGAATGAACAAATGGTCGCTTTCATACTAAAAACGCCGAAAACCAATGAAAACAACCACCAATGGTAATGTGTATGTGAAATTGCGCTCAAATATCATCGGAGGCTGTTTTCATAATGTTGACTCACTTTCTCGCCAACAGTTGTACGTAACCCATGCAGCACGATCGCCTCATCGAGTTGTCCAACCGCACGGCATCCAATATATCCATGCCGCATGTGGTTCCATCGGCTGGTTTGTTCGTCTGCCGCTTGTGCATGTGGCCCGTGATCGATCCTCAATGTCAGGGCAAGAGACACGAGCAGCACGTCAGCAATGATGCAGAATTTTGGTTGCAAGTGTTGCTCAAGAATGGATTTATTGATAGCGGTTCGTTTTGAAACCGTGCATATCAATCGCCCCTAGGCCATGTGAAACTACCCCGTGTGAAGTATTTAGTGTTAGAAATTTCTATGTTAAATTAAAAATACAGTGAGCGGTAGATGTCCAACGGGTATAGATGTCTAGTGGGACTAGGAGCAATGTCATATCGAATGTTCAATGGCGCAGTGTCGTCGCCGTCGAGTGTGCACTGCATGATGAGCGTGTTGGCTGACAAGTCAATGCAGTGCCGCGCGTGCGATCTGCATTTGGCTGGACCCACGGATGCTATCGCTCACCAGATGACTGCTAAACATGTCCACAGGCTCGGGGCTAGTATTTGGAGGGATACTAGCTTCTCGCAGCCGCTCGCTTGTTGCAGGGTGCGTTTTTGTACAATTTATGTACTGCGGTGTTTGACTAAATTTCTATCCCATAAAAAATGGCTAAAGCTCACAAAAAGCTACAGCGAAGCATGTAAATGTGATTTTGAATGCAGAAAAGTATAACATAGTGATAAAGATAACTTAACCTGTGATGCTGTTCCAGGATTTTGAGATTCCACTGAGTCATGTTCAGCAGAAATTTGAATGTATCGGTGTCGCAGATCTGCCGTTGCGTGTACGGCCGCGGTTTGAGCATCGATTTGCTGCAGCGACACGGCCGCGCCTCGACGCACCTACAAATGAATAGCGCCGTTGAAGAGCTGTCTAGCAGGTTTATCAAGATCAATCGCATCCAAGGTACAGGCAAGAAGTCTAAGAGGATGACAGTGGCCATGCGCGAGCTGGTCGCACAGCATGATGTGTTACTGACAACATGTCTACAGGGTGCAGTTGAGCATTTTAATCGCACAGTCAGTTGTCGGCTCGAACATTGGCGCCACACACGCTGGATGTCAACGTAATTGTGGTGAATTATTTGATTCAAATTTTCTACCTGATAGAGCATAGTTAATGTTATATCATGACATTTAATTTTCATTGTTTCTGTTAAGTTCTGTTATTTGATTGACATTCAGTTGACACAAATTTTCGATCTCAACTAGCGTGTGTGGATCCAATGGGGATGTTCACATTTACATAGACTTTTTATGTGCATTTTTTTATCCGCAGTACGAAAGTTCTATGGTGGCACCAGTGCAAGATGTCGTCTCCAATAATTCCGATGTTCCCGCCCCATGCCTTTCGAGTTCCAGTGGATTCCACAGCTTTACTTCCACACCAGACGATTTCTTTGGCAAACGGCCAACAATTCTGTGTGAAGATTCTTGTGGGAACGGTGATGATGTTCGTGCCGTTGCGGTTGTGCACAGCGACAGCATTAAGTCGAGTTTTTGGAGTCGGCCCCAGTGTGCGAATCGAGTTGAGAGGGATGATACTTGAAAGGGATGTGCATCAGAATATGTTGTGGCTACACACAACCGTTTAATTTACGGTTAAAATTTTGGAAACTGATAAATCTGTCTTAAATACACGTTGTGTTTGTTAAAATGTATTTTTTCGATATATGTAGTAAACAGTGGTTGATGAACTCCCCATTCCGGAACTAAAATGCCGCCGAAGCTTCAACTTTATTAGTTTCCTAAATTTCGACAACTAGTGAGGGTTTGGTTTCCAATTGCTGCAAATTTTGCGGGTAGTGTTTTCGTTTGTTATTTTTTCTTTGTATGTTCCTTCACTTCGTTTTCCACTGCGTTGCAATGCATTTAGATGTGTACTAGTTTTGCGGTATTCTACATTACACATTTTTTTGTGTGACTTCTCATTCCTGTTTGAGGCGAGTGCCAAAGTTACATTTATGCTCGCCTGAGATTTTTTTTCAAACTGATACATATACAGTTTTTAAATGCCCGAGCAATACATAAATCTACAATAAACTTTATGAAATCGGCAATTTGCAGTTTTATGAATTTACATCACCCTATCAGTAATTACGTCTGTCGTTGTCCATGTTCGACAACATCATATCTTCGCTTGTTAGTTTCCACACTGCTTACCAAAAAAGGCCCTCACAAAAGTCAGATCTCTCACATCAGCGAAATGGCGGCTGGGTGGTGCCAATCATGCTACATGCCCTTTATGGACAGACTGGCACATTGCCAAAATGAAGATCACTTTTGGCTGGACGCCATGTTGACTTATGGGGTTGTCAGGCATTCGGCGGCTGTAGAAAGTGGCAAAAAATGTGCGGGCGTGGTCGATGTCAACGACATGGCCCCCAATGCCGTGAGGAAAGTCGATTGCGTCTTGTGCGAGTAAGTTGGGCTTTTTCACCTTTTTGAGGGTTTTTGTTCGTGTTCTTGGAATTTTTCAAGATTTAAAATTCCAATTAAATCTATCTGACCGGGCTGGGTTTTCGATGCAATTGGCAGAGCGCAAAAACTGTCTGAATGCTAAAAGAAATTTCGAGTGTGCCATGCCACTTGACACTTTTCTCTACTCATCTACTCGCTTAATTTCAGACCCCTCTCCACCCACAGACAATCAAACATGACCGTTCGACATTTCGTCTCTCACATTCTATCGGACAAGCACCTGGAAGCGGTGGCCCGCAGTCAAATGCGGCCATTTTTTGCCTGCTTGTCGTGTCGCCTGGCTTTTGGCAGTGACATTGCATCCAAAAACAGACATGTGGCTTCTGGACAGTGCAAAGCCCAAGCTCCAGTGCAGGCAGCTGCGCAAGCAGCCGGGCAAGCTGATGATGAGGTTGATCGGACTTGTGTGTTTGGGCTCAGTTTTTTGTTGTGAAGTATGATTGGCATTTCAATGGTCTCGGGAGATTTATATTTAAAAGTATGAAAATCTTGTATTTATATTTATATATATTTTTCAAGGTTTTTCCAAAGAGATTTAATTTTTTTTTTCACGATAAGAAAAATATTTCATTTATATTTATTTGGCTCCACGTTTTTCAGAGATACTTAATTGTATTTTATTTTTGAGTTATAATATTAAATTAAATTTTCTCAAAATCATCCATTTGTTTAGAACGCTGTCTGCGATTTTGTTATGATAAGTCATATATTTTTTCTATCAGTCGCCGTCGAGCTGACGGCCAGCGACCAGACGCCTGGAAATTTGGACGCGAATGCAATTTACGAGGCCTGTCGTCAGGCGGACATTAATCTGCGCGGCGCCATAATTCTATCGCAGGACAAAAGAACTGCCCTGTTGCATTGCGACTCGCGCGCAGCCACCAGGGCCATTGTCAAAAAGGTTCGAAAAAGTTGAACTGGTGCCAGTTCCGCAAGTGGAGAAGTAATGAGTGAAATGGAAAGTGACAAGTGAAATGGAAGTGAAAAGTGAAATGAAAAAGTTTTTTAATATTGTAACATTTTAAATTCCAAAGTTTCCCACTAAATCATTATTATCGTCATCAGAAACACCAATGCTTTTTAAGTCAAAAATCATCCTTTACGTTTATTATTAAAATTTTTTCACTTCTCATTTCACTTCACTTTCACCCCACTTTTCACTTCTCCTCTTGCGGAATTCGCACCTGGTTTTCAAAAGATAATCCATACTCAAATTTCCGATAATCGCAGTTGAACGATAACGTTATCAGCGGGATCGCCGTGCAAGCGACTCGCAACGTTACAGACTGGCACAAATACAAGGGGTGCAGCAATAGTGCGGACACGGCCCCAAAACCACAAAGTGCCCAATTCGCTTCCGACAGTGCAGATCTGCGAGACACTTCGCTGACTAGTCCATTCAGGCATCCCGCTCACAGTGGTCCTGGTCGCGTAACTGGCACCACGCTGGCACAGAGCCACCTCTCAAACATTTTGGGGCCACCGCCTCCTCCCCCGCCCGGCTCACCTCCAGCGACCATGGATATGACTGTTTGGTTTTTATTTGTTGTAAATACTGTATTTCCTCGAAATACTCCCAGGGTGTTGATTTTTTCAGAGTGGAAATTTTGAGGGGTATTTCTAGGGGGGGGGGGGTTATGTCGTCAGAAATTCATCGTGAAATCCAAACTAAAGAATTTACACTTTACATACCCAAAACCGGTAATAAGCGTGACGAAATGGGGTATTATAGGGTCTCTACACAAATCAGCGAATAAGTATCTGCGATGCACACTGTCGTGTCATCAATAAATACAGCATGTACGTTGGATACATGATGTACATCATTCCAAACGGGAGGTATTTCGATGGGGGTTATTTTTGCCTCAGCTCGAAAACACCTGGGGGTATTTCGAGGGGGGTTAATTCAAGGGTTTTTTCGAGGAAATACGGTATTTTTAATTTCAAATCATCTCAAAGTAATTTCGTGTTGTTTTTCGCGCAGTCTCCGTTCCGCCCCGGTCCGTCAAATTCCGGCCCGAAACCGGTGAATAAACGCAATGTTCAAATACTCGTAAAAACCATGGGCGGAGGGTTGTTGGAATTGAATAATTTGACGAGAAATCTCATTAAATACGCCACAGTTCAGAGTGTGGTGTTGAGTGCTGATAAGAAAATGGCTCTGGTAAATGTGGGCAGCCAGCGAGAAGCTGACTTGGCTTGTATCATGGTTCGTTGGTTGATGAATTTGTTGATTGAAAAGATCGTCTGTGTCGAGTTTTCGAGAGTGGGGTATGGTCAAGTAGTTTTGAGTTTTCAGGGTCGGGATTTGTGTCTCGGGATCGAGACCGGGATTGGCATTTTTCGGGATCGGGATTTTGGGAAAATCGCTTATTTATGGTTTTTCTTTAGTTTGTTATAAAAAATGGTCTAAAAACACATTTGGGTGCCAGAATAGTAGTATAAAGTGGAAACTGAAGGTTTCCGTTCACATTTTTTAGTGCAAAAATGGCATCCGGGATCGGGTTTATTCAATTTTTTTCTGGATCTGGATTTTAAAATTTCTGGAACGGTGTCGGGTTTCGGGATCGGAATCCCGATTGAACCCTCAAGGATCAAGGAATAAAAGTGTATTTTTTGTGAGTTGGGCTGAGTGTAAACCCCCAGAAATGGCCCAAACACCTTTCAGCTGAAAAAGTTTGATCTCAGCAATGGTACAAAGATTACTGCAAGCACGAATATAAAAGATTGGAGTTACTATACCCCGGCAAAACCAACGGTGACACCAACCGTAACGAGTCCTGGGAATATCGTCGAGCGCTTAACTGCTGGTGGGATTGGTTCGAATGACGACATAGCGGTATGTT
The DNA here is from genome assembly GCA_964036195.1 of Sphaerolaimus hirsutus. Lineage (NCBI taxonomy): Eukaryota > Metazoa > Nematoda > Chromadorea > Monhysterida > Sphaerolaimidae > Sphaerolaimus > Sphaerolaimus hirsutus. The sequence continues at coordinate 9,391,495 of OZ038454.1, read as the reverse complement.
TCTTCATGGTAAATAAGATTTCTGCTCCCATAGAACGAATAAATCTTTCAGCTAATTAGTGGCGAAGTTTATGAACAATTAAGTTGACATTTATTAGGTGGTATTTGAGGGACGGTCGCGCACAATGTAATGTGATGTATAATGTCACACTCGTACACATTTGTCGCGTCTACTTGTTAAGTCGATAGGTAACTCAAAAAACGATTTTGGGTGAAATGGCGATTTATAAGTTTCATTTCGTTTCAAACTTCATTTCCGTTGTTACACATGGGCCCACACACACTAGTTGACATTGCAAATTTTATGTCAACCGAATGTCAGCTAACTAAGACAAATATTCTTAATGCACCACACTTAACAGAAACAATGAAAATTAAATGTCACAATATAAAATTTACTATAATTAACCAAAATAAACGGTTGAATTTAGTCGACACGAATTTCGATGTCAACTAGGGTGGCAGAATTTACCGTACCGTACCGTACCGCATTTTTGGAAAATTTACCGTACCGTACCGTACCGTTTACCGCACTTTTAGAAATTTACCGTACTGTACCGCGTACCGCATTTTTCGAAATTTACCGTACCGTACCGCGTACCGCACTCATTTACCGCAAAAATTGCGGTAAATTTTACTCGGATTGACCTTAAATTGTTGAATTTATTCATGACAGTTAGTGTTGTATTCTGCAATTTTTTGCGCGCAAGCGCGCAAATTTCACATGGGGGTTGCGGTGTCACTGAAGTTGCATTCATGCCTTATTGTCTATTTTCAGCTATTTTTGTGCTATAGTTACTGATATACCTATTTTCAACTATTCTTCACCTACTTTTAGCAATTTTTCACCCACTCTTAGCAATTTTTCTCCATTTTTATCCTTCTACACCTTGAAAAATTCTATATATTGAGCCCCTGCATTGCAGGTAATGTAATTTTCTGTCATCATACTGTTATTGTGTTCTCAAGTCCATTATCAAATTGTGTAATTAAATTTGGTGTCAATTAATGAAGTAAAAATTATCTGTAGTCGATAGTTTATACATTTCTGACAATCGAAAATTTACCGTACCGTACCGTACCGCGTACCGCACTTTTGGGATTTACCGTACCATACCGTTTACCGCAAAATTGAAGATTTACCGTACCGTACCGTTTACCGCACAATGGGGAATTTACCGTACCGTACGGTTTACCGCAAGGCCGTACCGTCTGCCACCCTAATGTCAACTGTGTGTGTTTTTGTGTGTGTGTGTGGGCCCATCTCTGCATTCATACGTGACTCACACGTTACAGTGAGCACCATGCCCCATAACCACAGGTAAAACGAGGCGCCTCCCTAGCCATCAACTCCTGCCTGGGCCACGTGGGCACGTCCGGCCAGTGGCGCATTTGCCGCGTCTGCTTGCTGCCCGTGTTCGACCCCAAGAACAAGACGCACGCTGCGCACGTGAAGGCCGATGATGATTTCTGGCTGCAGAATTTGGTGGAGGCGGGCATGATGCAGAGTGGTTGGTGGGAGGATCGTTTATTCTTGGTTGTCACATCTGGATGTCAACTGGTCCAACAGTTTTTCAAAAAATTTAGTTTATGGGCTGCAAAACCGTGTTCAAATGCACATGGCAATATACATTACTCTCTGACTTTGCCGCACATGCACTCGAAAATTGTCCTGCAGCCTAAATTAAACTAAAATCCAGTTGACACTGAAACAGTTAACATCCAGCGTGTGTGGCGCCAATCACACACCACCCACTCAACACAGCATCCAACCCGTCGCCCGACAACTACCTGTTCTCCCTGTACACGCCCGACAAGCCAACCGCGTCCGCCCAGCGCTCTGGGGGGCCGGAATTCTGGATGCACTGTCGCGCGTGCGATGTGAGACAGAGAAGGCCGGCGAGCATGGTAGCCCATCAGATGAATGAGGTGCACGTGGAGAAAATACAGCAATGGCCGTGGTCAAGTGATCCCGCTACGAGGGTTTTGGCCGCTTGTAAGGTTGGTGGGATTGATCTTTAACTTGCTAAATCTGAATTTAAGAAGGTAAACAGCCACATTTTAGTTGTGATTCGGTTTTTGTATTATTGCATGAAACGCCAGCTGCAATAAAATGATCTTTGCATTTCAAGTCATATTTGGGGCTTTAGTTCATTGGTATTATGATAATTAAGTGTCAAAGCTTGATTTTTGCATGCTTTAAGGTAATAATTGACCGCATAATATGCCTACAAAACCTCGTCATTTATGTTCACAAGTATTTATAGCACATCAATAATATCCCACTTTTCGGTTCATCTTTTAAAATTTAATTTAGATTCTATTATATCAACAAAAATTCAAATGTGACATCAAAGCAAAAATTCTTATAAACTAAGGCTATCACTACTAGGGTTCAAACGGGACCGCGGTACCGGTACCTTGTTCGGCAAATCCCAGTCCCGGTCCCGACCCCCCAGTCCCGGTCCCGGTCCCGACAATTGGAAAAAGCCAGTCCCGGTCCCGACCCCCCAGTCCCGGTCCCGGTCCCGACCCCCCAGTCCCGGTCCCGGTCCGAAAAACTGGTCCCGTTTGAACCCTAATCACTACCCCCCGCAGCTGTGCCGGGTGATAATCGGACGAGGCACCGATTCTGGCGCGGCCGAGCGCCACTGCAACGACGCCCAGCACCAGTCGATCACCGCCGCCGTGGCTGACGTCACCGCCCAAGTGAAGGAGTTCGGCGAGCAGGCGAAAAAGTCTAAGGCCGAGCAGAAACTTCGCGATGCCGAGGCTGCCAAGGCTGCCAAAGCGGCGGGTAAACCTGCTCCGAAGAAGGTTTGTGGGCGGCGCGCGTTTTTTGATGTTGTTTGGCTGAAGTGGTTGAATTTGAAAAAATATTTGTGTGTTTGTGGGAAGGTGTTTTTTTTAAAGAAAATCGCGTTCTTTTGGAGATCCACTTTTTGAGGATTTAGCGGATGTCATATAACTGCCGACAGAAACCGTGGCATTTATTCTGCTTATTCTGGCCATATATTACCAGTAGAGTCATGCAAAAGCAAGACAAAAATTATTTCTCATAGAATCCAAGAAAAATCCCCTGCGAACCCTTCGCCAACCTTAAATTGTTTTCAGAAAACTGTTAGCGCCAAGGAAGCTGCCGCAGCCAAAAAGGCAGAGATCTTTAACCAAGGATTGAAGAATGTTCAGGTGTGGGAAACGCAGAACCAACTTCAGGCTTCACAGCCACCCGCGATTAAAAAGCCCACTTCTGCTATATTACCGGTGGGCTATTTTCGGCATAATTCCCCGAAAAACTTTCTAGGAACCTTCCATTCATGTCGCCTGGCGACTCTTACGTCCGCTTCAAGGGTCTCCAAGGGGGCTCCCCAATTTCGCCAGCTATCTATCTATCCTGGAGGCCACTCAGTTATCTATCTATCTCGAGGCAAATATTTTGGCTAGTACCCCCAAGCCCCCCCCCAGAAAATTTTCCAGCTATCTAATCCCTCCAGAGAAGCGATATGCCCCAGCCAGCCCCCGTGAGGGCCAATATGTTGGAGACCCCTGGTCCACTTACTGTATCTTAGATTATTTGTGTCAAAATCGGTCAATTCACAATGAAATTGGAAATCTGCTCACATCACTCAATTAATTCCCGCAGTCTCTGGCCAGCGTACAACCCACTGCTGGCCGGCTGTCAGCTAAAACTTCAACGCAATCGCCAGGTGGACATAAAGCGAACCCCCAAGGACAAGCTCCATCCAGCGGCGGGGTCGACGTGTGCACTAAATGTTGGCACTGGGCCAGAGGGGCTAAAAGTCACACCGAGCACGTTAAGAATGACATGCAGTTCTGGTTGGAACAGCTGGCTATGGATCATGTTGGTCGGTTGTCACTGCGCTCAATGCGCGATGTTTTTTCCTCGTTTTTTTTGGTGCTGTTTAAAAAAATTCACATAGTTGTTGATGATTTCCCACCAATCATTGCTTAAGAAGTGCGCCTTGGACTATTTATTAAATAGCTGAGCCACCGTGTCGTTCGCATTATTTATTTGCTTTTCCGGCCCTGGGTTCGCTAGGCTTTCTGTGATTTCAACCCATTTCCGGTGATCAGTCCACTTATGCAAATTTGCTGACGGCACATTGAAACCACTGTCAGATTTAACAGGTACTGCCGACTTATGGAGCACAATGCTTTTAAGGTATATATATGTTTCTTGCATCTGGTTAAAGAGTTTGTACTGAAAGCCTCAACTGTTCGCTGGATGGGTGTCTGTCTGGGGGCAGTTCCAGACCCTGTCAAGTGCCCTGTAAAATGTCAAATGTAATGCAAAGTGTCAAAAGTCATGGAAAATGCCCGGTAAAGGTCCCACACACTAGTCTACATCGACACCAAATGTGAACTGGTTCCGATTCCAATTCTAAGCTTGCATTTGAACGTCGTTCGTTGGCTTTTCAGCAAACTTTGAATTGGGATCGGAACCAGTTGGCATTTGGTGTCGATGTCAACTAGTGTGTGTGGGGCCAAAATGGCAAACGTACGTTGGCCACTTTACCGGGCATTTTTCATGACTTTTGACACTTTGCATGACATTTTACATTTTACAGGACACTTATCAGTGTCTGGGACTGGCGCTAGTTTGTTGCTTTTTGATCTAATGCCTTATTTCCGACCTCCTCGCGCGTTGATTTCTCGCCAAACATTTGCAATCATCAAAAATCTCTAATGAGATTTTTCTGCATCGGTCTGCTCCTGCTGCTGTATCCTTTATGTGATAATGAATGGGCAGGGAAAATTCCACGATTTTTTAAGGGAAGGGGGTGGAGATTGTATCAGCTTAAACTTTAGCGTACTGACGCAATGACGCAATTTTTAGGCGCTGCGCCGTGGCGCCATATGCGTTGCTACAGTGGCATTGTTACTGACCACGAAAAAATTTCAGAAAAGTTCTGTCTAGGGTTGTCTGTTGTTTTTAAACGTTTTTTATTTAAAAAAACGTTTTTTTTATAAAAAAACATGACGTCCGAAATGTTTTTGTTTTTTTAAACATCGACCGAAATTTTTAGTAGTAAGCACTAGGTATTTTGCAAAATTTTTGCGCGCAAGCGCGCAATTTCACACACAAATTGACATTGGTGGTTGTTTTCATTGGTTTTGTGGCATTTTTAGTATCAAAGTATCCATTTATATATGCTACCATGGGTTAATAAGCCGTCATATGTCGGTGTAGTATACAATATTGAGGTAATGTGCTTCCATGTACCTCCACAGTGTGTAACTTCACTCCCAAAGTAACAACCTCCTTTTATAACCTTGTTTCATCACCATTCCGTGCCAAACTTTACCTGAAGTCACGAACATTCGACTATAAGGCGATCGCGAACTCACGAAATCACGAACGTATCGACAAAAAATGGATATTTTTGACACAAATCACCACTTATTATGCTATCCCATGGCTCAACAGCCATTATATGGTCATATATAACATCACAGAGTATTTATTGCCACTGTCTGATATACCTATATATGTTGACACAAGGTCATATCTGGGAGCTTTGAAAAAAACAACGTTTTTTATTTAAAAAAACGTTTTTTTTATTTAAAAAACATTGAGTTAAAAAAACGGTTTTTTCCAACCCTAGTTCTGTCACTCATGAATGGGGGTGCGGCACAACATTTAAAAATCTCCCCTCATTCCTAATTTTGACCCCGAGTATTTTGTGGATCATGAGAAAGTATTGCTGGGCAATTCTCCAATGCTATGGATGTCCAAAAAATTTGCATAAACTTTCAACAACAAGGATGTGGATGTGCCTTTCAACAAGTTTGCATCAGTGTTCAACAGTCACCATTACAAACTTTTTTCAAAATAGCAACAGAAAGCCTGGCAGTAAATCCTGGTCATTTTAATTATTTTATGACCTGGTAAAAAGCAACGTTTGGGGCGTCATGCTCAAATATGCTTGTGGTATTTTAGGTAGGAACATCAAACATTGAAGCATTGGTTAGACAGCAATTTGAGGCCTCTACTTCCAAAAGTCGACAAGTCCACAAAATGCGATCCACAATTCCAGACCCGTGGTGCGTGTCCAATTTGGCTCTCTTTCTCATGCTTTCCATTAGGCTCCATATGTTGACAATAAAGTGTGGAATTTTCAGCCCCTGCTCTCAACGTATATGTGAAAAATGGGGTGTCCATAAATTTCCATTCGATCAGAGTAAAACTGTTTTTGGGAGGAAAATAGACTTGTCGACTTCTTGCACTAGAGAACATTTTTGTTCCCGGTGAAGGCGACTCTGCCTTATGGGCAATTTATGGACTTGTCGACTTTTAGAAGTAGCTGTCCATGATGGACTTATCACATTTCTTGCTATTTTTTCCCATAAAAAACGAAGGCGAAGGGTGGACTTGTCGACTTTTAGCCCGAAACTAAGTGGACTTGTGGACTTCTTGCCTGAAATTTTTGCATTTTTCCCAAAAAAATGTCAAATTTGGCACTTTGCCATATGGCCATGTGAGGTCCAAAAATTTCTGGCAAATGATAAAAAATGTGCGGAGGTAGTCCCAGATGATGTTTCCGGGCCTAACTCCGAATTTTCAATTTTGTGACTTGTCGACTTTTAGAAGTAGACGCCTCAATTGTGTTCCTGAGATCCATGGTATTCGTCAAAACGCCTGTCTTTTCCAGTTGGAAAATTGCCCCCAACGTTCTAAAGCCCCATAAAGTGTTCCCCCATTGGCGGCCCACGCACTAGTTTACACATGTGTGTCAACTAGTCTGTGTATACTTGGATTTCGGCTTCACGTGTCGCAGAGCGATCTACAATGCACATGCAGCAATGTTGGAAATACAATATTATTGGGAGTGCATTGGAAGATGGCTTGTCGATACGTGAAGCTGAAATCTGAGTTGATACAGACCAGTTGACATATGTGTGTCAACTAGTGTTGGGCCGCCATTATCACATCTTTTTCATGCATCGCAGCATTGACCGGGGCAGTAAAATCTCACGCCGATGATATTATCACAAAGCTTAAACGAAAACGTGCCAAAGCGAGGAGAAAAGTGAAAAAAGGTGAAGGTGAAGAGCACCGAGTGGAATTGAAACTGCAAGATAGGAGGCTTAAACAGTACCTTCTCTGGAAGAATACGCAATACCGCCCCGAGGCGGCAGCTGAACATGGCCAGTGTGCCATCAGTAAGTTTCCATCATAGCATGGTTTCCCCCTAAAAGATAGCCCTAAAGTAAGGGAATGGCGCTGGCGCCATTTGTAGGCACCATCGCGATGGTAATATTGGCGTTGGTGCCTACGCCTACATTTAGGTATATATCTATACCCAAATATATTGTCGTAGGCTAGGTCATGTTGGATAGATTTGTATTGGTTGATTTTTTTCACTAATGTATGGTGTGCGTTTTTCATGGTGATCAGTCGACGTATGCAAGCTTGCTGACGGCACATTGAAACCACTGTCACGTTTAACAGGTGCGGCCGACTTACGGAGCACCATGCTTTTAAGGTGTGAATGTGTTTCTTGCATCTGGTACAAGAATGTGTACTGAAAGCCTTAACTGTTCGCTGGTGCTAGTGCTCTTTATCTGTTTGTTGGTAAATTATCCAATTCCGTGTTTCCGACCTCCTCGCGATTTCTTGCAAAAAATTTGCAATCACCATGCATTTCTGCTGAGATTTTTCTGCATCGGTCTGCTGCTGTATTTTCGATGTGATACTGACTGAGCAGGGACATGGGCGTGACGGGTTGGGGGGCTGCAACCCCCCCTGTTCCCGGGCAGGGACGTAGCCAGGATTTTTGAGCGGGGGGGCGGATTGTATACGGAACCCGGCGAACGGGGGGGCGGCGCCCCCCCCCCTAAAATTTTACCTCCGTAGTAGGGGAATGGCGCCATGGCGCTGGCGCCATTCGTTGGCGCCACGCCGTGGCGCCACTGGCGTTGGCATTGGCGCCAAAACAGCAGTATACAGCCGGATTTTACAGGCATATACTGCGATGTGGACAGAAATTGAGTCCATTTTAACTGCCTTTGAGGGCGCTGAGACTCGTCAACCGAAAATATATGTCGTGAAGGGAACATGCGCGCTCGCGCGCAAAATTTTTTCAAACTGTCGACAAAATCGTCTACTGAAAGTGCCATTTCTGGCACATTTTTTGGTCCGGCCCCTGGCTACGTCCTTGTTCCCGGGGTGAGACATCAAAGACCCCGGGAAATGCGAAATTTGCTATAAATTTTTAAAGCTATGTGTAGGGTTGGAAAAAAACGTTTTTTTTAACTCGATGTTTTTTTTTAAAAAAAAACGTTTTTTTTAAAAGCTCCCAGATATGACCTAGTGTCAACATATATAGGTATATCAGACACTGGCAATACTCTGTGATGTTAAATATGACCATATAAAGGCTGTGGAGCCGTGGGATAGCATTATAAGTGGTGATTTGTGTCAAAAATATCCATTTTTCGTCAACATATCGTTTGTATATCGCCTTATAGTCGAATGTTCGTGACTTCAGGTAAAGTTTGGCACGGAATGGTGATCAAACAAGGTTATAAAAGGAGGTTGTTACTTTGGGAGTGAAGTTACACACTGTGGAGGTACATGGAAGCCCATTACCTCAATATTATATATTACAGCAACATATGTCGGCTTATTCACCCATGGTAGCACATAGAAATGGATGTTCTGATACTAAAAATGCAACAAAACCAATGAAAACAACCACCAATGCCAATTTGTGTGTGAAATTGCGCGCTTGCGCGCAAAAATTTTGCAAAATACCTAGTGCTTAGTACTAAAAATTTCGGCCGATGTTTTTTTTTTAAAAAAAACATTTCGGACGTCATGTTTAAAATAAATAAAAAACGTTTAAAAAAAAACATCGGCCAACCCTAGCTATGTGTGGAAATTTTGCAATGCTTGCAATTTCGCAAATAAATGGAACAAAATACCTTCCAAGTCTCAGTCCCTTAAAGCAATCCCCCAATGGCGATGCGCACACTGGTTTGCACCGTCACTCTGGTGAAAACTGAAATTTAATTCATATTCAAATAAATCAACTCGGTTGAATAATTTAGTTCAATTTAAATTTGGATGCAAATTAACGAAAGTTTACATTTAAAAATTAAAACACGTAGTATACAATCATCGTACACCGGATGGCGACATGTCGCCATTTTAGTTTTCACACGAAGTCACGGTGAAAACTAGTGTGTGTAGGCACATTATCACATCTTTTTCACGCATCGCAGCATTGGCTGCGGCTGTAAAACCTATCATTGATAAAATTGTCACAAAGCTTAAGCGAGAACGTCAAAAAGCGAGGAGAAAAGTTAAATACTGTGGAGGTGAAGAGAATCTAGCGGAATTAAGACTGCAAAGTAAGGGCCTTAAAGAGTACCTGTTCTGGTGCCAATTCCAGACCCAGTAAAAGGCCCTGTAAAATGTCAAATTCCATGCAAAGTGTCAAAAGTCATGGAAAATGCCGTGCAAAATGGTTGCCATTTTGCAGGACATTTTCCATGACTTTTGACACTTTGCATGGCATTTGACGTTTTACAGGGCTTTTTAAAGGGTCTGGAAGTGCCCCCAGGAAGGATACGGAATTCCCCCAGTGGGCAGGTGAAAGTGAGCAGTGTGCCGTCAGTAAGTTTCCATTATGACTGATATCTGTTGGGTTACATCACAATGATATCACTTTTCCTCATTGGCATATGATATTTTCCCTGACTTGATATCAGTAAAAACATAGTACGCCGATTTACGACAACTAAATATTTTAGGTGTCAATTTTACTATGCTGCTTCATACAGTCGACTGACTGCTTTTTTGAAAAATGCTGCATGTAGGGTTGGGACGATATGGGGACTTTCATTCCAAAAGTTAACATATCCAGATTTTTCGATTTTTCAAAATCGCATTTTAAAGTTTGGCGCTGGCCCGGCAGCGCCATGTTTGGGCGACAAAGCTTGCCCTGCACTTTTCAGATATCTCGGACATTAGTCTACAATTTTTGTGTCCCTAAATTTTGTCGGCTGGTAAATATTTTGGGAGTTATGTCATATTTTGTAAACCACCCAAAATAAGATTTGAAAATTTGAACTTGAAATGTAAATAACTTCCTAACGGTGCATCGCAGGGCAAAACCAATTACACCACTGAGAAGCCCTTTTCGAGAAGTACACAAACCTAAATTTTCAGATCTATATTTATACCCGTACTCGATTTATAGAGCAAAATAAATTTGGAAATTCACGTATGCACATTTGGAAATGAAACTTTATTTTGTATGGGAAATCCGGCCGGCTCTTCGCGAGCGATCCGGAGCACGCGTGCACTTTTGGAAATGAAACTATTTTTTGGATATGTGCACTTATGAAATGAAACTCCGGTGGTCCGACATGGATATGTGCACTTACGAAATGAAAGTTCTGTTTTTCATAGGGGATCTGAGATGGATATGTGCACTTTCGATATGAAAATTGTGATTTTTCTGAAAAACGGTACCACTGTATCTCGGAAACGAAATGGACTATAACACTGATTTTTTTACCAAAATGGGCAGAATTATACGTGGATGTCGAATCCACAGCTAACTCGATTTTTCTGGATTTGGCGCTTGTGAAATTTTGGAACGGAAGTCCCCACATATCGTATCGAATATCGGATATCAACCATTTTTTCATATCGAATATCGTTTATCGATATCGAAAATTTTAAAAAAATATCGAATATCGACCATTTTATCTCGATATTTTCGATATTGCAGTGCTTTGTGATGTCACACAAACCAAAAAAGGGCTGTGGGGCAATGTGATAGCATTAGAAGTGGTTATATATGCCAAAAATCGCTTTTGTGAAATGGTCATGACTTAAAGTGATGTTAGGAGTAGCATAGTGCTAAAATAAGGTTACAAGACAAAATTAATAAATTGAGATTGATGTTTCAGACTGGATGTATGTGGAAATTATATTTACACTAACATATTACGGCTCATTTTTACATGGTAGCCATCATAAATGGAAGCTTTGGCACTCAAAGAATGCCATAAAACCAATGAAAACAACTACCAATGTCAATTTGTATATGAAGTGGAATGCTTGCATGTAAAAAAATCTGCTGCATGTCTGCTGATAAGGTTTTGTCCAATATAATTTGATTAATCATATTTTGTACTTCATTTTCTCCATTTCACTGTTGTGAGTCTCATTCAAAGTAATCATCACTCATGTTTGTGACTAGGGTGTCAAATTTCCGTTTTCCGTTTTCCGTTTCCGTTTTCCGCAGGGAAATTTTTTCCGTTTTCCGTTCCGTTTTCTGGCTGCTAAAATTTTTTTTCCGTTTTCCGTTCCGTTTTCCGGCCACTTTTTTTTCCGTTTCCGTTTTTCCGGCTCATTTTCCGTTTTCTGGCTAAATTTTCCGTTTTTCCGCCTTTTTTCCGTTTTCCGGCTCAATTTCCAGTTTTTACAGATTTTTTCCGTTTTCCGCCTCAATTTTCTCTCTTTCCGCCACATTTGACCTTTTTCTGGCTCAAATGTCTGTTTTCTGTTCCAGCTGAACTGGTAAACATTCATGCATATTGTCAATTATGTAAATTTTTTATGTTTCCAGCAAAATTTCTGCAAATTTTTTCGACTTCCAGCAAAATTTCAGAAAATTTTATCTCTTTTCTGGCAAAATTTCAGCAAATTTTTCCATTTCCATGCTAATTTCATTTTTCCGTTTCCGTTTTTCCGGCCCCTTTTTCCGTTTTCCGGCCACTGAAATTTTTTTTCCGTTTCCGTTTCCGTTTTCCGCCAAGTGCAAATTTTTTTCCGTTTTCCGTTCCGTTTTCCGGCCGCTGAAATTTTTTTTCCGTTTCCGTTTCCGTTTTCCGTAAAAAAAATTTGTTGACACCCTATTTGTGACCAAATGACATTACAATATGCCACTTGAGATGTGCCCTGCTATACTGAAAGCAAAATATTGAACTTTCGAAAATATTGAAATATCGAAAATATAGACTAGGGTTGGCCGATGGTTTTTTTTAAACGTTTTTTTTTAAACGTTTTTTAAAAAAAAACATGACATCCGAAATGTTTTTTTTTCAAAAAAAAAACATCGGCCGAAATTTTTAGTACTAAACACTAGGTATTTTGCAAAATTTTTGCGCGCAAGCGCGTAATTGCACACACAAATTGACATTGGTGGTTGTTTTCATTGGTTTTGTTGCATTTTTAGTATCAAAACATCCATTTCTATGTGCTACCATGAGTGAATAAGCCGACATATGTTGCTGTAATATATAATATTGAGGTAATGTGCTTCCATGTACCTCCACAGTGTGTAACTTCACTCCCAAAGTAACAACCTCCTTTTATAACCTTGTTTGATCACCATTCCGTGCCAAACTTTACCTGAAGTCACGAACATTCAACTATAAGGCGATATACGAACGATGTGTCGATGAAAAATGGATATTTTTGACACAAATCACCACTTATAATGCTATCCCATGGCTCCACAGCCATTATATGGTCATATTTAACATCACAGAGTATTGCCAGTGTCTGATATACCTATATATGTTGACACTAGGTCATATCTGGGAGCTTTAAAAAAACAACGTTTTTTTATAAAAAAACATCGAGTTAAAAAAAAAAGATTTTTTTCCAACCCTAATATCGACCATTGTTTCATATCGAATATCGATATCGAATATCGAGGGTCCATATCGTATCGATATTGAATATTGTGTTTCAGAAAAAATATCGAATAGCGATATCGAAAAGTCATCGTCCCAACCCTAGCTGCATGTATTGAACTTATTGCAAGTTTTATTCTGTATTGTAATAACGCGACAAAAATATATTGTACCGTATTGTACCCCCTGGGGGATTATTATTTCGTCAGACTTTTTTGAGGGTGGATTATTCGAGGGGGGAATTATTCAAGGGGGGGGGGAATTATTATTCCGTCAAAATGTTCAAGCATTTTTCTATCAATTCATTTTGCAAAATATGCTTTATTAACAAGATAATATGCCATTTTTGTTCAAATTGCACACAACACATTTATCAAATGCCTAAAATTCATATTCAACAGAATCAGCGTCAGCGAACATTCATTCTGTACAATGTGTACACACAACATACGCATGTAAATATTTACCTATGTTCTGTTTTATGTTCATATGTGGGGGAATTATTCAAAGGGGGACTATTCAAGCAAATACGGTAATTACCGTATTTCCTCGTGATACACCCCCTCGAAATACCCCCCCTTTCAAATGGCCACTATGAATTAATAAACCCCCCTCGAAATACCCCCCCCCCTCGTTTTACCGCCCTCAAAATTTGCACTATAAAAAAATAAACCCCCAGGTGTGTTTCGAGGAAATCCGCCATTTCGCACCACCACACTACTGCTCAACACAAATTCAAAACCACCACACCGCAGCCTTGAACCCGTCCACGGACCTTCCACCGAATGCAGTCCTCTCACTGGACACGAGCATGTATCGCCCAGCCGGCGCGCACGCGATCATCAAGTGCGCTGCGTGCAGGGTCAACTTGAACCCCACCGAGATGATGGCGCACCAGGCGACGCCGCAGCATCGAGATAGGGTGCGCGCCTGGTTGCCAAATGGGGTTGTGCCCCCGCCTGTGATCACTGCCTGTTTGGTGGGTTGGCGTTTTTGGTGGTTTTTTGGTGGTTTTTTGGTAGAAACGGGAACCCGTGTTTACTCGAATAATAGTCCTGGGATAGTTGTCCATTCGTCAGTTTTTTTTTGGGGTGGGGGGTTTCAAGGGGGGAATAAGTATTTCGTCAAAATTTTCACAAATGTTTCTATCAAGTCATTTCACGAAAGATTCATATTTCAGAAAATAACATGCGATTTTTGTTAAAATTGGACAGGACAAATTAATCATATACATTAAGGGGGAATTATTCAAGGGCAGGTAATTTTTTCCTAACTCGTCTAAAGGGGCGGGGTGGGGGGTTCTTAGAGGGGGGAATTATTCAAGCAAATGTTGTATACAGTTTTTGCACACTAGTTTACTAACAGAAGTAAACTCAAGTTGGGTGCTCATAAATCAGCTTTGGACGTTATTGATTTTACCAGAATGGGCTATTGTAAATTTTCGACCACTAGTTGACAGATGGGCAAACTCAAATGCGTTCAAAACCGACAGAGTTTACTGGCAGTAAACTAGTGTGCGCAGCGCCATGTTCAATTTCGACAACTTCATCACCTTAACATTGTCTTTACGTCACAACCCTGTGAACGCCGCTTTTGCTCGTTTTATTTTCTGGAAAAAATTCACATTTTTTGCCCTCGTCAGTCAAAACATCTTAAAACTTGATCAATTTTCCAACCACAGGCAGGGACGTATCCAGAATCTTTGAGCGGGTGTGGGCTGTTTGTTTACGGAGCCCGGCGAACGGGCTAAAATTTTGCCCCCCTTTGCCCCCCCGCCCCCCCCCCCCCCTTTGCCCCCATTTTCCTTGACCACAGGCGTTTTACATTAACCTCCCACTATACCCTCTGCGCAGCGCGTGTGCCGCCGCGTGATCGGCCGCAACATGATGCCCAGCGCCATGGCTCTGCACTGCCTCGACCCAGAGCACCTGGCTAACGAGGAAAACCTGAATAGGGCCAAGACTATACATGAAGAGAGACAGAAGGAACAAGTGGTTAGTGCGCTGGGTTTTTTTGCGTGATTATTTTGTGATTGTGACTGGGGTTCGAACGGTATAGACTTTTTGGGGGCCCGAGAACTGGGATCTTGAGCCAAAAATTGGGATTATGGGTTTTTCCTTACTTTTCACAAAAAGGTCTAAAAGCGCACTTGGGTGTCGGTGAAGTGGCATAACATGCACAATGGAGATTACCATTTCTCAGCACGAAAAGTCATTTTTTCTTTTTTTTGCTTTGGACTTAAACAATTATTCCACGAAAGGGATCAGAATCAGGGGGTTTCTTTGGGGATCGGGATTTTCAAATTGCCGGTGTGAGGATCGGGAGCGGAAAATCCTAAAAATAATCGGGTTTCGAAATCGGGATCCCATTTGAATCCCAATTGAAACCCGTTACCCGTCGCAGACTTCGATGCTATCCAACGTGCTGCAGTCGAACCCCACATTGGCTTCGGCAATCGCGAGCTCGGGTATTTTCGACGTGCCAAACAATGATCCGTCGGCGCCGCAGGTCGAAGTGCATCAAGGGGTTTGCGTGGTGTGCAAATCGGTTGTGGATTTGACGGCCAAATCTCACAAGGATCATGTGGATATTGATATCAAGTTTTGGAACGATTTACTTGATCGCAATCGAGTGGTTTGCCCGGGTGAGTGTTATTTTGGTCATTGGCAAATATAGCTTCGTGTTTGGTGTACCCGCATTTTAATACATATTCAATGCTGAAAAAAAAATTTCAAAAAAAAACTGAATTTTCCGTGGAAGATAATCGATGACGTTACGACTCACGACATGAAAATGAAATTGGTTCTAAAAATTTGGCGTAAAACGAAAATTTGTGTGTATTCCCTTTACCGATGTTTTGTTTGAGCCAAACCTAGATGATTTTGGAAGCTACAAAGGGTATAAAAAAGCAAATATGACAGAAAGATTCTAGGGTATAATAAAACAAAATTTCACTCCACCCCAACACTTGAAAAATAATCTCCAAATACAGTGCCACCTGGGACTATGAGGGAAGACCCGTCTTTCGGTTGCATCGCCGTGTGGCGGGGCCCCAACGAACGAGACCGCTATCCAATCGACTGCGTGGCCTGCGATCTGAAAAGTATACTTTCGGCTCTGGAATATATACGGCACCAGATGACCGATAAACACGCGTACAATGTACTCATGAAGGTGCCCATCAGATATGGCAGACCGCCGGTGCTCTACGCGTGCACGGTGAGCATTTACACACGGGGGCACTCCGAAACCGTGTAAAATGTCCTGCAAGGTGTCGAGTCATGTGAAATATGGCTAACTCGGTTTTGCCACATTTCATGGCATTTTTCATGTCTTGACATTTGACAGGCTATTTTACAAGGTCTGGGAGTGGCACATGGTCAGCAGGCGTCTAGGTACAGTTTCTGCAAGCTCACACATACACTTCCCGTTTCAGCGCGTGTGCCGCCGCATCATTTCACTGGGCGATCAGGCTGCACTCATTCAGCACGAACAGAGCCCAGAGCACCGGGAGAAACAGCGCCATCTCGAAGCGATTAACGAAGTAAGTGGTTTGCTCTTGATCGATCTATCCTGTACAGATCTGGAGGCAGTAACAGACCCTGTAAAATGTAAAATGTCATACAAAGTGTCAAAAGTCATGTAAATTGTCGGCAGAGTCGCCATTTTCCGGGACATTTTACATGACTTTTGACACTTTGCATGGCATTTGACATTTTACAGGGCATTTTGCAGGGTCTGGGACTGGCACCTAGTGTCCAAACCTTGCTACGCAGATGTTCCAACGAAATCAACTGCCGCGCCAGCCTCGCGTGCGGCCCCCACCCGCTCCACTCGTCAGTGCGGCACCCCCGCTTGGGTCTGTCGCCCCCCAGCCCCAATCACGGATGCAGGGCCCGGCGGCAGCGGGAGAATCTTGGCGCACGCCTTGCATGGATATGACGTCATCGGGTGGCCAGATGCAGGCCCCTTCGAGCCACAATACGCGCCCGCAGATTTCGCTGGGCATGGACTACGCTTTCGCCGTGTCCAGCGGCGGCGGGCCGCCTACCGGCACCGTGGCACCGTCTTTGCACGGTCCCACCGTGTCCACGGTGCAATCGTATTTTCCCGGCACTCCTACAAGTGTAATGGCCACACTTTCTCAATTCACGTCGCCGCCGCCGCCGGTGAGCGGCGCCTACGCGACGGCCGGTTTCGCGCCGCCGCGGCAACTTCACCCGTTGGCCAGGGACGCGCCCGTTGTCGCCGTGCCGCCCACCGTGGCGCCGCCGCCCGCGTCCGCTGCTGGTGCTGGTGCGGGCTTGTTTGGTGGGTTGTGTTGTGGGGGTTTTGATGTTGCGGTGGGCTGGTGTTGGGGTTGGAAAAGATGGATTTTGATGCTACTTGATCTAGATTTATAATGCATGCTCATTTTTAATGCCCATAAAGTGGGTATTATAGAGAGAAAAAATTAAAATATCTATCTGAATTTTGCCATTAAAAATAAGAAATGACTCAAACATATACATTTATATTTAAGATAAGTTTGTATTTCAACAGTGCAGCGAGCACTTTGCCTAATCCAGTACACCAATATTTAATCTAGGTAAATACATTCTCAGACGCTTCAACGAGTTCAACTGGTGAACCCGGTGGCCCACCCAGAAGTGACGCACTGCGGGCACTAATTAGCAGCGTTCTAGGCAAACTGGATGCCCAGGGCGCCGGGCAACGGGCTGCCGGTTCGGATGATGCAAGTTCGGCATTCAAGACACTCGAAGCTGCGATCAAGGCGAGAGAAATTGCCAATAAAGCGTTGGCAAAACACCAGGAATTGATCGACAGGGCCAAGGTTGGCAAAAATTCAATTCAGTTGTGAATTTTGGTGGATTTTGGTTTTAAGTGGTCCACTTTTTTACAGGCGGAGATGCTCGGCGGTGCAACTACGTCCGAACCTCAGGTAGCCATTTTCAAACGATATTATCTATTTTTGTAACAATTCTCAATTTCCCACCATCTAATCTATCCAAACATTCAGGACACGCCCACTACAATCCCTGAGCCAAAAGTAAGCATCGCGTCTCTTCTGGACAGCGACAGCATTTCACTGCTCTCGTCCGCACTGAAACAGGTCAAAGAGAAAGAGCAGGCGAAAACCGAACCTGCGAAGTCGGTTGCGGGTGCAAGTGCGCGAAGTGAGAAAAGTGCTCAAAGCGGCCGGCCGCAGACGCACGTGATTCAGTTGAATGATGATGATTATGATGACCTTGATATGGGCGAGGCGGAGGCAGGTGCTTTGAATGATGAGCAGATCGAGGAGCTCTTGAATTGGGTGCCGTCGGGTGAGTGTGCGAATGTTCTTGGACTCGATTGATTGTACGAGACAAAAATTCCCGGGATCGAACGGGATCCCGATCCCGAATTTCGATAATTTCCGGGATTCAGCGTCTGATCATGATCCCGATCCAGGAATCTGAAAATCCCGGTCCCGATCCTGAATTTTTTCAAATCCCGACCCAAATCCCGAACACTCAATCAAAACTATCCCGAACCCGAAAATTCAAAATACGAATCCTGATCCCTAAATGTTCAACCCGTTTGAACCCTAGTGCTAAGTAGAGAAGTGACAAGAAAAGTTAAATGATAAGACTCAAGTTAGGTGAGAAGTATACTTAAAGGTGATGAGTAAAGTTGTTTATAAAACTACTTGTCATTTGCGACTGCGAGTAAACTTTCGATTTGACTTTTCATTTACCACTTTCCTTTCTACTTGTCTACTTGCTAAATTGGCCCTACGGGCAGGTTCTATCAATCGCCGCCATTTATTTCAACCATTTTTGCCGCTAATCTGCTGTCAATCTGCCGCCACTCGTGTCAGACTTGTTCACCACCTCTACAACGTGGATGGACGACTCGACGCGCACCACGGCCGACCTGTGCAGCTCGATGCGCGCCATGCACGCCAAGCAGCTCACCGAGAACCACTCGGACGCGGAGAAGACCGGCCGCACGCTGCAGCAGATGCAGAAACGCCTCAAGGAGAAGATTGTTAGGGCTAAGATTAAGTTGGTTTGAGTATTTTTTGATGTTAGACTCTGATCAGTTATCTAGCGATATGAAAGCGATAATTTGCGTCTACCATCCCCTGATCTCCATGGGTCACAAGATATGAAGGAAGTCGTGAACGATTGCGCTCCAATTTACACACAATTATCGGAGCAAGGGTTCGTTATATTAGAGTGGTTTTCCTGCGTAGATAAAATGTGGAGAAACAACTGAAAATAAATACGTGAAGAAAAAAAAAGTCGAATCTCGACTGACAGTGAAAAGTTACTCAAGTAGCCTTGGTGAGGAGAGATAATCATAAAGCAGCATCCTTAAATGAGAATTATCCTCGAAAAACTTTATTTTCGATTCAACCCTTCCAGGTGCCTGCGTGCCAGCCCTGAATTGATTGCGTTGGCGCGCAGTCGCATGCCAAAATCCGTGCAGCAAAAGCTGAGCAAAATCGGAAAATCGCCAAAAGCGATGTCGCCGCCAAAACGACCTCGCCAGGAAAGTGAGACTCCAAAGGATAATAGAGATTCAAAAATAGAAAAATCTATTGAGAAGGTAGCGCCCCGTACCGTAACCGTGGGGCTTGACGAAAAAGAAAAGAACGCAACAAGCTCAAATTCAGGCACGCAGCACAGGTTGCTTTTTTCAACACGCTCTTTTAATATTCCACATTTGATGTCTCCGACACGATCTATAAATGTGAATTTCAGGTCTCGATCATCGAGCAGAAGCAGGAGCAGGCAGCCGCGCGACAATGACGCACCTACTGCACCGGCCGCCGCTGTGCACGACGATGTGGAGAAGGCCAGACAAGCCATGCTCGCTGAACAAGTGCGTTGCTGCTTGGTGCCACCCCTAGACCCTGTAAAATGTCATGCAAAATAGCAAAATACATGACACTTTACATTGAACATAACAGTTTACTGGATCTGTGAGTGCTCACAAAAGAGACACTTTGCGCTTTCAATTATAAAATTTATTGCGTTTTTTTTATAAAATCTGATTACCGTATTTGCTTGAATAATCCCCCTGGGGGATTATTATTTCGTCAGACTTTTTTGAGTGGGGAACTATTCAAGGGGGGGAATTATTCGAGGGTTGGAATTATTGTTTCGTCAAAATTTTCAAGCATGTTTCTATCAACACATTTAATGAAATATGCTTTATTAACACAAGAACGTGCCATTTTTGTTAATATTGGGTACAAACAATTGATCAAATCTTTTAAGGGGGGAATTATTCGAGGGGGGGAATTATTATTTCCTCACTCGTCTTACACGGGGGATTATTCGAGGGGGGAATTATTCAAGCAAATACGGTATTCTAAAAAAGAAGTTAACGGTATTTGAGCTTGTGCTGCAGACTGCTCGTGATGAAGGCTTGCCAATCGATGTTATTGATTTCAGAGCTTAGTCAGATTTTATTATTTGTTTGTTTTTATCAAGACTCAAGCAAAGGATGAACTGTTTTGATGCTTTTATACTACACAGAATAGTAGTGTGCGGTGAGGCCTCTAAGCACCGATAGACAGATAGACAGACCGATAGCCTCTTGTTCGATAGACACTTCAACTCGTTCGCTGCCCAAAGTTTTATTGAAGTTACAATCCGGATTAGCACTAATAAAAATATATCTGGCACCCTTGGCCAGTGTTCTGGATCCAACAGAGACGAACTTCACAGAAGTTTTCCAGCTTTTAGCCCACTTGGCTACTTCTCAGGGGTATCTTGAATTTTGACCCTCCCAGTGGTTGGATAGATAGCAAATCGCTCCTCCGGAGGGATAGATAGCTGAAACATTTTCAGGGGGGGGGATTGTGGTGGTTCGATATATAGGCTTTTTCGGGGCATAGAAGGAAGAAAAGGGAGAAAAATCGCTAAAAGTAGGTGTAAAATAGCTCAAAATGGGTATAGAAGAGCATATAGTACTTAAAATAGCTGAAAATAGGCAGTTAGATGCATGAACTAGTGATTTTGGAGGTGAAAATCTATATATAGGTATGAAAAATAGCGATTTTGAGTGAAAATTGGGGTATAGTTTCTGAAAAATCGCTCCAGATAGGTAGCTGGGCGATTTGGGGGGGGGGGGGTTTAGGGGGTAGTAGCCCAAAATTTTGCCTCCGGGATAGATAGATAGCTGGGCGGTTTGGGGGGGGGTAACCCCCCCCCATTCGAGACCCCTGCTACGTCTAAATGTCTACTGACCGGTCCAGAACACTACCCAAAGCCTTGCTTATATACTCAGAAAATTGCGTAGGAAGGCTAGAATAGCAAATAAACATGGCACCAAAGTTTACACAAGGTCATGCCTAGACCACTAAAACACACAAGAGAATGGACAATTTCCAAAGTAGGTGACACTTTTCCAAAATAGGTGACAATCGCATGGCACTGTAAACAAATAAACCTCAAAATAGACACACGAACATAACAGAAGTAGCTTAAAAATGACTTCTTCCCATTCCTAGTTGCACAACAGCAATCCACCCCAAAACCGCAGCGCGCTAAGCGCGACGTAGCGGCGCGGCAACAACAGATCGATTCGCTACTGGGCCGCGCCTCAGAGCAAGAGGAAGCTCAGCGCATGCGCGGCAACCTACACAAATTGCTCCTGAGCGCTGCGGTGAAAAACCCGTCAAAAGTGGCGCAGAGCATCGAGCAGAGCAGCATGCCCGATATGGACACCAGTGAGCAGTCAGAGCGGCCGCTAGAGCCGGTTAAATTCAGCTTCAAAGTATCCGTGCGTTATATTTACCATATTTCCTCGAAATACCGCTATGGGCAAATTTTGAATGGGGGTAATTCGAGGGAGGGGGTATTTTAAGGGAGTGTTATTATTTCGCCAGGATTTTTCTGCATTTTTTGAACACCCAGTACTTATTCATTGTTTGTGACGTTGCAAAATGCGACAATAACTGACATGTATCGTCTATAGACTATGTAGATGGTATAAGCCCTGTCCTAACGTGACTCTGTCATCAGTGGCGTAGCCAGGATTTTTGAGGGGGGGGGCGGATTGTTTACGGAGCCCCGCGAACGGGGGGGGCGGCGCCCCCCCCCCCCTAAAATTTGACCTATGTAGTAGTTGAATGGCGCCATGGCGCTGGCGCCATTCGTAAGCGCCGCGCCAAGGCGCTATTGGCGTTGGCATAGGCGCCACAGACTGCTGTATATGTATGTATTTTACATATGTATACAGCGAAAATGAACATTTAGTGCATTTTCAACGAGCTTGAGGCCGTTGCGACCTGCAAAGAGAAAATGCCCTTGGTGCTACGCTTTATTGCGCGCCTGCGCGCAAAATTTTTGAAAAATGGCCTCAAAATCGTTGCACCAGAACACATTTCACGACATTTCTCACGTCTCACCCGGGAAGGGGGGGGGGGCGGCCGCCCCCCCCGCCCCCCCCCCCCCTGGCTACGCCACTGTCTGTCATTGTTTTTAACGTGTGTTCTGCATTACACAGATCACAAACTGTAGTTTTTGGCGATTACATTCTCTTACACTCATTTCGGGTGGGGGTATTTCGAGGGGGGTCATTTTTTCATTAGCTCGCTCAGACCTGGGGGTATTTCGAGGAAATACGGTACTTCGTTTTTGTTGACGTTGAATCAATCGTGTTGGGACAGGCGATGAATTTTGTCCATTTCAGCCAACTGGGATGAATTTTGTCCATTTCAGCCAACGGGAACTGCGGGAAGAGAACAGACAAAAACGACATTGGAGCCGCTTCCCGATGCGGACGAACTGAAATCCATGCCGAAATATGAACTAATGAGGCTGATCGAATTGGAGAAACGTAAAGTGGACCAATGCACCATGAATGAGAATGATATCTATACGGAGAGAATCATGCGCGTGGCCTTTCTAGAAAAGGTTGTTTTTCAAGCGAATTTTTTTTGGAGCAATTAAAACCGATCCACGTAGATTTATTTGACATGAAAAATCCCACCCAGATTTATTCGGACACTTACCCTGCATCGGCTTCAGAAGCACCAGCTTTTGAAACTGAACCGGAACCGGAACCGGAACTGTTGACCAGATTGCCTACTGCAGAGGAACTCAAAGTCATTGACATCGGAGACTTGGAGAAACTGCTGGAGAGTGAAAGGGTCGGTCTGGACAACAGCAGTAAAACTAATGATCAGAGCATTTATACAGAGAGGTTGATGAGGCTTGCTTTTCTGGAGAAGGTGTGTTTATCTGTTGACTTTTTTAAACAGCTTCTTTACTTCTTTACGACTATTTTTTAACACAAATTTACACAAAACAATTTCTGCGGTGCGGACAAGGTTACAATAACTTTATTTTTTAGGCTTATGCTGAACGTTCCGCCCCAGCAGATGATAGTGTGCCGGTTGAAAGAGACATTAATGACCTGCTCTCGTGGTCGGAGCGTCACCTGGTACTCATGCAGGTGTGACATATTCATTTTCACCCCCCCCCCCATTTTGACGGGCGGTACGGCTTTGCGGCAAACGGTACGTTACAGTAAATTTTCTAAAATTGCGGTAAACGGCACGGTACGGGACATGTGAAAAGTGCGGTACGCGGTACGGAACGGTATGCAAAATTTCTGAACTTGCGGTAAACTTTACGGTTTATTTCCCAAATTTGCGGTACATTACTGTACGGTAAATTCTGCCACCCTAGTAGGGATAGCCAAGGGTTTTTTTCAAGGGATAAAAAAAAATAAAAAACGTTTTATTTAAAAAAATCCCGACCATCGAAACCGTTTTTTTTTTAAAAACTTGACCAAATTTTTTTTGTATTAAGCCCTAGTTATTTTGCAATTTTTTTGCGCGCAAGCGCGCAATTTCACATGCACATGACTTTTTGTGGTTGTTTTCATTGGTTTTGCGGCATTTTTAGTGTAAATGCTTCCATTTGTTCATGCTATTGTGCCATAATAAGCTGTGATATGTTAGTGCAGTATATAATATTCAGTCAATGTGCCTCCATATGTTTGCACAGTGTGAAAAATTACTTCTAATGAATTAGACTTCCATTGTAACCTAATTTAAACACCTAATTTAAACACCATTTAAACACCAAGGCCAACTTCACTTGAAGTCACAAACATTCAACAAAAACCGATATACATAATAAGTCGACATAAAACGGATATTTTTGACAGAAATCACCACTATAATGATATCCCATGGCTCCACAGCCATTACATGGCTAAATATAACACCGCAAAGTACTGTCACCTGTCTGATATACCTGCATATGTTGACTCATAACTAGTGATGGAAAAGCGCCATGGCGCTGGCGCCTGGCGTTAGCGCCAAAGCAAAAAGCGCCATGGCGCTTTTGGCGCTTGGCGCCTAAAGCCTGGCGCTTTTTCCATCACTACTCATAACCATATCTGGGAGCTTTTGAAAAAAAAAAACGGTTTTATTATAAAATAAAACCCTGTTTTTGAAAAAAACGGTTTTTTATTATTTTAAAAAACCCTGTCGTTGAAAAAAAAACGTTTTCAGCCATCCCCACACCCTACCCCCCCCCCATCCCCAAGCAGTTTTCCTCGCTTGACCACGCCCACTTTCACACAGAACGACGCCTGGTTGTCCAGCAGACCGGAGGCATACTCAGTCGACGCACAGAATCTTCTGACTCAGCCGCGTGGCGCCAATCTGCCGCTGAGCGCGGCACGGCCAGTTTGTGGCGTCGCGCGCTGCCCTACGTTGCCGATGAAACGTTCTTCGCTGAGAAACAGCCCGACGCGACCGTGAATGACGTTTTAAACGTTAACACGGCCTTCAAGATGATGGATCCCAGCATTTTGAGGCGATGCGAGGGTAGGCGGCTGCCGTCGCCGCCACCGCCCGCCGCGCAGCCGAGTTTTTCCAATTATCGAGTTCACTTTGACGACCTCGTTTGTTGATTAGACTGTTTATAATTTACCAGGGGTATTTACCCGTGGGGGTTCGTTGATTATAGAAATCGCTCCCCCGGGGGGATTGATAGCTGAAATTTTGTTTGGGGGGTTCGATATATTGGCTTTTAAAGGTGTATACAGAAAAAAATGATGGTCAATCGGTGAAAGATAGCTAAAAATACGTATACAGCAACCCAGGGGTCTCGAATGGGGGGGAGGTTGGGGGGGCCCCAAACCGCCCAGCTATCTATCTACCCCGGAGGCCGCT
>OZ038454.1:9022869-9366425 GCA_964036195.1 Sphaerolaimus hirsutus | reverse complement strand
AAATGGAGAAAAAATTGCGAAACGTGGGTGAAAGATTGCTAAAAGAAGGTGAAAATAGTTGAAAATGAGTAGATAACCATACATCAAACATATCACTACAACTAATAAGCTCAAAATAAAAAGTAAATACATAGAGGGTTATGTTTCACAGCTGACTGAGGCCTTCTGTGCATGTTTACCCGCTGTGCATGTAGACCCGAATTTTCACTCAAAATCGCTAATTTTCACACCTTTTATAGATTTTCACCTTCAAAATCAACAGTTTATGTGTTTTATTGTTTATTTTCAGCTATGTTTGGTAGTATATGTGCTTTTATACCCATTTTTAGTATTTTGTCACCTACTTAGAACGATTTTTCTACCTTTTTCTACATCATGAAAAAGCCTGTATATTGAATCCCTGCGAAACCCCAAACCCCCCAAACACTTTTTCAAGCTATCTATCCTTCCATAGGAGCGATTAGCTATCTATCCAACCCCCTGGAGGGTCAAAATCTAGAATACCCCTGACATGCACAGCGGGTAAACATGCACAGAGGCACAGGCCCTCACAGCTTAAGAGCATCTTCAAGCACATAGCTTGCTTTTATAAAGCACATTATACTAATGAAAAGCATGACTTATAGCAATTGTGCATGTAGAAATGGCAGTGTTTCAAACAAGAAAACAATGTTGTGAAATTTGCGCATATGCGCGCAAAAATTTTTTCAGGACATCACATTAATTTTCATCAATAAATTGCCATATTGAAGGTCAATGTGAGTTAAATTTACCGCATTTTCTGCGGTAAATGAGTGCGGTACGCGGTACGGTACGGTAAATTTCCAAAAGTGCGGTAAACGGTACGGTACGGTAAATTTCCCAAAAATGTGGTACGGTACGGTAAATTCTGCCACCCTAGCAACCCCCCCCTCCTCAACCACCGCCTTTACTGAACCCCCGTTTATCACTCTTATCCGTCACAGCAGGATCACTAAAAAAGAAAGAAAAATTCTCAGGACAGCGAAGCCCCCATTCCTTCGCGTTGGCAGCCGCCCCGGCTGTCGCGCGTGTGGCCCGCCAGCTACCCAGACGACAGCGACTTCGAGTTCGCCGAGGGCGGCACCGAGCAGCTCGAAGCCGCGCTGCACCGGTGGTTTGATGGAATCGCGGATGAGTGGCGCACGGGCAAACGATTGGGCATGGAGAAGTGGAAAATGGAACATCCGGTGCGTTCTTTGGCATTGATTAATTTTTTCTCGAATTTTTGCATTGGTGTTGTTTTAACGATTGGATTTTTTTTGGAACGGTGTTGATAAAGACGCTATAAATAAGTCATATTAAATATCATATTCCATTTTTCAAGTGGTATCCGTTTTTTTCCGTTGCAACAAAATGATGGCGGGCGTTGTAGCAGTTGTGCTTGGACCTCTGCGTCCATGCATAGATTGAAATGCTGTCAATGTTTTGTTCATCAGTTGTTGTTTGGACATAGGAAACAGGTTTTTACACCTGGGTTTACTTTTTATAATGGTTTACTTTTTCCATGATATTTGAAAGGGCTAGTAATGCCAGCTGAGCTCACCACTGACACTGGGGAGTAAATGCAATATTTACAATATGAATAGGTTATCTTGTTGGGTAACATTGTATTACCTGAAATTAATTGCTTTGATCTTCGACACAACATAAATTCCGATTAGCAACGTCTGTACTTTTCACTTTGGCCCACCCTGCAACACACCCCCTTAGGGCGAGATGGAGCGGCTGATGCAGGCGGCTGCGAAGCTCGAAGAAGATTTCACTCGCGCCTCCGCAGAGCCCACAGAAGAAACATGTGATATACCCGAGTCCAGTGTCATCGAACCAGCCCAACTACACTCATACTCACCAGTCGAATCAACCCAAGACCAACTACTGTCTCGCCTGTCGGGCATGTCGGGCGACCTGCAGCAGCAGGTGGCCCAGATGCACCAGCAGGGCACGCTGCCCGACTGGCTCGAGGGCGACCACAGGGCCAAGCAGGTGCTCAACCTGCTCATGGCCGCCATGCGCACAGTGAATACTGCCGATGGGCAGAGCTACCCACCGTTGAGTGGGCAGGGTGGCGATTCGATGGCTGCGAGCGGAGGTGGGGTAGCGGATGTTCCAGCGCAGTCCCATTTTGGCGCCGATTCGATCGCACCTGCTGAACATGGTGGCGCACATTCGGCGGGTTACGGTCAACAGTCATTTTTGGAAGCCGGTGGACACATCGTTTCGGAATCGCTGGCATCTGATCAGTATTCCAATAGTGCCGGCCAGTCGAGTTTTCAGGGAATTGACGCGCAGAGGCCTTTTGATCCGCCGCAGAGGTTCGATAACTCTGATTGGTACAGTAATCAAATGAATAGAGGTAGGTATTGATGATATTGGTTGTTATGGCTGTTTTGTCTTTTCGTCGAGTGATCCATTGGTTGTATTGGCCCGGATTCCCGCATTTTCTCTTGTCTTTTTCTGTCTGCGTATTTTTGATTTCATCATACTGTGGGTATATTTGTATTTAGCCATTTTTCACTGTATATTCCAATGTTTCAACATTGTAGCGGGTTGTGTAGATTCTGGACTGTCAGACGCCAAGCGCGAACTCAACCCTTTTGTCAAGCAACAAGTAAAATGATAAGTGATGGAGTGTTTGAAAAAGTTGTAGGCAACCGTGTAAGTAATGTTTCTGTGTATCACTATTTTCTGCCAGTTCACACGGTGTGTAGGTAGTTGGCCTCAGGCGTGTAGTTTTTTAACTTTTTCAAAAGCAACTTGTATTTTCCTGCTAGTGGACAAGTGGCAGGAAGTGTAGTTAAGTCAAGTCACATTTAACATCAAGTTTGCACCATGTCTGCAAAAATCCACGCATTGCCAGGCGCGATTACCTGTATTCATTCAAATATTATTTACTCCCGGGATCGTTCAGTTTCCAAATGCAAAATGTGCGTTGTTCTTTTAGTTTTTTTCTCTGATTATTTTAACACTCTCGCCGAGAAATTGAGATATCTATAAAAATGAAAGATTAGTAAGGAATAAATAGTGATGTGTCTGTTATCGTGGGTTGCGCAGTATCTGTATGTTTTACTATTTTTGTATTCCCTGTGACGATATATACTGAATGTCAATGTATATTAATTAATCAATAAACAGATCTGGAATTAATTAGTATTCACTTGCTTTGCCTTTGTAGTGTGCTTAAATGCACCGCAACGGCAGAGACTAACCTCGTGCAGTTTATTTCTTTTAGAAATCAGCTAGTTTAACGCTGCTGCATCGATTGAAACATGCCGATGCTACCTTTGGATCGTGATTACGTAACTTCACGCATTGTAATCATGTTTGATGCAAAAAGTAGGCAGCGGCGGAAGTTTCTTCGTCGTAGTTCGTTTTAATTTCATGCATTTTTATGTGTAATTTTTGTTTCGCCAAAAATCATTTATTGAGATCTGTGGTGTGTGGGATCTGTAATTTTAGTTTTTCCTCGTTTTTAGCGTTTTTGCGTCTAGTCGCTCGCTGGTGCGTGATCAATATTTAAAGGCTCTAAACTCTGGCTCGAGTCACTGTTTTTTTGCAATTTTTCTTATGAGATGAGTCGAGCCGAGCAGTAGAAATTCACATGCAACATGTATGTACCGGTTAAAAGAAACTGGTAATATCGCTCGAATGTACATGCATACATGTGTACATTCGGCATGCTCACGTTTTTTATCATTAATTTGCCTTTTACTTACTACCTGGGCCTGCACACTTTGCACTGGAGTCTACTGTATCCAGTCGGAATCATTCACGAATTAAACAATTTTCAGTGTATTTTTGTCGCGATGCATTGTTCTCACTATGGGATGATCTGAATAACACTAAAAATCCACATAACTTCATTCATCAAATTATGGTAACATTCTGTGCAAAGCATGTTGTCCCGTCAGTATAAATCGTGTATTGCCTATTGCACGTTTTTGCTGCGCAGCGGTCCATTTGGAAGCACGTCAAGTGGGTAAATAAATATTTACTGCTACAGTGCAGGTTACTGATAAGTAGAGGACTTTTTATTTCTTTGCTGCCAATTCCGTATGTGGAGAATTAAAGAAGAAAACTTATAAGTGCTAAGTAATTTGAGAAGTGGCTAGTGCATTTCGGCGTGCCATTTGTCTCTTCACTTGCCACTTGTCGAATACCTTTTATCAGATAGGTATATTCCAGTTGTCTTTTTACTGATCTACTCGCAGAATTAACCCCAGTTTCAACATGTCTGCCACTTTATAAACCCGTAGGTAAACAATTTGTAGGTGCTCGCTGCTTACATTGAAAATAATATTTACATGTTTCCATGCCTGCCTCGGACTTTGCATTTTTATATTTGGACCTCTTAACAAATGCCACAACATTTTGCGTGGCAATCAACGACAAAATGACTATCGAATTTCTTCTTATAGAACAGTGCCCTTGTATTTTTTCGTGAACTTGTATTGTTACGTTTACTCGAAAAGTGCCTATACTGGGGTACTGAGTAAATATATTTACGTTTCCTCCGTCAAAAATACCAGTACTCACCTTTACGCATACTTCTGAAAATACGCGAGATCAGAAAATGTAATTTACCGTATATCCTCGAATAAGTCCCCCGGGGAGTTATTTTTTCGTCAGAACTTTTTGAGGGGGGGGGTTAATCGAGGGGGGAAGTATTCGAGGGGGGGGGGGGGATTTTTTCGTCAGAATATTAAGTAAAATTCATGCTCAATATATTGTATAAATACGGTTGAATTAGTTGCATAAACGTGTAAGTCAGTATAGAAATTCATTAATTCATGCAATGAAATGAATGGTAGTGAAGATACGCTGAAATAAATACATCCGTTTAGATAAAACCTACATAAAAACGTTGTTTCGTATATGGACATCTTAATCACCCATTTGAGAGGGGGGAGTTATTGGAGGGGGGAGTTATTATTTTACCAAGTCTTCTAACAGGGGGGAGTTTTTCGAGGGGGGACTTAATCGAGGATATACGGTAGAAATTTTTTGGGTGCATAAATAGCAATAAAACACTCTAACGAATTGCAACGCCTATAAAAAAATGGCAGCGGAAATGATAAATAAAATTTGCGATGGATAGGGAAAGCGATGACTATCGGTTTTTACTTTTACTCATTTTGATGTTTTCCTAGTTACAAAATCGAAAAACTTCGTGTTTTTACGGTTTCCTTCAGTAAACTCTACGTTTACTCACCTTTTACGCAGCGTAAAAGTAAAACATCTTTACTTTACGTTTTCTGTATTCAGGGTGATTAAAAATAAAATTCTTTACGTTCACGTTTTCTTTGGGAAAAGTTCAGTACTTTTAACAACTCTGGAGTATGCCTTTCTGTGAGAAGAATTAATACGGTACGCACATTTATTCACGTGGGTAGCGACGATTTGTCCACAGATGCAAGTCCCCATTTTTCTTTATGCGAGTCAAGTACTTTTCTGAACTTTGAATAGCGAACCCGATCATTTGCAATTAGTTTTAAGATATTTTTTACTCGATCCCAGAAATATATGTCACTTACACCGAAAAGAATGTTTAATCTATGGGTGCGGTCTTATTTATCTTTAAGATGTAAGCGCGCAGGCTTAAGTGTTTTGTGCATGTCACTTTCCACAAGTCATGTTTCATTTAATATGTCGTTTGGACGCAACGTTTCATTTTTTCATTCCAACTTCTGTGCTAATATAAAGTTTCGGAAGTTAGTACAACATGGTCTTATCGACTTGCTCCATGTAGCCAGAACTCGGGCATTTGTGGAAAGCTTTCAAAATTGTGCGGGATTGATTAATTGATTGATGTTCTTTCTGGGGCTAACTCAATTTCACCGATTTTAGACTTATCGACTTTCGGAATTTGGCGCCTCATTGTTATCGTTTCCACCTGTAGCCATAATCTACGGGTAGAAATGGGAATTCACTGCTCACTGCTGTATTTTTGAAATCGCTGCCGTGAATGAATCCACTGCATAACGAGCAGCTACGCAGTGTAGATACATATTGCATGTAAATAAATATGTACATAACTTTTTACCTGTAGTCATGCCCCTAGTAATTTTACCTGTGTGAAAGCACATGGTCTACATTGTGAATGTACACCGTATGTCTCGGTTTTATGTGCACCGGTCACGTGCTCAAGTGGTGTTCCACTGGGCTACCTGTAAGTGCGCTGTAAAGTGACAAATATAAAGCAAATGTGCAACTTTTTTGGTAGAACGTTAAAATGGTGTCTTACTGTTAAAGTTGTTTGCTTCTTGACCAATTCTAGAAAACACATTAGCGAGGCTTTTGAAGGTTTGGCTGGAATTTGTGATTTGATACAGCACTTCACACGGTGCGATTTTCTGCCACTGACTATTGTCTTTTGTATGTAGAGCAGGCGGCTTGCATGGGCGCTTCTGAATCTGGTGCCCGGCGCTATTTTTTAATTATTTTGCTTTTTATCCACCAAAGTAAATACAGTGAAGTTCGTGTACCGCCGTTAGCATTGAAAAAATGTGTGATTTTGAGGAATAATTATAATAAAAATCATCTCAAGATCTATGAAACATAAAAAAAATCTCCCTGGAAAAATACAAATACATTAAAACAAATTTTAAAAAAATTGAGTGCGTATTTTCTCTTATTTAAAAAAGACCTCAGAAAATCTCTCATAAAGAAATACCATTAAATATGGGGATGGTCCGGCCGTAAAGTAAACCCGGCCATAAAGTAGAGGGTGCTACTTTAAGCCGGGCATCATTACGGCAGAGTTGTTTAAAGTACTGAACTTTTTTCAACGTAAACGTAAACGTAAAGTATTTTATTTTTAGTCACACCTGAATACAGAAAACGTAAAGTAAAAATTTTCTAGTTTTACGCTGTGTAAAAGGTGAGTAAACGTAAATATATGTAAATACTCGTTTTCTGTACTCGCATACTTTCAAAAAGTACGCGAGTAACTGAGTACCGGTATTTTTTCGGGAGGAAACGTAAACGTATTTACGCAGCACTCGAGTACACGTATTTATCGAGTAAACGTAAATACGTTTGTACAACTATGCCTTACCGCCGGATTTACTTTACGGCCGGGTTTACTTTACGGCCGAGTTCTCGCCATTAAATATATCATCCTAGACAATCCTGGCAAAAATATAAATAAAAAATCTTACAATTTTGATTTTTTTTTAATGTATTTTTTCAATGCAAACCGCCATTTTTTACATGTTTCGTTTTTTTTACGTACTGGTATTCGCTCGCATTCTGATTCATCATTTTCAACCCATTCGTCATCATTTTCGCAGGCATCATTTAAAATCTGTGAAACACTCTTATTCAATCCAGTGGCAATTATTATTAAAATACCACACATGAATACTACAAAAGTACTATGTAAATAAATACATAAACCAATTAAAATTCTAAAAAATGACCGACAATCAACCAGCGGCTATCGAAGCCCAAACTACACCCTCACCCCTTTCCGACGCCAACTCTAACTGTGGCGTTGACGCCAAAAAGTTGGCGCCAGCGCCAACGGCGCCACGTTCCAGCGACAGCGACATCGAACGAAATCAATTCGGCCCCCCGCCGCCGGACGTGGTCACTTCTGGAAATGTGATTAGCAGCAGAATGCGAAATTCGAGGGGATTGGAGGGGGATGAGTTGGTGTGTGATACGGCTTTTAGTGCAGGTTTGTGGGGGGAGGGGTTGAAAAAGGTTTTGGGTTTATCGTCCGCTGGAGCGGTTCCACTGGTTGACAATCGAGATTTTAATACTGATAATTTTGTTTTAGACAGATTTGAGTTAACCAGAATGAGTAGTCTGTCAACTACGTACTGTTGACGCGACGGCGATCAAAAATTGTGAATTGTCGCTGTGCTTAGTAATATTTACTCCACTGAACTTCGAGAAACTTAAATCTGCTTTTTCCAAAATCAATTATTTTGGTCGCCGTTGCGTTACTGCAGTTAGTGTTCAAAACAGATTTATCAGTTTCTGAAAATTCGGTTGTCAACTACTAGTACGCGTATGCGTAGCACGACGTTGTGTCAAGGGCGTTTTCTCCAGAACATTTCATAATGGTGTGCCATTTCTCGTCCCCCTTGATTTCTGTTCTGCTTGGGATCTGCATAGACTTTTTGCAGCGAGGTCTACAGTATCTGCGACCGGATACGCTACAGGCATGTTGTCAGCTAGCAAGGCATCTATGTGCCCCCTTCGCACGATTCTGAAGCTTGCTATCAATTTAGATGCTGCCTAAACTCTGGGACGTTTTGCTACTCGATTGTCTGCATTGAAACAGTGCAACGAATCACGTTACTGAAAGCTGGCACTGATAAAAACGTAACATAAATAGTTGAATTTTATTGAAAAAATCGGAGTGCATCAAATAAACGAATGGAAATAATTCAAATTCAAATTTGAGACGTACCTCTATCTCACTGGTCCAAAATTGTACAGCAAAATGTCACTGAAGTTTTACCATACTAACCCAGCAGTAACTCAGTCGTACTTAAATTTACACGGCAGTGTAATAACATAAATATAATTTATATTTGGTTACCCACGAAAAATAGCGCCTTTCGCCCACAATGCTGACGAAATTGTGTCTAAGGCCAGACCGAAAGATATCAGACAAAATCCGTTTTACCGGTCATTTTGTTCTCAATATTGATAAACTTTACGTCAGATTTGTCGGAGTGGGGACCACAACACAAATCAATATCCCATGTTCACAGATGAGGAGTCTCTGGCCGATTCCGGCGCCGACACGCCGCAGCGGCAGAAATCGCCGGGCGCCACGGTGCATGCTCAAGTTCCAGGCAATTTAGCCACCAGTGCTGAACCGCAAAATCCAGCAGTGGCGCCCAGACCCAGTAGAAGTTAGTGGAGCTGTTATGTTTGCATTTTCTGATAGTTTCCCGCGTTGTTTTGCTTCGGTCTTGTGTTTTTTGTGCGCGTGGGGTTGGTGGAAGGCGACAAGCGCAAGATGTTGCTTTTTGATCCCCCGTGCAGCTCAAGCGTCGCTGACCGCGTCGCTGGGCGCCAATGAGCGACAGCCGCTGCTGCCCGACGACGCTCCAGGTATTTATACCACACTTTTTTCGGCCATTTCGCTGCTTTGCATGTTTTTGGCGGATTCCTGCAAACGCGTGGGGCCAATTCCGCAAGTGGACAAGTAATGAAAAGTGCCAAGTGCAAGGCAGGGGGTGTAAAAAGTGACAAAGTTACCAAAGTTTCCGTGTCACTTGATTATACACTTATAACCTTGATACCCACTTAGCACTTTCTGTCACTTGTCCACTTAGTGCGAAATTGCCAGCTGGCACTACCACTTAAAATTTTAAGTTGTCATATTTAAAATGTCGCAGGTTCATCTGGCATAGCGACCACAAGGGCCACGGGCGCCAGTACAAAGCGCAGGACTCGACGAAGGGCCAAAAGTCTGGAGTATGACAAGAGAATTGGTATGTTTAATATGAGCCTGTGCCTCTCCGAATGTATACCCGCCCCGAATGTATACCCGCACCGAATGGAAGCATACCCGCTCCGAAGGTAAGCCCGGCCCGAAGGTAACTGATGCTACCTTCGGGCCGGGCTCACCTTCGGAGCGGGTATACATTCAGACCGGGTATTCATTCGGGCCGGGTTGGAGATTAGCGGACCGGTGTATTGATTTGTGAATGTGAGTACGACGGTCACCGATTCCCCCCCCCCCCTGCAGCTCACATCAATAAGAAGTGCCAACAATACACAATAAGAAGTGATGGCTGGCTGGACAATGGCTCAGTAAACTGGGAAAATGAGCTATGTTCAGATAAATTTTCAATTTTTGCATAGTGATAACAATCTAAAATTCTTTGATTTTATTGTAAGCGTTTTTGGGCGTTATTAGGTGTATTTAGATGGAATCAACGTTTTTCACTGTAATGTAAATGGGCAAAGGGAATGACAATTTATGACTAAATTTGAATTTATTGTTTTGCACTGATAATAATTATAATTACATAATTACCCCCTCCCCAAGTGCTGGCAACTATGTATCTTTAATTGCATGCAATTAAGAGATTACTGCGCCGGCAGTTCGCGGCTCACAATTAAATACAAAATTGTTTCACATAATCCCCCCAAAAAGCCATTAATCTGTAAGTTAATCAGCGCCAGCCGCAAACTGATGGCGTAATAATTACTTAATTGCTCAGCTCCGGCTTGCGTAAGCCGCGAACTGCGCTCGCGCTGATTACATAATTGCGTGTGGCGCGGCTACCAGCTTTGAAGCCGAAAATGGGCAATCACATTGCACAGCGCAATGCACTATTCCAGTGGTTTAATGGTAAGGGGTTTGATGCCAAAAATCATCATTCTGGCACAATCCCCCACTTCATTTCTATCTTACACTATGCCTAGTAGTTGCCTACCCAATTTTTGTCAATTGTTCACAAATACATTGAAAATTAGCAGTTCAACATGAGTTGAAATTGAATTTCAGGTATCATTTTCAACTGCTAGTTTTCAACGGTATTTGTGAAAACGACATGAAACTAGCAGTTGAAATTGAAACCCGAAATTGAAATCTGTACAAAATTTCAATTTCGGGTTTAAATTTCAACTGCTAGTTTCATGTTGTTTTCACAAAAATGTTGAAAACTAGCAGTTGAAAATGATACCCGAAATGAATTGAAATTCAATTTCGGGTATCATGTTCAACTGCTAGTTTTCAACGGTATTTGTGAAAACGACATGAAACTAGCAGTTGAAATTGAAACCCGAAATTGAAATTTTGTACCAGATTTCAGAAAAGCCGGAGCTGGGCAATTAAGTAATTATTACGCCACCAATTATTATTACGTCACAAATAAGTTGAAAATTAGCAGTTGAAAATGATACCCGAAATTGAATTTCAGCTCATTTCGGGTATCATTTTCATCTGCTAGTTTTCAACATTTTTGTGAAAACAACATGAAACTAGCAGTTGAAATTGATAATAAATTCAAATTTAGTCATAAATTGTCATTCCCTTTGCCCATTTACATTACAGTGAAAAACGTTGATTCCATCTAAATACACCTAATAACGCCCAAAAACGCTTACAATAAAATCAAAGAATTCTAGATTGTTATCACTATGCAAAAATTGAAAATTTATCTGAACATAGCTCATTTTCCCAGTTTACTGAGCCATTGTCCAGCCAGTCATCACTTCTTATTGTGTATTGTTGGCACTTCTTATTGATGTGAGCTGCAGGGGGGGGGGAATCGGTGACCGTCGTACTCACATTCACAAATCAATACACCGGTCCGCTAATCTCCAACCCGGCCCGAATGAATACCCGGTCCGAATGTATACCCGCTCCGAAGGTAAGCCCGGCCCGAAGGTAGCATCAGTTACCTTCGGGCCGGGCTTACCTTCGGAGCGGGTATGCTTCCATTCGGTGTGGGTATACATTCGGGGCGGGTATACATTCGGAATAGGCCTTGGTCGTTTAATATCCCTTTTATGTTGACGCACCTTTATTCTGCGTTAATGAGCTTCAAGATGACATTTTATCATCCCTCAGTGAACAAAAATAAATGAAAATGCGCGCGACGGTGAAAAAGAAAAAGGTCTTTTAAAAAGTTTTAGATATTGCACGAAAATCAGAGTCAAGCAGCACAAAAATTTGGCGGAAGATTAACGAAAAACGCGTTGGTACAATACGCAATCATCAACCTGGACGAGGGCCAACTTCACATACACCACACCATCCCTCAAAATCGACCTCCAACACCCCATCTACAGCGGCCGAGATCTACTCCAACTTCAACGTGTTCCCCGAGGACCCCGAGTTCACCGAGCTGGTCCAGTGCGCCGAGGAAGCCATTGAGGCGTCTGTGTATCCAATGAGGATCGCCCAGGGCTCCAGCGGGTCGTATTTTGTGTTCGATGCGAAACAGGTCGGTTTTACTGGCGGCCCGCACACTAGTTGACATGTTTGTGTCAACTGGTCTGTGTCAACTCAGATGAAGGCTTCACGTGTCGCAGAGCCAATCTCCAAATGCACTTGCAGTGATATTTATTTCTCAACATAGCCGTAGGTGCATTTGGTAATTGCATTTCTCTGCGACACGTGAACCCACAAGTGTAAAGGTCACCTTTTACGTAGGAATTGATATGGATACATTTTCGATTTAAAAGAAGCAAGTAATGAGCGTGAAATTCTGAAACAGTGTATTTTCGGGCATCCTAAAAAGATTGTGATGTTTCTATGGAATGCCTAGCTACCCAATTAGCTGATGGATCATTTTTCCGTTCGTTGTCAGTACACTCAGTCAACAGTCAGTATCAGTCAATTTTCAGGAAAAAGTCGGTGTGTTCAAGCCGAAGAATGAGGAGCCGTATGGATTGCTGAATCCCAAATGGCTCAAATGGTTCCATCGGGTCGCCTGTCCGTGTTGTTTTGGTCGCGGCTGCCTCTTACCAAATCAGGTTTGTTTTTGGAAATTTACCTCCACCCTAGGTTCTGTTTCGGTTTTAAAAATTAGAAATGTCAGTTTTGGTATCTGAAATGTGTATTTCTAGCTCCCAGTCCCTTGAACCACTGGGGCCACTTCCAGACCCAACAAATGCCCATTTGATATTTTACAGATAATTTTTCATGACTTTGGACATTCATGACATTTGCCATCTTACAGGGTATGGTGAGGTGATTTTTCCGAATATTTACATTCGGTCAATAAAATACACTGCTCTTCACTCAAACAGCACCTAAACACGAACTCTCCCCAAACCTCACAGGGCTACATGTCGGAGGCGGCCGCATCCCTGGTGGACCAGAAGCTGCAGCTCAACGTGGTGCCCAAGACCAAGGTGATCCAGTTGGCCGCGCCCACCTTCAATTACAGCCGCATGGACAGGCAGAAGGCCAAAATGAAGAGGGAAATACTCGATCGGATTCCCAGGGTCGGCAGGGTGTTCAAGAGAATCGGGTTGCCGCCGAAGGTGTGTCAAGGTTCAGGTTTTTTTGTTTTGGAAATAAATCGTGGTGGTGAACTGCTTGGTGAATTAGTTGCCTCTGGAAATATATATCGAAAAAGATAGGAGGGAATCACATAACGCTAGAAATGCACTGCAAGGGCGCGACATTTCTTCTTGCGAATGCGTTGAAAGCAAACTTTACAGCTGTCAAATGTAAGGTGCCGCAAACTGTGTGTTTATATTGACATCATTATGTCCCTGTCGTTTTGATAGATTTATAAGCCCCTAACTGTGACTAGAGCCACTGCAGCAGCCGCTAGCAGCCACACTGTGGTCCAACGGTTAGGGCGCCAACGAGAGGCGCGGGTTCGATTCCCGCTACTGACAGTGCAATTTTGCACTCGTTCTAAAGCTGTACATGTAATACGCATGCTTGGGTTGTATGTCGCATGTTCAGAAAATAATGACGTTAACGGATAGTCACAAATAGTGATGGATTGGCGCCAGGCGCCATTTTAAGGCGCCAAGGGTTCCATTGGCGCTTAGCACCCTTCTCCTGTGCGCCCTTGGCGCCTGGCGCGTAGTCTTTAAAGGGCGCCACAATGGCGCCAGCACGGTTTCAGGGTGAGCTTTGTAAAAATAATAAAATTTAAAAAAGTGCATCGAAAATCGATTTTTAATTAAAAATTGCTAGTACCTACACAAATGTTTCATACAACAACTCAAATGCAAATATCTTATCGATAATTGCAGGGATTTGATTGTCACTGCGTCGTTTGTTGCTGTTTGCACTGAGATACATATATTTTGTTCCAGAAGGGCTTTTATGAGTAACATTGAAAAAAAATTTTTGCATGCGTGTTATGAACACTCCTGCGCATCAAACATATGGCTATTTACTTGGAATCTAAGCTTCTCTGCAGTTGAACATCACCAGAACAATGCATGCTGCCACTATCACATTTTCATGAAATGGACAAAACATTCAAGCAGTAACACTGACAGTGCCAGAAACATCATGAACAGGACTGCCGCGAGTGTTGACGTCAAGCTCTCTATATCCATACTCTCCTTTTGCTTATAGTTTGTGCACGTCGCCTAGGTTTGTTGGGGGTAATGTGGTGTGCGTGCTATCTGGGTACCATATTTTAGAATCTGGTGCTAATTCCGCAAGTGGAGAAGTAAAAAATCAATTTTGTAGTGAGAAGTAAAAACTTGTAACTGTTTAACTTTTTATTCTCACTTCAAAATTGTTTTTTAAAGTCGGCAGACGTATCGCACTTCAAACATTTGCGTCAATCTCTCCTGTGGAGAGTGCATGACGGCATTAGGTATTGTGACGCAATATTTTAACGATTGGAATAGATCGGGTCACGTATGAAAACTTGGCCCTTATCCCAGTTACCAGTTGCGTGTTATACAAATGAGAATGAAAACTTAAAGTTAGCTAAAAATCGTTGAAATTTGCTTCGCTTTGCCAATTTCGACTATCATAATCGCTATTTTTGTTTATATACATGGTTATATAGCTATTGTGAGCCTATTTTATTCATATTAATAGCGGATTTCGACATTTTGGCCGGCTGCCAAGTTCTCTTTTGTTGGAACGGAGCCAACGAATGAAAAATAAAATAAAAACAAAAACGGTAGTTTGAACGGTAAAACGGTAGTTTGAACGGTCAAA
The DNA here is from genome assembly GCA_964036195.1 of Sphaerolaimus hirsutus. Taxonomy (NCBI): domain Eukaryota; kingdom Metazoa; phylum Nematoda; class Chromadorea; order Monhysterida; family Sphaerolaimidae; genus Sphaerolaimus; species Sphaerolaimus hirsutus. The sequence continues at coordinate 9,351,778 of OZ038454.1, read as the reverse complement.
TTCTTTACGAGCAACGTTGAAAATGTAGATAACTAGGGCGTGGCACGCACGGACGCAGCGAAACGTCCATTTTTCTTTTAATATGATTTTCTTTTTCAATTTCTAGCGTCCGTGTGGGACACAAGTTTCATTGTTCGCTCTATTGACGAGCAAATTCTAACTCTCCGATTTGGTAGGGTGAAATGTCCGCCGACTTTACATATGTGGGGAGTTCCATTCTAAAAGTTCACAAGTGCCAAATCCATAAAAATCGAGTTAAGCGTGGATATGACCTCCACGTATAGTTTTTCACATTTTAGAAAAAAAATCAGCGTTATAGTCCATTTCGTTCCCGAGATACAGTGGTACCGTTTTTCAGAAAAATCACAATTTTCACCAAGAAAGTGCACATATCCATCTCAGATCCCCTATGAAAAACAGGACTATCATTTCGTAAGTGCACATATCCATCTCGGACCACCGGAGTTTCATTTCATAAGTGCACATATCCAAAAAATAGTTTCATTTCCAAAAATGCACGCGTGCTTCGGCGCGGCCGCGAAGAGCTGGCCGGAATTCCCATACAAAAAAAGTTTCATTTCCAAAAATGCATATGTGAATTTCCAAATCTATTTTGCACTATAAATTAAATATGCGTGCATATATTGATCTGAAAATTTAGGTAGAGGTACTTTTAGACACGGGCTTTGCAGTGATGTGATTTGTTTTATCCTACGATGCACCGTTAAGAAGTTATTAACCATTTAATTTCAAATGTTCAGATTTGTTCCCAATTTTGGGTGACTTACAAAATCTCACATAACTCCCTAAATATTTCCCGGTTAACAAAATTTGTGATTACAAAAATTGTAGAGAAATGTCGGATCTATCTGAAAAGTGCGGGGCAAGCGTCGTCCCCCAAACATAACGTCGTCGGGCCAGCGTCAAACTTTAAAATGCAATTTTGAAAAATCGAAAAACTTGGATATATGCATTTTTAGAATGAAACTCCCCATGTATCCACTTGCGGAAATAACCCCTGGACCCAGTTGCGCAAGTGGAGAAGTGAGAAGTGAAATGGTAAATGCGAAGTGAATTCAGAAGTAAAATGGCAAAAGCGAAGAGAAATTACTTTTTTTGTTTTACTTTGTTATGCCAATTTACTTGCTATTTCGCTTCGCTTTTGCCATTTTACTTCTCACTTCTCCACTTGCGGAACTGGCACCAGGTCGGTTTAGCAGATAGCTGGGGCATAGAAGGCGTTCAACCCAACCCCTTCTAGACACCTAAGCTGGGTTCAAACGGGATTGACTTTTCAGAATCGCGATCGGGATTGTTTTTTTGAGATTTCGGGATTGAGATCGGGATTGGGATTGGCTTTTTGAGATTTCGGGATCAGGATTGCCATTTTTTTGTGATCGGGATTTTGGCGTAAAAATATATGCATGCAGGAACGTTGGCGCTAGGGTGTCAAAAAAAAATTTTTTTACGGAAAACGGAAACGGAAACGGAAAAAAAATTTCAGCAGCCGGAAAACGGAACGGAAAACGGAAAAAAATTGCACTTGGCGGAAAACGGAAACGGAAACGGAAAAAAATTTTCAGCGGCCGGAAAACGGAAAAAGAAGCCGGAAAAACGGAAACGGAAAAATCTAATTTGCACAGAAATGGAAAAACTTGCTGAAATTTTGCTGGAAAATGGATAAAATTTGCTGAAATTTTGCTGGAAGTGGAAAAAATTTGCAGTAATTTAGCTGGAAACAGAAATTTTTTCACATCATTGACAATCTGCATGAATTTTTACCAGTTTGGCTGATCAGAAAACAGAAAGTTGAGCCAGAAAAAGGTGAAATGAGGCGGAAAAATGGAAAATTGAGGCGGAAAATGCAAAAAAGGTGGAAAAACTGGAAATTGAGGCGGAAAACGGAAAAAAGGCGGAAAAACTGAAAATTTAGCCGGAAAACGGAAAATCAGCCGGAAAAACGGAAACGGAAAAAAAAGTTGCCGGAAAACGGAACGGAAAACGGAAAAAAATTTCAGCACCCGGAAAACGGAACGGAAAACGGAAAAAATTTGCCTGCGGAAAACGGAAACGGAAAACGGAAAACGGAAATTTGACACCCTAGTTGGCGCCAACGTCTACCATATAGGTATGGACCTTTAGCTATGGACATGGGCACTGCATCGAGTACATTTGCACTGGTGTTCATACCCACGCAACAGAGATATCTTAAGAGGCGGGGAAATGCGTGCTTGCGCGAAAAAATTTTGCAAACCGCATACAAAATGATCTTATAAAAGTTTTTCCGGCTTTTTATGTCTGGCTCCGGAGTTGGAACGTGGTGAATTTTTCCGGGATCGGGATTGGGGTTTCGAGATCGGGATTGGGTTTTGTAAGATTTCGGGTTCAAAGATTGGGATTCAGATTTTGAGATTTTGGGATCGGGATTTGGGCTCCGGGATCGGGACCACAAAATCCCGAATTTTTTCGGGATTCGGGATCGGGAAACTGTTTGAACCCTACTCCTGAGTCCTGACCCTTCCCCCTACTCTGTATGTACACATAGGCCAAAGCAAAAAGTCGAAAATCATTCAACACAGACACTCTTACCGGTTTGCATCGTGTGGTCGGTTTTCGTTCAAAATATCGTATGTTGATCACAGTGATAATGTCCTTCCGTGTGTCGATTATGTGGTTAAATTGTTTCAGTCTGGTTCGGTTGAAGTTCCCGTTGAATAAGTATGCAGTCTTCATCGGCTCCCCGTTCATTATGGACAATGGAATCAATTTGGCATTGCATACGCAAACCTTTTGTTGTGTCAAAGCTCTCCTGTGAATAATGACTACCGTATTTCCTCGAAATACCCCCCTTTCAGAGTGAGAATTTTGAGGGGGGGTATTTCGAGGAAATACGGTATGTAAAATGGGGACTTGTAGATTTTGATCCCTGCGGAGGTTCATATATTGGTCTGTCGGAAAGTTCTTTTCGTTTCAGGATCGTCTCGCATTGGATCGTCCTGGACAATCCGTGGGGTTTCAACCGGGGTGTATAAGCTGGAATTTATTTAAGCACAACATTTTACCGCGAAATTGATCCCTGTAAAAGTGGATCCAATAATATACTCTTAATCGTGTCCAAAACTGAACATGCGCGATCCACCGTTTCCTGTGTTTTCGATTTTTTGGCGAAATTTCAATGAAACATAAGTTGGAAGCGTATCTTTGGTAGGGTTCGAATGATATGACTTTTCGATATCGATACGATATGGAACCTCGATATCGATATTCGATATTAAAAATGGTCGATATTCGATATTTCGATATTGCGATTAGCTTTTGGTATAGCAAGGCATATTTTAAGTGGCTGCACACGTGGTTAATTGTCATGAATCCGTGTATTCAGCTGTTTTTCGATTACACGATTCACGAGGTTTTTTACCGCACTTTTCCCTCTATTCCCACTTCACCGGCCGCTTGCCGCTGCAGTGCACTGCACTGGGCCCGGAGGTCCAGATTATAAATGCGTGTTGTAAATTTTAAGGAAACGTGTCCGAAGACGGTAGGTTTTTCAGAACGTGCGATGAACCACTCGGTGGCTCACGCTGTTCCGTTTCCCGCAGCACGCACAGCACTTACACTCAGCATAAGCAGCGCGGTAATTAGAGCAGTTGTTAATTAGCTAACTAAGGGAAAAAGTTAGTACTTAGTGCCAATACAAAAAGGGGTCCAAGTTGGGTTGAGAAGAGAGTTTATTTTTTTGGGCGATGGAAGAACAGTAGCGGCAGAGTAGAAGCAAAATTAGCTTACGTCGCATCGACGAAGTTGTTGGAAAAAACAATTTCAGCTACTTATAAGGCAATCAAGACTACCATAATCGACTTGAATGAAAGGCTAAAAAAGACATAACATTGCGAAGTTACAAAATCACTTTCAAATCACATAAGCTCTGATGTAAGCACTTAGTAAAATCGTACGTAACGCAACTGCTTGGAGTATTAATTAAGATCAGCTAACAAAAGTAATTAAAAAGCTTCATGCGACATGGGGCTAAGCCTATAAATTACAAGCTTATTCGGTGCAACAATTACTCACTTCCATAATTACCTACAAATCCCTACTTAATATAACACGACCTAAAATAACAATGCAGTGCAACGCATTTTTACAAAACAGAATGAACAAAGTATGTACAAAGGCAATTACGGCATCATAATCCAACACAGCAATTTAAGCTAAATAATTAGACAGCTAACACAAGCTTACAATTAATGTTAATTAATTAAGATACAGAACGATTAATTAAGCTCGTGGGAATGAAAGGCATTGGCGTGAAACGATCTGTACAATAGTTTCTACATGTCACATGGAAACTTTGCTTGGGGATTTTGTATTCATTAGTTACGGTAGCTAGAGAATGCTCGCGGGCGCGAAGTGCTTATCACCTCCAGTCCCGCGACCCACTATTGTGACTATCCGGTCAGCTAGCGCCCGTGAGAAAGGTTTCAGCCCGATGGCCACACCCTTCCGAGCGCGAGGAGATATTTATGCTAGGGCGGCGGAAAAGTATTTTTTGGACTGCGACTTGTCACTTGGGGCGTTATCAGAAGCTGTTCCTACCACCCACCGATACTAGATGACGCACGACAATCTAGTCAACATGGGGAGGAACGCGGAACAGTGCTTTTGTATTTTTTGAGTGAAATTCATTGTTCCTGGCTTCCGGTCGCCACCTACCTATCAGCCGTCAGTCTCCGCCTCTGCCCAAAGATAAGTAAAGGGTAGAATGTGCTTTAGACCGCCCAGAGAGTCACAACAGTGTGCCGGCGAGCCCAAAGGCGACCACACGCCGCGCCGCGGCATTTCAAAGTGAAAAATGTGAAATTCCCCTCTCACCTTATGCCATGTGGAATGCAGTTACACCTAAGCTAGACATAACCTAGCTAAATTGACTTAAATAGATTTGGCGCACGAAAATAGTAATTAAAATTGGGGGGTAAGGAAACGAAATTGTGCAGAGCACTACAACCACTATAAAACATGGCGAACTCGGTCAGCCCATGTAGCGGCGTCGATCTTGCGATGCAGTGCTCTGACGGGGTACTGCGCAGCCCACTGCAGGGCTGTGCATGCCATGCAGTCCCCGTTGCCGTCGAAAAGCCGCCGTAATGTCTGAGAAAGTTTGCCCAAATTTAGTTTACAAAATACATAGTAGTTTACGTTCCGTGAATTATTATTGCATTTGTTTGTCTAAAATTTTGTGGGGTGGTGTTTTTCCCATCGTAAAAACGCTCTTACAACCCACCAGCCATTGCGGTTTACCTCCTGGCTAAACTATTGAGGTGTGACCGGTGATTATTTTTACGATCGCATGCACAAAATTTTTCGTTAAATAAAAGTTGTTCATCTTTTCGAAATTTTCAAAAAGTGGTTGTTTGCATGCAAAATGGCTTGCGTGTATTTCACAGTCGAAAATCAAATTGCGAAACGTGGCTGGCAACTACAGAAATGCAATAATAAGCTGAGAACGGTATGGGAGTTAATCAACTGCCCTGCCTTTTGCAGTCGTGACTTTATAATGGAATTGCCAATTGGGTTCTGGAGGTATTTCCATTTTCAAAAATATTTTGCTCTTTTCAAATTTACAAAAAACTTTGTTTTTTATTCAGAAAAGTGCCAATTTTGGACGGTCAACTGGGGGCGGCGGTTACGTTCGTCAATTCGGGGGGACAAAATGCGGCCATTCGGTGCCGCAGCGAACGTCTTGGAAACTATTTGGTGTGTGATTTCGAGATACTTGGTTAATTGTTTTGCTTGTTTCACTGTTGGTTATAGTTTCCATTACGTTATTAGTTTCCAAAAACGTTCAAAAAACTTGCAACACAAAAATGTCCTGGGTTTACTCAAACTCCCTCGTCGGTGCCCTCCATCGGCACGTCTTCTTCGGCAGCAACCTCGGGCTGCATGTCGTCCTCTTTAGCCGGCGCCGGCGCGGCGACCGCCACGGGCTCATCGGGCTCGATGTCGCCGTCGGGGGCTAGCGGCGCCTCCTCTTCCGGTGCGGAGAACGTGGCGTCGTCGCCATCGCCATCGGAGGTGCTGGCGATGTCCTCGACCTCGTCCGTGGGGTCGTACGGCAGCGGCTCGTCCGCCGGCTGGGGCGCGTTTTGTACGTCCACGGGCTCGTCCATATTGACGTCCGGTTGGGCGAGCTCGGTCTGGGCGGCTTCGTCGTCATCGTCGTACTGGTGCTCGGGGCAGTGGGCCTGTGGTCTCCAGTCGGGCGACCAGGTCCATATCCTGGATCCCCAGATTTTTTCTGCGTGGTACTGGTAAAGACCAGCCGAAGCGAATTCGTACGAAAAGAAAATGTGGAAGAAGTCAGACCACAACAAGGTCTCCACGTTGGCCACCACGACTCTGGCGCAACGCGAGCGGGAGGTGGCCACGTTTCCACGCTCCAGCTGGGCCACGAAGCCGACTCGAGTGGTCTGCTGAGAATACTGGGTGGTCAACCTGTCGCGCGCGGGCGGCTCGCTGCTGCGCACGCACGACACAATGGTCACCTCAGCTTCTCTGGCTTGCGCTTTGTCGGCGGTGAGCACTCGAGTCGCCCAGAATTCTCGCCCGTAGTGCTTCAACGACGGGTCGGTTGCCAATTTGTCGATCAGCGCGCGCTGCTGCGCCGCATAAAAAGTGACCACCAAAATGGCATCCGCCCGACTCAAATCACTCCAGGGCACGCCGCCCTGGTTCGCCAATTCGACAAAATGTTTAACCAACTGCACTACGATGAGCTGCTCGGGTACGTTGACGGTCGACGTGCCCTCCTTGGTCTCCAGTCCGGTGTGGTTGATGACCGTGGACAGCGGGATCGGGACGTTGTCGCCCGGCATGCGCGGCAAGTTGTCGTCCCGGCACGGCGATTTCTGATGATAGGGGCGGAGCCGGCCCTCGTACGCCGCGTGCGAATTGGCGTTGATCAGCTGGGGGTGCCCGCGGAAAACCGTTTCCAGCCGCAGCAGGGGGCACATTTTGGACGCTGTGAGTCCATCAATCAAGGATGGAGAGGGATTAAGGAAGGGTTCAACCCATCGCTGGGTCTGAACTTTGCGGGTGAGTTGCTTGCTGTCGCCGAACAGCAAGACTAAGCCGTTGTGGGGGAGCGACACGGGGTTCAACGCTGTGACCATGGAAATGTTCGTGGCGAGCGACGCCTCGTCCACTATCATGGCACAGTACCTGATGTGCTTGATGCGCACATCATGTGTCGAATCGACAGTCACGTGGATCTGTCCTGGCTGCAGCAAATCCAGAACGTACTTGTGCAGCTTGACGGTGCCCTTGGCGTACCTCCGGGCGGCCCGGCGCAGCACGCGACCCCAGTCCGTGTCCTCGAGGTCCGGGTCGTTCACATCGACGCCCGTGCGACCCGCTACGACCTCGTCGTTGTCGTCGTCCCATTCTTCGTCGTCGTCCTCGCCAGTGACGACCAAGTGCGGCACCTTCTCCATTAGCGCCTTCATCACCTGCTGGGGGGTTTGATTGGGACCTGCGACGATGGAGTGCACAGTCTCGTACTCGGTTTTCACCTCCCAGTACTGGTCTACCAGCTCTATCCACTGGGCGTCGATCCGCGCGACCGAGAAAGGGGTGTCCTGCGCTATTTTGTGCAGCGCGGGCAGGTCGTCTACAGCGAGGTCGCTGTAGACTTCCTGGGTTTCCAACAGGGGGCTCAGCACCCTTACAGCGAACGCCGCTCTCAATTTCAAATATTCGACGTACCCGGGCTCTTGCAGCATGTCCTTAACTTGTGCGGCGGGCAGTTCGGACCACTGCTTGCGGCCCAGCAGCAGGCGGCGCACGGCATCGTGCACGCCGTCGCAGCCGGTGCGCTGCATGTTTTGCACAGCGCGCCTAGCGCTCTCGTCCGTCGCCGAGTTAACGGTGCACGTGACGATGGTGGAGTGGTACTTGGCGTTGGAAGTGATGTCGGAAGAAAGGGTGGAATTACTGTCTGGGAATGGGCGACCATTAAACTGGTTGAAGTACAACGAGCACATGTACGCCACCTGGTTCTGCACAGTGGTCTTGCCAGTGCCGAACGGGGAGTCGCACATGAGCAACAGCGGCCACGCCAGCTTCAAGGCGGCTAAAACGGCCGCCAGGGTTTTCGCCTGGCCGCCCAACGGCTTGAACTCGCCGGGCTTACTCACCAGCAGCGCTTCGGACGTGCCCTGACGGATTTCGTCTTCTAGGGGCGCGGCCGTGGCGCGGATGTGCGACCACTGGGTGAACGTGTCGGACAACCGATCATCATACACAATGGCAATGGCGATCTGGTCACCCAGTTTTAGGACATTGCCCGAGCGTATGTTGGACGGTCTCCAACCTTCGTTCAGGCGCTCGATAGCGCCTTGCAAAGAGCGCATGGTTCGCACATAGTTGGGCGACTCATTGGTGGTGCGCACCATGTAGTCGCCGTTCTCGAGCTCGGACGGGAGCGCCGCCTGGCTCAACTTCAAGTCCAAATTGCCCACAATTACAGCCCGCTCCGGACTTACCTCTAAGGTGGCCACTCGCAGTTGCAACTTTGGCTGCGTCGGGTCGGGCCTGTCGTCGTCGGGCATCGCCTTGGTCAACGTCAGCACCGACATCGGTCCGGCGCCGACCAGCAGCTGGGGTAGCGCGTTGATTTGCGCGTTCGCGCGTCTCTGCTGCTCGTCCATCTGCTCCTGCTCGTCGTTGACGGCGTCGGCCAGGTCCGGCCTGTTGATCGTGATGCACGCCTTGGTACCTGCGTCGGTCGCTTCCCACTCAATTAGCGCGCGCACCGCCGTGGCGCGTGCCGCTCGGAAACGCAACAAGGACTCGTGGTACATGTATGCTGCGGCCAGCATCACGTACTTGGTGCGCAGGTGCGGCGGGTGCACCCGGTTCAATTCCACCTCGTGGGGGTCGTGGAAGTAAAAATCTTCCAGCGCCGATTTTTCGAGCAAGAAAACGCCATACGCATGTGCGTAATAGACGTTGTCAAACACGTCGTTGTTCAGGTCGTGAAACTCGACGTGTGCAATCCCCAACATACCTGCACTCGGGATCGGGTTGCCGGGCATGGTGTATTCGCGGTGCGCGAACGCCAAGCGCTCCGGGCCGCAGTCGTTGCGCTCGCCCGCGCCCAACTCCGGCAGCTCCTTGTAGCGACGGGGCGTGAACGCCACTCGCAGCCGCAGCGACCGCCAGTTTGTTGAGTAGCGCTGGTAGCCGACCTCGTCGCGTTGCGCGTCGTATTCATGGTCGGCTGGGGCGCGTCCCTGTACGGTTACGACGACGGGCACTGCCACCAATAGGGGGCTAGCGCTTTTGTTCATGTCCAATTTAATGTCAAAGAACTCCCAGTAGTCGGGCTTGGCAGTGCAACGCTGCACATACCTGGCCGTAAACTTCATGCCGTGTCTGACAAGCGGCAAGTGCAGCTCCGGGCCGTACTTCTCGTTGACGCTGGCGTACTGCGCCACCACGACCGACGTGCGGCGGTCGCGGGCGCCGCGCGCGATGTTGGTCGAGTAGGTGAAGAACGGGTACACGTTGTCGGCGTCGTTCCATTCGTCGTTCTCGGCCAACTCGGCCAGCGCGTCGTCGTGAAGTCGCACGTGGGCTTGGTAGTATTCCCGGTCTGCAGTGTCGTGTCTCCAATAGACACGGTCCACCCAGCCGGCGAACATCCGCCTCGCGTAGACGGGCGGCGGGGGCCGCTGGTTCTCACCCCACTGGTGATCCACCTTGGGGGGCGGTATGGTGGCGCCCGGTTCGCCACGTTGGGTGGTGGCTTTCGTGAAGCCCGAGCCCGCGGCGCTGGCACGCCGGCCATTGTGCTGCCGTTTGGCGCCCATGCTCCTTCCGGCCATGTTACGTTTTTAAGTTTTAAGGAAGAGTGCAATTAATCACAATCAATCACCGGCACTGCAGTGGACTCTCGGAGCCCACTAGTGTACCAGCGAATTACAACCGCACTCACACACACACGAACACGCAGTCACACGCACTTGGGATCACAAGTTTGTCAAACTTACGTGACGAGGGAATTAATCGAATTACGGGAACACAGTTAATTAATTTGTTCAGTGGCTACGTCGATAGCCACTTAAGGGCTTTACCGCAATGAGAGTCTAAGTAGGGCCGAGATTCTGCGTACAAGTGGGGATTATGTTTTCAAGCGTTGGTTTACAGCGATCTGCATGCACTACATAAATCTTATCATTAGTATCATTATAAATAGTTACAAGCGGATGAGCATAGCGAATGCATTCGTAGGGGCCTAAAAAGAAAGCAGCAAATTTTTTACAAGGGCCGGTCTGATCGGTCAAGCGCGGAGTGAAAATACGAACCGCTTGGCCCGGCTTCAAATTCAAATGGCGGGCGCGGCGATTGGCGTAGTATTGCTCTTTCAATTGAGCATTCCTAAGCGCGGTATGCGCCGCATTGCGCGCCGCCGAGAGACGCTGCGCGAGCTCGGTGGGTTCACCGTGCTTATCTGTCGACTCGGGTAGCATTGCGCCAGGCGCGGGGGGCGTCAACATTCTTTCCCATAGCGACGCGGCTGGGCGCCCAAACAAAAGTGCGTACGGCGTGGTGCCCATTGCCGGGTGTTTCGACGTATTGTACGCATGCACCGCGGCGCCTAAGTGGTAATCCCAATCGGAATGAGTTTGGTTCACGTAATGGGACACGATTTCCATCAGAACACCGTTTCGGCGCTCCACCATTCCGTTGCCTTTTGGCATATACGCAAATGAGCGATGCTGAAGGGTATTGAAATACAATAACAATCTTTTGAATGCCCCTTCGACAAAGCTTGGCGCGTTATCGCTCAAAATGGCGCCGGGTACGCTAAATATGGGAAGAATGTGTAGCAAGAATGCAAATGCTACAGTATCCTGCCGGATATCGGGTACCGGAACAGCGATACCAAATCGCGTGCACTGGTCAACGAAAACCAACACGTGTTTATGCCCGCGCCGCGTGCGTGGCAGCGGGCCAACGGCGTCGACTGCGATGACATCGCCGGGAGATTGCGCGATTTTCCGGCACGCCATCAAAGTCTGCATCGACTGCCTGAGTCCTTTTCGCGCACAACACAAAGGGCACGTGGCGACCCAATGCGCGCTTTCGGGGCGCATATTTGGGAACCACGCAAATTCCTGTAATCTTTCGAACGTTTTCATTATTCCCAAATGTCCCGCTGTAGGATGATTGTGTGCTAGTTCGAATACTAGCGGGCACAGTGAGGCTGGAATACACACAGGATCATACAACTTGATCCCCGGTACTATTGAAGCCTCAGCCCTTTTTCGCATGATTCCATATTGATCAATGAAAAACGGTGGCACACATTGTCCAGGTGCATCCTTACAAACTTCCATCAAATTCACTATATACGCTTCTTGCATCTGCAAGCGCTTCAATTCAATTATGGGGACAAATGGGGGCAAAACGTGATCAGTGTGAAAACCGTTGACGCGCACTTCGGTAGCCGCGGGGCCACCAGCCATTGTTTGTGGACCTACGGTAGTGAGTCCGGTAATTGGCTCCACCCCATTGTTCGCCGGCTGTCGCGTGTCCATTGTCCCAGGGTTGCGGTCACGCGCCGCAGACTCCGCCCTCGCACGCGCGCGTGTCCTCATTGGTTCCTTGGTAGGCGCGCGTCTGGAAACAGTAGCTACCGTATCCCACGGGTCAATTGCGGTCTGCGTCGCGACAGTTTTATTGTGTGATATTTTAATGAGTGCAAATTGCTCGAATGCTTCGTCAAGTTCTAATTTCTCGTCGAAAGTTATTGGCGCATCACGCCTTCGGGACAGAGCATCTGCGAGCTCATTGCATTTTCCTTTCAAATGCTTGAATGTAATTTGATACGGGGCAATGGCCAATGCAAACTTATGCAATGCGGCGTGCGGTGTAGCCTCCAAATTGGGGTTCTTCACCCAAGGGATACTTTTGGCATCAGTCCACACTTCAAAGGGGCGTCCCGCCAAGTAGCAATGCCAATTTCGGACGCTCTCAAAAATTGCGTAAGCCTCTAGAGTGATGGCGGGCCATCTGCTCTGAACCTCAGTCAACTTCCGGCTGTAGAACGCGCACGCATGCAGTCCAGATTTTTCGTCGGCTCGCTGCACCAGCACTCCAGCGACCGCAATTTGTGACGCGTCTGTAATTACGATGAACGTTTTATTTGGGTTCGGGTATTGCAAACAGGGGCTGTGTAACAGTATTTCTTTTAATTGGAAGAAGGCTCTCAGAGCCTCAGGATTGTCGTTGAGATCTACCGGCGCGTTTCCATCGTAGTTCTCGCGCGGACCGGTGCGTGTCAAATTCGATAGCGGCACTGCTATTTCGGCGCACCTGTGTATCATGCGTCTGAAAAATCCCACTGCTCCCAAAAACCCTTTGACTTCCTTGACAGTTTTCGGGAGGGGCCATTCTGAGATAATATTGCGTTTGTCCATGGGAATGCAAATGCCCTCACGGCCGATCATGAAGCCCAGAAATTTTACCGCGGTAATGCGTGCGAAAAAACACTTACGGGGACTAATTTTGAAGTTATTTTTGATCAATCGATCCAAAATTTGGCCGATGTCACTCAAATGGGTTTTCCAGTCCTGACTGTAAATTAGCAGGTCGTCAATGTACAATAGCACATTGCGATGAATCAATCCCGCCATTGCAAGCTCAAAACACCTTTGTGCCAAACTTGGTGAGCATTTTAATCCCATAGGTAATCTCTTTAATTGGAATTGACCAAAAATATTACGGAACGAAGTGATGTGTCTGTCGTCGGGATGCAGTGCAATGTTATAGAAAGCCTGATTAATGTCGGCACTGCTAAAAAAACTTGCAGTTGCTGAGTGCATCCACGGTATCATCCAGCCTCGGCAATGGAAATTGCGGCGCATGCAAAACCAAATTTAATCGCCTGTAATCAATGACCATGCGTTTAGAACCATCAGGTTTAGAAACGACTAATGTGGGAGCGCAGTATGGGCTAGTGCTTGTTTCAATTATGTCGTGCTCAATTAGACAGCGCAGGTGCTTTTCCAAGTATTGCTGGTCATCCAGGCTCAACCGATACATGCGGCACGCAATCGGTTTTCGATCAGTCAATTGCAGTCGATAATCGACTAATTCACTGTACCCTATGTCGTACTTGTGTCTCGCAAAGGCGCCTTTGTGCTTCAAAAGTACGGCTGCAAGTTCCTTGCGCTCATTTTCCGACAATGTTTGGGGCACAGAAAATTCCATTTCGTGTCCATCTGGACATTTCACATGCAATGGCTCACCTAAGTGGTCTTCAATTACCTTCTCTGGAACGCTTGAAGATACCGGCTCTGTCGCTTCGTTGGCGCGGCACTGCCGTATCCATTCCTCCGGGGGGTCGCCGGCTTTGACTTTCAGAACACAATCGACGGGCTCAACCAAGCCGATTTTTTGTTCCATCTGCAAGGTAACCGGTTGATCACGCACGTTTGCGACCCTCATTAAAAATACCTCGTCACTTGTTTCATATGCTGCAGATGCGGCAACTACCCCATCCTTCAAGTTTACGGATTCCAGCCCAGTGACCGTAAATGTGCGGTAGCTAACTGGAGCTGATAGACGCACCGGCACCATTGCTTCATGCCTTGCCTTGATTTCGGTAGCCGCTGTGACTAATGCAAACACTGCCCGAATCTGCACGTCCGGCTTGTGGTTATCAAAAGGGATGCTAACGCCTACTGAGGGGATTTTTAAGAGGCGCGCGGGCATATCAATTATCATGTGTCGCAGCACATCCGCGCCCAAAATTAAATTGTCAACCAGGCCATCGATGGCTTGGAAAACAACACGAAACGTGTGTCCCCCTATGTCAATGGGCATTTCCAACTGACCAATTATCATTAGCTTGGAATCCGCAGCGCATCGCATGTGAGAAATGGGAGAAGTTTCTTCAACGGCGTCATGTCCATGTCGATGTTCCTGGAACACGTCTCTGCTGCATAACGAGCGCATGGCGCCGGTGTCCAGCAAACATCTGTGGTACATGATGCCGTCCATGCACACGGGCACTGCAGGACTGTAGTAGACATGCACAGGCCCGTTCCGCCTCGCGACGACAGACTTTATATTTTCCTGTTCATCTTTTGATAGTGTAATCATTCTGATTCTCTCCACCGATGGGCTCATGGAAATTTCCGCCATTTCTAATTGGTGATTATATTCAATTGATGGAAACATCTGTACCGTTACCGTGTCATCTGATGCGCGCTCGGACGCACCTGTTGTCGGGTTCAACACGGTCAATCGGCCGTCATAGCTTTTCATAAAGCTACGCTTACCTGCGTCCCTGTGTCTGGTAATTAGCGGCCTCGACTCCCGTCGCAGTCGTCGGCGCGCTCGTTCAATTAGCGTCGTAGCTGCCGGGGGCGCGGCGGCTAACAGAGCTGCCAATAAATACTGGCAAGTCACTATGGCGCACACCAGGTAAATCCATATCTGCAGCCATGACCTTAAAGCGTCAAAATCCCAAAATCCCACGCTTACCATTGACCTGGCCATTAATCGATGCGATTGTAAACTGCCATCAACCGCATGCGTCGGCATTCCATGCACGCGCCGCACAATCGCGTATGAGTGCCACACGTCGTTCAGCGTGGTGGTCGGCAGCAGCTCAGACAAATTGTACATTGTCGTTGCGGCAAAGATCTGATGGTGCACGTCCGTCGGTCGTTCAAGTTGCCACCTGTGTGGGAAACTGTGGGTGTTGTAAACGGGGATATGTTCCAGGGCGCCTTTCTCAGGTAAGTACTTATACCACTGCCCATGCAATTTCAACACTCGGTTGTGGCGATTTGTGCACGTTCCCATAACCGGCTGGAACAGAAGGGCATTTGTAATTGTATCCAAATGCAAGGTCACATTCTGTCCATGCAATTTCATTCGTATTGGGACCGTAGCGTGGCACGCGCCTTTACCTGTTTCGGTACCCAACTGATAAGTCTTTACCGCAAAGCACTTATGCACTAGAAATCCGTCTGGCGCCGCCTTGGCCAAAATCTCATTGTCGCGCATGTACCAGCGCGCCGTGGTCGTCGGGTGCTCGGTCATAGCTAGGCGGAGAAGTTCCTGAAAATGTTGCACATGCCTACAAGTAGACACGGCCTGTGCACGCATAGTTTGCTCAGATGTCTCGTACACCGCTTGCATCGCTGCGGCCAAGTGACCGGTGTCCACTACGCCAAATCCGGGGCGTGCTGCGCGACGCTTCTCCCGCACATACCTAATTGGGGGGATTTCGAACGGTGCCACAACAATATCCTGGTCTGATTTCCATAGCTTTTCACCACATGAAAGGATTTCTTCTTTTGCTCGAAATGACAATGCCAAAGTGTGATCACGCGCGAGCCAAATATCTTGTCTAATTAACCCAGCTATTTCTTGCCATTTCTCATAGGGGCATTCAGCCTTTGGATTTGGTTTCCAGACTAATTGGCTACCGTCGGGTAGG
The DNA here is from genome assembly GCA_964036195.1 of Sphaerolaimus hirsutus. Lineage (NCBI taxonomy): Eukaryota > Metazoa > Nematoda > Chromadorea > Monhysterida > Sphaerolaimidae > Sphaerolaimus > Sphaerolaimus hirsutus. The sequence goes on along the minus strand of OZ038454.1, from coordinate 9,336,261 downwards.
GTACAGGTGCCCTCCTCGTAATTACACTTTGACACTTCTCCTAACGTACTTTGCATAACCTTGGCGCCGTAGCGCATGCGTACATCTCCCTTAAACAACCCACACTGCGGGGTCTTGGTAATTAACCAGCTGCAACAGTACAGCCCGTGCCCCGAGTAACTCACGTTTGTCGGATATTGAGTGTCCCATGCGTTGCTCAGCTCGTCCACTGGCTGAAGCGCGCCGTCGTTGCACTTATGGTACTTCATCATGCTCTCACACTCCGAGGGATCTACCGCACGCGGCTGCGAGTCAAAATGTTCCAAAGTGACGTCACCCCAGAAGTTCTGGTATGTATGAGCCGACCGCGTGGCCGCTACACATCGATACGCAGTGGCACGATACTCTACCATATTGCGTTTGTAAATAGTAAGTTTCAGGGGAACCGGTTTAGTCAACGACACAGCAGAATCGACTAACGCGGTGCAGTTAGGCAGGTCGGGGTAGGTGTACAAGTCGTAATGATCGGTCAGGTCGCTGCACAGCAGTGGCGTGTCCGGCATCGTCGTGGCCACCGCCAGAGGCATCAAGCTCAAGCACGCCATCACCACGGCGACGGTGAACACTGTAAACAAAGCGCCAAAGACTTGATTATTATACGGTGGCTCAGAATACGCTCGCTGGCGAGGCACTGCGGACGTTTTGTCTCTAAATTCGGCCATTTTATCAACGCATGTGCTCGAAAACGTACGCGGGGACAAAATCACAGGGGGCTCATTTAGGAATGGGTCTAATGGGGCGTCACGCAAAACCCTCCACTCGATTCTAGTAAGCGTATCATTGTGGTCGTCATGCGGGCGACAGTCTGGGAGCACCACGCAATCTTCATCCTTCAGATCATGCATTGCAGTGCGCCGCAGGTAATCTAACCAACTGGTACGAAATAGGATTGACGTGGCTTCGCGTTGATACGCCCAGTGGCTAATCCACTGTTCCCTATCTACCATGAGCGCGTGCATTTTACACTGAAGGCTAGCTACAGGTTGCTCCTCCATCTCCTCCTCCTCGTCAGGGGCTTCCGGTTCCAGCCCTTGCAATGCCAATAGTTGATCATGATGGAAGAGAATTCTAGCATAAGACGGCGATGACTCGGTCACGGCCTTGTAAGTGCATTCACCCACCTGTGTCACTGTCGTCGGGTTCAACAGCGGCACGCTGCTGCTCTGGCCTTGCTGCGATTCCAACGGCCGTTGTGCCGGTTGTGGCTGCGGGTGCCAGCCGATGGCCGCGGGCTGCTGGCTCTGAACGTACACAGGCTGCATCATCTGCGAGGAAGGCACGGTCATAGGTTGACTTAATTGCATCGGTACCCATCCACCTGGATACCCAAAGTTTTGTGGATATTGTCCTCCCTGTCCACGGCCTCGCCCTCGGCCGCCACCTCTACCGCGCGCACGAAAGTCGCCTCCGCGGCCACGCTGATTGCTATCGTTGCCGGCAGATGGCTCGGGAGGGGGCTTATTTGGACATTGGTAGCGAAAGTGATCAGGAGATCCACATTCCCAACATCCATTTTCAAACCTTTTGGGCGGTAACTCACGCCTCGGGCGCGGTGCGCCCATCATCTTAGCTTCCTGGGCGTCGAGTTTTTTCTGTCGTTCGTCGAGCGCCCGTTCCTTGGCCTTGAGCTTCGCATTCTCGGCACTCTCTGCCTCCATCGACTGGACCGAGGGGTGCAGGTTCATGGCCATGATGCGCTCCATGACCTGGTTCGACGTCTCGGCGACGATCTCGCTGGCCGACTTCGCATGTTCCTTCTGAACGGTTTCAAGGTTTTTGTAGCTTTCTTGCATGCGCGCATTATCAACTAATTCCTTCCAGCTTATATTGGCGTGTACCGCCAGGTTGCGCCTAATGTCCTTGTCCAACCCCTGGTGAAACTTAGTGATGCACATGCCTTCCCTTTGGGCGGAATGCAGCATTGGATAGGCGCGCTTTACTGCACGTTCCAATCTAGTTGCCCAATCCAGCACAGATTCAGTGGGACTTTGAGTTGACTCAATAAATTCGCGCTGTGCATGATGCTGGGCGTTGGGGTTTGCAAACAATTCTTCCAAACGATCCATCATGGCTTTGTAATCAAGTGCGCGCAGTTCCCGCCTTCTAGCTACAAAGATAGAATTGGCATTCTTTTGCAAAAAGATAGGCAGCAACTTTTGCCTAGAGCGCATTGAAACACCTAGCGCATCACACAAAATATCCCACTTACGTCTCCAATCCTTGAAACTCTTATCAGCCCTTCCAGTGAATGCATCGCACTGCGTAGCCAGGGCGGTCAGCGTAGCGGCCGTGCCGTGCGGCACCTGGTGCTGCGCCAGATAGTCTGGATCCGTAGGATTAGGTGCAGGTGAGAGCGATCCTGACGATCCTGGGGAGGAGGGACCCGGCTGTCCCGCCAAATTGATTACACTGGTAGCTGGTTGAGCCGTAGCGTTTGCAGGCGCAGGTGCCGCTCCACTGCCGCCCGCTGATCCGCTTACACTCGCCGGCGGGGGCACAGTCTGCGCGGTTGTGTTCCCAGGGGCCGTTCCCGCGCCCAAGGTAGCATTAGCTGCCGATGCTATGGGTGGAATTAATCCCCTGTTAGAACAAAATGCCAAAAATTGAGTAGTGGCCTGCTCCAGCGCGCTGGGGTTACCTACGCTGGTGTACATACTTAAACCTAGCCTAATGGCCTGTAGCTTATTTTTATCTGCTGTGGAAGCATTGACTGAAATCGCCGCTGGTCCCGCGCGGTTAAGTTCCCCAGACCACTGGTGCAATAGCTGTATCATGCCCGGGAAGGTCCAACCTTCTCTAGTGTACCCAGTGGTCTCCCTGCCCGGGTCCGCCGCGGTCGCCGCCGTCAGGATCTGGCCCGGCGTCACTTGGTTGGCCGCCGCCGGGGTGGTCGTCACCGTTGTGAGCGTGGCCGGCGCGGTCGTCACACTCGAACCTGGGGGTGGGGTGCTGGTCATTCTACTTTGATTTATGGGAGACGGTCCTACGATTCTGCGCCGTGCTCTATTCGAAGAGACACAGCTTTCAATCGAGCCTTGCGCGGACGCAAGCTCGCGTGGTGTGGATGAGCTTCGCGGGGCACTTAATTGAAGCTCCCCCAATGAATTTTCCGCCTCTTCGAGCTCTTCGGCTAACGAGGGAAATTCAATATTTATATCTGGGATCGCTACTGGGGTGTCAATTAGATTTACGGAAGTCTCACCACTTCTACGCTGGTATGCAGACGAACTCACGGGCTCGTCTTCACCAGCGTACCCTGCTGAATCAGCCTGTGATCCAGACCCTGTCGACACCGGGGAGCTACGGCCGCTTTTTCCCCACGGTCGTCGAAATAAACCCCACTTACTTGATTTCCGCTGCTCTCGCCCGGGCTCAGCACTTACTGGCCTGTCGGGTCGCAGGAGCGGACTATCTGGTGGGCGTTCTGTTTCTGTGCCTCCACTGGACGCTCGTCGAGCCGCCCCAGTCGGTAGCGCACCTGGCGCGCAAGCCGGCGTATCCCAACGGCTGCCGCCTGTTCCTGCACGTGCAATTCCAAATTGCAGCACTGGCCGGACGACGGGAGTGCTATCCTCTGTGCGTCTGGTCCAAGTCGCTGCTTCCTGTGCGCGCTCGGCTTCCGCTTCCGCTTCCTGCGCACCTGCTTCAACTCTTACCTGTTCAACCTCAGCGTCCTGCGCGTCCGCAGTCTGCTGTGCCCTGCGCAACGCCGCTTCTCGGCGCGTGCGCTTCTGTAGCTGTTCTGCAGCTCTCCACACTTCCTCAACTGACCCTGGGATCGACGCTGGCCCTCCTGACCGCAGCGTTTCCACCCGGCGCGACAGATCGTTTGTTACTTATCACTTAACGGCTTGGCGTTGATCAGGCGCCGCACCGTTCACTGAAGTGAATTAAGCAAACCACTCGCGTCTGCTACCAAGTTGTCATGAATCCGTGTATTCAGCTGTTTTTCGATTACACGATTCACGAGGTTTTTTACCGCACTTTTCCCTCTATTCCCACTTCACCGGCCGCTTGCCGCTGCAGTGCACTGCACTGGGCCCGGAGGTCCAGATTATAAATGCGTGTTGTAAATTTTAAGGAAACGTGTCCGAAGACGGTAGGTTTTTCAGAACGTGCGATGAACCACTCGGTGGCTCACGCTGTTCCGTTTCCCGCAGCACGCACAGCACTTACACTCAGCATAAGCAGCGCGGTAATTAGAGCAGTTGTTAATTAGCTAACTAAGGGAAAAAGTTAGTACTTAGTGCCAATACAAAAAGGGGTCCAAGTTGGGTTGAGAAGAGAGTTTATTTTTTTGGGCGATGGAAGAACAGTAGCGGCAGAGTAGAAGCAAAATTAGCTTACGTCGCATCGACGAAGTTGTTGGAAAAAACAATTTCAGCTACTTATAAGGCAATCAAGACTACCATAATCGACTTGAATGAAAGGCTAAAAAAGACATAACATTGCGAAGTTACAAAATCACTTTCAAATCACATAAGCTCTGATGTAAGCACTTAGTAAAATCGTACGTAACGCAACTGCTTGGAGTATTAATTAAGATCAGCTAACAAAAGTAATTAAAAAGCTTCATGCGACATGGGGCTAAGCCTATAAATTACAAGCTTATTCGGTGCAACAATTACTCACTTCCATAATTACCTACAAATCCCTACTTAATATAACACGACCTAAAATAACAATGCAGTGCAACGCATTTTTACAAAACAGAATGAACAAAGTATGTACAAAGGCAATTACGGCATCATAATCCAACACAGCAATTTAAGCTAAATAATTAGACAGCTAACACAAGCTTACAATTAATGTTAATTAATTAAGATACAGAACGATTAATTAAGCTCGTGGGAATGAAAGGCATTGGCGTGAAACGATCTGTACAATAGTTTCTACATGTCACATGGAAACTTTGCTTGGGGATTTTGTATTCATTAGTTACGGTAGCTAGAGAATGCTCGCGGGCGCGAAGTGCTTATCACCTCCAGTCCCGCGACCCACTATTGTGACTATCCGGTCAGCTAGCGCCCGTGAGAAAGGTTTCAGCCCGATGGCCACACCCTTCCGAGCGCGAGGAGATATTTATGCTAGGGCGGCGGAAAAGTATTTTTTGGACTGCGACTTGTCACTTGGGGCGTTATCAGAAGCTGTTCCTACCACCCACCGATACTAGATGACGCACGACAATCTAGTCAACATGGGGAGGAACGCGGAACAGTGCTTTTGTATTTTTTGAGTGAAATTCATTGTTCCTGGCTTCCGGTCGCCACCTACCTATCAGCCGTCAGTCTCCGCCTCTGCCCAAAGATAAGTAAAGGGTAGAATGTGCTTTAGACCGCCCAGAGAGTCACAACAGTGTGCCGGCGAGCCCAAAGGCGACCACACGCCGCGCCGCGGCATTTCAAAGTGAAAAATGTGAAATTCCCCTCTCACCTTATGCCATGTGGAATGCAGTTACACCTAAGCTAGACATAACCTAGCTAAATTGACTTAAATAGATTTGGCGCACGAAAATAGTAATTAAAATTGGGGGGTAAGGAAACGAAATTGTGCAGAGCACTACAACCACTATAAAACATGGCGAACTCGGTCAGCCCATGTAGCGGCGTCGATCTTGCGATGCAGTGCTCTGACGGGGTACTGCGCAGCCCACTGCAGGGCTGTGCATGCCATGCAGTCCCCGTTGCCGTCGAAAAGCCGCCGTAATGTCTGAGAAAGTTTGCCCAAATTTAGTTTACAAAATACATAGTAGTTTACGTTCCGTGAATTATTATTGCATTTGTTTGTCTAAAATTTTGTGGGGTGGTGTTTTTCCCATCGTAAAAACGCTCTTACATAATCATCTCTTTACTGAAATGTGAATGGTAAATACAAGTGATTTTAACAAGGTTTACATAACTCAAAAGTAGAAAATGGAAGAAAAACATGATGAATCAGCGTGAAGTGTATCAGCAAACAACAATAGGCAGATATTACAGTTCACACTTATAACCCAATTGCTTAAGGGCATGTTGCAAAAAATGACATACCGTATATCCTCGAATAAGACCCCCCTTGAATAACTCCCCCCTCAAAAACACTGACGAAAAAATAACTCCTTCCCTTGAATAACTCCCCACCCTTGAATAACTCCCCACCCTTGAATAACTCCCCCCTCTGTGATGAGTGGAGAGGATACTGGAACAAGTGAAAAAAAAGTAATGCAAATGCAGTGCAGTGTGTGAGACAAAAAATACAAAGGATGTTAGCATACGGCAGCGAAAGCAGATGCACAGTGTGTATTACGCAGTGTATACACACCTATCTACCTGCAAGTTTTCCTGAAAGTTATGAGGAAAAAATAACTCCCTCCCTTGAATAACTCCCCACCCTTGAATAACTCCCCCCTCAAAAACTTGACGAAAAAATAACTCCCCGGGGGACTTATTCGAGGATATACGGTAAATATTGTACCATTACTCATCAAATAAAATACTATATGCACGTCAGATCAATCACAAATATCTCAAAATGAAAATAATAACATTTAGAGACACAATACAGGTTCGATATATCGAGGAAAAAATGGACGATTTTTGATATCGATATTCATTATTTTTTCAAAATTTTCGATATCGATATTCGATATTTTTTCAAAATATTCGATTAGGATATTCGATATTAAAAGTGGTCGATATCCGATATTCCTTACGATATATCGTTTGAACCCTAATCGTTGGAGACTTGTATGTCCACTTTTATGTAATTAATTTCCTGGTAAACTTTTATTTTTGAATTTTACATGGAGCTGTAATTCCAGCTTATGTATACACCCCGACTGAAACCTCACAATCCGGGACGATCCAGGGTGAGACGATCCTGAAACGGTAAGAACTTTCCCGACAGACCACTAGATAGTAAATCGCTCCTCTGGATGTATAGGTGGCTGGAAAAAACAATATTTTTTGGGGAAGGGGGATTCTACGGGGGTAACGGTGGCAAGTAATTTAGAATACGTTTTTAAAATTTTCAATTTGATTCAATTTTTTAATTTTTCGAATTTTTATTGAGGGGGAAAAGTGAGCAGAATAGCTAAAAATGTGTGAAAAACGGGTTAAATTAGGTATATAAGCACGTATAAATGTAACCAAAAATAGTTGAAAATCGACAAAAAGGCAAATGAACAGGTGATTTTGAAGGTGACAATTGGTCAAAAAGCATGGAATTGAGCGATTTTGAGCAAAAATCGTGGTACTATTTCTCAAAAATTCCTCCAGAATCCAGGTGAGTACAGCATAGTTGTTAAATGTATTTACATTTACTCGCAAAATACCTATACTTGAGTACTGAATAGATACGTTTACGTTTCCTCTGAAAAAAGTACCATTACTCGCTTTTACGTAAACTGGTGGAAAATATAAATGAGAAAATCACTTTATTGTATTTTACAAATCCCACATGCAAGCTGTTAGGCTTTCATCATGTGTGAGGGTGCCCCCAAGTATTTACTATATATACCCTAGGGGGCACCCCCCTCAGGCCACCCTTGGTGCAGAAATAAAAATTTTTCACATTTTTTCTGGAAAATATAAATGAGAATTCCATACAAATTTTTGTTCCCAATGAAATTTAAATTTTTTATAATTTTTATTCTGGACATTTGAGCCCAAAAAGTTTTTTTAACATTGGTAGATTCACAGTATGTACAACTTTTCCACCCCCTCAGAACCCCCAGAATCCCCACACAATGATGGCGTTGTTGATCAAACTGTAAAACTTTTTTGGACAAAAACATAGGTTTTACAAAGTGAATAATCCACTATCCCAAGCTATTCATAGAGCACATGGGGGGCCAGAATTGGCTTGTTTGGTGTCAGGGGCAACATATGACTGCTCCTGGGCCCTGTTTTTGCACTCAAATATAGTTTATAGCAAATGATAAAAATGGCCCTGTGTAAAGAGAGCACTTGGGTGACAGCGTGTCCGACACCTCCAATGTTGCCAGACAAATCACAAAATAATTGTGCCCATTTTATGTGGGCACTAATTATCTGTAAAAAATCTATGGGGGCCAATGGGCAATGTGCCATATATCTAGTTTGAATGGGCCAGACAAAAAACTAGGTCATGTCCAGAAGTTGAAAATCATGGTTTTTCAATAACAATCGCAATTTGGATTATCACAAAGTTCAAAATAATTGTTGAGCTGGCTTCATAGCACATGTCTGCATATTGGGGGCCATTTTTATGTGGGGGTAGTGGAATGGGGGTCAAAATATACCCACAAATGACCAGCGGGTCAAAATATGGCTTTTGGCAAGCCACAAGGAACTTTTATTTTTTGAAAAAGCACCAACACAAGTGAATTCATTACTTATGTTGTCAGCACACCAAAAATGGCTGCACACTTTACTGCAGCTATATTTTGTGTGGTTTTTTGAAAATTCTCATTTATATTTTCCGGGAAAAAATTGGCAAAAAACATTCATCGATCTGTAACAGCAGAACAGGGGGGTTCCATGTAGGGTGTCAACTTTCCGTTTTCCGCTTTCCGCAGGCAAATTTTTTTCCGTTTCCGTTTACGTTTTCCGGCTGCTAAATTTTTTTCCCGTTTCCGTTTTCCGGCAAAATTTTCAGTTTTTCCGCCTTTTTTTCTGTTTTCCGGCTCAATTGTCAGTTTTGCCAACTTTTTTCACTTTCAAGCTCAATTTTCTGTTTTCTGTTTCAGCCAAACTGGTAAACATGCATGCAAAATCTCAATTATGTGATTTTTTTCTGTTTCTAGCAAGATTTCTGCAAATTTTTTTATGTCCGGATAAATTTCTGCAAATTTTTTTCCGTTTCCGGCAAAATTTCAGCAAATTTTTTCCGTTTCCGGCATAATTTCAGTAAATTTTTCCATTTCCGTTTCCGTTTTCCGGCCTTTCATTTTTCCGTTTTCCGTTTTCCGGCAAGTGCAAATTTTTTTCCGTTTCCGTTTCCGTTTTCCGGCAAGTGCAAAAAATTTTTTTGTTTCTGTTTCCGTTTTCCGCCAAAAAGTTTTTGTTGACACCCTGGTGCCATGGGGTGCCACTTGGCATTTATGTAGACAAATGTTATGGGCACCCCCACAACAAATGAAAGGACTCGAGTACAGAACGTATTTCTGGCGGGCATTTATGTATTTAGGTTGTTTCAAGGCATGGGAGAGAAAAATGGGAGCAAATAGGGCAAAATAAATTAAAGTTTGTCTAAGCACAATCGTAGCCAAAAAGTGCTGAATATAGGCAAAAAGTTATGAAAATTAGTGATTTTGAACGAAAAGTTGGGCAAAATTTCTTTTAAATACTCTCTTTTACGTTTTCTTTCTGAGTGGAAAAGTACATTTACTCACGTTTACTCACGAGTAAAAGTAAAAAAATTTACTTTACGTTTTCTGTACTCGGGGGTGAGTAAAAAATAAACACTTTACGTTTACGTATACTTTGAAAAAAGTTCGGTACTTTTAACAAGTCCGGAGTACAGGTACAATTGTTGAAAGTATATGTAAATGTAAATATTACCCGGTACTCGAGTGTATGTATTTTTTTAGTAAATGTAAATACATAATAACAACTGTGATTTGCCTGTTATTAATGTACACAAAATACATAAGTAAAGTTGCGCTTACACTGTACCAATGTAAGTCATTTTGCCATTTTGGATTTTCTTCCAGATTTTATCAGATGCATTTGCATCGTTCCATGGCATTGCTAAACCCCCCTTCATGTCGAATGCCTGCTTGAGCAACTTTTCATTTTCTGTTTTCGCTTTGCTCACTGCAAAGTAAACTGGGCCAGGCCATGCAAAATCAACTACTTGTAAAGAACCTTGTTTTACCAGAATTGCCAATGTCTCCAAATTATCGAATGGTAGTTTGTGTGCCTGCGTGCGGTCCATGTGCAACTAAAATAATCAATTTTTGGGTAGCTCAATCAGCTCTTCAAACAATGAAAATGTTCTGGAGCTATGGATTAAAAAGCGTTTTTTAAGCGGTTCTTGGTTAACATACCGTATTACCTCGAATTATCCCCCCTCGAATTAACCCCCCCTCGAATTCATGTATGAAATGTACATGATGTATATTACTGCTAATTTGCATTGCAGCTACACATAGGTAGACTAGTTTGTGTAGCTATCTACGTTTTTATGTCTAAATATATATTCTGTTTGGATATATTTATTACCTGTTTTGGGTACGCAAATGCCTACTATTTACTGCGATCCTTACGAAAATTTCTGACGAAATAATAAATCCCCCTAGGGTTGGAAAAAAAACGTTTTTTTTAACTCGATGTTTTTTAAAAAAAAAACGTTTTTTTAATAAAAAACGTTTTTTTTAAAAGCTCCCAGATATGACCTTGTGTCAACATGTATAGGTATATCAGACAGAGACAATACTCTGTGATGTTATATATGACCATATAATGTCTGTGGAGCCATGGGATAGCATTATAAGTGGTGATTTGTGTCAAAAATATCCATTTTTCGTCAACATATCGTTCGTATATCGCCTTATAGTCGAATGTTCGTGACTTCAGGTAAAGTTTGGCACGGAATAGTGATCAAACAAGGTTATAAAAGGAGGTTGTTACTTTGGGAGTGAAGTTACACACTGTGGAGGTACATGGAAGCACATTACCTCAATATTATATACTACAGCAACATATGACGGCTTATTAACCCATGGTAGCACATAGAAATGGATATTTTGATACTCAAAATGCCACAAAACCAATGAAAACAACCACCAATGTCAATTTGTGTGTGAAATTGCGCGCTTGCGCGCAAAAATTTTGCAAAATACCTAGTGCTTAGTACTAAAAATTTCGGCCGACATTTCGGACGTCATGTTTTTTTTAAAAAAAACGTTTTTTTTTATAAAAAAAACGTTTAAAAAAAACATCGGCCAACCCTAATCCCCCTCGAATAACCCCCCCCCTCAAATTAACCCCCACCCCCTCGAATTAACACCCCCCTCGAATTAACCCCCCTCAAATTTTGCTGGCGAAATAATAAACCCCCACGGGGGTATTTAGAGGTAATACGGTATGCAACAAGTATATCAGATAAGTGCCAGTATTTTGGGAGTTATATATTATATGGCCATAAAATGGCGTGGAATGTATTTATGTGGAATTGAGCGCAAAAAAATTGCAAAATGCCTAGTGCATAGGCACTAAAAATTTGAACACTAAAACCGCACTTTCGACTCACCGGAGCGATGAAGTTAACCAGTAAAATGTTTGAATACAGTGCATAAATGAGTACGCATAGAAATGATAGGGGCGTGATCAGACGTCTACATGCCTTATGGTTGCTGGACCATGACTGGTTGGGTATGAGCGCCCTAAATAATTCCCACGCTACAGTGTCTGTAAGTATTGTGTCAGAAAAACTCACATCAGGGGTTGAGTGAGTTTTGACCCCTCGGGGATTCATATAGATAGTAAATCGCTCGACGTCGTATCCAGGATTTTCGAGCGGGGGGGGCTGCTTGTTTACGGAGCCCGGCGAACGGGGGGGGGGTAGGGTTCAAACGATATATCGTATCAAATATCGAATATCGGATATCGACCATTTTTTAATATCGAATATCGATATCGAAAATTTTGAAAAAATATCGAATATCGATATTGAAAATTTTGAAAAAATATCGAATATCGATATCAAATATCGACCATTTTTTCGATATATCGAATCTGTATTGTGTCCCCAAATTTACTTTTCATTTTCATTTTGAGATGTTTATGGTTGATCTGCTGTGCTTATAGTATTGTATTTGATGAGTAAAAGTACAGTATTTATAATGTCATTGTTGTTGGAGTGCTAAATTTGAAGCCAGAAAACGCTGATATACTTTTTTTTGCAACATGCCCTTTAGCAACAAGCAATTAAGTTAAGATGAAATGTAATATTTACCAATTGTTATTTGTCTGATACACTTTGATTCATCATGTTTTTCTTCTATTTTCTACCATTGAGTGATGTTAAGCTTGTTAAAATCACTTGTACCATTCAAATTTCAGTAAAGAGATTATTAAACATGTGTGCAACCACATGAAAATACAATATGCCACTTGAAATATGCCTTGCTATACCAAAAGCATATCGCAATATCGAATATCGGAAATATCGAATATCGAATATTAACCATTTGTCAATATCGAATATCGAATATCGATATCGAGGTTCCATATCGTATCGATATCGAATATCGAGTTTCAGAAAAAATATCGAATATCGAATATCGATATCGAAAATTTTGAAAAAATATCAAATATCGAAAAGTCAGTTCGTTTGAACCCTAGGGGGGGGGGGGCTCAGCCTCCCCCCCCCCCTTGAAATTTTGTCAACACAGTGGCGGAATGACGCCATGGCGCTGGCACCATTCATAGGCGCTACGCCATGGCGCTATTGGCGCTTGCGCCAGCGCCAGAAACCGCTGTATCGGCGACGACGACGGCGAAGAAAGCGGCGACGGGCACAAAATTTCATGGATTTGTGTCATCGGAGACTGATCCGCTGATAATTAGGTGTTGGAGGGGAGGGACGCGCGCTAGCCCGCCATTTTTGCACCTACCATGAAGAAGGTATAGGAAAAGTTGCATTTCCCGGAATTTTTTAGGTCTCACCCCGGGAGCGGGGGGGCTGCAGCCCCCCCGCCCCCCCCCCCCTGGATACGTGCTTGACTGAAGGTATAGATAGCTGAAAACGTTTTTTCGGGTGGGGTGTTCGAGGGGTTCAGTATACCTATTGGCATTTTAATCATGTAGAAGGAAAAATGCTGCGAAAAATCGCTAAAATAGGTGTAAAATGACTAAAAATAGGTATATAAGCACCTATATAGCCAAAAAATAGTTGAAATGAGGCAAGAATGAACAATACTGATTTTGAAGTATGAAAAATTATGATAGAGATTTTGAAGGTGAAAAACCATAAAATGGTCTGAAAATCTGCCATTTTGACTGAAAATTGTCTCAAAATTTCTCAAAAATCGCATCAGATAGGCAGTCATCCTGGGCACATGTAGCCAACCCGCCAGGATACCCACCTATGGTATCAAAAAGTGTATTATAAATAACTTTCTGTGCAGGTGTTGTAAACAGCGGACACACCAGGTACGGCACCTATTCACCGAGTCGGTGCCGGACGCTGGGGGAGGTCGACGACCCACCTAAGTGTGGGTCGCTGTATACATAAATGTTCTTTTTGGAAAAATGGCTGTCCAAGCCCAAGTCCGGCACCCCGTGTTTTTTCAATATAACGGGGTATAATGTATTTATGTAGACATTATTGACCTTAGAATGGGATTTTTTAAATTGTGTTTTGAGTTTCATTTCTAGTTCTATGTATAGATGTAATTATACAGCTCTTTACATATACAACAAAATTGTCTTTGCACTCAGAATTTTTATTCTCACTTAACTGACTGCACAGTTTACAGTGGAATCTACAATATCCTATCCAAATAAAACCAATTCGTTTTAAACTCTCATTACATTACATTGCTATAACAATCTAACACACTCTTACATTGCTTTTTGACCCACACTGTAATGTGATGAGCACTCATAAATAAATATTGACCTTCTGCTGTGTGTGAATCTATACAATTTCACACATTGCAGCACATTGTTACATAGTGTGTTAAAAGCTGTTCCACCATAAAACAGCATAATATGGTAGTGTGCGAATTTTTTTGAATCTCCATCTCTCTAATACCATCTCCCTCAAATTCCCTTTCGCAATACCATCTCCCTCAAATTCCCCCTGAAAATTTGCACTCTGAGAACATAAACCCCCTGGGGGTATTTCAAGGTAAAACTTTCCGATTCTCGGTTCCAAAATATGCTTGGAACCGCGGTTCGGTTTGGGTCGGTTCGCGGTCCCAACCCTATACACAAGACCCAGATTAAATTTTGATTTAAATCAAATCTTTAATATACACTTTTATAGCTGGTTTACGATGTCCTCTAGGAGATATTGAAGGTTAAATATTGTGTAAACAACATTGACCCAAAAATCAACCATGGAGGAGATTTGATGGGGGTTAACACAAAAGCTGTCCCACAAGATGAATTTTGTTCCTGGAATGATGTCATTGATGACATCATTAAAGTGACCCCCATTGAAACTCTACTACGGTTCATTTTTGGGGCAATGTTGTTTACACAAATTATTATTTTAAATCATCTCCTAGAGGGCATCGTAAACCAGCTTTAAAAGTGTGTATTAAAATTTGATATAAAATATAAATTTATTCTGGATCTTGTGTATGGGTGTCGAAGATACACAAGTACCAGATTAAATTTTGGTTAAAAATTTTTTTTTAATACACACTTTTTACTGTGGTATACATTGTCCTCCAAGGGACTTTCTTATGTAATTTTTATTTTTGCCGGACCTTGCTTGTGCAGCCATTTTTTCAAAAAGAATATTCATGTATACAGCGACCCACACTCAGGTGGGTCACCGACCTCCACGAGCCCGTATAAAGTAGTGGGGGATGTCGAGTATATAACCTCCAAATTTCGAATTAATCCTCCCACTACAGTTGAAGATATGGCATCTGGCAGTGACTCAGAAGGTAGGTGCCGGACCTGGCGTGTCCGCTGTTTAGTTAGGGATGGCCAAGTTTTTTTCAAAGGTTTTGTAAATAAAAAACATTTTATTTTTTCAAACCCAACTATCGAAGCCGGTTTTTTTAAATACCTTGACCAAAATTTTGAGTACTAGTTATTTTAAGCACTAGTCATTTTGCAATTTTTTTGCACGCAATTTCACATGCACATTACTATTTATGGTTGTTTTGATTGGTTTTGCGACATTTTTGGTGTAAAAGCTTCCATTTGTTTGTGCTATTGTGTCATAATAAGCCACGATATGCTAGTGTAGTATATTATATACACCCAATGTGCCCCCACATACTTGTACAGTGTGAAACACCACTACCAATGTGTTAGCCTGCTCTTATAACCTTATTTAAGCACTTTTCCATGCCCAACTTCACTTGAAATCGCGAACGTTCGACAAAAGGCAATATAAATACATAATAAGTCGACATAAAATGGATATTTTTGACAGAAATCACCACTTATAATGCTATCCCATGACTCCACAGCCATGCTATGGCTATATATAACATCACAAAGTACTGTCACCTGTCTGATTTACCTGTATAGGTTAGCTCCTGGCCATATCTGGGAGCTTTTGAAAAAACGTTTTATTTTAAAATAAAACCCTGTTTTTGAAAAAACTATTTTGAAAACTGAAAGTTGAAAATAAAACTTTTTTGGCCATCCCTAGTTGTAGTCTGTATCTGTAAAAATAAAATTTTCTATTCACATCTAACTTACCAGTTTTTAATACTCTTGCGGCAATATAAACAAGCAGCGCAAATGCTAATATCAGCAACCATATACCAAGGTCAATTGTTCTCAGGTTCAAAAGAACTGACGATACTCGCCATGGGTTAAAAGCCTGTGCGTTGACCAATTTTACAAAGAGTTTTACAAAAAATGGGTATATGAGCACAGCCAAAAATAGCTGAAAATGGGCGAAAAAGCATATGAACTAGTAAATTTGTACTTGAAAATGGACAAAATGTTATGAAAATCAGTGATTTTTAGTGAATATAATATAGGAAAAATTTCTCAAATATACTCTCTTTTACATGTTTTGGGTAAAAAGTATTTTACTCGAGTTTACTCATGAGTAGAACTTATGAAATTACTTGACGTTTTCTTTACTCAGGGGGTGAGTAAAAAATAAAAACTCTGTTTTTGTATACTTTGAAAAAAAGTTCAGTACTTAACAACTCTGGTCTTCTGTATAGGTAACTCACGGTGATTTCTTCTCTCGTTTCTTTCGTTTCTTCAGGCGTATTTGTTGTCAGTGCAAAAAACTGCCCCCAGTTATCTTCTTCATTTGAAAACACCTGGGCTGCTTAGAAATTAGCATTCTCCTGAGCCTAAATCACTATTCCAAATGATGATATGCCGATTGCGACAAAAAAAAACATGAAGATTTTTTGACCAACATTTTTTGTGTTGGATTGCATAACTGCAGAACAATGTTTATGTTACTTACAATATTGTAGCTGCTGAGGTGGCAGGGGTATTCTAGATTTTGACCGTCGCGGGGGCTGGATAGATAGCAAATCGCTCCTCCGGAGGGATAGATAGCTGAAAAAAATTGGTGGGGGTTCAATATATATATGGTTTTTCAATGTGAAGAAGGAAGAAAATGGAAAAAGTAGGTGAAAGTAGCTCAACATAGGTATATCAGGACATACAGTACTAAAAATAGCTGAAAATGGGCAGTTAGTCACAGTAACTAGTGATTTTGGAGGTGAAAATCTGTAAAAAAAGGTGTAAAAATGAGTGATTTTCAGCGAAAATTTGGGTAAAATTTCTCAAAAATCGCTTCTGATAGCTACACAGGTGGTTGATGAGGGGGGGGGGGTTCCGGGGATAGTAGCCAATATCTTTGTCTCCGGGATAGATTGATAGATAATAGCTGAGTGGCTTCCGGGATAGATATATAGCTGGGCGGTCTTTTTTTGGGGGGGTGTTTACCCTGTAGGGCGGAGGGGCGGCTGTATTTCTTATAGGGATGGAAAAAGCACTTTTTTTCAACGGCCCAGCTTTTTTTTAAAAAAGCGCTTTTTTCGCTTTTTTCAAAAAAATGTCAAAAGTGTTACCTAAATAGCTCCCAAATATGGATGTAAGTCAATATATATAGGTATATCACACAAGTGGCAGTACTTGTGATGATATTTATATAGCCATAGAATGGCTGTGTAATCATGGGATAGCATTATAAGTGCTGATTTCTGCCAAAAAAAATCAATTTTATGTCGACTCGTTATGTATTACGGTGTAAACTAATTAGTGTATGTTTTTTGTGATTTCATAGAAATGCACATTCCTGTGTCCCATTCTGTTGTACATTAGCCGATTTTTATGCCCTTTGAGTATGTTGGGGTTTGGGGTCTCGGCTATGATGGATTGTTTTGTTTTGCTCAAATAATCACCCAGTCCAAAGATAAGGGGGTCTATAGAAAGATGGTCATTTTGCATGGATCATCTGCATATTGAATTTGAAGCTTAATAACTCGAGCATTTCTGGTCCGATTTGGATCGTTCACACAATGATCAAGACAACCTGCAGATTCAATTTTTGTGATTGTATTAGTGTCTGAATTAGGATATGTACAAAATCCATATGCCGATTTGAATCGATTTTTGAACATGAAAAAATTATGATGATGATTTCACATGCTATCAGATACTTTAGACAAAAAGAAAAAATTCGGCCCAATTTTTTTTTCAATATCTATTTCCAATGAAAAGTTGTAGCAGTTTGAACTTTTGCTTCGCACACATAAAGTGACCACGTGAAGAACAATGTATACAGATAATCAGAACATAAAAATGAAATCTACAGATCATTATGATCATGTTACGCATCCATAGGTAAAAATCGGCTGAGAAATGGCTGAGATGCAGAGTTTTGAATTTGCCTGCTTTGTTCTTCATGCGGGAATTTATATTTATGGTTTGGAGGTGGAAGTTTGAAGTGCTGTAACTTTTGACTGGAAAGAGATATTGAAATACTTTTTGGGCCAGATTTATTTTTTTTGCCTTTATTATATGATAGCACCTTCAAAAAAGTAATTTTTGTGCCAGATAAATTCTGTTGGTCTTAAGTATATGATAGCATGTTCAAACAAACCGTCTTGAAAAATTATTATTACGTTTATTTTTTCATGTTCAAAAACCAGGTTTAATCGGCATACGGAATTCAGGCATCACTAATCCGGCAACAAAAATTGAATCTGTAGGTTGTCCTGATCATTTTAAGTGTTGATCGATCAAAATCGGCCTAGAAATGGCCAAGTTAATAAGCTTCAAAGTCAACGTGCAGATCGACCACACAAAATGACCACCTTTTTATGGACCCCCCCCTTATCTCGGGACTGGGGGATTATTCGGGCATAGAATTCGTCATAGCCCAGACCCCAAACCCCAACATACTCGAACGGCATCAAAATCGGCCAATGTACGACAGACTGAGACACTCGAATGTACATATGTATGAAATCACAAAAAAAACATACGCTAATTAGTTTACACCCTAATATATCACCGTTTTTTAATGTTTCTTGACTGCAAGTGAAGTTAGGCATGGAATAGTGCTTAAATACGGCTATAAGAGAAGGCTAATACATGGCAGTGGTGTTTCACACTGTAGAAAAGTGTGTGGAAGCACATTGGCTGCGTATTACGTAAACTGGTGGCACATTTAAATGAGAAATCAGGTACCTCATTTTTCAAAACTATCTCACAGGAAAACGTGCAGCCCAATATGGCTGCCATTTGTTGTGGGGGTGCCCACAACATTTGCCTACATATATGCCAAGTGGCACCCCATGGCACCCCCCTGTTCTGCTGCTACAGATTGATGAAGATTTTTTGCCAATTTTTTCCCGGAAAATATAAATGAGAATTTTCAAAAAACCACACAAAATATAGTTGTGGTGAAGTGTGCAGCCATTTTTTGGTGTGGTGACAACACAAGTGATGAATACACTTGTGTTGGTGCTTTTTCAAAAAATTAAAAGTCCTTGTGGCTTGCCCAAAGCCATATTTTGACCCCCTGGTAATTAGGGGGTATATTTTGACCCCCTGCCCACTCCCCCACACAAAAATTACCCCCAATATACAGACATGTGCCACGGAGCCATGTCAACAATGATTTTAAACTTTGTGATTACCTAAATGGTGGTTGTGATTAAAAAACTGTGATTTTTTATTTTCTGGACATGACCTCTTTATTTGTCTGGCCCACTCACACTAGATACAGGGCACATTGCCCATTGGCCCCTACAGGTTTTTATCAGATAATTAGTGCCCACATTGAATGGGCACAAGTATTTTGTAATTTGCATCACGACACTGCAGGTGCTGGACATGCTGTCACGCAAGTGCCCTCTTTACACAGGGCTGTTTTTATCGTTCACTATAAAAAATACTTATGTGCAAAAATGGGGCCCAGGAGCAGCCATATCTTGCCCCTGACACTGAGCGAGCCAATTCTGGCCCCCATGTGCTCCATGAATAGCTTGGAATAGTGGATTGTCCACTTTTTCAAACCTATGTTTTTCTTAAAAATATTTTTTGGATTTGATCAACAACGCCATGATTGTGTGGGGCTTCTGGGGGTTCTGAGGGGGTAGAAAAGTTAAACATACTTACAATCTACCAAGGTTAAAAAAACTTTTTGGTCTCAAATGTCCAGAAAAAAAGATATAAAAAATATAAATTTCTTCAGGAACGAAAATTTGTATGAATTCTCATTTATATTTTCCAGAAAAAATGTGGAAAAAAATTTTTTTCTGCAGCAAAGGTGGCCTGAGGGGGGTGCCCCCTAGGGTATAAATAGTAAATACTTGGAAGCCCCCTCACACAAGATGAGAGCCTAACAGGTTGTATGTGGGATTTGTAAAATACAATAAAGTGATTTTCTCATTTATATTTTCCACCAGTTTACTACATTGACATATCACAACTTTTTATTACATGATACCATGCAGGAATAGAAGCAATGCCACTAGAGTGACACAAAACCAATGAAAACAACTACAAATGGCAATTTGCATGTGAAATTATGTGCTAGCGCACAAAAAAATTTGCAAAATACCTAGTGAATAACAACTTAAAAAATTTGCCAGCGCTTTTTTTAAAAAAGCACTGGGACCCTTGCGCTTTTTTAAAAAAAGCGGCGTTTTTAAAAAAAAAGCGCTGGCCATCCCTAATTACTAATCCTCAAATACTTAAGTGACTGGAAGACCGCGGTGCACATCTGAATTCAGAATCGTTTAGACACAGGTAGAAGCTACATTTCACGCAGCCTACTACAATCTGAGGCTGGTCATGTAAGTTAGTAATGTAAGCAGTCACTCCGATCATATCGACTTTCCAATTCTTGAAGGTGCTGTATGCACAGAATGTTGACGTATCGTTGTTTGGGCTGCAATGAAAGCGAGCATCACCTAGGTTTATAAATCAATTTTTACTGTAGTCATATTTTGTCTTGAACTTGCCAGATAGTAGGAAAATTGCCAATCATAGTTAGCTTGAACTTCCATGGGAGTGATTTGGCAAACATGTATAGCTTCTCCAATGTGGCACCTGGCCAGGGACAAGCCAGCGTTGTTTTTACCACGCCTGTGTCAGTTGTCAATCATTTTGGGAAGAGTTTTTTTGATTATGCAATACCTCGAAATACCCCAGGTGTTTTTGAGCTGGGGAAAAAATAACCCCCCCCCCCGAAATACCCCCGTCTGTAATTATGTGCGTCATGTATGCAATGTACATGGTCGTGCTGAAACGTCCCTTGACAGTGCTCGCCATTCACGCTAGGGGTAATCTATGGTCATAAAATTTTGACAGGTTAAGATATCAGGTGTTTTGAGTTTTCACCCAAAATTTCACCCCTCTAGCTTCACCCACTGTGGAACTCTGGGGGTTACAATTTCGGTCATTTTGTACTGATGTACACATGATGCTCTAGCTAGTTAGTAAAACCCCGGTCAAAATTTCCACTCTGAAAAATTTCCTGGGGGTATTTCGAGGAAATACGGTATCTGCGACGCCGCAGCACTTGATCAACACAAACGGTCAAGGACGTATCCATGGGGGGTCAGGGGGTTCAGCCCCCCCCCCCCCCCGTTCCCTGGGTGCGACCAGAAAGATCGACGAGAATGCAACTTTCAATACGAATTATCAACGCTGTGCAAAAATTTGGCTCGCAAGCGCGCGCATTGTTTCTTTGGACCACTGCCAACACTTTGAAATGCGTTTGAGGTGGTGTGTGTCAAGCATTGTGTGTGTGTGTGTGCTTTAGGGGTATACTAGATTTGAACCCTCCGGGGGTTGGGATTAGTGATGGAATGGCGCCATTTGAGGGCGCCAAATGGCGCTGCGCCATGGGGCCATTGGCGCTTGGCGCCCTTTTTCTGTGGCGCCCTTGGCGCCTGGCGCCCACATTCTGAAAGGCGCCATGGCGCCCTTGGCGCTTGGCGCCCTTTTTCCGTGGCGCTCTTGGCGCCTGGCGCCCTGCTTTAGAAGGGCGCCAAAAAGGCGCCAGCAGGGTTTCACGGTGAGTGCTGTGTAAACGAAAAAAAATGAAAAACGCATCCGTGGATGATCTAAATTCGCCAGAAAAATGGACGGAGTGGTGTCAGTGGGTGGAAATCTTTTGTCCAACGGTTCATCAGATCTGTCTGACGGATCAGAAGACAAGAATGATGGACCGTCTAAATTGCAAAATCATAAATAAACGGATTTAAATCGTTGCAATTAGGAAACATTGTTTGGAAAGGTCTATTTGTAATGAATGGATTGTTGTCAAATGACAATTTCCATTGCGTTTGAATTCATCATGTGGATTTTATTCAAAAAAAATTTTGTTGCTAGCCTTGTTTTTGTTCATAATATCCTGGAGAACGCGAATTAAGAAGTGAATGCGCGTACAATGGTGCTGTAGAAACATTTTTAGCACGCGCATGGTGTTGTAGGCACTTTTTTATCCTGGCGCCCTTGGCGCCTGGCGCCCTATTTTCCAAATGGCGCCCTTGGCGCTTGGCGCCCTCTTTCCGTGGCGCCCCTGGCGCCTGGCGCCCACTTTCTGAATGGCGCCATGGCGCCCTTGGCGCCTGGCGCCCTTTTTCTGTGGCGCCCTTGGCGCTTGGCGCCCACTTTCCGAATGGCGCCATGGCGCCCTTGGCGCCTGGCACCATTTTTTCTGGCGCTTTTCCATCACTAGTTGGGATACATTACAAATTTCCCCTCCGGAGGGATAGATAGCTGAACATGTTTCCTTTGAGGGGTCGCTGGGGTTCAATATATAAGCTTTTCAAGGTGTAGAAGCATGAAAGGGGAGGAAATCGACATAAAATATGAGAAGTATAGCAAAAACAGGTAAAAATAGGCAGAAAAGCACATGAATTAGTGATTTTGAAGGTGAAAATGGGCGAAAAAACTGTTTATATTAGCGATTTTTATCAAAAATTGTGGCACAATCATGTGGGAGGGGGGGGGGGGGGTTCAGGGGATAGTAGCCAAAAAATTTTGCGCCTGGGATAGATAGATAGCTGAGCGGCCGTCCCACATAAAAATCAAGTTAAGAATCCTCCTATAGTTTTCTCAAGCCAAAGATGAAGGTAACGCACCTGAACGTATCGCTTGTTCGATGCCGCACGGCGACGCGTAATCCTCGCTAGTGAATACGCCGACATTGAAGACAAACGCGTCTTCTGCGGCTCCGTTTTTTAGATAAACAGTTTCCATTCTTATTTCAACGTATATTTTAAATACAAATGTTTTTGCTTTGGTAGATTCACAGTTTTATGAGTAAGGAAATAAATGGCCTGTGAATATTGAGGCCTAAACTTGTTATCTTTGCAACTGGGGTCTCCAGGATTTTGGCCCTCGCGGGGGCTGGATAGATAGCAAATCGCTCCTCCGGAGGGATAGATAGCTGAAAAAATATTCTGGGGGGGGTGGCGGGGGCACAATATATAGGCTTTTTCAAGGTTAAGAAGGCAGAAAGGGGAAAAAATCGCTAAGAATCAGTTGAAAGTAGCCAAAAGTAGGTATAAAATGGCTAAAAATCGGTATATAGCCGGAAAGCACGATTTTGAAGGTGAAAAACTATAAAAAAGGTGCGAAAATTGGTCATTTTGAGCGAAATATGGGGCAAAATTTCTCAAAAACCACTCCAGATAGATAGATAGCTGAGCGATTTGGGGGGGGGGGGAGTCTTTGGGGGTAGTAACCAAAAATTTTGCCTCGGGATATATAGATAGCTGAGCGGCCTCCGGGATAGATAGATAGTTGGCTGATTTGGGGGGGGCAGCCCCCCCCCAGCCCCCCCCCCTCCCTAGGAGACCCCTGCTTAGCAATTCAATCCTCAATTCCCTTAGTATATGAATCATGCTTGTAACTTTTCCACAAACAATGTCTTAACTCATTTTTAGTGTTGATTTTACATAAATCCCATCATTCATCACCGAGAAATCAGCATTTCCAGAACGTACCAAGTTACTTTGTTGTCAAATGAAATCAATCTTAAATAAAAGCGTTCCTGCCTAAAAGCCGTATGATTTGTTTGGTTACCGTATTTGCGTCCCGCACACTAATTGACACACGTGTGTCAACTGGTCTGTGTCAACTCAGATTTATGCTTCACGTGTCGCAAAACAATCTGCAATACACTTGCCGTAATATTTATTTTCAACATTTCCGCATGTGCATTTGGAGATCACTCTGCGACACGTGAAGTCGATATCTGAGTTGACACAGACCAGTTGACACACATGTATCAACTATTGTGTGGGCCGCAATTGCTGTTTGCATAAATAAATTTGATGCCCATAACAAATTCATCCCAATGTCATCCTATAGTGTTCCGTAGGAATCGGTTTTTCTATCAACAAATTCATCCCAATGTCATCCTATAGTGTTCCGTAGGAATCGGTTTTTCTATCGTCTATCGGAATCATTTTTTATCATGAATGACATGTGATGCTCAAAACCAGGGTTGACAAAATCTCAGAAATAAATTTCTAATCAATAATAAGGAATCAAAAGGCAAAATTTCTGGTAGACTTGCACTAGGTATTTTGCATTTTTTTTGCGCGCAAGCGCGCAATTTCTCAGACACATTACCATTGGTGGTGTTTCCATGGATTTTGGGGCCTTTTTAGTGTAAAAGCTTCCATTTATTCATGCTACCAGGTAATAATAAGCCGTGATATGCGAGTGTAGTATATAATACCCAGCCAATGTGCTCCTACATACTTCTACAGTGTGTAACATCACTGTCAATGTATTAGCCTTCTCTTACAACCTTATTTAAGCACTATTTCATGCTGAACTGCACTTGAAGTCAGGAATGTTTGACAAAAGGCGATATATTAGGTTGTAAACTAATAAAGTGTCTTTTTTCGATTTCATACAAATCGATACAAATCGATTTCTGTTGTACATTTGACCGATTTTGATGCCATTTCAGTTTGTTGGGGTCTGGGGTCTGGGCTATGAAGACATGTTTTTGTTTGCTCGAATAATCCCCCAGTCCCGAGATAAGGGGGGTCTATAAAAAGGTGGTCATTTTGCATGGCCGATCAACACATTCACTTTGAAGCTTACTCACTCCACCACTTCGGGATCAATTTGAATCGTTCAACACTTCAAATGATCCTAACAACCAGTATACAGTGCGCGCAGATATTTTGCTTTGCATGCGGCTGTCAGCGTAAGCTCCGCCCACTTTCGCGTAAATGCCCATAAGCGCTAAACCCAAAAGTCATGAACGTTCCGTCAGGCTCGCCTTTTTTGTGTGTGAGCTCAATAACGACAGTTAAATTTCTACGATTTTTTATATTCGACAGAAAACGCACATAATTTTAGCCCCATGTGCGTACGCTCGACCCACAATTCCCATTTTCAAGCGCGTGGTGAGCCTCGAAAGGTTCGTAAAAATCACAAGTTTGTATAGGGAAAACGGGGCGCGCGGCCGGGCCAAAATTCACGTGCAGTTTTAAGATGTAGGCTGGCGCGAGAGCGCGGAGTAACAGTGGCACTTGGGTCGGTGCCAATACGCACAGGAATTTCTGCGCGCACTGTAGGTAGATCCTATGTTACACACACATACATAATATTTAGTACTGAGCGCGCGATTGTCTCTTAAAAATTGATCATGGAAAATCACGCATGCGGCTCCCGGTTATAGGTTTGCCGCTCAGTTCTCACGCAGCTACATTTTACGTTACTGCGTGTAAGATAAATACATTATCGCCAGAATTTCACAATTGCTTAATGACCCATGGTTAAAAATACCTAAGGATAGAGATCCAAAAGGTGTTTATATATATACGGCCCTCAAACTTATATGGTCATAAAAACAAATGTTTTTTCCCCTGTTTTCCCATGTTTGTCGTCGGATCAGTGATGTCTATATTCTGTGTGCCAATTTGACCCAGTTTTTAAACACCAAAAATAAGTTTTTCTGAACATGCTATCATATACTTTAGACAATGGGTATTCATATACCAAATTTTTTTGTCAATGTCTCTTTCCTATCAAGGGTAATAGAACATTAAACTTCCGCCTCCCATACATGTAAATAACTAATCAAGAACGATGAATGCAGATAACCTGAGCATAAAAATGAAACTTCCAGGTTTTTCTGATCATTTTAAGTGTTCATTGGTGGAAATTGGCTGAGAAATGGCCTAGATATGGATTTCTGAAGTTACATGCATTGCTCGTCATGCAGATTTTTCTATTTATTGTTGGGAGGCAAATGTTTAAAGTGATATAACTTTTGACTGGAGAGAGATATTGAAATTCTTTTTGGGCCAGATTTATTCTTTTTGCCTATATTATAAGATATCACCTTCAAAAAAACTGTATTGCAAAATTTTATTTACGATTATTTTGCATGTTCAAAAACCGGGTCAAATCGGCATTCCGAATTAAGATATCATTAATTTGACCACAAAAATTGAATCTGCAGGTTGTCCTGATCATTTTAAGTGTTGAACAATCCGAATCGGCCCAGAAATGGCTGAGTTATAAAGCTTCAAAGTCAATGTGGATATTGGCCATGTAAAATGACCACCTTTCTATAGACCCCCCTTATCTCGGGTCTGGGGGATTATTCGAGCAAACAAATACATTTTTTCATAGCCCAGACCCGAAACCAAAACATACTCGAATGGCATCAAAATCGGCTGACGTACAAAAGAATCGCAAGCACAAATGTATATTTGTATGAGACTAGCAGGATTCTCTCCGACCTTCGGTCGGGTTTTGTGGTTCTCTACAATTAATACCATTGGAGAAAATATGATACTTTAGTTAAGTTTGCCCACATGCTAGGCATGTGTTTTGAAATGCAGTATGTAATGTACCAACAATAACAAGACCAATACCAAAGATGCAATGTTTTGGAATGGATTTTTGTAAACTTGGTTGGTAAAATGTAAAACTGTTAACTGTAAAATGGTTGGGCATGAAACTCGGTAGTAAAATGTGGACAGTTTGCGATTTGGTATGATGGTGTGCAGTGTGCATTCTGTGTGGTATAGGTTTTGTGATATGATAGTGTGGTTTTTGCAAGGTGTCAAACTTTGTTGTAATCTTCAATTGGTTACATTTGTGCTTTGCTGTTCTTTTTGTGTTTGTAAATCCTTGTGGTATTAATTGTAGAGAACCACAAAACCCAACTGAAGGTTGGAGAGAATCCTGCTATAGGTACCCACTACTCAGAGGCTTGCAAAAACTGACACCCCAATGGGGACCCCCCTCCAAATGGCACCCCCCGGGGAACCCCCCAAAAGTGGCACCCCCTGGGAACCACCCAAAAATGAGACCCCCTAGGGCCCCACAAATATGGCACCCCCTGAGGACCACTGAAAAATGGCACCCCTTAGGGACCCCCCAAAAATGGCACCCCCTTGGGACCCCCCAAAATAGCACCCCCTGGGGACCCCCCAAACATGGCACCCCCTAGGAACCCCCACAAAAATGGCACCCCCTGGGGTCCCACCCAAAGTTGGCTCCCCCTGGGGACTCTCCAAAAATGGCACCCCCTGGGGACCACCCCAAAATGGCACCCCCTTAGGACCCCCCTGCAAAAAAAAATATAGCACCCCCCTGAGGACCACCAAAAAATGGCACCCCTGGGGACCACCCAAAAAATGGCACCCTATGTGGACCCCCTTGAAATGGCACCCCCATATGTACCTCCAGAAAATGGCACCCCCTGGAGACCCCCCAAAAATGGCACCCCATGGGGACCCCCTCTAAATCCTGTAAACACAGCCCCTAGTTTGGAAACTCCTGTAAACTCAGCCCCTAATTTGGAAACTCCTATAAACTCAGCCCCTAACTTGCAAACTCTCGTAAACTCAGCCCCTAACTTGCAAACTCCCATAAACTCAGCCACTTATTTGTAAGCTCCCATAAACTCAGCCTCTAATCTGAAAACTCCCATAAACTCAGCCCCCAATTTTGGAAACTCCTGTAAACTCAGCCCCCAATTTTGGAAACTCCTGTAAACTCAACCCATAATTTAGAAACTCCCATAAACTCAGCCCCTAATTTGGAAACTCCCTTAAAATCAGCCCCTAATTTGGAAACTCCCATAAACTCAGCCCCTAATTTGGAAACTCCCGTAAACTCATTTTCAGGTTTATGGTAATGTAGTGTGAAAATGGTATGAATATTTCAAAAAATCACTATCATCAATCCACAAATGCATCAATTCACAATTTTCAATTTTTTAGCCCCAAGGGTTAGACTTAAAAGGTTATGGTAATGTAGAGTAGAAATGGAGTGCACATCTCAAATCACTGCAATAAAAAACCCACAAACGCATCATTTAGCAAATTGAAAGTTTTTGTGCCCAGGGGTTCATTATCAGGGTTTTAGTAATGTGGTGTCAAAATGGAGTGCATATTTGAAATCGCTACAATCAGAAACCCACAAACACATCATTTTATGATTTGAAAATTTTTGGCCCTGGGGGTTCATTTTCAGGGTTATGGTAATGTAGTGTCAAAATGAAGTGCATATTTCAAATCAAGGCAATCAAAAAGCCACAAATGCATCATTTCACAATTTCTAATTTATTAGCCCCATGGGTTCAATTTAAGGCTTACAGTAATGTAGAGTTGAAATTGAGTCATTTCAAATCAGTGCAATAAGAAACCTGCAAAATGCATCATTTTACAATTAGAAATTTTTGGGTCTAGGGGTTCAATTTCAGAGTTTTAGTAATGTAGTGTCAAAATGGAGTGCATATTTGAAATCGCTACAATCAGAAACCCACAAATGCATCATTTTATGATTTGAAAGTTTTTGGCTTAGGGGGTTCATTTTTATGGTTATGGTAATGTAGTGTCAAAATGAAGTGCATATTTCAAATGAGTGCAATCAGAAACCTGAAAATGAATGATTTCACAAATTGAAAGTTTTTGGCTCCAGAGGTTCATTTTCAGGGTTATGGTTATGTAGTTTTCAGGGTTATGTAGTGTCAAAATGGATTGCATATTTCAAATCAGTGCAATTAGAAACCCACATCAAATCATTTCACAATTTCTAATTTTTTAAGCCCTGGGCATATTTGAAATAGCTACACTCTGAAACCCACAAATCCATCATTTTATGGTTTGAAAGTTTTTGGCCCAGGGGGTTCATTTTTAGGGTTATGGTAATGTAGTGTCAAAATGAAGAGCATATTTCAAATGAGTGCTATCAGAAACCCGAAAATGCATCATTTCTCAAATTGAAAGTATTTGGCCCCATGGGTTCATTTTCAGGGTTA
Source organism: Sphaerolaimus hirsutus (assembly GCA_964036195.1). Classification (NCBI taxonomy): domain Eukaryota; kingdom Metazoa; phylum Nematoda; class Chromadorea; order Monhysterida; family Sphaerolaimidae; genus Sphaerolaimus; species Sphaerolaimus hirsutus. Next base: position 9,307,821 of record OZ038454.1, on the reverse strand, counting down.
TGGTTATGTAGTTTTCAGGGTTATGTAGTGTAAAAACGGAGTGCATATTTCAAATCAGTGCAATTAGAAACCCACATTGAATCATTTCACAATTTCTAATTTTTTAAGCCCTGGGCATATTTGAAATCACTACACTCAGAAACTCACAAATCCATCATTTTATGATTTGAAAGTTTTTGGCCCAGGGGGTTCATTTTAGGGTTATGGTAATGTAGTGTCAAAATGAAGTGCATATTTCAGATGAGTGCAATCAGAAACCCGAAAATGCATCATTTCTCAAATTGAAAGTATTTAACCCCATGGGTCCATTTTGAGGGTTATGGTAATGTAGTGTCAAAATGGAGTGCATATATTAAATCAGTGCAATCAGAAACCCAAATTTGAAATCAGTGCAATCAGAAACCCAAAAATGCATCATTTCACAAATTGAAATTTTTTGGCCCCAGTGGTTCATTTTCAGGGTTATGGTAATGTAGTGTCAAAATGAAGTGCATATTTCAAATGAGTGCAATCAGAAACCTGAAAATGCATCATTTCTCAAATTGAAAGTATTTGGCCCCATGGGTTCATTTTTCGGGTTATGGTAATGTAGTGTCAATGGAGTGCATATATCAAATCAGTGCAATCAGAAACCTAAATTTGAAATCAGTGCAACCAGAAACCCAAAAATGCATCATTTCACAAATTGAAAGTTTTTGGCCCCAGTGGTTCATTTTCAGGGTTATGGTTATGTAGTTTTCAGGGTTATGTAGTGTCAAAATGGAGTGCATTATATATCAAATCAGTGCAATTAGAAACCCACAATGCATCATTTCACAATTTGAAAATTTTGGCCCCATTTTGGGTTCAATTTCAGGGTTATCGTAATGTACTGTCAGAATGGAGTGCATATTTCAAATCATTGTAATCAGTAACCCACAAATGCATTATATCACAATTTATATTTTTTAGCCCCGGGGGCCTCACTTAAGGATTATGGTAATGTTATTGTAAACTCCCATAAACTCAGCCCCTAATTTGGCAAACACCCATCAACTCAACCCTGAATTGTAAACTCAGCCCCTAAAAACTCGAGTCAACCCCCTATACATGTGCAATTGCATTCTTGGGAAGCAACTTTGCCATCTACTAACCCTGTTTGTCAAGATTGTGGATCGTGTTTGTAAAGGGCATTTGTTCTAATAAATAGTGACTGCATTGTGTGCAAAAACACACACGAATCGGGCACAATGAGGCCTGTGATTGTGCCTCCTATCTTTTGCATTGAAGCATCCTTAGCGTGCAGTTCTCTCGAAATTGTATAGGTGGAGATGGCAAAAAAGACACTTTATTAGTTTACAACCTAATACGTAAAAAGTCGACGTACATCTGGGTATTTTTGAAGGAAATCACTGTTTATAATGCTATCCCATGACTCCACAGTCATAATATGACCACAATGACATAACAATACATGTCTGACACTTAACATACACATATTTTTTCTCTTAACCCCCATCGTGGACGATTTAAAAAAAATCAAGGCTTTTAAAAAAATTGATTTTTTTTCCAACCCTACCCTTTACCTGCATGCGAGTAAACTGGCTCTGCAAATAGTAGCGAGCTGCAAATAATTATGACGACTCTGCTAAGGCGCGTGCCATGCAAGTTGATATGCACCACATGCTAGTGACGCATGTGCGTGCGTGGTACGTGTGCGTCTGCACTGTCACCTTTCATGGGAATTTGATTGATGCTGCCGACGCGAATTTGAAATTTTGAACTAGGTATGTTCATGAACTGTGTCTCATGAACCAACCGACTTTGGCAACACGTTCTCAAAGTTGGGGCAGACCCAACCCCGTCGCAATGGGCTCAAACGCACTAGTTGACATTGCAATGTCGTGTCAAGTGGATGTCAACTTAAAAAGCATCACACTTAACAGAAACAATGAAAATTGAGTGTCACGATATTAACTATGGTCGGTCACATGAAAGTTGAAATCGCGTAATGAACCAAAATCTCGTTAACGTGAGTTGACACGAATTTTGATGTCAACTAAATAGTCTGTGCGTGCCCAATGATACAGCCAATTATAGCCATCACGCCGTATGCCATAACACCTGGTAAAACCGAGTACGCACTCGCAGGTGGGCAGTTTCCAGTGTTTCGTGAACGGCTACCGCGACGCGGAATACTGGCTGCGCAGGTGGGACACGGTGCCGGCCGAGCGGCCCACCACCGACGTGGCCAGGAGCTTCCAGCTGCAGTTCGAGCGACTCGTTGTTTTGGACTACATCATTAGGAATACAGGTTGGGGGGGGGGGTTGAGGAGTTTTGGGGGTGCTTGTTTCAGGGGTTTGCTCGACTTTTTCCATTGTAAACACCTTCCCGATCAAGTCCGGCCGCCTATTTTTTTTTTCACTTCGCAGGCCATATCTCCGGTTGCGGGAGGGGTGGAAAACTAAAACTTGGGTGGTATATAGGCGCAACCCCCCACTACCCCGCATGAATAAATGGGGCAGCGACGACTCACTATAGAAGGGGTCGCCATATACCTGAAAAAAAATTGCAGCGTTTTCACTGTCCCGCACAGGTCCGGCCCCCAGTTGATTTCTTACACTGCGGGTCCCGTATCTCTAGCTGTGGGAGGGGTATAGATCTAAAAATTTTGGGGATGTGTTGCCAACACCCCTCCCCTACTATACACTGGCCAGGCTGTTTTTGGCAACTCACCACAGTGTGGGGTGCAAAGTTTAAAATTTATTAAAATCTTACTGTCCCACACAAGTCCAGCATCCAATTGAATTTCAAAAAATGGACACTTTTGTGTTGTTTTAACACTAATGTGGTTGACAATGTGAAATAAGCATGAAATATCCTCTAAAAAATATCTTATCCGACCTAAAACTGGCCACCACATGAACCCCTTCCCCCAAGTGGGTGACAAAAAAATAACTTTTTACAACTTTTTTATTAGACACTTGAACGGCTGGTTTACAATAATTTATAGGGGAGGGTTAAAGGTCTCAAGTTGTGTAAAAAATCTTACCTCAAAAATGCCTTCATAAGAAAATTTGCTGGGGGTGAATTTCAAATTGTAAAAATGACATCATTGCAGGAACAAAATTAGGCAAAATTCACAATTTTAAGTTTACCCCCAGCAAATTTTCTTATGAAGGCATTTTTGAGGTAAGGTTTTTTACACAATTTGAAACCTTTAACCCTCCTCTATAAATCATTGTAAACCAGCAGTTCAAGTGTCTGATGAAAAAGTTGAAAAAAGTGATTTTTTTGTCACCCACTTGGGGGGAGGGGTTCATATGGTGTGCAGTTTTGGGTCGGATAAGATATTTTTAGAGGATATTTCATGCTTATTTCACATTGTCAACCACATTAGTGTTAAAACAACACAAAAGTGTCCATTTTTTGAAATTCAAGTGGATGCTGTACTTGTGTGGGACAGTAACATTTTAATCAATTTTCAACTTTGCACCCCACACTGTGGTGAGTTGCCAAAGACCGCCTGGCCAGTGTATAGTAGGGGAGGGGTGTTGGCGACTCATCCCCAAAATTTCAGATTTATACCCCTCCCACAGGTGGAGGTACGGCACCCGCAGTGAAAGAAATCAGTGGAGGCCGGACCTGTGTGGGACACTAAAAAAGCTGCAAATTTTTTTTGCACTCGGCGACCCACCCTGTAGGGGGTCGCCGCGACCCCTTCAATTCATGCGAAGTAGAGGGGGGTTGCGCCAATATCTACCCCAAGTTTCAGCTTCTGGCGCGTCCTAGAACAGGAGATAGGACGTCAGAAGTAAAATAAAAAATGGGGGGCCGGACTTGATCGGGAAGGTGTTTATTAAGGTTGGCCGTTTCTCTTCCCGAATAGTCCCCCAGTGCCGAGGTAAGGGCGTCTATAAAAGGGCACTCATTTAACATGGCCTATCTGGCCAACATAGTTTGAAGCGCAATAATGCAGTCATTTCTGGGCCGATCTGGACTGTTCAAAATTAAAATTGGTCGGAACAACCTGGAAATTTCATTGTTGGGCTGTCTTAGTGATGTCTAATTTCCTTAAGCCGATTTTACCCTATTTTCAAACATGATAGATTTGTTCGACCTTTATCTTGGGCTGGGGGATCATTCAAAGAAAAAATGTTTTTAGTCATAGCTAGGGATGGCGTGAGCTTTTAAAATTATTTTAATGGTGGGGGCATGCCGTGACCCGCGATTTTGGCAGCGATCCGCCTGCCGTCGCCGTTTTTAATTTATTTTTGTCTATTTTCATTTATACGATCTTGCTTAGCCTTTCATTATCCAACACCATTATTCATTATTCATCAGCCTTGCCGCTTTGAACGCTGAGGTAAGAAGTGGCACTTTGAAACCGGGCAGTATTGTGCATCACATATTTAGCTTTGCCTATATTTACGCTAGTCGGCTAATACACAATCGTAGCGATTGCGCTAAATCACATTCCCAAAACCACCGCTTCAAATACTACTACTGTAATCCGGCAACCCCATTTTTCCCATCACACGATCTATTTAGTACCCAGCTGGGTATGCCTGTGGGCCCTTCCTAAAATCACTGCTGGCATAAATCATCGCTTTTTTGTCGCCTTCCAATTTCTGCAAGCGAACTGCGGTAACGTCAGTTTCAGTGGCCCTATCCCATTCTTCCATATCGTGCTGCCGCTTTTTCAGTTCCTCAACGTACAGCTGCGATTGGGTGAACTCTGGGGTTATTCGAGGGAGAGGGTCACTGTGCCTGCACCGAAATTTTCGACCGAAATTTTGGTACCGATAGTACCTAGCTTTGAACGAGTTTTAGTTTACTAGAATACCTAAGTAATTTTTGGTATCTGTCAACTGCAGTTGACAGGCACCTCATTCCGATCAACTCAGATGCGTTCAAAGCTGATACATTATTCGATTGTTGTCTTCGAAATTCGGTTGAAAACTAGTGTCTGTGCAGCCATTAGCTACCGTACCTCCGGGAATCCAGGGTCATACTGCGTGACGATGGGCGTGAGCTGGTTGTGCAGGCGCGGCCTGTCCACGGCCGTCTTCACGTCCTGATCCAGTACCAGTGACCTGTGAAACGGTCAGTCGGTTAAAGTGAGCCGGCTTAATTTGAAATCAGAATGCCGCATCTGTTTATGGGAGCCGCATTGAATAGGGCGCCGTGTACTTAAATATACAGTGAATAGGCTTGCCCGAAAATTACATAAAAATGAGGATGGTTAAATGTAGTCCCAATCCCTGCGAAATGTCAAAAGTCGTGCAAACTGTCAAAATTCATGCAAAATGCCCTGTACCCTAAGATGTCAAATATCATGCTCAGTGTCAAAAGTGATGTAAAATGCTTCATCAAATGTCAAAAGTCTTGCAAAAAGTCATGCAAAATGGCATGTTTACTTTTCACACTGCGTGACATTTTACATTTCACCGGTCATTTACCACTGTCCGCGAGTGACCCACACAACCCACCTAGCAGCCACATTAGCCACCCCAGAAATGATCCTAGAACCACCGGTGCCTCCAACAGCCATGACCGCCTTGCCACTGGCTTCGTCCCAGATCACGGTGGGACTCATGGACGATTGCATCCGCTTGCCGGGCGCTATGAAGTTGGCCTTTGACGGGGCGAAGCCCCAGGCGTTCTTCTCGTTGGGCTTGCTGAAGTCGTCCATGTGGTTGTTCCACACGATGCCCTGGGTGCGCGACCGGCGCTTGGAGCCCAGGCTGAGGGGGGGGGGGGGGTTTGTAGTTGTGGGATGTGTGTAATAGGTGTGTATTGTTGGTGGGTGGTTTGTGTTGCCGAAAAGGTGTGATTAAAGGAAATATAATTTTATTTAGTCTCAAAAACCTCTGAAAAAGAAAATATGATAAAATCTTTCAGAAAAAAATATTAACAAATAAAGTGATATTTATATTTTTAATATTTCCTTCTCGTAAAAAAATTAATTCAATCTCCCTGGAAAAACTGGAGGATTTTTTAAAATTCGTATAAGGTATTGAGGATAAAAAAATTATATGAAAGATATAAGTATAAGATTAACAAGTATAATATAAGTATAAGATAAAAATATTATAGATAAAATATAATTTTAAACTCAAAAGTCGAGTCTGAATATTTCAAGTACCCCGTAGCAGTATTTACCACCTGACTATCGTTCACACCAACTCCTATAGCTCCCCCCCCACTCACACCAAGTTGATGCTGAAAGTGGCCGACACGGCGTTGCCGTACTCGTCCATGACGCTCACGTGTGCCGTGCCGCTGCCCTGCGGCACTGCGAACTTTGCGCCGTAGTACTCCACGTTGTCGCTCGTCTCCTCCTTGATCACCGTTTTGACCCATTCCACGTACGAGTCGGACGTGATGTTTTTGGCCAGCTGTGTTTTGGGCGTTTGTTGATAGTGGGCGACGGATTGGCAGTTGGAATGTACAAGAACGATACATATTTGCGCAGTATATGTTTATCAAGTCTTAGCAATTCGGCGCGCTTTTTTCACATGGAATGACGGCACACACACTATGATATGTGTGTTAACTGATCTGTGTCAACTCAGATTTCGGCTTCACAGATATTTGGCTTTCTTCCAATGCACTTGCCGTAATATTATTGTCAAAATTACCGCATGTGCATTTGGATCGCTCTGTGACAGGTGAAGCCGAAATCTGAGTTGACACAGACCAGTGGCTAGTGTGCGGGCCGCCAATGTCTAAATTTCAAGGAATTTGAAAAAGTTATCAGATATCGTTATTTTCCGAAACTTTCGGTATAAAATATATCGGCTGCCAAATATCTGTATGAAGTCGTTAACTTCCAACATGACTCTGAAATCTGAATGTTAATGTTTTTAACCTGTTCACCAGTGTCATTAATCAGTGCTCAACCGACCAGTAGCGCTTCCTCTGTGAAGTCGATATCGCCAAAGCGGCTGCGTGTAGCGTAGGCGAACTTCATGGCCTCGATGAACTTGTGGAAGTAATCGACATTGGAGTCGACCGTCTCCAACGGCGGACTGATATCCTGACCTGCATCGACATTTCGCCCAGTTGACAGTTGACTTGACACTTTTTTAATCGATTTTGTCAAGTAAGTATTGTCAAGACAAACTTGTCAAAATCTTCAAAATGGACTGTATGACGGCGCCGCTGGACGGCGGCGGCAGCGCGCACACGTGCACCGGCTTTTTGTCGCAGCCGATTTCGATTGTCGACTGTATGATTTGTTCGCGCGGGCGGAGCAGCGATTTGTAGCCGGCCAGGTCCTCGGCGGTGATTATGCCGCCTGGGAGAGATGGTTTTTGTTGGTTCGATACCTAGATAGTCTTTCTTAGCCTTGTGTTAGCCTTCTGTATCATGCTTATCATGTTATTTATTTTTCATCTGCCTTGGTGCATTTCTATCCGTAAAACACGATTTTGCATGGTGCATTGACAAGCCCACCTTGCAGACAAAATGTCATGATTATGTATTTATAATTCGCTGGATAACTATGATTTTGCTAATTCAGTTTTGTAAAGGCAAATGCAAAGTCTTGGCCATTTGCCAACATCTTCTACTCACCTCCCTCCTGGAACTCCTTAAGAATGTTCTGCGCGATTTCACCATTGTAAAACAAATCAATGGGATCTTCTGATTCTGCCAGCTGTTCGTAAGTTTTCAGCAGTTCTGGTCTGTACATTATGTCGCCCGCCTCGTATACTTTTCCCGTTTTCGGGTTGATAAACACGCTGTATGTGATTATGATGGGGAGTAGTATTTAATTTAAGTGTAATTCTCACTGACATTTTTAGAATTTTACCGAAAATTATCAGATTCAAGTGAAATTTAGTGTTCTTGAACAGCTTAAAATAGCATTAAACACCGCGAAAATTTTCAAATTCTTTGGCTTTCTTAAGTGTATAAGGAATTTCCAATCAAAAAATGATCTGTCTAAAACTGCAATTTCAATTTATCCTTCAAAAAACGTCCACCCTAATCTAAACTCACTCCAAAGTGGAATCCTCGGTCGAAATATGCTCCTCAGCCTCCTCGTGAAGTCTATCAGCAAACAGTCCAGAACAAGGGATGCCCTCCTTCAAGATGCTGATCGTGGGCTCGATTATCTCTGCCCAGGTCACGTTGCCCGAGCCGAACGTGTCGAAGGCGGTCCTGATGCCGTGCAGGAAGCCCGGCACCGCGATCGCTTTCCAACCCACTGTTGCGAGGGGGTGTTGACGGTTTAGAGGGGAGGGGGTAAGGGCCTACACACACTAGTTGACATTAAAATTAGTGTCAACTTAATTTTGGGTTATTATCCGATTAAAACTTTCCTATGTGATAGAGCATAGTTAACATTATATCGTGACACTTAATTTTCATTGTTTCTGTTAAGTGGCATGCTTTAAAAAATTGTGTTTTTTAAGTTGACATCCAGTTGCCATTTGCAATGCCAACAAGCCCAAACTGCGTTTACTGGTGCTTTTGTGTCTCACCCGTGGAGTCTAGCGGAGCATCGTTGAACATCTCTTCCGTGGCGGCTGCTGGGGCGACCTCCCTCGCGTCGATAACGCGGCATTCCTTGTTCTCGCTGCAGGCACATATTTAGTCACTCAGCATCAAAAATCACCCCCCCCCCCCAAATGTCAACCAAAACTCCAACCTATCAAAGATGGACATGAAGAATCCTCCTCCCAAACCGGCGCTCTGCGGATCTAGCGCCTCGATGCAGCACATGGCCGCGATGGCCGCGTCGATCGCGTTGCCGCCCTTGATGAGTATGTCGCGGCCCACTTCGGAACACCTGCCGTGGCCCGCCGCCACCGCGCCGCGGTGGTATTGGCCCAGGGGGTTGATCGAGGGTTGGGGCCACGCTGGTAGATCGTCTGTTGATGCTGTGGCGGGGGGGGGGGATTACGTTTCCTGTCCTCTTCATGGATATTTAGCAGTGTATTTGATGTGTTTTCACAGATTCCACTGTAATGGCTCTACTCGCACTAGTTGACAACGACACCGCATGTCAACTGGTTCCGATCCCAATGAAAAGCTTGCTCACTAGTGACGCTACGCATTATTGTATTTATACACAGACTTCATTCCAATACCGGTCTTGTATTTGCATTGCCAATTCCGCAATATTTTTTACAGTTACATTTGAAACATTATTCAACATTTTGGATTTCAACGTCGTTCATCAGCTCTTCAACAAGCTTTGAATTCGAATCGGGACCAGTTGACATTTAGTGTCATCGTCAACTAGTGCGGATAGGATTAATGCCATCTACCAAATTAAAATTCGTGAACAAATCGAAAATGCGCTTTTTGCCAGGGCAACGCCACATTCACTGTAAATAGGACAGAAAAGGTCATTTATTTTTCCCCGCGTCAGTTCTCCCCACCGACCTTTGTCTCCTCCCTCCGCTGCACCCCCATCCTCTTTATCCCCATCCTTGTCACCATCTTCGCCCTTGTCCCCCTCTTCACCCTTGTCCCCCTCTTCACCGAACTCGACGCCGCCGGCCTTGATGTTGATATCAAATCTGAATAGATTCTGGTTGATCGTGTGCGTGCCGGCGCCATGGGCCACGGCGATTTGGTGGTTGCTGTCGCCCTTGCCTTCGTGCGACTGGGGGGGGGTTGTTGGGGGGTTGGGGTGTAGATGTTTTGTGTGGGTTGGGGGTGTACTAAAAAACACGCTGCTGTGGCCGGTTTCGCAGGTAGATAAGTCACAAAAGAGCGATAAAGTAAAGTTTCACTTCGCAAAAAAATATTGATTAATGAATACTGATCCACTTGCAGAATTGCCACCAGGGGACAGTCCCGCTCCCTGTAAAGTGTCAAATGTCAATTGTCAAATCAAATGTCAATTAAAATAAAAGATTTTATTGCTGCATGACATTTGACAGTTAACCATACACTTTTCGCGGTGCGGGACTGCCACCAGAAATACCTGCAGTCAAGAATTGACATTACAGTCATTTAGGCACCTACCTAATCTGTTTCACCATCGCAACTTACCGAGTTGTCAATAGCCTGGTAAGTGGCCACGACTGAGGGGATGCCTCCACCGCCCCCTCCACCCTGGTGCATCATCGCTGGCTTGCACAGGGCAAAATAGGCTGAGATGCACCCATTTGAGTCCCGTTCGGCCACGTGGTACTCGCAGCTGCATTTCTGTGCGAGTGCGTTAATTTGAGGCAAAAAAATCGGGGGGTATTAATAGAATAATTAATTATAATAATTGGTATGAATTGCTTAAATAGTTCCCACCTTGAATAATTCCCCCTTCCGCATGATCCCCCCTAGACGATTGAGGAAAAAAATTGACCCCCCCCCCTTGAATTATTCCCTCTTAAGAGATTTGATGTGCCCATCTGCCGGATGTTGTGCCCAATTTTAACAAAAATGGCACATCATTGTGTTAATAAAGCATATTTCGTGAAATGAGTTTATAGAAAAATGTTTGAATATTTTGATGAAATAAAAATTCTCGCCTCCTTGAATAGTTCCCCCTTCCCTCGAATAGTCCCCCTCAAAAAAGTCTATCGAAATAATAATTCCCCAGGGGAATTATTCAAGCAAATACGGTATTTTGTTCTTGTTTTAAATATTCAAGTGCACTTTACCTCACTGATCCCATCCGGACTGGATTCATCAGCGCAGTCGGCATGGCTGTTAGGATGTGCCTGTCGATCTTTGTGCGGGTTCAGAGGGGGACATTTCGTGCTGCCCGTTTCCGGACTTCCGGATTCTACTCCGGTACCCGGAGTGTTGTGATTTCCGTTACCGTAACCATTTTCGCGGCCGGTTGCAGGATTTATTACGATCGCATGTGCTATAATTGCCAACAATATGGTAGCCCGCAGCATGGTTCCTATTTTTGATCTATTTTGGAGAAATTGAATACTCTAAAAACTAGCAACCAACTAAACGCTCCAAAACGTGTTTGATTGAGAACTCCGGCCGGGCGGTCTATTTTATTTTAATGTATTTGCCATTTTGAGACCTGTCGTGAAACGTAGCACCGCGTACAGAGGTGTCCATGGGAGCGAATCGAATACGACCCTCCCCCCTCTCCCCGAATTTTGCCAAGTTGTCCTTTTTGAGGTTACTGCGAATGAACGCACTTTTTTACTGTGTGATGGATATCATGATCCAGATCCGGTTTATGTTACACAGGTGTATCTTGAATTTTGAGCCTCCGAGTGGTTGGATAGATAGCAAATCGCTCCTCTGGAGGGATAGATAGCTGAAAAATTTTCTGGGGGGGGGTTGTTGTGGTTCGATATATAGGCTTTTTCGGGGCATAGAACGAAGAAAAGGGAGAAAAATGGCTAAAAGTAGGTGTGAAATGGCTCAAAATGGGTATACAAGAGCATATGAAGGGTGTGCTTCTAAAAGTACCTACCGTATTTCCTCAAATTACCCCCCGGGGGTTTATTTTTTCAGAGTGACAATTTTCAGAGAAAAATGTGAAATTTGCAACAATAACCACCATTTATAAGTTTTTACAGCCTTATATAAGGATTTAGATGGTATAAACGATGTTCTAACGTAACACAGTAAGTGTTTTGAACGTCTGTTATGCATTTCCCGGACCACAAATTCATAGTGCCCATTTTGAGGGGGGTATTTCGAGGGGGGGGGTATTTCGAGGAAATACGGTATCTACAAATTTTTCAAATTTGAGTTAGGACCATTTTTGGGGTCCCCATAAAAATGCGCTTCAAAAATATATATAATATGTGGGGGTGCGAAATTCAATTTTGAGATATGGGGGGTCAAAAAAGGCAAAAAAATCGCAAAATACAGTTTTTGAAATTTTATAAATACCGATCTACAAGCTTTTTCAGCTTTTGTGTCTTTAAAAGTACCGATCTACACACTTTTTTCAAAATTGTTCTTTTAAATGTACCGATCTGCACATTATTTTTTGTGCTTCTAAAAGTACCGATGTCAGATCGGTGTCAGGTTGCGCAAAAACTCATTTTGTGCTTTCTTATTATGGGTAAAAGTACCGATCTACAGCTTTCTGATTTTGTGCTTTAAAAAATACCGATCTACACGCTATTACCAATTTGTTCCTTTAAAATGTACTGTACTACAAAAATACAATTCCCTCAATTTTATATAGCTAGTGTTATGTGTATAATCAATGATTATACCCATGCATGTGGATACCCAACAATATGGCCGAAATACCCTTACCCAAAATTCCCATACCCAATACCCATGTATGGGTATTGCATGCTCCAAACTTTCAATCGCGATTATCTCAAAATCGATTTATTGTAGATTGGTACTTTTAGAAGCACACCCTTCATATAGTACTAAATATAGCTGAAAATAGGCAAAAAGGAGCCAGAACCATGATTTTGGAAGTGAAAATCTACTAAAAGGTATGAAAAATAGCGATTTTCAGCGAAAATTTGGGTATAGTTTCGCAAAAATCGCTCCAGATAGGTAAATAGCTGGGCGATTTGGGGGGGGGGTTAGGGGGCAGTAGCCCAAAATTTTGCCTCCGGGATGGATAGATAGCTGAGAGGCCTCCGGGATAGATAGATAGCTGGGCGGTTTTGGGGGGGGGGGTAACCCCTTCGAGTTTCGGACCTCTGATGTTACATAAGTTTGTCCATTTTTAACCATTTGACCAGATTTTTATAAAATGCTATTGGCCCAACTATCAAAAATGTCAAGTAAAATGTAAGATCTTTGTGATATTTGACACATCCTGTCAGAGATCACATAAAATGTAAGTGCCCGACAAAATATTTTTGTTGGTTTTTGTTGCGTTTTATCGGTAATTTTCATGGCGTTGGATTTACTTTACACGGTGCATAGCTGGCCCCTTGTTCTTTGCACAATTATGGCTGGTTATTTTCTTGGCTTCCTACATTCTTGGCGCTATTTTAGGTGATCCCCTACGACTATCTGATCATGACTATCAAATAGATAGTAGGATTTGCCAAGTTGTGCCTTTATGGGGCCACTGCGAATAAACGTAATTTTTACTTCATTATAGAGATCATCATTGCATCAGTTCGTCCTTTTTAACTATTTTATATATTTTATAAAAAATGACATTTTTTATCATTTTTCAAACTTCAGTAATATTTCAGTAAAGTACCTACTAGAGACAAAAATTTCACGGGCGTGTCTGTCCGCAAACCACGCACCTTGCATGCATTACATTTTGACTATGTTTATGCGTGATTACAATCATTTTGCTGGCGGCATTAGGTTTTGCTTTTTTCCACGCTGTTAACTTTTTGTCAATTTCTAAAGTTTCTCATGCGTTGTTGACTTCAAAAATGGTGGGGCAGCCAAAAATTTCGCCAGACGCAAAGCGCAATTCAATTCAAACCCATGATTCCAATTGTAACTTAAACCGCAAAAATTCTATTTGTTAATTTTTGTTCCAATTTTTTTACTATATAGGGAACGGTCTCTCCGAACTGCAACAAACTTTTAATACTAAACAAGCGTGGAAAATGTTATATTGGTTCTATCCATAAAATTTGGAAGTCATGATGGCTGAAAAAAATCAGTTTACTTGACGCTGGCCTTGGCATGTGTTCTTTTTCGATTGGAAAAATGCAAACACGCTGGTCAAAACCAGTGCACGAACGATAACGATAAATGCCTCACTGCAAGTTATACAGAGAATATTACTGTATTTTGATGAATGTAGTCACATGGAAAATTATGCATCAACTTTACTGACCGTGAAAGCAATGTACTGTGACGATAAAAAATGATAGTTTTGGTTCTTTTATAAAATGTTGATATGGTTGATTCCACTGAAAAGTGTACGGTCATTAGACCATGCACACGGAGTCAACTGGGAGGTTGTTTACATAAATTTCGTACAAAAACTTCCGTTGCGTAAGTACCAATCCGGAAGATGGTGGTGCTGCGTTGTTCGTTCCTGATTATTTACATTGTCAATATTTAGATTATAGTTTTGTTTGTACTTGGATGCCACCCAGAATATAAAAAAGTAAGATAAATGTAATATTTTAGACATCAACCAGTTTGAGTGACTTGTCAAGGCGCCGGCACTTGAACATCAAATGCCTTTTACACAAATTGCTATGTGTAATATCGAATCTAGTACAAAATGGCAACCATTTTGGGCAAATTTATTTCAGAGTCATTTTATTAAATTAGGTTGGGAACATGAAAAGTAATTTTGACGCGTGAAATGTAACGAGATGCGTTTTCGTATTTTTATGCGGTAATTTATAGATTCATGTTGTCGACTTTTTCAGAACATAATTTTAGCCTTCCGTTAAATAGCACACATAATGGGGAAAAGCGGTTAACTCTTTATCAGTGAAATCAAACCAAATCAATATTCGTTATTCACTGAAAGACTCATTCTCAAATCCATCGACAAGCATTCTGAACTCCCTCCAAACGTGAATCAAGGCAACATTTGGATACATTCTGGATCATCGCAACTTTTCGCTCCTGTCTTAAGGAGACACTTGTAGCACACTTCCAGCCGGCTGATGAGTGGATTCAGCTGGGTGTCCATGTTCTTGAAATCGGTCGCTTGAACGATCAGTTTTTCGTGTCCGGTCATGTCCTTCATGTTCTGTGCGTGGTGACGCTTGCGTTTTTTTTAATTTTAAGCAATTTGAGGCAGCTGGTCGCTCCTGATAAAGCAATTTGTCATGTGACAGAAAAAGTTTGATAGAGGATTAGATGTTATTTAAGAAATTTTAAACGCATTTAATTTTAAATGGTTCATAAATTTCTTTGTCACATTTCCTATCAGCTACAACCTACAACTTCACTCGTCACTTGTCACCTACAGCCTTACTTGTCACTTCATCAAGTGCGCAATATTTACGTATCCTGTCTTTCGAATAATCCTGAAATAGCTGCCACATTGTGTTTACACACATTAGTTTTCACCGTGACTTCGTGTGAAAACTGAAATTTTTTTAAATGCAATTTAATGAACACGGTTGAATGATTTGATTTTATTTAAATTAGAAATTAAATTAATGAAAGTTAAAGTTTGAAAATTTTAAAACTAAAACACATATAGCATACAAAAAGAGTAGGCTGAATGTCGCCATGTCGCCATTTCAGTTTTCACATCGGTCACGGTGAAAACTAGTGTGTGTAGGGCCAATACACCTTACCTCCATGTTCACTCCTTTCCCGATGCCAATGGCCAGTATGGAAATGCCTTCGCTCCTATACTTTTTGGCCAGTTCCACTGTTTGTTTGGCCGTTTCTACCCCCTGCCCCGGCATCCAGGGGCACTCCCAGACCCTGTAAAGTGCCCTGTAAAATGTCAAATGTCAAACTAAGTGTCAAAAGTCATGCAAAATCCCTGCAAAATGGCAACCGAGTTGCCATTTTGCAGAGCATTTTGCATGACTTTTGACACTTTGCATGACATTCGACCAAATCGGCCAGCTATCTATCTATCCCGGAGGCCGCTCAGCTATCTATCTATCTGGAGTGGTTTTTGAAAAATTTTGCCCCAATTTTCGCTCAAAATCAGAAATTTTCGCACACCTTTTTATAGTTTTTCACCTTCAAAATCGTGCTTTCCGGCTATATACATGGTTATATACCTATTTGTAGCTATTTTTAACCTACTTTTGGCTACTTTTAATTGATTATTGGCGATTTTTCCCCTTTCTGCCTTCTTAACCTTGAAAAAGTCTATATATTGTGCCCCCGCCAGCCCCCCCCAAGCCCCCCCCAGAAAAATTTTCAGCTATCTATCCAGCCCCCGCGAGGGCCAAAATCTTGGAGACCCCTGCATTTGACATTTTACAGGGCACTTTACAGGATCTTGGAGTGGCACCAGGGCGCCCCGTCGGTCAAGACCACGATCGCCTTGCGCACTCTGTCATCCGTTTTTACGCGCGAATTTTTGTCCAATTCCTCTTTGGCTGCCTGGGAATGGACATTGGAAATTAAAGACAAATTGACTACATATCATAATTGGTGCTGAACTTGGGTTGAACACCTTCAATGCGTCCGGTGTCGCTGTTCCAATTTTTTCCGCATTCCACTTGAATTTTCCGATTCTGTCCTGGAAATTACAATCGACCATAAATAATGTCAACTGCGGAAATGGTGAACTGAGCCGTGAAGTGAAATGAAAATGTTTACAGTGATGCTGTCGGTATCCTGGTCCACATTCAGGGAGAAAAATTCGCTGCCGCCGCCCTTCACGTGGGAACCGAACTCGTAAGCGCTGAAGTGCAAAGACCCGTCGCGTCTGCGCTCGACAAATCTCTGCGCGTAGCCCTTTTCCAGTTCTGCGCACGTTTTTCACCGACTTTTTAATTTATCTACCTACTCATGTATCCAAATATCTATTCAAGTGCAATTCTTACCGTATTCTGCAGCGTTCAAGCTTTTCGACTCGTCCATGAGCATGACCAAGTCGAAGTAGGTCTCGTTAATTACAAATCCTTCTGTTGTCGTCGTCGTGGGTGCCGTTGTTATTGTGACTGCGGCGGGGTTGTTTGGCCACTCGATGGGATTTAAATTTTCAGTAGCATCAGAATCGATGCCAATTGCCTTTTCAACTGATTTTTTCTTTAAAAGTTGATTTTTTTCTATCCCTACCATCGAGCATGTTTTCATGTTGAATATTTAATATCAATACAAGATTAAATCGTGTAGTAACTCCAATTCTCAGTCACGTTTATATGCGTTCTCATAGTGACTTACCGCATCTGCTTTCATGAGAAACCAGCATAGTGGGTGGATCGCACTCGCACTTGCCATTTTTGCAAGTTGTCCCAGCGGGACAAAGTTCTGGTCCGCATGATTCGCCAGGTTTGGCTGAGAAAATAGACATTTTAAGTGTGAATCATGTTTTTAAGACAATTTTGTAGGTGGCACCCACCAACTGCAACACAGTCTTGTGCCTCTTCGTTGTACATCAGCGGCTTGTCGCACTCGCAGATGTCTTTGATGCACGTGGTTTTCTCGGGGCACAGTTTCTCTTTGCATTCACCATTTGGCACTGCTGCAATTGTATTTATTTTAATTGTTTATTCTTGCAGGACTGAAATAATGCAAGTTTATAAAGTATTGTTTTATCACTCACACATTTCCTTGCATGTCTTTGTTGCTGTGTCTAATTTCGTGGGTTTATTGCACGTGCAGATTTTGCCATCGCAGGCAGTTCCGCTCGGGCATTTTTGACCATTGCTACAATCGCCGCCTGGTTCTGCTTGCACGACTGCAGTGCGAGGGAAAATTGAAATTTAAAATTTTCGAATGCAACAATGGTCGGCAATTTTTGTGACCTTCATTAAATGATATTTTGAAGCCCTCGTAGTAGCGGTTTCTGCCGTTAAAGTTTGAAGCATCCGTGCAGAATTCCACTGTGAGCGCGTTTCCTTTTCCCAATTTCACGTCGACCGTGCCTGGCGACTTATTGCCGCAATAGTCTGAAGATGGAACTTGTATCAATCAGTAAATTCACTAATTACATGTGGAATTCTAATTAAAATGGGCGTACCTGCAACAAAGCTGGGCAGTTTCCTATTTACGGGGTCGCACTCCTTGACGCTGGCTGGCAGCGGCTCGCTGTAGATGTTCACGGAGTCCATTTCGCAGGATTGCCTTTCTTGCACGTTGAACGTGGCGGCAAATATCACTTGGATCGTACTCTGCGTTTTGACACTGATCGAATAAACATTTCTGGTGCAGTCCCGCACCCTGTAAAGTGATAAATCAAGTGTCAAATGTCATGCAAAACATCACACAAATTTGTCAGATGTTATGCTGGGGGATGGTCCGGCCGTAAAGTAAACCCGGCCGTAAAGTAGAGGTGTGCGATTTTAGGCCGGGCATCAATCATTACGGCAGAGTTGTTTAAAGTACTGAACTTTTTTCAAAGTAAACGTAAAGTATTTTATTTTTAGTCACACCTGAATACAGAAAACGTAAAGTAAAAATTTTCTACTTTTACGCTGTGTAAAAGGTGAGTAAACGTAAATATCTGTAAATACTCGATTTCTGTACTCGCGTACTTTCAAAAAGTACGCGAGTGACTGAGTACCGGTATTTTTTCGGGAGGAAACGTAAACGTATTTACGCAGAACTCGAGCATACGTATTTTTCGAGTAAACGTAAATACGTTTGTACAACTATGCCTTACGGCCGGATTTACTTTACGGCCGGGTTTACTTTACGGCCGAGTTCTCGCCGTTATGCTGTATGTATGTATGCTGATGTCAGAAGTTGAGTAATACAATATTTTATTTTTATTTTAAGTGACATTTGACACATTACTTTATACTTTACAGGGTGCGGGACTGCCGCCTATTGCTCCCGGCACCATTGCCAACAATAATTCTGTTTGGAGTTGCTGTTTGGCACTGACACCACCTTTATTCATTCCGAAGCTTAGATGGATCTGTGTATGAAATAATCATCATTAAAAAATCTCAACCGACCGTTTTCGCTGACTTCGCATTTACAATGTACCGATACTTATTGTTATCTCCATAGTTAACAGCAAAACTCGGATATTTTTTGTGTGATGTAATAGTTTCGGAGGTGTCCAGTGTCTTTGTGAATCTGGTCGCTTCACTGAGACATCCAAGGCACAGTGTTACGACAATGTATAGAAGCACGGAAGACATTTTTGCTGCATTCGATGGTGCGCAAGAAAGAAAAGTTGAAGAAAATTAGTTACCTGGCTCTATATTTATAGTCGATGCGCGGGGATGTTCGTCAGTGTGCACAGCTGCAACGTGGTTCTTGATGTGCCCGCGCCGCTTTTTTGTCTCAGGCAACTGACTGCATACGCTGCTTAGATACATATTCGCATATCTTTAATTGCGTTGTAAGATGGCTTGTCATAAACGTTTAATGTTTACACGTGTTATTTTTATATTGCGTTTGGGCGTGAGACCCAAACGCAATTTTGAAATATCCTCTCACGTGACATATATAAAGGATGCATTTAGACATATATTAACGTCGATAGCTACACAAACTACCCCATGCCCCAGATTTAATTAGGCAGACAGATTTCTGCCCACACGCCAGGCAAAATCTCGTGAGGTGAGATTTAATTGCACCCTGCCTGCCAGGCGCCTGACATGCCCGACGTGCCTGCCAGGCAAGCCCTCACTAGTGCCAGACTTGCCCGAAAATTGCAAAATGAGATTTAATTGTGAGGGCATGCCTGGCAAAATTTAAAAGGATGTGAAAAATGTGCCGTGCAGCCTCAGAGGTGCAGGGCAGGTAATTTTTCATGTTTTTAGTAAGGAAAATCCAAATCTTATGTTAAAGTAAGATTCATGTACAAAAGTCTAAGATTTGGATATAGAAAACATTAGATTTGAATTATAAAAATTATTTTTGGACAGAAAAAATATTTGGATACAAAAATAATATTTGGATATGAAAAAAATATTTTGATTAAAAAAATTATATTTGGGTACAAAAATATTTGGATATAAAAATATTTGGATATGAAAAATAAGTTTTGGCTACCAAAAATAATAATTTTTGGATACAAGAAAAATAAAATTTGTATACACAACAATAAGATTTGGATGCATAAAAATTAGATTTGGATACAAAAAATAGATGTGGATACATAGTAGAACTCCGGTATTTGTCCTGACAGCTGCCGCCCGGCAGCTGTTGTTCAATACCGTGCGGCGTGAGCACATAGCAAGACGTTTTATCGATTGGTTCAAATTAGGGACAATCTGTTAGTTCATCCCCCTTCAAGGTGTTGGTTATGCTGTATATTTACATATAAATAAAATGTATTTATATGTAAATATACAGTTCTAACGATGAGTTAAGCACCCCTGCCCTTCCTTCACACTGCACATGGGTTGAATCTGAACCAATCGATAAAACGTCATGCTGTGTGCTCACGCCGCACGGTATTCCGGAGGAATCTTCTACGGGGATGGTCCGGCCGTAAAGTAAACCCGGCCGTAAAGTAGAGGGTGCTGCTTTAGTTTTGTACCTAGGAAAACGTAAAAATGAGTATAGGTGAAAGCGAGAGTCGTCGCTATCCCTACCCATCGCCAATTCTACGCTGTTATTAATTTCCGCTAATTCGCCTAATTTCCGCTGTCATTTTACGCTATTTTTTCAGCCGTTTATATTCATGTGTGTGATTTTTTGCTATTTATGCACTCAAAAAATGTTCTCAATCACGTTTTATGTACCCGCGTACTTTTTTACGCGAGTAAGTGAGTGCCGGTATTTTTTCGGGAGGAAACGTAAACGTAATTACGCAGCACTCGAGTATACGTATTTATCGAGTAAACGTAAATACGTTTGTACAACTATGCCTTACGGCCGGATTTACTTTACGGCCGGGTTTACTTTACGGCCGAGTTCTCGCCATTACGCGCAACATGTCAAGTAGCGATACTACGCCCGTCGGCCCCGCCGCTCCTGTAAGTTTAGGGTGTAGGTAATTAATCTGTAAGTAAGCTTGGTGGTCATTACTGAGGAGACCCTGCCACCACCCCGGAAAAAATCCCTGTCTACTGAAAAGGGTCGAAACAGGATTGAGGCTTGGAGGTGCTGAGGCAGTGCACTATGTGATTTTTCCAAGCCTTTTTTGGATCTCTTTCTTCGCTTTTTATTAATCATAACAAACATTTAATTGAACAACATGCCGCCCGGCACGCAATTAAATCTCAATCGGCAGTCGGGTGGTCGCTGTCAGGCGCCTGGCATGACGGGCGGGCGGCGCGGGCATGCCTGCCCAATCAAATCTCGAATTGCCAGACACGCCCGTCATGTCACTCTCAGGGATAATCTGCCCAATTAAATCTGGGGCCATGTGTAGCTGCGATGCAAATTGACAGCAATTGATACATATTTACATTGCATACATGATGTACCTTATTCCAGACAGAGATATAGACTTATTCCTTATTTCAAGGGTTCTGCCGGTGCGCATGTAAACCCGGTGCACATGTAGGCCAAATTTCCCGCATTTTTACATCACACTGATATTTTGTAAGTAAATCGGTTCTCGAATTGTCAATTCTCTACAGAAACACCGAATGGCGTAAACATCCTGTCGCCCTATATGTATGTAATGTATATTTACATACATATCAGCGATTTTTGGCGCCAACGCCAATGGGCCAGTGCTATGACACAATTCCGTCACCATGTAGGTAAAATTTTAGTGGGGGGGGGGGCAGCACCCCCCTCCCCGTTAACCCGGCTCAGCAAACGAACAGCCCTGTGCTGAAAAATCCTGGATGTCCCTGGCCCCTCAATCACAAGGTCTAGGTAATTACATGTGCACCGTGTTTGCACATGCGCACCGAGTTCTCGCCATTTCAAGTGGGGGGGGGGTTTCGTCAGGTCTCCCAGACTTGGGGGTATTTCGAGGAGCTTATTTTGGCGAAAATCGTATTTATATAGAACTACATTTTATGAAGTTGCACATATTTACGGTTCAAACGAGACAGGGGTCTCCAGGATTTTGGCCCTCGCGGGGGCTGGATAGATAGCAAATCGCTCCTCCGGAGGGATAGATAGCTGAAAAAATTTTCTGGGGGGGGGGGGGCTGGCGGCGGGGGCACAATATATAGGTTTTTTCAAGGTTAAGAAGGCAGAAAGGGGGAAAAAAGTCGCTAATAATCAGTTAAAAGTTGCCAAAAGTAGGTATAAAATGGCTAAAAATAGGTATATAACCATGTATATAGCCGGAAAGCACGATTTTGAAGGTGAAAAACTATAAAAAGGTGCGAAAATTGGTGATTTTGAGCGAAAATTGGGGCAAAATTTCTCAAAAACCACTCCAGATAGATAGATAGCTGAGCGATTTGGGGGGGTCTTTGGTGGTAGTAGGCAAAAAATTTGCCTCGGGATAGATAGATAGCTGAGCGGCCTCCGGGATAGATAGATAGCTGGCCGATTTGGGGGGGGCAGCCCCCCCCCAGCCCCCCCCCCCCCTAGGAGACCCCTGAAACGAGATCCGGATCCCGAATTCCGATAATTTTCAGAATTTTGCAGTGGCGATCCCAACCCCATTCCCCTTATGGCTTGAGACCTTATTCCAGAGGGAGGTATTTCAAGGGGGTTAGTGCAGATTGTGCGAGTGTAAAGAAATTGTGCGATTGCACAGAACTGCCTACTTCGCGAGAGCAGCGCATTTTGACACACAGGCTCTTACTGCTGACTGTTCTGCGCAGTCGGCTGACCATCGTCCCTACCCCCTTACTCTTAGTGCTTTTAGTAGCTGCCTCTTTGCCCCTGTGGGTCGCCTGTTGGAAATCTCACACTGCCACGGCCACCAATACGTGCTTAAGGACCAAATCTAACGATTTATGCTTGATATAAGTTGCCCACAGGTGTTGGGCAGACACGAGCAGGCAGTACAATGACAGAGTGCCCCCTGGATCTTGTCAGGGCATGATTTTCACCCTCCAATGGGGGTGATGTCACTCATGTTAGGGAAGCCCTCAATGGGTACTGCTAACGAGAGGGTGTGAGGCTGGATTGGCAGCGTTTAGCAACATAAACACTCGAAGCCGTTTGCAGGGGTAACATACCCAACTTGTATGAATGTATGTATGATTTTGGACCGAGAGATGCCTTCAATGTTTGAGGCCCATCACCTTGGGCAGAAGCCCTGTAATCAATGTTATTCTGCTTCGATAATTTGATAAAGTAACATATGTAAATGTAATATTTTTTACATCCATCTGTGAAACGATCTGTTTGCTTGACTGGTCCGGGTGCCGGTGCTTTAACATCAAATGTTTTTTTACAACAATTTCCATGTGTAATATCGCGTACAAAATGGTACTAATTTTGGCAAATTTATTTCTGTTTTATTTGTTTTAATTTCAGTTGGCCGGAGCAGTGAATGTAGTGTTGTGGGAGAATTTTGACGGGACACTTTGAAACATGATTTTGAGTGACATGTAATGAGATACGTTTTCTTATTTTTATGAGTAGTAAATATTCATTTTCATCTTGTAGACAATCCGGAACAGAATTTTAGCCTTCTGCTACAAAGCATATATAAGCGGAAAACGTTTTCATTCATTATCAGTGAAATCAGACCAAATCAGTACCCTCCGAATGACTCATTCTCAAATCCATTGATTCAGAGAAGTCCCAGAAGACAACCAGGGGGCAGTCCCAAACCCTGTAAAATGCCCTGTAAAATCTAAAATGTCATGCAAAGTGTCAAAAGTCATGTAAAATGCCCTGCCAAATGGCAACTCGGTTGCCATTTTGCAGGGCATTTTACATGACTTTTGAAACTTTGCATGACATTTGACATTTTACAGGGCATTTTACAGGGTCTGGGATTGGCACCCGATCAAGGCAACATTTCGATGCACACATCATCATCACAGGTGTTCGCGCCTTTCTCAATGAGACACTTGTAGCACACTTGCAGCCGGCTGATGAGTGGATCCAACTGTTCATCCATTTTCTTGAAATTCTTTGCTTTAATTATGAGCTTCTCGTGGCCGGTCATGTCCTTCATGTTCTGTGTGTGGAATTCCAAAAATGTTGGGGTATTTATTTTTTAATATAAAATCTTATGTTTATTCACATTTTCTTCAGGTTTTCCCTGAGAGATAAAATTATGTTTTTAATGATTAGGATGTGTAAAAATGTCTCATTTTTTAGATGTTTTGAGACTTTTTAAGAGATTTTCTGAGATTGCATTTTCCGAAAAATGCTGTTTTTACTCTCTTTTTATGCTATGTATGTGTATTCATGGGTGGTGCTTGCATATTTTTAAAAAAACATTTTAAACAATTTGTGATTCCGGGTGCCAACTCCGCAATTTGACATGTAACAGCAAAATTGTGATAAAAGAAAAATGTTATAAATATGTGAAATTTTAACTTCTACATAATGTTTCTTAAATTTCCTTGTCAGTTATCCTATGAGTTACAACTTCACTCGTCACTTGTCACCTACACCTACATACTTGTCACTTTATTACGTGCGGAATAGGCGTCCTGTTTTTGGGAAAATCTGGAAATAGCTGGCATATTTTACATTACCTTCACTTTGGCTCCAGCTCCGATGCCAATGGCCAGTATGGAAATACCTTCGCTCCTATACTTTTCGGCCAGTTCTGCTGTTAACTCGCGGGCATATTTTAGTGTTTTGCGTTTAATAAGGGGCACGCCGTCGGTCAGAACCACGATCGCTTTGCGCACTTTGTCATCCGTTTTTGCGCGCGAATTGTTGTCCAATTCCTCTTTGGCTGCCTGGGAATGGACATTGGAAATTGTGTACAAATGGACTCAGTATCATAGTGCTGAAAGTAGGGTTCAAACAGTATTCCGATCGCGAATTCCGATAATTTTCGAGATTTTGCGGTCCCGATCCCGATAAACTCGAGAAAAAAAAACAATCCCGATCCTGAATCCTGATCCCGAAAACGAAAAGTCAGTGCTTGTTTGGCGCGACACACCCATTTGTTGACCACGAGGCCAACTGGTTCCGATCCCAATTCAAAGCTTGCCGACCAGTAACACTACGCATTATTGTTTACAGATGTATTTCATGGCGGCATATTACATTGCACATACCGCAATACATTTCTTTACATCTACAGCTTCATTTGCAAAATGATTCAACACTTTTGCATTTGAACGTCGTTCTTCCGCTAGCGGGCAATTGTTAATTGGGATGGGATTTGGTGTCGTTGCCAACTAGTGCGTGTAGCGCCAAAGTTTGAACCCTAGCTAAAAGTGCATTGAAAACCTTCAGTGCGTCCGGTGTCGCCGTTCCAGTAGTTACCGCATTAAACTTGAATTTCCCGATTCTGTCCTGGAAAATTGTAATCGAGCATCAATGTCAACTGCTGAAATGGTGAACTGAGCCGTGAAGTGAAATGAAAATGTTTACAGTGATGCTGTCGGTATCCTGGTCCACATCCAGGGAGAAAAATTCACTGCCGCCGCCCTTCACGTGGGAACCGAACTCGTAAGCGCTGAAGTGCAGTGACCCGTCACTTATCCGCTCTACAAATCTCTTCGCGTAGCCCTTTTCCAGTTCTGCGCGCGTTTTTCACCGACTATTTATCTACCTATTTATGTATCCAAATAATTCGCTCGCAATTCGAACCGTATTTTCTGCGGTTCAAGCTTCTCGACTCGTCCATGAGCATGACCAAGTCGAAGTAGATCTCTTGGATGATGCCTTCCTGCGTTGTCATCGGTTGGGGTGTCGTCGTTGTTGCAACTGCACGGGGAAGTTTGTAAATTTGTCAATTGGGTTGGAATTTTGAGTGGCTCGAGTATGGATGGATGTTTTATCAACTGATTTTTATTTTCAAAAATTGATTTTTCCATCTCTAGCATTGGACATATGTTCATATGGAATATTAAATATAAAATGGTCACTACAGTTCTCAGCCATTTTTACACTGCGTAGGTACTCATTGCTACTTACCGCATTCGCTGTTCTTTTCATCCAGCACAGTGGGTGGGTTGCATTGGCAGATGCCCTTTTTGCAAGTTGTGCCGTCCGGACAAAGTTCTGGTCCACACGGCCCGCCCGGTTTGGCTGAGAAAATGGACATTTTACGTGTGAATCATGTTTTTAAGACAATTTTGTAGGTGGCACCCACCAACTGCAACACAGTCTTTTGTATCTTCGTTGTACATCAGCGGTTTGTCGCACTCGCAGATGTCTTTGATGCACGTGGTTTTCTCGGGGCACAGTTTCTCTTTGCATTCACCATTTGGCACTGCTGCAATTGTATTCATTTTTATTTTTATTTTTCACGGACTATGTTACTGTATGTAAATGCAAGTTTATGGAGTAAGGTTTTATCACTCACACATTTCCTTGCATGTCTTTGTTTCTGTGTCTAATTTTGTAGGTTTATTGCACGTGCAGATTTTGCCATCGCAGGTAGTTCCATTTGGGCATTTTTGTCCATTGCTGCAATCGCCGCCAGGTTCTGCTTGCGAGACTGCATGCAAAGGAAAGGGTTTAAAATGAAAAATTTTGATTGCATTGACCTTCAGCAATTTTTTGATTAAATTGACATTTTGATGCCCTCGATGTAGCGGCGGCAGAAAATTTTTCTCACTTGTGATTGTGAAATCAGTTGCATTTGAATTTTCAATAGAATTTAGTATAGATGCCGCTTGCTTTTTTCAACTGATTTTGTTTTTTTAATAATTTTTCCAATCCCTAGCATTGAGCATATTTTGATATGGAATATTGAGTATGAATAATCTTGGATCTATCGTGTCACTTTAGTATTCAGTCACATTTACAGTGCGTTCTCTTTTCGACTTACCGCATTTGCTGTTTTTTTCATCCAGCACAGTGGGTGGATCGCATTGGCAGATGCCATTTTTGCAAGTTGTGCCATTGGGACAAAGTTCTGGTCCACACGGCCCGCCCGGTTTCCCTGAGAAAATAGACATTTTAAGTGTGAATCATGTTTTTAAAGACGATTTTGTATGTAGGTGGCGGCACTGACCAACTGAAACGCAGTCTTGTGCTTCTTCGTTGTACATCAGCGGTTTGTCGCACTCGCAGATGTCTTTGATGCACGTGGTTTTCTTGGGGCACAGTTTCTCTTTGCATTCACTGTTTGGCACTGCTGCAATTGTATTTATTTTAATTGTTTATTCTTGCAGGACTGAAATAATGCAAGTTTATAAAGTATTGTTTTATCACTCACACAGATCCTTGCATGTCTTTGTTGTTGTGTCTAATTTCGTAGGTTCATTACACGTGCAGATTTTGCCATCGCAGGTAGTTCCATTTGGGCATTTTTGTCCATTGCTGCAATCACCACCTGGTTCTGATAGGTCTTGTTCGACTGCATTGCAAGGAAAAAAAATTAAATTTAAATATTTTGAATGCGACGGCCATCATCAATTTTATTCTACCTTCATTCAATGACATTTTGAAGTTTTTTTTATCTGCACTTGCTTTTTCAACTGATTTTTTCAAAAATTTATTCTTTTCCATCCCTAGCATCGAGCACGTTTTGATATTGAATATCAATATAAAGGATCAATCGTCCCACTACCATCTCAGTCACGTTTACAGTGCGTTCTCATTGCGACTTACCGCATTTGCTGTTCTTCTCATCCAGCACAGTGGGTGGATCGCATTGACATTTGCCATTTTCGCAAGTTGTGCCGTTGGGACAAAGTTCTGGTCCACACGGCCCGCCCGGTTTCGCTGAGAGAAGTGAAATGTTGGCGGTCCACACACTAGTTGACACATTTGTGTCAACTGGCTTTTGTCAACTCAAATTTCGGCTTCACGTGTCGCAGTGGGATTTCCAAATGCACATGCTAAATACAGTGTTGAAAAATGGATATTACGGCAAGTGCCTTGGAACATCGCTCTGCTACACGTGAAGTTGAAATCTGAGTTGACACCTACCAGTTGACACACATGTGTCAACTAGTGTGTGGGCCGCCATTAAGTGTGAATCATGTTTTAGGACAATTTTGTATGTAGGTGGCGGCACTGACCAAGACCAACACAGCCTTTTGTATCTTTGTTGTATGCCAGCGGTTTGTCACACTCGCAGATGTCTTTGATGCACGTGGTTTTTTCGGGGCACAGTTTCTCTTTGCATTCACCGTTTGGCACGGCTGAAATTGTATTCATTTTGATTGTTTATTCTTGCAGGACTGAAATAATGCAAGTTTATAAAGTATTGTTTTATCACTCACACATTTCCTTGCATGTCTTTGTTGCTGTGTCTAATTTTGTAGGTTTATTGCACATGCAGATTTTGCCATCGCAGGTAGTTCCATTTGGGCATCTTTGTCCATTGCTGCAATCACCGCCTGGTTCTGATAATTCTTGTTCGACTGCATTGAAAAGAAAAGTTTAAATTAAAATATTTTGAATGCAGTGTCCATCATCAATTTTATTCTACCTTCATTCAATGACATTTTGAAGTTTTTTATCTGTACATACTTGCTTTTTCAACTGATTTTTTTTTAAAATTTATCCTTTTCCATCCCTAGCATCGAGCACGTTTTGATATAGAATATAGAATATGAAGGATCTATCATCCCACTTTCATCTCAGTCACGTTTACAGTGCGTTCTCATTGCGACTTACAGCATTTGTTGTTCTTCTCATCCAGCACAGTGGGTGGATCGCATTGACATTTGCCATTTTCGCAAGTTGTGCCGTTGGGACAAAGTTCTGGTCCACACGGCCCGCCCGGTTTCGCTGAGAGAAGTGAAATGTTGGCGGTCCACACACTAGTTGACACATTTGTGTCAACTGGCTTTTGTCAACTCAAATTTCGGCTTCACGTGTCGCAGTGGGATTTCCAAATGCACATGCTAAATACAGTGTTGAAAAATGGATATTACGGCAAGTGCCTTGGAACATCGCTCTGCTACACGTGAAGTTGAAATCTGAGTTGACACCTACCAGTTGACACACATGTGTCAACTAGTGTGTGGGCCGCCATTAAGTGTGAATCATGTTTTAGGACAATTTTGTATGTAGGTGGCGGCACTGACCAAGACCAACACAGCCTTTTGTATCTTTGTTGTATGCCAGCGGTTTGTCACACTCGCAGATGTCTTTGATGCACGTGGTTTTTTCGGGGCACAG
Organism: Sphaerolaimus hirsutus; assembly: GCA_964036195.1. Taxonomy (NCBI): domain Eukaryota; kingdom Metazoa; phylum Nematoda; class Chromadorea; order Monhysterida; family Sphaerolaimidae; genus Sphaerolaimus; species Sphaerolaimus hirsutus. The sequence goes on along the minus strand of OZ038454.1, from coordinate 9,279,254 downwards.
TTTCTCTTTGCATTCACCGTTTGGCACGGCTGAAATTGTATTCATTTTGATTGTTTATTCTTGCAGGACTGAAATAATGCAAGTTTATAAAGTATTGTTTTATCACTCACACATTTCCTTGCATGTCTTTGTTGCTGTGTCTAATTTTGTAGGTTTATTGCACATGCAGATTTTGCCATCGCAGGTAGTTCCATTTGGGCATCTTTGTCCATTGCTGCAATCACCGCCTGGTTCTGATAATTCTTGTTCGACTGCATTGAAAAGAAAAGTTTAAATTAAAATATTTTGAATGCAGTGTCCATCATCAATTTTATTCTACCTTCATTCAATGACATTTTGAAGTTTTTTATCTGTACATACTTGCTTTTTCAACTGATTTTTTTTATTAAATTTATCCTTTTCCATCCCTAGCATCGAGCACGTTTTGATATAGAATATAGAATATGAAGGATCTATCATCCCACTTTCATCTCAGTCACGTTTACAGTGCGTTCTCATTGCGACTTACAGCATTTGTTGTTCTTCTCATCCAGCACAGTGGGTGGATCGCATTGACATTTGCCATTTTCGCAAGTTGTGCCGTTGGGACAAAGTTCTGGTCCACACGGCCCGCCCGGTTTCGCTGAGAGAAGTGAAATGTTGGTGGCCCACACAATAGTTGACACATTTGTGTCAACTGGCTTTTGTCAACTCAAATTTTGGCTTCACGTGTCGCAGAGGGATTTCCAAATGCCCATGCTAAAAACAATGTTGAAAAATGAATATTACGCCAAGTGCCTTAGAACATTGCTCGCTACACGTGAAGTTGAAATCTGAGTTGACACTTACCAGTTGACACACATGTGTCAACTAGTGTGTGGGCCGCCATAAAGTGTAACTCATGTTTTAGGATGGTTTTGTAGGTGTCACTGACCAACTGCAACACAGTCTTGTGCCTCTTCGTTGTACATCAGCGGTTTGTCGCACTCGCAGATGTCTTTGATGCACGTGGTTTTCTCGGGGCACAGTTTCTCTTTGCATTCACCGTTTGGCACAGCTGAAATTGTATTGATGCTCATTTTACATTTTTGGGGGACTAAAAATGCATTTTCTATATAGCTGTTTTATCACTCACACATTTCCTTGCATGTCTTTGTTTCTGTGTCTAATTTTGTAGGTTCATTACACGTGCAGATTTTGCCATCGCAGGCAGTTCCGCTCGGGCATTTTTGACCATTGCTGCAATCGCCGCCTGGTTCTGCTTGCACGACTGCATTGAAAGGAAAAAATTGAAATTTAAAATTTTCGAATGCAACAATGGTCAGCAATTTTTGTGACCTTCATTAAATGATATTTTGAAGCCCTCGTAGTAGCGGTTCCTTTCGTTCCAGTTTGACCCATCCGTGCAGAATTCCACTGTGAGCGCGCTGCCTTTGCCCAATTTCACATCGACCGTGCCCGGCGACTCATCGCCGCAATAGTCTCAAAATGGAACATGTGTCAATTAGTATTTAAATTAATTTATTACATGTGAAACTTGTAATGAAAGTGTGCGCACCTGCAACGAAGCTGGGGAGTTTCCTATTTCCTGGGTCGCACTCCTTCACGCTGGCTGGCAGCGATTCGCTGTAGATGTTCACAGAATCCATGCTGCAATCTCTCTCTTCTTGCACATTGAATGTGGCATCAAATACTACTTGGATCGCACTCTGCGATTTGAGACTAATCTAATAAACATTTCCGGTGCCAGTCACGCACCCTGTAAAGTTGTGTCGCAAAGTGTCAAGTCGTGTAAAGTGTCAAATGTCATGCAAAACGTCACACAACTTTGTCAGATTTCATGCAATACCTATGTTGAAAGTTCGGCCATAAAATATCTTCTTTTTTAATTGACATTTTACAGAATCTGGGACTGCACCACGGTGTGCCCGGCACCATTGCCAACACAAATTGACTGTTTGACTTTGGCGTTTGCACCTGGCACTAACTTTATCCATTTCTAGGCCTAGATGCTCATAATACAGGGAAATGTAAATACCGTATTACCTCGAAATACCCCCATGGGGGTTTATTATTTCGCCAGCAAAATTTGAGGGGGGGGTTAATTCGAGGGGGGGTTTATTCGAGGGGGGTTTATTATTTCGAACGGAAAATTTCGTGGAATTCGTAGTAAAGAATACTCTATTTCTTACACAAAAACGGTAATAAATGTGAGAATATAGGTTATATTGGGGCTATAGATGTACATCTGTACACAAATGAGCGTATAAGAGTAGCTGCGATGCAAATAAGTTGTAATAAAATCATCATGTACATTGCATACATGATGTACATTATTCCGGGGGGGGGTATTTCGAGGGGGGGTTTATTATTTCCCCAGCCCATTTTGAGGGGGGGGGGGTTAATTCGCTGGGGGGTTTATTCAAGGGGGGGGGGATAATTCGAGGTAATACGGTAGTTATGTGTATGAAAATAACCATAGACAATGTTTTCAACCGACCGTTCCGGGTGACTTTGCATTGACAATGTACCGATACTTATTGTTATCTCCATAGGAAACAGTGAAACTCGGATATTCTTTGTGTGATGTAATAGTTTCGGAGGTGTCCAGTGTCTTTGTGAAAGTGGTCGCTTCACTGAGACAGCCAAGACACAGTGTTACGACAATGTATAGAAGTGCGGAAGACATTCTTGCCGCATTCGATGGTGCGCAAGAAAGAAAAGTTTGGATAAAGTTCCTGGACCTTGACTCTATATTTATAGTCGTTGCTCGTTAGTGTGCACAGCTGCAACATGGTTCAGTTATGTGCCCGTGCCACTTTTGTCGTGTTTGTAAACTGGCTACCTACGCGGCTGAGCTACATATTCCAGTTTTATTAATCGCGTTTCAAGATCACATGATGCTGACGTTAATTGCTTACACATGTTATTTCAATATTCTCAGAATATTTGCTAATGGTAGAGACGTTCTTTTATAGGTATTTTTCAAAAATAACTGCAAAGGGGGCAATTTTACCCAATGATTCATTACCAATAATTTCCCTTCGCAGATCGCGGCAACGACAACTGGCTGATCCGCTACGAGCTGCCCGACGTGACCACCGACGCGCCCGCCGATTCCGAACGTGTCTGTTTTTCAAAAAAGATGTTTTTTCCTTCTTTTTTTAAACTTGGAACCAAAAAAAAACAGGACCGAAACTCGAATGTGGGAGGATCGAAGGATAACAGCGGCGGGTGGCAGACCGTGTCTCAGGGCCGAGTGAAGTTGGCCGCCATCGACAATGGACTGGCGTTTCCGTTTAAACATCCGGATGAATGGAGAGCCTGTGAGTTTTGAATAGCATTGGAATGTCAAATGTAACGTAAAGTGTCAAATGGAAAGTAAAGTGTCAATTGTGTATCCAAATCTTATTTTTCGTATCCAAATCGTATGTTTTTGTATCTAAATCTTATGTCGAGAATAAGATTTGGATACAAAAACATAAGATTTGGATACGAAAAAATAAGATTTGCATACACAATTGACACTTTACTTTACATTTGACACTTTACTTCACATTTGACATTTGGCTATACATTTGACCCTTTACTTTACAGCGCTCGGGGCTGCCCCAAGTCTATTTTATCATAATCTAACTCCGCCCACCCGTGTGACAAACTGTACAGATCCGTTTGCGTGGGCGTGGCTACCGCAAGCCAAGGAGCCTTTTTCCGAAGAAACAAGGCAGCACGTGCTGCCGCAGATTGACGACCCCGATTTTGTGAGGGACTTGTGCAGGGATTTGAAGAGGCTTTTCCAGGTTTGCGGGGTATTTTTTTAATTCGAGGACTGGTTTAGTCGGGGAGTTAGGTATGTGACTGTATTTTAATGGGGGCAAAATATACCGCTAAAAAGAAGTCAAAAGTATCCAAAATAGGTTAAAATAGCTAACAATATGTACATAACCTATATATTTGGCCGAAAATAACGATTTTGATGATAAAAATTGGCAAAATGGAGCAAAATTTAGCGATTTTAAGTAAAAATTGGTGAAAAACCGCTCAAACTTTGCTCCACATAGATAGATAGCTGGCCGATTGGGGGGGGGGGCTCCCCAGTCTCCTTTTGGAGACCCCTGCTTACGTTGCCATCTATCTCATTTGATGCCAACTGCACATCATGTCACAGTCGGACCGCGGTTTCGACGAGCGTCGCTTCGACGGCCAGATGGAGGTGCTGCGCGGCCAAATGTTCAACCTCCGTGAGGCGCTGCGGACCTACAAATCGCCCCTCGGACTGGTGCAGATGCCGCCGCAGATGATGGTCGAAGTGAAGGGCGCCGCCAGGAGGACCAAAAAGAGAACGTTCGTTTTGTTCAGAGGATTGGATTTTTAACTGCCCCCCCTCCGTTTGGGAAGTGCGTTGTAAGGAATTCAGGGGTGGTTCAGAAAGATAGTAAATCGCTACTCCGGTGAAATAGATAACTCAGAATTGGCTGGGGGGTTCGCTGGGGTTCAATAGGTATAGGCTTGTTCATAATATAGGCAACAAAAGGGATAAAAGAATATTAGCCAGAAATAGGTTAGGGAGGGGGGTTAGAGGGAAGTAAATGGCCAAAAAATTGCCCCCTCCCCTTCTAGACACCTTTTTCCACTCAGCCTTCCCCGGGGGTTCAGTATGCCCCCCCCCCAACGCTCAGCTATCTGTCTATCTTCGGGGCCGCTCAGCTATCTATCTATCGCGAGGACCCCCCCTCCTAAAAAAAATTTTCCAGCCAGTATCCCTCCGGATGAGCGATTTACCATGTATATGAACCCCCGGAGAGGTCTAAATCCACTACACCCCTGCTTCCCCCAGTGATATTTACACTCATACGTAGGCGCAAGCACAGTCGGCGGTCGCGTTTGGGTTCAGCCGGCGCCGCAGTAGCTGAACGCCTTTGGCCCGTTGCCAACAGACGCGGCGGATATGACGAAATTGACAACACCGATTTGAGTGATGACGCTGTGGAAGACGTGTTTTTGCATGATGGCAGGTGCGTGTTTTTGGGTGTCGCAGGTGTCCGGCGAACCTGCTCCACGATGCCACGATACCCTTATTTTCACCAAAATTCCCTAATTTTTATACTTCTTATAGATTTTCACCTTCAAAATAACTAGGTCATGTGTTTTATTACCTACCGTATATCCTTGAATAAGACCCCAGGGGCGTTATTATTTCGTCAGAGGTTTTGGAGGGGGGAGTTATTCAAGGGGGGGAGTTATTGTTTCCTCAGAACTTCCAGGAAAACTTTCACTTTATTCATTGTTTGTATGCATTCCTTCAACACATCTAATGCAGAAAATGACCAGTTCAACAAGAACAAAAACAACGTATCCATCCTAAAATTCGTGTTCATCGGCGTCTGAATCATTCAAATACACATTGTCGTTTTACCCAGAGGGGGGACTTATTCAAGAGGGGGGAGTTATTCAAGGGGGGGGGGGGCGTTATATTTTCCTCACCTGGCCAACAGGGGGGTGTTATTCAAGGGGGGGGGGGCATTATTCAAGGGGGGGTCTTATTCAAGGATATACGGTATTTTCAACATGCCAGGTATAATAAAATGTGTTCCGGGTCAACATGCGGGATGGGTTTACATGCGGAATAGTGCACCGCCGCCGTGTCTCCTTTGTGATTGAATATGTAAATGACTATTCCAGAATACCTATATTTTATTGTGTTCAGGACATTTTATGTTTAACACAGTGCGGGACTGGCACCAGGCCTCAATAGAAACCCGTAACATTATTTTTACATACTTAAATGGATGTAGGTATTCTGGTAGTGACTTCAAAAATGACTTAAACAACTGATGACTTGATCACGCCCACACGCAGTCCAATAGCGGCTGGCGGGCGGGCGGCGCCCCACTCCGCCCCCAGCGCGCTCACGTCGTCCGACGACAACCTGCAGTCGAGCAGCGGCGACGCGGGCGCCACCAGCGGACGCACGGGCGCAGGCCGTCGCCGACAGCTGCAGTGGCACGAGGTGTACAAGCAGAAAGTGCAGACTAGGGTGCCGTATTTTTCGTGGTGTTGAATGGGTTTGGTGAGATGGAACCAGCACTATGTCAAGTTTCGAATTGATTGTGAAACTTGGTATAAAACTTTTTTTCTTGCTTTTTTTACATTTGAGACCCCTGTTTCTTGAAATGATTTAATGTGGAATGCCAACAATTGAAACAAAATAACAATTGAAAAAATGGAAAAAGTTTTCGTTGCGTGATTGTCAACTTGCAAAATTACAGGATAGATTTGGTAAGGGTGTGACATTGGTCTTGAGAATTTTCCTTGGAGTGTCTCTAGGTGCATTCTATTTATTGTGATTTTTGGTTTGTATTATATTCAATTTCGTGTCTAGAAAGTATTGAATTTTGTACCTTTTGTGGCTGTGTGATCCTTTCGGTGACTTGCAGCCTAAGCAAACAACATTTTATTGTACTCATAGGGAAATGCTTATTGTAAGAACAAAAAAATGCTTGCCTATTTGTGCTGTGAACAATCTTATTTTTAGTGAAATTTTGTTTTGCGATTAATTACAAAAAATTGTTTTTGCTTTGCAAACGTGGGTGATTTCCTCAAGTTTGCCCATGCGCCATGCCAATACTAGTCCTTGCGGGATTTTGACATATTATTGGTGTGTTGTATTTTTCGTGAAAAAAGGTTAATTGATTTATTTGCTTCCGGTTTTTTTGGGCGCATCAAGTCGGTCTTATCTTGCTGACGGGTGTTTTTGTTACCTACATTTGTCCGACATTGAAATTATCTGGAATTTCATTATCAAGATTACCTACATACATATTTTTTTTTTATCGGAACTCTGATTAAGCCACAAGGTTGTTTTTTATTCCGCCGTGATTGTCTTTTTCAACTCTGTCTTTTTTAAATTTTTTCTCAACTTTTCCCGTCCATGAATTTCATCTTTTTCAGTTTAAACTGAAGTTTTCCGAGGTATGCTGATTTGACTCCTCGTATAAGAGCGCAGTGTGGGTGTGCAGTACTCTGCATTTTATGTTCGCAACCTTTTTTCAATGCGAATTTTTTATCCGTGACAAAAATGACGCAGTTTTCCCTTTGCAAGACATTTTTGTCGCGGATGTGCTGGTAATCTTTGCTAGCGAAATGTGAATGATTTTTTCATAGCTCAGTGTGATGGGGCATTGAATACAGCAGAATTCAAGGTGCGCTGAAAGGTGAACCGTGAACTTGTGTATTCGCTGAGAATTTTGTGAATTTGCCACTGGTTATTTGTCAACTGAGCCGCCAACTCAGTTGCAAATACGAAAAGCTGTGTAAAGTTTCATAAAATACATTTTTTTACTTCTACATCCGCTACGGTGATAACGTTGTCGTATAGTCTTGAAAATGAACTTTCTTTCCAATCGGATTTATGTTGCAATCCACTGCTATTTACGTTGATAACTCGCTACTGCGACCGCGGTTTTCTATTGAAAAACCATTACTGGAACATTTTTTGCACGCGTACAGCAGTCACCAATTTTGTGGCTGAAATTGGTTACTTATGTCCATATTCAAGGCGAGCCATGCCCCCATGCATCAATTTTGGCATTTTGCCAACACTGGCTGGTCAAGAATACTGTGCACCGGCAGGAAATCTATACTTGCCTATAGCGAAGCTACCGGCACTGTCAAATATGTGCCACAAGTTTCGGCTGATGTTGTTACAATAGTGATACCGGGAAATCCGGGCATTGACGGCTTTTATGCAAACTTTGCGAGGAAATTGAGTGAGAACCTGCAAGGTGGCCCTGTCTGCGTCGTCTCACATCTTGGCCATGTGCCAAAGCGAAACAGCTGTGCTGAAGGTACGGTCATTCATGCCTTGACTTTAATGCAATTTTAGTTGTTGGAAAGGAATTTGATTATCTCCCACCTTTCCTTGTAATGAGACACAACAAAGTTGCAGTTGCAGATGCAAAAAGTGAAGAAAAACTTGACAAAAAAGAAATTGTTGCCGCATTTTTTTCACTTTCTTGTCTTCGCACTTACCAAAGTTCTGAATTTATACGAGATTAACTTTCGCTACGTCAGTCCACAAGTATAAAGAGCTACCCGCAGCTGTGCCGTACACACTGGAAGAGCAAGTGCAGCACAAATTGGCGTTAATAGACGATATATTCGGACATGGACACAATTTTCCAGTGCCAATCAGTTTTATTGGCCATTCTATTGGCGCCTACATCGCATTGAGACTGGCAAAGGAATTGGACAGTTCAAAGTTTTCTATTGGACATGTGGTGGGACTTTTTCCAACGTTGGAACACATGGCGCAGAGTGCCACCGGTTCTAAGCTACTCAGGTCGGTGCTAGTCCAAGGTACCGCACCCTGTAAAGGGGAACGTCAGGGGTCAAATGTCATGTAAAATTTCAATCAAAATATTTTATCACTGAATCTTTGACACTGCATTAAAAAATTTACAACATTTGACACTTTGCGTGACTGGCGCCAGGGTTAGTCCCAAACCCTGCGGCCGCCCCCCCCCCCGTTCCCGGGCCGGACAAAAAATGTGCCAGGAATGGCACTTTGTGAAGCGATTTTGTACCCACTTAGCAAAAATTTTGCGCGCGAGCGCGCATTTCCGCACCGCACGCTATATAGAATTCATTTTTTACTTTCCAGAGTGAAATCACCACTGCAAATTCCCTCAACGCAGTGCCCAGTATCATAAATTTAGGCACAAATAAGTACTATATAGTACACGTTGGCGTTGGCGCCAACGCCAATAGGGTCATGGCGCTGGCGCCATTGAATGGCACTAGCGCCATGGCCCCATTCCGTTACTACAGGAACAAATTTTAGGGGGGGCGCCCCCCCCCCCGTACGCTGGACTCCGTATACAATCCCTCCCCCCCCCGCTCAAAAATCCTGTGTACGTCCCTGATAGAGCTTGCCACCCAGGGGCAGGTTAAGGGTACTCTGTACAACAACTGGTTTTGAGTATGTTTTGATAGAGACTTGCTTCGATTTGACGTAATTTAATTGAGGGTACTCTGCGCAACAGCATTGAGATATGTTTTGATTTGTCAAATAGCAAACTAAGCCAGCACGGTAAACAACAAGCTTTGCAACGCATTTTTATGCTGTGGTACGGTACGTTTTTAGAATTGCTGTATTAAGACTGTAGAGTACGATAAATTGTCAAAAAATTCACATCCTGTTTTTCATGTGGAAATGTTTTAGCTTATCTGATTACTTCATACCGTATTTCCTCGAAATACCCCCCCCCCCTCGAAATACCCCCCCCCTCGTTTGACCCCCCCCCCCTCTCGGGACCACTATGAAACAATCACCCCCCCCCTCGAAATACCCCCCCCCCAAATTGAGTGTAAAGGGAACGTACATGACAAATACTGCAGTTTGTGTTCTGCGTAGTGCAGAACACAGGTAAAAACAATGTCGTAATCACGTTAGAACAGTGTTTATACTGTCTACATACTAATATTAGTCTACATAACCTAATAAATGGCGGTTTTTGTTGTATTTTTTGACGTCTGCGTACGTTTCAGACGACAATTTCGTACTGGGATTTGAAAATTTTTCTTGTGAAACAATAACCCCCCCCCTCGAAATACCCCCCCCCCTCGTTTAACCCCCCCCCTCTCGGGACCACTATGAAACAATCACCCCCCGGGGGGTATTTCGAGGAAATACGGTATCTGTGTTTATTCAAATTATGTACGCCCTTCAACAACACGCGTAGTCTCTACAACCTGCCGTTTGGTCTCTACTGGCTATTCACCAAATTCGTTGCCCCATTGGTTTGCTCACTGCCAAATTGGTTCAAGCGATTTGTGATCTCAAGACACCTGGGCAGCGACAGTGATCCGGAAATTGTGGACACTTGTGTGAATGATTTGCTCAGTGATGCAAATGTGCTCAGAAGTTCCCTTTTCATGGCGCTGGATGAATTGAAGAATGTTAATGAGTTTGAAAATGGTGATTTTTTAGTTGTTGTTTTGATTTATGTACTGAATGGACATCATGTTTACGAGTTGAGAATGTTACCATATTATGAGCAATTAAGCGACATAATAGATTTTATGCCTACACTTACCTTATATGGCAGTGATCACAATGTATCGTGAAGACATAAATGTGTTCAGTGAGTAAACAAAGCATCAAGAAGCCTGCAACATCCCCATTCAAATCACCAATCCCCACGCAGATCTACTGACCAAAACGCTCGCCAAAGAAATCACGCTTTACTACACTCCATCAGACCACTGGTGCCCCGGCCCCGAAACATCCGCTAACATGCAGAAGCGTATTGTTGAATGTAAAGCCAGAGCCAAAGTGATTGTCACTGAGGGGGTGGAGCATGCATTTGTGATTGAGAGCAGTGAAGTTGTCGCGCAGTGGTTGCGGTTTATTGGCGGCCCGCACACTAGTTGACACTTGTGTGTCAACTGGTCTCTGTCAACTCGGATTTCGGCTTCACGTGTCGCAGAGTTATCTTCCGATGCACTTGCCGTAATGTTTATTTTTCAACATTGCCGCATGTGCGACACGTGAAGTTGACCTGAAATCTGAGTTGACCCAGCCCGGTCGACACGCGTGTGTCAACTATTTAGTGTGTGGTGTGTCAACTAGGTGAATATGTAGTTTATTGGCCAGTTTTATTGATTTTCGGGGCTAGCGACAGTTGTTTTCCGTAAATATAAATGTTCAGCTGTTTTACGCTGGTGCACGGTGTAAACGTATGGGTACAGATGCTACTGAAATGATTATTGCGCTTGTTCCCATCATTTTTCACGTGCTTTTGTCCCGCACGCGTTTTTAAAATGTTAACAAACAATGTTTAATCCGTATTTTAAAAGCATTCATATACAGTAGTCGGCTTAATACCCCTCCGTGACTATTTATTTATATCCGGCGAAGTTAACGGCCGAAATTTCGGGAACTGAAACATCATTTAAAAAAAATATTTATTCTGAAAAGGAGTTGCCTCACTGGAATATTCCCTCGAATACCGTAAATGCACGAACTCCGTCCCTTGAAAAACTCCCCTCCTGACCGAGGAGGAGAAATGGAATAAAGAGAACGAACATTAAAAAAACTGACTGCTCTCTTGCCGCCCTGAAAATCTGGTCACAATATAACTTCTCCACTTGAATAACGCCCCATGGGACACATTCGAGGATGTACGGTAAAATACTGTCCTAATGATCAGACCAAAAGATCTTTCACTGTTTTTTCTAACGTAGCATAACACACAGCGTATGGCTAAAAAAATTTTGTGTTGTAATTATACTGCTTATCAGTGTAGCGAAATGTTACATGAAGTTTACTCTGTCAGCGCGCCTCAATTCTACTAGAAATGTGGAACCAAGTATGTAACTGATTGTCGTTTTTCCGCTTGCCACACAGATGCACCATATTTTCCGCTATGCACACATTACTTCTTTTTCTGAATACCTAATCTTAATAATAATTTATAACGGAATGAAGTGAAAAACTTTAATTGTGTAACACTATCAACTTATCAAAGTACCTATTGCTCTGAGAATCCCGTCAAAATTTCCGGGCTGTGGCTGAATATTTATCCAGTCCAGTGCTTGCACTTCGCTCCATTGACAACTATTCTATTTTCAAAATGTCCGGACCAGAAATACATGACAAACCTTGGTACAGCTCCACAGGTATGTATTTAAAAATATCAAAGAGAATTGACAATACGGGTGTTGGCGTTTTGTTTACTTTTTGGGACATATGAATCGGTGATTTGCGCGAAGATGTGGTCCGAGAGGGCGGAGTCTCGCCGGCCCCTTTTAGGTGCCGATGGTTCGTGATATTTTATTTGTTGGAATCGTTCTAGCTCGGAAAAGGTCACGTTCTAGTCGAATATGTCCGTGCGGAAGCATTGGATGCCCTGTATCCTCTTCGAATTTTTCTCAACGTACCCCGGTGCTTTTTCTCCCGTTAACCGGGGGCAATCCTGCACCATTGCAAAGTGTTAAGTAAGGTGTCAAATGTTCTGTAAAATGTCAATCTAAAACTATGCTGAATATTTGACATTTTGCATTTTACATTTGACACTACGCTTGATATGGTATTGCCAGTTGTTGCATATAAAGCATTTTCTAGGAGATGCCGGTGCGTAAATGCGCGGGGGAAAATACGGCACTATTTTATTCTATGTCTGATCACAATCCCTTACACAGACAGCAACGCAGCCTTAGATCGGGCCGCCGGCGATCCGCCCACTCCAATCTCAGTCACACTGAATGAAGCCATCGAGCGCGTGGGTCTGGGCTGGTACCAGGCCAAGGTGTTGCCCCTGTGCGCCCTGCTCATGGTGGCCGAGTCCATGGAGGTGATGCTCTTGTCCGTGCTCAGCCCCGTGTTGAGGTGTCAATGGGACCTGGGTGAGGCCGAGTTGAGCTTCATGAATTTTGTCGGTTGTGGGTTGTGTGGGGTTTTTTTATTTGATGGACCTCTGTGATTTGAAAAGTGACTCATTTTCAGGCGGTTTTTACTGGGATCTTCATTGGCGCCCCGATAATGGGCATCGTGTGTGATAAGTATGGCCGAAAGAAGGTAAGTACCGTATATCCTCGGATAATACCCCCTTGAATGGCTCCCCTCTCTGTGATAGATGGAAAAGATGTTAGGTCAATCTAAAAACAAAATATGAAGTTAGACAGACCAATTAAAGCTACACCTAGGCTGAAAATGCAGGGCTGTGTGTGAAACGAAAGATAAAAGGATATTAGGTAGCCTACATCAGCGACAACATATACATAATGTAATTCCGAGGAAAAAATAACCTTCCCTTGAATAACCCCTCCCTGTCGAATAACCCCTCCCCCTCGAATATCTCCCCACACTCGAATAACCCCTCACCCTCGAATAACTCCCCCCACTTGAATATCTCCCCCAAAAACTATGAGGAAAAATAACTCCCCTTGGGTCTTATTCGAGGATACGGCACGCAGTACTTTGGAATAGGAAAATCAACAAAAACGTCAAGCGTCGATCAATGCCCCCGTTCGCACAGGGCGTCACACTTGGCATAATAACCATTTGCATTTTCGGAACACTTTCCGCCGCTGCCCCTGCGTTCCCTTACTTGGTGGCAGCTAGATTCGCGGTGGGCATCGGTTTGGGCGCAATGACGCAAAGTTTGACCCATTTAATGGAGTTTTTACCGATGAAAGGCAGGGGCAGATATGCACTGCTGCTGGCAATGAGTTGGGGCTTTGGCACCGTCTTTGCGGGTGAATTTTGTTGCGGATGATGGAAAATGATGTGCTAGTCGAGATTTATGAATTTTAATCAGGGTGCCAGCAAGCGATTCCTTTGCGATTTATGTAATTATTACCTATTAAGTAACCAGGGGGCAGTCCCGGTCCCTGTAAAAAAAACAAATGTCATGGAAAATGCCCTGCAAAATAGCAACCAAGTTGCCATTTTGTAGGGCATTTTCCATGATTTTTGATACTTTGCATGACATTTTACAGGGCATTTTACAGGGTCTGGGACTGCCCCCTGGTTACTTTATTAGGTAATAATTACATAAATCGCAAAGGAATCGCTTGCTGGCACTCTGGCTAAAATACAGAAGCTCGACTGGCACCAGCTCGACTGGTGTGGTATTTATTATCTGGCGGACATATATATTTCATCACTTTTCACTCGATATTTCAACACTTAAAAACATGTTTCCACAACGGGTGTGCATTTCCGCAGCGCTGGCTGGGTGGGCGGTGCTGCCGTCGGGTCTGGGCTGGCGCTGGCTTCTTGCCATCACCGCCGCGCCCTGCTACATCACCGCTTTCCTCTATATTGTTAGATCTTTGAGCTCAGTGGTCCTACACATATTTACTAGTTGACAGGGATGCTAAATGTCAACTGGTTTCCAAGTCGAGGATTGCTGACGAGCTTGCTGTATTGTGCATTGCACATACCGCAATATTTTCCAACAGTGCAGTATCATTTGCAACATTATTCAACACTTTTGCATTGGAACGTCGTCGTAGGCTATCAGCAAGCTTTGAATTGGGATCGGTACCAGTTGACATTTGGTGTCATTTTCAACTAGGTGTCAACTTGTGTGTGTAGGTAGACCATTTGAGCTCATCAAATTCAATGCGACGCGTTTAATGAAAGTTATTTTATGAAGGTGTTTGTGCCCGAATCGCCGCGCTATACGCTCACCACCGACGGCGGCGAGATTCAAGTGATGAAACTGGTCGAAAAAATGGCCAGCCAAAATGGCCGTCGTATAGAATTCACAGCCATTGAGCCGGAGCCAGAGGTTTGGTTCGCAGTTTTTTCATTTGGCTTTGAAACTATTGTATTTTTCGTGAGACTTTTTTGAGGGGGGGGGGGGGTATTCAAATGGGGGAATTTTTATTTCGGCAACATTTTCAGGCATGTTTATATAAACTCATTTCACAAAACAGGCGTTATTAACAGTATACCTAACATGCCATTTTTGTCCAAGTTGGACACAACAAATTGATCATATACTTTAAGGGGGATTCAAGAGAGGGAAATTATCTTTTCCCTCACTCTTCAAACAAGGGAATTATTCAAGCAAATACGGAATTTTTGAGTGTATGCAGGCTACTCGTGGCGATGTGAAGGACCTGTTCGCAACTCGCGTAATGACTATTACCTCGGTCCTCCTGGCTTTCTGCTGGTCGGTTACCATTTTCTTTTGTAGAAAGAAAGCACGACGTGAACCGCATGATTTTATGCAGGTTTGCAGGCAACTTGATTTTTTATGGCAATGCGCTGTACACCACACAATTGCTGGACTTGATCACCAGGGGACTGTGCGACGATAATGGTGTGTAGGTGTTTAGTTTTGTTTGGGTAGATTTTTCACAGCTGTTTTTGTATAAAGCTCGGAAACTTGTTTTGTTCAAACGGCATTCAGACATTGATAAGAATTTACAATTTTACTTTCAGAGCTATTTTGTTCCAATACGGTAGACGACGCAATACACTAATTGCAACAAAATACATATTTATTACTGCTGTAACTCTTTCGTTTTTAGTTGGCTGGCGGGTTTGGTGGAAAAAGGGTCACTTTAGAAATATGGTAATTTTGGCTGACCAGTGGCCACTTTTGTTTCCACATGAGATTAGTGCAGCCATTGCATGTTCATTTGCCATGGACCCAGGCAAAGAACATCTATTAAGATTGTGAATTTAGCAGGGTGGGTCAGACATGAAATATTTATCGGGTGGGCGCGCCAGCGCCATCCCTCGCTGCCGAGGGAGGGCGCAAGCGACCCACCCATAATATGGTCAGACACACCAAAATGCGGAAATCGCAAATTTAAAATCGCAATAACTTCGGAACGCAATGCGCTAGTGCAGAACCGACTGCACCATTAAAAAGCCCGTGTCGAAAAGTACCACCATGCAAATTTTCAGATCCAACGGTTGAGTTCGGAGGAAGTTATTACGCATTTACTTTTTCAAGTAGTGTTCTTGTTGTTGTTGTTGTTGTTGTTGTTGTTGTTGTTGTTGTTCTTGTTCTCCCGAAAATCTTCAAACTGCAATAACTTCCTTGAAACACGACCGATTTTCATGGTTGATGGCTCATTTGAAAGAGAATATGATGCCATTTCTTATTTTAGGGATTTTTTTTCACAGGCTCCGCCCACTTTGGTACTGTATCTGTTTGAAATTTTCAAACCTCAATAAATTTAAAATTTGAATACAAATGGGGCAATAAAAAAAATTTGTTGATGTGTGCCATGACTAGAGCTTTCAAATGAGCCAATTTTTGGCAATTTTGGTACAGATTTACAAAAGTTATTCAAGTTTGCTTATTTTGTGTAAAATGCGCAAACATGCCTGAACTACTGCTTCATGTGATACTGAGCATGTGACCTTGCATGCTGATTACTATCATGTCATAAATGTCTAGTGGTTGATGTCAAGTCAAATGTCAAGTTATAAATGTCAAGTCAAATGTCAAGTGATAAATGTCAAGTGATAGATGTCTAGTGATAAAATATCAAGTCAAATATCAAGTGATAAATGTCAAGTGGTAGATTTCAAGTGAAATGTCAAGTGATAATTGTCAAGTGATAAATTTCAAGTGAAATGTCAATTGATAAATGTCAAGTGATAGATAGTTATAAAATATCAAGTGATTAAGTATCAAGTCAAATTTCAAGTGATAACTTTCAAGTCAAATGTCAACTGATAAATTTCAATTGATATGTCAAGTTTAATGTCAAGTGATAAATGTCATGTCAAATGTCAAGTCAAATGTAAAGTGATAAATTTCAAATGAAATGTAATGTCAAATGTCATGTCAAATGTCAAGTGACACATTTCACGTCAAATGTCAAGTGACAAATTTCAAGTGAAATGTCAAGTTTAATGTCAACTCATAAATGTCAAGTCAAATATCAAGTCATGTGTCAAGTCAAATTTCAAGTGATAAATGTCAAGTCAAATTTCAAGTGAGAAATGTCAAGTCAAATGTCAAGTCAAATATCAAGTTAAATTTCAAGCTTAATGTCAAGTGATGAATGTCATGTCAAATGTCAAGTTTAATGTCAAGTGATAAATCTCAAGTGAAATGTCAAGTTTAATGTCAAGTGATAAATGTCATGTCAAATGTCAAGTAATATGTCAAGTAACAATTTTCAGGTGATACCTGTCAAGTTGTTTATGTCAAGTGAAAACTATCAGGTGAAAAAATGGCAAGCAGTTCATGTCAAGTCATAAATATCAAGTGATGCCATTCAGTCATAAATGTCAAGTGGTTTATGTCAAGTTATTGTCAAGTGGGTAATTTCAAGTCATAAATGTCAAGTGATAACTTTCAGGTTCTAAATGTCAGGTTGGAAATCTTTTGAATCTTAGTATTTGGCTTCTTCTTGACTATAGATTGTATTGCTCACTGCCACATTTGGCATTTGCTTGATTTGCAATAACTTATAAACTTTTGGGCCTGTGGCCCTCAAAAAGAAGTATATCTGATAAAAAATGGCTAAAGCCAACAAAAAGTGGACACTGCACCTAACCATGTGTATGCTTTTGAATGCACAAAAGTAATATATCATATGGCAGCGTGAGCTTTTTGTATCTTTAATGTTTGCAGCACTTTGACACAGCTCACGCTGCCATGCAAAAGTTTGGTGAAATTGTTTCTTGTGATGCAGTTTGCTGTGTTGATAGCCTATATTATTAGCATTTGTGTACATTTCCCTTGATATACATTTTTTGATAGCTCAATCAGAAAATGGCATGGTATATGATATATTACTTTTGTGCATTCAAAATATAAAAACGCCAATTGTCAAACAATGTTGTACAAAAATATAATGAACTACAACCATAGCGGGGGTTGAATGTCAGTATATACCTATAGAATATTTCACTCAGGCCTTAAACATACTTTTGGTGACACGCCTCCTCCCACCCCACGCTAGCAATGTGTCCCCCAAAATTGCAACGAAAAGGTTAAAACGTGGTAGTCAGAAAGCTAGAAATTCGGTGGGAGAAAAAGTCAAAAACCCCAGAAATTTTGGAAACTTCTTCAAGCAAATTTTCCAGATTTTTCGAAAATTAAAAACGGATTGCAGAGCAAACATAGGTAACCATTGAGGGTGGGCCTGTTTGTTTACAATCCAACACACTAAAGCGGAAACTCTAGTCCTGGGTCTGGTGCACCCAGGTCTAGTGTTTCTTTACATAAAAAGGCATGTCTAAATAAGAGCACCAGTTAAAATTAGCGGGAAGTGGTGTGATAAAATAAGGAATTTTTGGTTGTTTAGGGGGGGGGGTTGTTTAAAAACACAAGTGAAAGCTTTTACAAACTGCAGGAATTTGAAAAACGTTTTTTCAAAAAAAATTTTAATTTCAACTGCAGATCCACGTAAAGAAAATTTGGATTTTCAACTGCCAAAATGTTGACATTTTGAAAAACTGGGACACTGGTAACAAATGCACACAAAAGTAGGGTTGGCCGATGTTTTTTTTTAAACGTTTTTTTTTAAAAAAAAACGTTTTTTTTTAAAAAAAAACATGATGTCCGAAATGTTTTTTTTTAAAAAAAAACATCGGCCGAAATTTTTAGTACTAAGCACTAGGTATTTTGCAAAATTTTTGCGCGCAAGCGCGCAATTTCACACACAAATTGACATTGGTGGTTGTTTTCATTGGTTTTGTTGCATTTTTAGTATCAAAACATCCATTTCTATGTGCTACCATGGGTGAATAAGCCGACATATGTTGCTGTAATATATAATATTGAGGTAATGTGCTTCCATGTACCTCCACAGTGTGTAACTTCACTCCCAAAGTAACAACCTCCTTTTATAACCTTGTTTGATCACCATTCCGTGCCAAACTTTACCTGAAGTCACGAACATTCGACTATAAGGCGATATACGAACGATATGTCGACGAAAAATGGATATTTTTGACACAAATCACCACTTATAATGCTATCCCATGGCTCCACAGCCATTATATGGTCATAAATAACATCACAGAGTATTGCCAGTGTCTGATATACCTATATATTTTGACACTAGGTCATATCTGGGAGCTTTTAAAAAAAAACGTTTTTTTTTTTAAAAAAACGTTTTTTTTTTTTAAAAAAACGTTTTTTTTTAAAAAAAAACATCGAGTTAAAAAAAACGTTTTTTTTCCAACCCTACACAAAAGTGTTGTTAATTTTGAAGGGTAGGGGGTTTTTTTACAAAAATAAATTAGCTGAAACCACGCAAGTTCAAACTAGTTGAACTATCAAAATAGCCTCTACACCATTGACTGACCGGATCCGGTTCTGGAACATCCTTCCTTGCCAAAAGTGCCCTTTTCTTTTCATACAGCATGTCTAGGAATTTTTGTTGGATCCGCGCTTCGCGTGAGGGTTGTTTAGCATGTGGTTCACTGCCCTCTGCCGGCGACGGATTGGTGCGCTTCCTGCTCGTGTTCGTTGACGTGTTGGAGCTGGCCGCCGACTCCATAGTAATTTGTACCGCCACCGAATATACCAGCACCGAAAAAACACCTGCGGTATAAATATTTGCAAGTTAAATTGTTACAAGAGTCATTTTTCCGCAGATAAATGTCAAGTGAATTGCTATAAAACATTCAGCCGGAAAAATCACGCAAATATTTTCAATAATCACGCAAATATTTTCAATAATCACGCAAATATTTTCAAAAATCAGCTGCCCGCTCAAAAGCATACACATGGTTAGGTGCAGTGTCCACTTTTTGTTGGCTTTAGCCATTTTTTATCAGTATCATGTTGGTCTGGTGATAAAGTTTTTGCCATTTCCGCATTGCTTCGCGTTGGAGCATCCAGGATGATCAGTGAGGTTTCAGTCGGGCTACATTAGCTGGAATTTATTGAAGCGTAAAATTTTACTTTGAAAATCGTTATGTAAAATTGATCCGGTCCATTGTAATGTGCAAATCTCAGCGTATCCTGTTCACAGTTTCCAGAGTTTTCGATTTTCCAAGAAAATTTCAATGTAAAATCAGTTGGAAAAATTAAGTTGGAGATATTGACTCATCTACCTTTATGTAATCAATTTCGCTGTGAACTTTTACAAAAACGGTATCAACAAAAATTGATTTCACATCAGTCATTTTCTATCATACGTTTTCATTGTAATTAGTGAATAAAAAATAGTCACAAAATGAAAATGCAAATCAAGTTATAATTGGTCTATCCGGCCTCAGCATAAAATTTACCTATATTTGCGGATATAACGGCTATTTTCATAAGTGGTGCAAGCACAGCTCATGCCGTAGGCGGATTATACCGCATTAACCCATGACCAGGCGCAGATAATCACTTCAAAAGCGGTGCCGCACTCCGCCCAATCGATGGATACCATATTCTCAAAGTGACCCTTTTTCCCCCCAGCGGGCTGGCGCCAACCTTCATGCTACGCCCGTGTGGGGCGTGTTTTGTTTGAAGTTTGAGCGCAAAAAAGTTTGAGCTCAATAACCACGTTGGTGGCGCCATGCCCAAGAACTCGTCTTTGTGAAAAGCCAGTCCACGATTGGCCACGATACGGCTCTGTTTACCACTCTAATTGACAATAACGAAATGCAAATCGCAGAAACAATGTCATCTAACGGAGCCACAGCGGCCCCTACGCCCCCACCGACGCATTGCCAAGGTCTGGGCGATTCAGAATACGTCACTTTGCTGATCTCGAGTCTCGGAGAGTTTGGCGGCCAGCTGTCGGCCGCCTATTTGCTGGAAGCGGTTGGCCGGCGACGCACAATTTCCGCCTTTGGCGCTGTTTACGCCATTATAATTGTGGTCGTGGCGCTGGCCGTGTGCGTGCCATCGTGGTTAGTGCGACTGGGCCACTACTCATCTGGACTCACTACTCATATTGACCCACTACTCATCTAGATCCACTACTCATCTAGACCCACTACTCATCTAGACCCAGAACTCATCTAGAACCACCATTCGTCTGGTGCTACCCACTACTCATCTAGACCCGCTCTGCTACCCATCAATACCCCCGCAGGCATGGCACAGATGTCACACAATGTGCACTGCATGAATTTGCGCCACCAAGCAGCATGCAAACATACAAAATGCTTGCTGACATTGGCTGGTTGGTGCAGCTTATAGTGACAATCATCAAGGAGATTTCTAGTGATGGATCAATCACTCAAATTTTTTAGAGCAATGTTTTTCACTCTATTTAAAGACAATGCAACATTTAAAATAAAGAATGAGGACTCACAAAAAGACATTATCCACAAATAATTTGATGGTGTGAAAATCATGCTGACCAGCTGCCATTGGCAAGCATCTTTTATGTTTGTGCTGCTTGGTTGCACATTGTCGCTCACTCAGTGCACATAATGTCTGTGGTTGCGGAGAGGTTATAGATGAGAAGCCTGTAACACTAGATGAGTAGTGGGTCTAGATGAGTAGCGGGTTTATATGAGTAACGAGCCCTACACTTTTGTTCCCAGTTGAATTTCTATGTGTTTTGGTTAGTCCAGTTCGTAATTAGTAATGCGGCTTACCTAGTTATCATGCCTGTCTATAGTATTTGGTATTCATGCTTCCGTTCTCTGTTCAGGTTGTTGAGCTGCTTGATGTTCCTGTCGCGCAGCGGCGCCGTTGGCGTCGGCCTGGTCCCACAAGTCTATAGCGTCGAGGTATGTCCCGCTGATGGAAAATGTCAGGATCAGGAAAATGGTTTCATCGAAGCTATGCTCTCTGAGTTGTTTTCAAGGACGTATCCAGGGGGGGGGGGGCGGGGGGGGCTGCAGCCCCCCCCCCCTTCCCGGGGTGAAACCTAAAAAGTCCCGGAAAATGCGACTTTTCCCATATAATTTTTGATGTTTCTAAAAATTTTGTGCGCAAGCGCGCAAAAGCCGTCACCATGCATTGTATTTTCAGCGGATTGGTCCCTTTAAACCAATATCCTTAGAAATGAACACATTTTTACAACTTTTCGCTGTATTTGTATGCATAATTACATACATATAAAGCGGTTCCAGGCGCTGGCGCCAACGCCAATAGCGCCATGGCGTGGCGCCTTTGTATGGCGCTAGCGCCAAAACGCTTTTTCGTACCTATATAGGGAAAAAATTTAGGGGGGGGGCTGAGCCCCCCCCCGTTCGCCGACCCTCGTAAACAAGCAGCCCCCCCCGCTCAAAAATCCTGGATACGTCCCTGGTTGTTTTGTGCCACTAAAATGGCGCCGAAGGCTGCCCACACACTAGTTGACACTTATGCCTTATGTCTTCTTCTTCACGTGTCTTCACGTCTTCAGATTTCGTCTTCACGTGTCCCAGAGCGATCTTCCACTGTATTTGCCGTAATATTTATATGACCATTCCGCATGTGCATTTGGAGAGTTGGTGTGCCCCAGCGCATCCAAGCCCCCAGCGCATGTAGGTCATCATGTAGGCATTGTAGCACAAATGAAGCACATGCTGTGCCCTTCGTCAGTACTGTCAGAAGTCATTGTTTCATTTGTGCCACTTTCATTGTTTCATACAACAGCGTACACTTTTCACTGTTCCGCCGTGCCGCCGCACCATGCAGCGACTCGACTCGGCGAGGTAAAAACCTCTGATAGTGCCACCGCCCACATGCACGGCCGGACGGATCGGTGTGGGGGGGGGGGGGCTAGCGGTGGACTATCACCGCAAAAATCTCTGATTATCCGCCGCACCATAGGATGAATGGATGCGCTGGGAGCTTGTATGCGCTGATAGTTTACGCCATTTGGAGATCGCTGTGCGACACGTGAAGCCGAAATCTGAGTTGACACAGACCAGTTGACACACGTGTGTCAACTAGCGTGCGAGCCGCCAAAATGCGGATGAAATCGCGTACTCGATCGCACCAATATCTTATTCACGGGCACCTTTTCCCAATACTTTTGCCTGATGATCACAAGTAAACACAACACCCTCCCCTGCGCTAGGTATACCCCACTCGTTCCCGCGCCACCGCCGTGGGCCTGGGCAACATGATCAGTCGCCTCGGCAGCATGGCGTCCCCCCTGGTGGGCCAGTACCTCGCCGAGACTTGGCACCTGGCGCCGGCGATCTTGTTCGGCGGATGTTCGTTGGGCATTTCGCTGGCTGGCTTTTTGCTGCCGGTGGAGACTAGGGACAGAGCCATGACGGTGTGTGACGTTTTTGGGGGGATGTTTGAAGTTCTATTGACTTGATTTAATTGGACCGACACTTTTTTCGGGTCGCAGCTCTAAACATTTTATCGGAAATTATGTGCTGCTCGTAATTTAGAATCATAATTTTACCTAGCAGCGCACGATTCCAGGCACAATTATTGGTGCTCGCCAAAAATAATGACGGGTTTATTTAATTTCGTGCCCTCACTAATTGATTGTATTGTCGCATCGCAGGCACACTGAGAAACGTGAGATACTATACCAGACTTTTGAAAAGCATGAGTTATGTCGTGAGAATTGATGAAATTGTCTGGGTTTTGTACTGTATGCGTTTTTCTGTGTTTCATTAATTTTGTATTTCTGTGTTGTCAGGAAAGATTTGGACCAAATGAATATTTGCATATAAAGATTTCAAACGTAATATAAACACGACAAAAATCAGTTTTAAAGCAGTATGTGTCGAAAATGCGTGCATTCGTCCCAACAAATGGCAAAAGCTAAATATGTATATTCGTTCTAGTGTTAAAAATTCATGAGAAGTGATTTGATCTCTTTGGTGTCAGTCCGAGACCCTGTGAAGTCTCGAATGTCATGCAAAGTGTCAAAAGCCACGTAAATGGCCCTGGAAAATGGCAAAATGTTACATATACCTAATAAGACGGTGAAATAACTGCAAAGTGTGTGTCGCTTTGTATACATACCTGTAAATGAGCTCAGTTGTTTTTCCACCCGCTTCAAAATAATGTGAATGCTGCAATTCTTGCATCTTCTCTCCTCACATGTTTCATTCTATTACTCTGCGTCACTTCATTTTACTCGAAAACTGTATTTCTGCTGATTAGGGCTACTTTCTCTTCTAAACCAAATACATAAATACAAGCAGTAGTGCCAGAAATAAATACGAAACATATACTCGGCGAACCGCAAAGTGGTGCAGAATCCTACCATAACTTAATGAATAAAATCTATTGTTAAATTTCGTAATCAATTATTCGATAGTAAACACCAAATATTATGATAGGAAATCTGTAAAAATTTTGGTTCATTATTCAGATGGGTTATGGTAGGTTTCCATACTACGTGTGATGTCCGCCGAGTTATACCTAGGTATTTCATGTTTCCAGGCTGCACGGAGATGAGGTGACCTTGATTACGAGACTTTGCCATTCCGATGTTCCCTCCGTTGATTATTGGCGGACGTTAAACAGCATGCCATGAACATTTTGGATGCTGAACAAAATAACGTTTAGCTCCTTTAGCTAGGTAAATTTTATGTTGGAACGAAATGATATGCCGTACAGCTTTTTATCCCGTTTCGGTTCCACTGATTTGATATAATTACCTATTTACCTATTCACGTGTCTGAGGGGGCCAGGCCTCCTACGCACAAACGCCCGGCGCGCACAAACGCCCGGCACGCACAAAATTGAGCCCGCCACGCACAAATGTCCGGTACGCACAAATCTGATGGTCTGTGCGTATGGTGAATACACTGAATACACGTGAATTACACGTGAATGCACCCAACATGCACTCAAACACTCGGTGAGATTGGTGGCAATGTTATACTCGGCGGATATGATACTCTGCCCTCGCACTCATTTATGTCTCACGTTGGAAGCGTGCCAACGATGATAAAGCATGCGATTTTTGTATAAAAGATGAGAGAAATCATTGTGGGAATAAGTATCATGAGTAAATGAGTATTGTTAGAGAGATGACTTTTTTCAACTTTTCAACTTTGAAAATCGCATGGGTAAAACATCGTTGGCACGCTTCCAGCGGGAATCACGCGTGCAGGGTGTAAAGTGACTGGAGTATACAAATACATAACGACTGGCACGCACACAGCTACAGTTTTGTGCATACCGGGCGTTTGTGCGTACCGGATTTTCATTTTGTGCGTGCCAGGCGTTTGTGCGCGCCGGGCGTTTGTGCGTACAGGTGCGGAGCCGTCTGAGGGTGTGCCTGCGTCAGTAATGTGTGGTGATTAACGTTCTTATGTGATTAAATGAGAGCGCCATGGCGCTGTTCACATCACTAGTGGTGATGTAAAGTGCGCCGTGGTGCTTTTGCCCAGAGTTGTTAAAGCCAAAGGTACTGAACTTTTTTTTTGTAAACGTCAACGTAAAGTATTTTTATTTTACTTTTACACTGCGTAAAAGGTGAGTAAAATACTTTTTTTCCAGAGAAAACGTAAAAATGAGTATTTTTCCCAGGGAAAACATAAAAATTGGTATTTTTTCTCACTGAAAATGTAAAAGTGGGTATTTTTCTCACAAAAATAGCGTAAAAATTGGTGTGTTTTTAGCAATTTGTACTCTGAAATACATCAAATATCTGTATTTTTCTTTCCTGATAAGTGTTCCTCAGGAAAATGTCCTATGTTTATCTCTTTCTGTCAGGCAAAATAACATTTTCTGTCCCCTTAAAATACGTTTTCTGTTCTCGCGTACTTTCAACGAGTACGCGAGTATGTGAGTACAGGTATTTTTTCGGGAGGAAACGTAAACGTATTTACGCAGTACGGAGTATACGTTTTTATAGAGTAAACGTAAATACGTTTTAACAACTATGCTTTTGCCATGCGTGGCGCCAGTGACGCTGCAGAAGCGCCATGGCGCTTTTTGCTTTGGCGATATATTGCGTCACTTTCCGTCACTGGTCATGTTTAAAAAACAACTTTGTTCCCGCATAGGTATTTTGCTAAATGTTTATTTTTGGGGGTTTTTTCCTTCAGTGAGCTGCCAAATACGAGTTGTTGTATATGCGTTGCGGCTGCGCTCTTATTGAAAACTAGTATTGAAAATACTATTCATGTATTTTCATTTTTTAGAAGTTTGATCAAAGATAACGCCTCACCGCATTGGTGGAGTGGCTCTTTTCGGCACGCACAAAATTGTCACCGCATGCAATATAAGGTTCCTTTCCGATCGCTGTTACAATATGTGTATTTACGTTGGAGAGCATGGTCTCATACAAAACTGTTGTAAAATTTACTCAGGCCAAGTGTCGTATTGCCATTGTGCCTGCGCACACTAGTTTTCAACCGAAATTTCGAAAACTGATAAATTAGCGTTGAACGCGTTTTAGTTTTCTACAATAAGGTGTCCACTGTCCGTCAACTACAGTTGATGAGATAAAAATATCTCAGTCTAGAACACTCCGATGCGCTCAAAGCCGATTTAATTACTAATTTTCAAAAGTTTCAGTTAAAAACTAGTGTGCTCAGCACCAACATTACAGTGCCGCCGAAGTAAATACTCGCATCGCTTATTTCGCGCGTATCCGCACTTCTTTCGACGCGCATTTTCACTTCCATGTGTACTTTTTGTCGTCTCTAATGAGCGATGGCGTCCGACCGAGATCCGCTGCTTAATCGTTCCAGTGCGGATGAAGATGACAGCGAGTGCAATGAGAAGATTCCGTTGCTGCCCGGCCTGGACATTGAGAAGGCTTCAGGTGCGCGTTTCCTAATTTCCTACCGTCATCCTCGAACACTGCCCCACGGGAGTTAATGGCGCTCCACACGGTGGTTGACGCTACTTTTTAGAAGTCGATTGAGTCAACTCGGAGTCAACTGTTTTAAGTATAACTATTTTTAATTTTTTACCTGTGTTGATTATGAAATATTGAGAAGTCGATTGATGTAGAATGAAAGAAGGGGATTTTTTGGATACATATTGTAAATGGCTCAGAGTCAATTGAATTTTTGACCAGTTGACTCTGAGTTGACGCTAATTTTGGCGTCAACTAGCGTGTGTGGGACCATTATTTCGTAAGAAGTTTTGGAGGGGGAGTTATTCAGGGCAGGGAGTCATTTTCCTCGGAACTTGCACTTATTGGATATACGATATGTAAATATAAATATGAAGTACCCAGAGGGGGGGGGGAGTTATTCAAGGGGGTGTTATTTTTCCTCACCTATCCAACATGGGTTTTTATTCAAGGATATACGGCAATTCAATTGATCTGTTGGTTGACACATTATGTTTGCTTACGTTCATTACTATTTTTGAGTGTGAATGCCGAAAATATCATCAGGAACTTTCGTGAATAATATGACGAAACAGTATTCCCACAAATCAACCAAATCCCCCATGGGGGTATATTCTAGAATACACGGTGGTAACCAAAAACAACCCACCCAATCCCAACCCCAAAACCCACTTCCACCCACAGCTGCCTTCGAGCCGGCGACCATAGAGGAAGAGTCGCAGCTGGCGAAAGGGGACGGCGGCAGCGACAGCGCTGAGACCTCCGAGGACGAGGACGAGTACGCGGCCAAGTTGAAACACCCGTTGTGGGACAACATCATCGTTGCGGTGGGCTGGGGGGCAGAGTTGAACTTGGAGTGTGCTTGAATAAGCCCCCCTCTGATAGTGAGGTGCTGGGAAGAAAGGGTCTGACGCTGGCGCCATAACGCCTGTAATTTGTTATGCTTAGCGCTGAACGACTGCGGTGAAAAACCGTAGGGGCTGGATGCGCAGCGCCTTAGTCTGCGACTCTGCTGCACCCGCACACAATATAATCAACCAAAATTTTGAAAACTCATGCCTAAATGATCTTTTAACGTTTTTTATTAACTAGAATGGTTATTTTTCAATCTACAGACAACTCAAATGCTTTCAGAGCTGATTTATGATTGTTCGAAATTTGGGTACCGTATTTCCTCTGTAAACTAGGTTGATAATAAATTGTGTATAGCATCGCCAATGGGTAACGATCAATTTCAGACCTGAAAATAATTTTTTGAGAATGCCTGTTATTGAAGAATTTGTAAAAATATAAAAATGGCTCGCAGTTTCGGAAGACATTCAGCCGGGCAGAATGGATGCTGATCGCGGCCGGTCTATTGTCATCGATTATCGTCTCAATAGTGGATCCCATCATCTATCTGGTTGTGGGCAAAATAGTGTCTACTCTTCTAAAACATCAGACTATCACTGATGGACAGTTCAGCAATGCCGGCGAGGCTCTGTTTGGATCGGTTGGTTTATGCTGCTTACTATAACAATGGTAAACCGAAATTCCAAAATAACGAAACATTTTCGAATTTTCGAGTTCGATATTTCTAATTTTTATTCCAGCATGAAAAAACCCACAAAACCGATTTGTTTTCTAAAAAAATATAGATGGTCAAAAAAATAGAAAATTTTATAATTCGAAAACTAAACTGCTGACGCCTCACGTTCGGCACCGATTTTTTTATTTTTTACCAGTGCCATATCTCCGGCTGTGTTCGATATATGGAGCTGATACTATACACCAGCAAGGGGGGCTTTGGCGACTCACTACAATGTGGGTCGCTGAACATGCCAAAAAATTTTGCGCAAATTCGATGTCCGCGACAAGTTCGGCACCCACTGGTACCCCCCACTCCGGATGCCATAACTCCAGCTGTGGGGGGCGTAGAATATTCAAATTTTGGGGATGTGTAGCCAACACCCTCCCCTACCATACAACATAGGGTGGGAAGCAGCGACTCACTAACGTGCGGGTCGCTGAACATCAAAAAAAAATTTTTGTCTGCGTCAAGTTCAGCACTGAATTTTGTTGTCCCATCGACACCAAGTTCAGCACCTGATGTTGTTATTTCAGATTTATGTTAATCATTATGTTGATTGTATAAAACCATGCAGCAAATATTTCTGTTCATCACTAGAGAACAGAAAATGCTCGCCACCCGACCCCACCCAACCTGACTCCACCCCCACAGGGTGGCAGACAACAAAGTGACATTATGTCAGTTTTTTATTATGCACATGAAAATTTGTTTATGGTACCCTCTAAAGAAGCGTTGAAGCTTTCAAAGTGGGTAGAGAACATTCCATTGAAAATGCCCCGCTGAAGATTTTGTAGGGGGTAAGTGTAATGATGACATAATGACATCATCGCAGGAACAAAAATCCACCGATTTTTACACTATTGCATTTATCCCCTACAAAATTCTTCAGGGGGGCATTTTCAAGGGAATGTTCTTTACGCACTTTGAAAGCTTCAACACTTATCTAGAGGGCACCATAAACCAAGTTTTCAAGTGCGTTACATTCAAAAGGTTTTAAACTATTTTTGTAAAAAATCCTAAATTTTTGAATAAATAAAAGCCAGAAAAAATGGAAAATTCCAAAAATTTAAAGAAAAACAGGTGTTCGTATATTCGACATTCTCTTGCCATCGTTACTCCTCGCCTTGTGTTTTTAGGAGTATATATGTAAATATGTTATATATATAAAACAACATACCGCATATCCTTGAATAAGACCCCAGGGGAGTTATTTTTTCGTCAGACGTTTTGGAGGGGGGAGTTATTCAAGGGGACGAGTTTTTTTTTCCTCACAACTTGCTCATTTTTCATTGGATGAATTCATTCCGTCAACTCATAAAATCGAGGTATTTAACAGTTTAACAACAACAAAAACAAGGTATTCATGCCAAATTCTGTGGACATCAGCATCCAAATCATTCAAACACACATTGTGGATACTAATATCTAATACCAAGAAGGGGGAGTTATTCAAGAGGGGGGACTTATTCGAGGGGAGGAGTTATTATTTCCTCACCGGGCCAACATGGGGGAGTTATTCAAGCGGGGGTGTTATTCAAGGGGGAGGACTCATTCAAGGATATACGGTAAATAAATATGTTTTTTTTTTGTGTTTTCAGCTACCCCAAGTCTCTACCGGCGGCGCCAGCACCACTGGCGCCCCCATCCAGTCTGCGCTCTTTGGCAACATTAGCAGAGGCAATTCCAGTCTGAATGGCACTGGGCCTGGCGGCGAGACGCTTTTTGACCAGGCGCTGGTTTTGATTGAATTGGGCGCAGCTTTGGGGGTGGCCGTGCTCATCTTGAATTTGATTGAGGTGTGTTTGAGCACTTTTTGGTGTTTAGGGGTGGTGCTGACCATCCGATTAGTTGACCCTGTTTCAACAGTGCCGAATTTTTGTTTGATTTGAAACATGACTAGGGGGTAATCCCAGTAGTCTCTGTAAAGTGTCAAACCTCATGTAAAATGTCATGCAAATTGTCAATTGTCATGACAAATGTAAAGTAAAGTGCCAAGTAAATAAGCCCATAACTTGTCAAAGCGACCTGAATGTAAATTGTTCTGTCACTTTGGCTTGAATTATCACTTATCATATTACATATACCACATAGCACTTTTCTTGTCACATATCATCTATCTGAATTGGCGCCAAATATTTGCACGTGTAAACACATCCTCCCACTTTTCGCAGCGTCTGTGCTTCGGCTACGCGGCGGTGCGGCAGCAAAGGCGCCTGATGCTCTACTCGGTGCGCAAGCTGATCGACATGGACATCAGCTGGATGGAGACCAGGGCGGGCAGACGCGGCCCCGCCAGCCTGTTGAGCCAGACGCAGAAGTGAGTCACCAGTTGTCGTTTTGTGATTGTCGTGTTCATGATATGCAGCACTCGCTGAATTCGGCCTCCACAATCAGGAACGGGAACATTATCCAAAATGTTCCGAAGTTCCTGATCTGATCGGATCGGCTCCCTATTCAGTTAATTTTTTTTTCGGTTTCTGCTGCCAATCCCAGATTCTGTAAAGTGTAAATTAAAGTGTCAAATGTAATGCAAAATGTCGATTGTAATGACGAATGAAATAAAAGTGTCAATTGTTACGAGAAATGTCAAGAAAAGTGTCAATCGTAATGCCAGATGTCATGCAAAGTGTCAAATGACAGTTGTCATGACAATTGACACTATGCATGACATTTGACACTTTACCGTGTCTGGGACTGCCCCCTGTTCTGGTCACTGAACGTGTAGGTGCAGTGGAGTGACCAGACTTTCTGAGCTGTTTAAAAAGCTCAATTGGCGAATGTTAAATCGAACCCTGCACTAACGATGGCAAAAAAATATTCGAAAATTCGAAAATATTTTCGAATTTTCGAATTTTTTCATAATTTTCGAATTTTTATTCCACCCCTGGAAAAAACACTTAAAAATCGATTTATTTTTTAAAAAATTCGAAAATTCGAAAATTCAAAAATTCGAAAATAGTTTTCGAATTTTTCAGGGAATTCAAGGTGACAAAAAGCTATCTTAAGTTCAGCGTACTAAATAAAGCAACAATTGATATGCGGTGGGTCTGAAATAGTCTAAGGTAATGAAAAAAAACATTAAAAAACATTGAAATGGCATCCGCGGCGGCAGCGGCGGACTCCATCTATTTATGACATCTATTTAGGAATACAGGGAGCCGCCCAAACAATTAGAACCGCGGCGCTCTACTTCCGCGGATAGCAGGGACGTATCCAGGATTTTCGAGCGGGGGGGGCTGCTTGTTTACGGAGCCCGGCGAACGGGGGGCTCAGCCCCCCCCCTTGAAATTTCGCCTACATAGTGACGGAATGGCGCCATGGCGCTGGCGCCATTAATAGGCGCCACGCCATGACGCCATTGGCGCTGGCGCCAGCGCCAGAAACCGCTGTATATGTATGTAAATACACGTTTATATACAGTGGCGGGCACACGATTTCATGGATTTGTGTCACCCGGGACACCGATCCGCTGATAATTAGGTGTTGGAAGGGAGGATCGCGCGCCAGCGCGCGAAATTTTTGCACCTACCGTGAAAAATGTATCGGAAAAGTTGCATTTCCCGGGATATTTTAGGTCTCACCCCGGGAGCGGGGGGGGGGGGCTGCAGCCCCCCCTGCCCCCCCCCCCTGGATACGTCCTTGGCGGATAGAGACTACGGTCCATCAAAAAATCGCTCGCGGGTCTTCCGAGGGGCAGTCGCACAAACGTTTTTTGGAAGGCATTCTGCCCCAGTGAAAATGGTGCTAACTGATCCACATAAATGTTTCTACTATTTGTCATGTTAAAGTGACGTGAAATTGTCATGTCATGCTTCACTCACAGTGAAATTAAGGTTAAAAGGGGGCTCAAAACATGAAAACAGTCCAAATACCGTGTTTTAAGCTTCAAATTCAATGTTTTTCTAAAAAAATTCGAAAATTGCCAAAAAAAAATCGAAAATTCGAAAATTCGAAATTCGAAAATTAATTTGGGAAAAAATTCGAAAATTCGAAAATTCATTTTAGAAAAAACACTTAAAAATTTAAATACTTTTTTCTGGGAGGTTTGCCATCGTTACCCTGCACTGCACGCAAGTGAAAGTATAAGTGCATCATAACACATCATAGCACACACACAACACACCCCTGTGCACAGGAACTCGGACATTGTGTACAGCACGGTGAGCAGTAGCATACCCATGGTGCTGAACTTGGTCACGTCCACCGGGGTCGCCTTCGGCATGGCCCTCTGGCTCAAGTGGGACTTGGCGCTGCTCTTGCTTTTGTTCATACCATTTATTTTTCTGCTTGAGAGGTGGTATATGAAGGTCGGTTGAGTGGATTTCAATTTTACTTTTTACTCAATTTTACTCAATTAAATTAAATTTCAGGTCAATTCAATTGTGTCTTCAAATGTGTGATAATGTTATCTTCAAATCTCAGGCATACATTAAGCTCCGTTTGAAGGAAACGCACGCTTTGCTGCGTTCAATTACGGTGATACACGAGGCATTCCTAATGTTTTCTACTGTGATATCTTTCAATGGTCAGAGCACCACCATTAAACGGTTTGTTCGCGAAATGCGCTTTATCGACCAAGTTGCCTTCTTGGTGTTGTCGATAGTTCCTCACATGATTAAGCATGACGGAAGCATTTTTAATAAAAAAAATACATGCCCGTGTGCTCGCAATGGGCAAAAGAATGTACCGCATTTTCTCGAATGGGGGGGGGGGGTAATTCAAGGGGGTGTTTCGAGGAAATACTATAAATGTGATACTAGCGGACTACCGTTTTTACATTCTTGTAAAGAGCCCGTGGCATCCGACATCTAAACCCATCCCACATCTAGACCGACCGCACATATAATTTTGTGTCATCTGTGTCAACGTGGGGCGGGTAACCCCACCCCAAACCGCCCAGCGATCTATCTATCCCTGGGGCAAATTTTTTTTGGACACTTTCCCCTGAACCCCCCCCCCCCCTCCCGCCGATTGCCTAGCGCTCTAGCTATCTGGATCGCTTTTGAGCAATTTTACTCGTATATGCACTAAACATCGCAAATTTTCATAATGCTTATAAATTTTCACCTTCAAAATCACTTGGTCATGTGTTTTATTGCCTATTCTCAGCATGCCGGGTATAATTAAATGTGTTTCGTGTCCCAGTCTAGATGTGGGATGGGTTTAGATGTCGGTTAAGCATAGCCCCTTGTAAAGTCGTTCCCATAAAACGACCCCGCCTGAGATGCGCGTTCCACGCATGAAGTCGTGAAGACATGGAGATCAAAGGCCGTGTGCTCAAAAATACAAAATTATCGGGTTGCAGCCACATAAGCCATCGATAGTCACTGCATAGGTTTGTTTAAAAATCCAATTAGTTTAAAACCACTGTTTAAAAAAGCGCCCCCACAAATACAGTATCGGCTTGTTATGGGTGCCGTGCTCGAATTGACTGCCACTGCGGTGGCCTTATGAAAAAATACAGTGCCCGTTACCGATATTAAAAACAATTCAATACAGTAACCGGTTATACATTGCTCGCAGGTACATGGACGCGCTCGCAGGCGCCATGAAAGCGTCCATCCAACGTTCCCTGGTAGTTGGTTTTGCCGACGGTGGTCTCGACTTCTTATACTCGCTGATTTATATTTTTGGCATGTGGTACGGCGCTGTTACGTTTGACCCGAAGACGCAGGAACCTGGCGATTTGTTGGCGGTGCGTTTTTTGGCCACGTTATGCGATACCTTCGCACTATTGGCGGCCCGCACACTAGTTGACACGTGTGTCAACTGGTCTGTGTCAACCTAGATTTCGGCTTCACGTTTCGCAGAGCGATCTTCAAATGCATTTGTCATTGTATTTATTTTTCAACATTGCCGCATGTGCATTTGGAGGACGCGTGAGGCTGAAATCTGAGTTGACACAGACCAGTTGACACAGACCAGTTGACACACGTGTGTCAACTAGTGTGCGGGCCGCCATTGTATTGAGAAACGGTGCCATATCACTTGCAATATATGATGCACCAAATAGTGCCGCGCCATTTTTCGTGGAAATTCTTCGCTTGGCGTCGTCTGATTCTTTTTATAGTCTGGTAAGATGAAAACATCAACGAGATAGGCGCATGAAAAAGTTTGCAGCAACGCTACATTTTTCGCATTACTTGCAGACAGTGATGATCATGAACCACGTGTGCTCAACAGCCAGTTCATTCCGCGATTTGATTGATTCATTGGTACAAGCGATTGCCTCCATTGAGGAGCTCAGGGAAATTTGGGATGCGGTCGGTTAATTTTATTTTGATCTATTTACATTAGCCCACCAAAATGGGCTACTTTTAGATAATATAATTGAATATAATCTCTAAAAATATTCCAAAAATAAAAGAAACTTCTGAAAAAACGCAGAGAAAATATAGATAAAATTTATTTTATTATTATTTTTTATAAAAAATAATAATAAAGTAATAAAATCTCCGGAAGAACAAGGAGAAAATAACTATAATTCAGATTTTTTATATATTTGTTTGCAACGCAAATCTACACTCATCACGTATTAAGCCGGTCAAACTAAAAAAGTAACGCCGTGCACAGACTCCCGAAATCGAGTGCCCGAACGGGATAAAGATCGACAAAATCGAAGGCTCCATCGTGCTGCAGGATGTCTTTTTCAGCTACCCAACGCGCAGGAAGGTGCCCGTTCTGAACGGTATCAATTTGGTGATAGAGCCGGGCAAAAGTGTCGCAGTGGTGGGCGATTCGGGCAGCGGCAAGAGCACCTTGGTCGCCATGGTGATGAGATTCTATGGTACGACCGATGGCGAGGTGTGTTTCCCCAGTATAGGTTACCCTGGGTGGATTTACCGTATTTACTCGAATAATCCCCCACTTCCCCCCATGATTGATAAACATGGACATATTTTTAAGAAAACAATCGATGAAGTCCGACCGAGCAAATGAACTGTGTCTGATTTGATTCATTGGTCCCAGACACACTAGTTGACATCGACACCAAATGTCAACTGGTTCCGATCCCAATTCAATGCTTACTGACGAGCCAACGAACGACGTTCAAATGCAAGCTTAGAATTTGGGTCGGAACCAGTTGACATTTGGTGTCGATGTCAACTAGTGTGTGTGGGAGTGTGGCACCATTGAATGCAAATGCACCACATCCAGTGCGCACAGATGCAATAGAATGTCAGCTACCAAAATAGACAAAACAATATGTATGTAGTGTGATAGCTACATTTTGACGAAACAATCATTCCCCCACTTGAATAATTCCCCCCCCCCCATTGAATAGTTTCACCCTCAAAAAGGTTGACCAATAAAATTTGGGGCCGTAAAACTGTTCATTCCGCACACGACGAACAGTGCACTTTCACACAGTTGCTGATCAACTCAATGTCCGCTCGCGGCATCGACATCGCCACGCTGCGGGCGCGCATCGGCTACGTGTCGCAGGAGCCGATCCTGTTCAACACGAGCATCAAGGAGAACGTGCTCATGGGAAACCCGGACGCGACTGATGCTGAGTTGACGAACGCGCTGCGCGACGCGAACGCACTGGAATTTGTCAAGAAGCTGCCCAAGGGCTGGAACACTAGTTGGTGCCCATGACATGAGATAAAACCCGATCATGTCAACTGGTTTTCATAAAGATTTTAGCTGATGGGTTTTCGAAACCGTGTTCATGCACATGTCAATATCGATTTCTTTTCGACATTGCCTCGTGTGCTCTTGAAAATTGTCCTGCGATCAAATTGAGCTAAAATCGTGTTGACACTGAAACCAAACCAGTTGACATCCTGTGTGTATATGGCGCCAGTTGACAAAAAATTTATCAGTTTCCCCTATGCGCAGACGTGGGCGAGTCTGGAATCCAACTGTCTGGAGGCCAGAAACAACGGGTGGCGATCGCGCGCGCCCTGATCCGCCAGCCCGACCTGCTCGTGTTCGACGAGGCCACCAGCGCGCTCGACTCGCACAACGAGCAGGCCGTGCAGAAGGCCATCGAGAATGTTAGACCGCGCGGATTTTTTTAACCGTTGACCAGGAGTCATTCCCAATTCCGCAAGTGGAGAAGTAAAAAATAAGCATTTTAGAAGTGAGAAATAAAAAGTTAAAAGCCACGTCAATTTACGAGTGATAAGTGAATTTTAGATTCACTTCTAGATTCACAATTCTTTGAATTTTTCAGTTCTGATTTAGTCACCTGTCAATTGAAAGTTACGTCGCTTTTTACTTTTTAAACTTTTTACCTCTCACTTCTAAAATAGTTGTTTACACCTCCACTTGAGGAATTGGCACTTTTTCTGCGCAAAATCCGCACTTCGATTCCCGTTTTTCGACATCAGGCGACGCGTCAGTGCAGCACGTTGATCATAGCCCATCGGCTGTCGACTGTGGCCCGGTGCGACACGATCGTCGTGATGAAAGAGGGCAAGATTATCGAGTCCGGCAGCCCCGACCAGCTGATCGAGCAGCGTGGCGTCTTTCACAGCATGCTCGATGTGCGTTCTTTGGCAATCGGACACTGTTGCTACTTTCAGCAGCCAGCAAAGTATGCGTTCAGAATTAGCTATGTCTTAGTCGATAGTGCACAATCACGATACTTACATAATATGGGCAGTGTGTCGGTGCACAAGTAGCATAAGTAGTATAAGGGCGCCATGGTGCGGCTTACTTTGGTGCCCTCAAATGGCGCCATTCCAACACTTATCATGTGTATATTTGATGTTTTTGGAGGGGGGTCGCAGCCGCAGGCGTTCGATATATGGGTTTTTTCAAGCTTTAGAAGTAAAAAAGGGAGAAAAATTGCTAGATACCGTATTTCTTCGATCTTATTGACGTGTTTGATTACATTGGCTTGCTCGATTACATTGGCGGGTCTGTGGGGCATGTGAAAAATACATTGCCGTGCTCGAATACATTGCCGTATGGAAAAAACTTGACGTTGCATGATCCGATTAATGTCTTGATGTTCACCGCCATACATATGCACACCACCTGTTTTGCTTTCGCCATCTATTTAGGTATTTACTCATACGGTATTGTGCAGCGTTCTGTCACAAATTGACAATGATTTGCACTTATGTCGCTAAATGCACTTAAATGATGAATACAATCTGAAAAATATATTGCCGTGCTCTTTCACATTGCCGTGCTCATTTACATTGACCCCTCAAAACCGCTTATGAAACAATACATTGGCGGTCAATGTGATCGAATAAATACCGTACATATGTAGATAGCTGGAGCGTTTGGGGGGTAACCCAACCCCCCTCCAACCCCACATACTGAACCCCTGCAGTGCCCATGAAGACCCAGTGCTCAATTATGGGGGCAGTACCTAAGCACCGGGTCTACATTGGCACCGGACATTGTTACTTGTGCACCGGATTTACTTGTGCACCGGTCCTGCGCCCATAATATGTACACATGTTCAAAAAAAAGTCCAAATTGAAAAAGGCGGAGTCAGCTCAAACAAGTCGTTTTTTTCTTTTTTTCTTCACTTTTTCTTCTATAAATGATGACGTCATGATGGAGCGTTTCATTAGTTTCATTTAGAAAAATGCATAGCATGCGGTCCGTCGCAGAGTAAACATAACACAATAACTATGTTTTAACCACTGAACCTTCAAAACCCTCGATCACAGACTCAGCGAATCGCCGATGTATCCCAAACGGACACGGACGCACCGCAAAAGCTGGCCGACCCCACGTCCGGTCCCGACGCCTACGACGCCCTGCGCGCCTATGTTACCAGCGATGGGGGCGGCTACCAGAAAAGTAGGAAACACGGCGGGAAACAGGCGGCGCGGCGGCGACGCAGACACAAGCGCATCTATTATGGCGCCGTGACTGATGTGGAGTTCGATAGTGGGTTGGGTGCGGATGGGGTTGTAAAATCTTTTGCGTATTTCTATGCGTTTCATGAATTACGTTAAATAGTAAAATGTGTCAAATGAGGGTGCATTGTTTCGCACATACGCCTGTTTCGCACATACGCACACACGTACATAACTGGTGCTAATGTGCGAAACGGGCATATGTGCGAAACAGGCGTATGTGCGAAATATGCAAAGACACTCCTCAATAATGCGACACTCCCCCATTATTACGACACAATTTCCCCCCCCCCCCCAACCCCAGACCGATGTAAACACGTTATTATAGATAATTATATGTTTATTATAATTAAACGATTATAATAATTAGGGGTAGTCCACTCCTTCATTATTCATTATCCTTCACCAGCTAAATATGTGCGAAACGGGTCTATGTGCGGGCCGGGTTTCATCCATGTACGAAACGGGCGTATGTGCGAAACAGGCATACGTGCGAAATAGGCCGTGTCAAATGTTTAAGTAAAGTTTGTCAAATGCCATGCTCAGTGTTGATTTCACAATTTTTGGCCATTTCTGACATTTTACAGGGTGTGGCTGGCAGCCTGGTAGTGGAAAGATCGATATTGCACACATTTTTGTCCATCAACTAGGTAACTCAGTTGACAATTTTCAGCCGAGTACAAAGATGACGATTATCGGGTGGCCCACCGGCTGCAGCGCGCCCACTCTCTGAGGAGAAAACACGCGCGCAGAAACACTTACGACCATCTCGGATCCACGATCACTTTGGCATCCATGCCATTGCAGGTGCGCTTTGGCTATTTCTACGACTCATTTTGGCAATCTACCTCATTTTAGAAAAGGATGATTGCCCATTTCAGGCGGAAGAGATGGGCAGCAGCAAGTCACTGTCTGGTGACGCGCTGGAAGGCACCTTCAAGGAACCCCCGAAAGCAAAATGGAAGGTATGTATTTGTGTACAAATGGTAGCCGGGATTTTGACAAGGGGTATATAAATACATAGGTTTTGAGGGGTATATAAATACATATAGGTAAAAACTAGACAAATACATCATACGTAAATATATTTAGCTGAAAATATGCAATAGGGCAGACGACTTAACGAAATTTTTCAAAATTGGGGCAAAATCGCTCCAAATTATTACCACAGATCGGCGAGACGCACAAACGCAACTGGTGGCCGATTTTCCGCATCCTCCTGTCCACGTCGCCGCTGCGCATCGTGCTGTGCTTCTTCAGCGCAATGCCCAGGTGCCAGTCCCAGACCCTGTAAAAGACCTTGTCAAGTGTAACAGACCCTGTAAAATAGCATGTGTAATGTAAAACACCCTGGAAAATGTCAGGTGTCATGTAAAGGACCCGTAAATGTCAAATGTCATGTAAAATTCCCTGTAGAGTGTCATGTGTATCCAAATCTTATTGTATCAAGTACAAATATAATGTTTTGGATCCAAATCAATTTTGATACAAAAACATGATTTGGATACGATACAATAAGATTTGTATAAACATTACACTCTACAGGGTATTTTACATGACATTTGACATATACAGGGTCTTTACATGATACATGACATTTTATAGGATCTTTTACACTTTACGGAGTCTTTTACAGGGTCTGGGACTGCCCCCAGGGCGGTGGGCTTGCTGGCGTGGGCCGTGGTGCTGGCGCTGCAGCTGCAAGCCATGGCGCTGGAGCCCGACCAGATGATACACACCCAGTTGATGATCGCCCTTTATTGGGTCGCCATCAGCGTGGTCAAGATCTTGGTGGAGATGTTGAATGTCAGTGGAGTGTGGGGTTTCGTATTGCGTATTGGGGCATAAATTTTGGAAATCAGCTAGTTTCTTCATGAAAAAAATTGAATGCCCGCATGAAAATCTTAATTTTCATTTTTGTTGAAACATTTAATTTTTGCGCATGAAAATCGTAATTTTTATTTTCGTTAATAATTTAATTTGCGTATGAAAATTTAGATTTTTTAAATCAATCAAAAATCACAAATATCAATCCACTTATAAAGAAAGTCGAATTGTTGGACCCTCCCACTGACTGCACCTAACCACACCGAGAACCCTTTGGCAGCACTGGATCTTCCAAGACCTGGCGAACGTGTCTACGATCCGGCTGCGCGAGGAGCTGGTCACGTCCTTCTTCCGCCACGGCTGCGGCTGGTTCGAGGGCGACGGCGAGGGCAAGGACAGCTCCACGCTGACCATCAGACTCGGCACCGACGTGGGCATGCTCAGAATGGTGGGTCAGGTTTTGTCAGTCACATTCATGTGTCGCCAGGTGCCAGTGCCGAGCCCTGTAATGTTTACAGAAAATCAAAACAATATACAAATTTAAACAAAACGATTTCATTGATGAACTTTTGCCACATTGCATGACCTTTGACAAATTTCTGTGACATTTTATATGACATTTGACCCTTGACTTTATACTTCACGGGTTCGGGATTGGCACCAGGGGTCTCCAACGGAGACGGGGGTTGGGGGTGACCCTCGAATTGTTGGGCCTAACCCACCAGACTGGCCATTTACTACTTATCTACCTGAGACCATGCGAGGAAATCTGACGGCCCTGTGCCGGTGCACCTGTAGGCATGGTGCTCCTATACACCTGGTGCTGTATTTCCGGTACATGCATTTCCGAAATTCACACCCTCTCTTATCTTTATGTACACTTCAGTAGTGTAAATACCGTTACAAACAACTAAACTTTGCGCCCATTATCACATATTTAGGTATATATGAGTTCTTACATAGTAAACATTGGCTCCAAAGCCAATGTCAATCATGCCATGGTGCAGCGTTTACAAAAGCCCCCCCCCCCCCGTTCACCGGACTCCGTATACAATCCGTGTACAATTGTGTCTCGTATTTACGTTGTGGGTATTTTCTGTGGAATGACTGGAATAATGCGTTTTCATTGCAGGCGGTGAACGACGAATTCATGCAGCTGGGTACGAATATTTGGTGCTGTTTGTGTGCAGTCATTTTCTCACTTGTCTTGAACTGGCGCCTGGCCATCGCGTCACTTTCATTGTACTGTGAGTGGATGTGTTGACGCTTTTTACTTCATTCAGCCTCTCTCAAACCAGCCCTGTGAAATCATATGTCGGTATACTTGGCGGACCGCAAAGTATGCATCCAAAATTACTTATGTCTTAGTCGATGACGTGCGAACAGGATACTTATGCACGCACTTTAACACAACAAACCTCATCGTTCAATTATACCTTATTCTATCACATCCAGCTGTGTTCGTGATAACTATGTTACTCGATGGTCGATATCATCGCTTGAGAACGGAAGAAGTCAGGCCCGTCAACGAGAGAAATGCAAAGGTTGGATTGAACCATCAAAGTTTTTCACCTTGTTCATTTACTATAAATCATAAAACATAAAAAATAAATATTTTTACACAGATAATGACCGACGGACTGACGCACGTTCGCACAACGAAAGCGTACGGCCTGGCGCAGTATTTCTTCGATAAATATGTGGCAAACTTCGACATAATTCAAAAGTGCATTATTGGACTTTTTAAGCATTTTTTCGCACACGTCCAAAAACACGCAAATGCTCCGCAGGATGAGGATCAAAATGATGTGGGTTTCGTCGCTGGTGTTCGCTATCCGGGCCGCGTTCATGTATCTCTACTTTTCGTCGAATCTGTTCATCGGTTCCACTCTGATCGATGATGGACTGGCTGATGTGCGCCAAATTTGGGCGTGAGTTGAACTTTTATATTTGCATCGCTCGACTCAAAGTCTGGCAGTGAAAGTGTGTATTGTGAATAGTTATGTTTTTGGTTAAAATAGCGCGATATTTACTTAATTGCTGTATTGTATGGAAATTTTTTGTTTTACCGACCAGTAAATTATTTTTTAGTCTTTTCCATAAAAATAATGCTTTCCAGTTTCGATCAATATTTTGCTTATTTTGAGTTGAATGCAACAATGGCTCGATTATTGTGTATCGTAAATATGTCCAATATTCGGTACACTTAGGGTTGGGACGATATCACTTTTCGATATCGGTATTCGACATTTGATATGTTTTCCCGAAACTCGTTATTTGCTATCGATACACTATATCACCCCTTCATTCCTTCATTAGATTCCACCTCTACCCGCGCAGTATCACCCTGCTGACGGAGATCGCGTGCAACCGCATGTTGGCCACGTTCACGGCGCTCAACGAATTGTTCGACTGCATGCTCGCCGCCGACAGGTTGGGCAAGCTGTACACCGCCCCCGTGGAGTACGACCAGATGAGCACTGCCGGTGTGAAACCGGTCAGTTTCTGTAGCACATTGAAACGTCTCGCTGCTGCCGAGTTCTCAGTTTCTGTTGCATTTGGTGATTTCACATCACGGATAGTTTTCTTGCTCTGCACTTTTCTATTCTTTCATGACTAGGCTGCAAAAATGCTGTCACTCCCTCCCAGACACTGTAAAATGCCTGCAAAATGTCGATTGTCATGAAAGGTGTCAAAACTCGGGTAAAATGACAATTGTCTTGCACATTTTTTTAAATTTTACACGCAGATAATCTCGGGCTTCATCCGGCTCAAGTCGGTCACGGTGCGGTACCCGACGCGGCCGCAGGTGTGCGCACTCAAGCGCTGCGACCTGCTCGTGGACGGGTGCAAGGAGACGGCCATCGTGGGCCCCAGCGGCGGCGGCAAGTCCACCGTCATCAAGCTGCTCAACCGCCTCTACGAGTTCGACACTGGCACCGTGGTGGGTGTGAAACTTGTGTTTGCGATCGGGGCGTATTTTGCAGCTTGGGAAGTGACTAAGAAGTTACTAGTGAAGTGATATGCTATATATACATAAGTGTGTATTTAAGTGATAAGTTGCAACTCAACTTGTGACTTTTTGTCACTTCACAAGGTGCGGCATTAGCAGCGGGGGCCGTTTCTGCCACTTGTCAAGTGACAAGTAATGTTGTAAGCGTTACGTTAAATGAATGAATGAACAAGTGCCATTGTAATTTAAAATGCTCACTTCTTTGAGAGATGTCACGTCACATGTAATTTATCTAACTTGTCACTTGACAAGGTGTAGAAGTTATCCCTGGCCACTTATTCACACTGCTTCACCACTCACGCACACTTCGCAGACAGTGGATGGGATCAACATCCGCGACATCAACCTGGCGCACCTGCGGCAGTCGATCGTGCCCGTCAACCAGGAGCCGCAGCTCTTCGCCATCAGTCTCCACGAGAACATCGTGTACGGGCTGGACGAGGAGCTCGCCACCAGGGAGAATGCCGTCAGAGCCGCCAAAATGGCTAATATTCACGACTTTATCGTCGGCCTGCCTAAAGTTGGTGTCTTTACTGCTTAAATGTAAATACTTAGAATATCGAATGCAGCACAGAGCGTCGTACTTTCTATCGCACCTTTATGTCGCTAGGAATTACATAGTAAATAAAAATATGAATACATAAAATTTCGGACTGCATGCACAAATAATGTTACCGATGTTAATAATTTGATGAATAAAGTGACAGTGAAAAATTATGCGCAACGTTCACTTACGGGAGCGATGTAAGGAGGTGTGAATGAAAATTCAGCCAAAAACCCCCCAAAAAACTTAAAAATTAAGCTTTTCTTCAGATGATATATACCCATACCGTCGTTGTCAACCACATGCCTATGGTTTTTGGGATTGTGAGGCTGTGTCCTCTATCGGTTTACATTGATGGATGACAAAAAAATTTATTCACATAATTTATCTATCCACTTAAGTCAATACAAATTCAAATTCACCACAAAAAGTTTCAAAAAACCTCACTCGCAGGGCTACGAAACGTACGCGGGCAAGCTGGGCGGGTCGTTGTCCGGGGGGCAGAAGCAGCGGATCGCCTTGGCCAGGGCGTTCGCCCGCCGGCCGCGCGTCCTTCTGCTCGACGAGGCCACCAGCGCGCTCGACTCCGCCAACGAGCAGATGATCGTCAACAGCGTCGCCGAGGCCATGAAGG
This sequence comes from Sphaerolaimus hirsutus, assembly GCA_964036195.1. Taxonomy (NCBI): domain Eukaryota; kingdom Metazoa; phylum Nematoda; class Chromadorea; order Monhysterida; family Sphaerolaimidae; genus Sphaerolaimus; species Sphaerolaimus hirsutus. The sequence goes on along the minus strand of OZ038454.1, from coordinate 9,235,694 downwards.
TCGCTTTGTTTGAGCAATTTTTATATTGTTGGCAAGAGCAAACCTTTTCCCTTTCAGTTTAAGTTTTCCGGCTACCTATTAAAATTTTTTACACGGCGCTAAATGACTTTTGGCAACGTAAATTAACCCAGCCATGTCACACCGATGTACTCTTCATTTGACTCAGCAGGCTGGGACATCAAACACCCCGGGACACCCGTGCCCATAGTACATCTACTTGTGCGCAGTGGGCCGCAAACACCCCTGGACATCTGTGGCGCCCAGCCACTGTCCATGTATCGCTGCCGCACAGCGCGCCCGGCTGGCGCCACCCCTGCTGCTTCACTGCGCCAAATTTGTCCAGGGGTGTTTGCGGCCCATATATCCATGTGCTATGAGCATGGATGTCCAGGGGTGTTTGATGCCCTGAGGTCATTTTGTCTATTCGTTTTATCAAAAACTGTGTCTAGTACAATGGCATCGACAATCATTGTTCCATCTTGAAGCTAATGCTCCCATAACTAGAATCATCCCACGTCACCCCCAACCACACTTCCCCATTACCCCCAGGGTTCCACCGTGGTCACGGTCGCCCACCGACTGTCGACCGTGCAGCACGCCGACCGCATCAATGTGCTCATGGACGGCGCCGTGACCGAGAGCGGCACCCACCAGCAGCTCATGAAAGCGCAGAGGATGTATCACGACATGTGCAGGCGGCAGATGGACTTTACGTGATTTGTGTGATTCTGGGGCCAGTTACAGACCCTGTGAAATGTCAAATGTCATGCAAAGTGCCAAAAGTCGTGTAAAATGCCCCGGAAAATGGCAACCAATTTTGCCATTTTATGGGGCATTTTATATGAATTTTGACACATTGCATGAAATTTTACCGGTCTGGGAGTGCCTCTGTTTGGGTGATTTTGTACTTTAGTGTAGTCTAGTTCTACCTGATTTTGTGACATTTCACCAGTTTGGTCCAATATTTATTTTTTACAAGAAATTGTTTGGTGCCATGCGGCCAAATTCAATTGGCCAAACAGAGTTGTTGGGCAGTGCACTTTGCATGACATATATCCATCCTGCCACATGGGAACAGTTCCGCACCATGTAAAGTGCACAGTAAAGTGTAAAATGTATTTAAATCAAAATGAAAAAGGAAATACTTCTGCTGAAATTATGTGATTTTGCATAACATTTGACAAATTTGTATGATGTTTTACACTTTTAAGGTGCGGGACAGTTATAAATATCAAGATGCATGAAATTTTGTCTGATGGCACGATGAAGATTTGTTGGGCATGGGACACTGGCACAACTCTATTGGGTTAATTGAATTCGGTTCGGGTGTAGATTAGAATTATCTATTCATAGAATATCTTTAAGAAAACCAATCACGTAAATGTTTGATCCAAATATACACACCATTCTGGATAACTAACCAACAAAAAATACCTGTACCTACATAGTGTATTTACATAGGGTAACTTAAGATGGAACTTAGTGTAAAATATTTAAATATTTCTCACTGCATGCATCACATTCAAACCGTGAAGTGTGTGATTAACACAAAAGACATCAAAATCCACATCACAAGCCATCATCACTAAAAAAGCCATGGAAATGTAGATTTTTCTGTTTATACTGGATGAATTTTGATTATGTTTTGATGAATCCGGGTTACGTGGAAAAGTCTGCACCAAATTCACCCAAAGTGGGAGCAATGAGATTTGATGAGTAAAAAATGTTATTCATGTCTGTTTGTTTATTCAATTGGGATATGGTAGATTTTATTTAAGTTGTACTGTCAGTGACAATAGGCGTTATTCAGTCTGAATGAATCAAATTCAAATGGAATCTTCAGGTTATTCTGATCATTTTAAGTGTTCATTGGTAAAAATCGGCTGAGAAATGGTCCAGATATGAAGTTTTGAATTTGAATGCATTTACCTTCATGACGTTATTTACGCGGATGGGAGGTGAAATTTTGAAGTGCTATAACTTTTGATCGGAGAGAGATATCGATTTCATTCATTCAGTATGGTGTTTCTCTCGATCAGGAGTATACGATAGCATGTTCAAAAAGAAAAAATTTCTGTAAATTTTGCATTTCGAAATCCGGCCAAATCGATGTATACACAATTTTGTATCGCCTATTTGACTTCAGAAATGAACTCCCCGAGCATTTATCATCATGTTAAAAGTAAAATTACGAAAATCGACCCAGAAATAGTCGAGTTATTGATGTTCAAATTGTGCATTTTCTGAGCGACACCCAAAATTTCGAAAATTATCGTCTTTTTATAAACCCACCCTATCTCTGGTCAGGGGGCTCGTAGGACAATTTCGTCAAAATCGTGCGTAGCCCCGACCTGAAACCATATCATATCCAAATTTCAACATTTTTCGCGCAGCTGTTCTCGAGTTATAAGCACTTGCCGGCAGGTTGACCCCCCCCCCAAATGCTAACCCCAAAATCCCCTATGATTGTGCGGCCATTATCTGTGACGTCTACGGAAATCCTGCGTCTTTCACTCTAGTACGTATAAAACGCAAATGGTAACTTCGATGTGAGCCAAATTCATACGTACTTTTTTGGATGAATTCGTCGGCGCTGCGATGATAAAATCCCACCTAAGACCTTACAATCCGACTTTCTATAACGATTTGTCTATCAAACTCATATCTTTCTCACATAAAAAGTCGGATTGAATCAAATGTATCATGAACCGAATAGAATCCGTCCATTCAAGTTTGAATTAAAAAACATTCATCATTGGTAACGAACGAAGGGCCGAATCACTGACTTCTTTCATGTCCACCGAGTTTATACCGTATGATCTCGAAATACCCCCCCCCCCCCCCCCCGCTTGACTTAACCCCCTCGAAATATCCCCAGGTATAAAATAAAATAAAAATTGTTTAATGATTCGCATTTTCGTAAAATTGTATTAAAAAAATTATTTCTGCGAAATTGGATAAAAATTCATACTTTTTTTGTAAATTTTTAATCTTGTTGCTTGAGTTTCCTCCTGTTTATTCGTGGAACTAGGGACAGTCCCAAGCTTTTAAAGTGTCAATTGTCATGACAAATGTAAAGTAAATTGTCAATTGTCATGACAAATATAAGTGAAAGTGTCAATCGTCATCCAAATTGTATCCAAATCTCATGTTTTGTATCCAGATGTTATGTTTTGTATCCAAATCTTGTTGTTTTGGAGTCCAAATTTTATGTGAACATTTGGATACAAAGACACAGAAGATTTGGATACAAAACATAAGCTTTGGATGCAAAAACTGTAACACTTGGAGACATAATTTACATTTGCGTGACATTTGTCATGGCATTTGCCACTTTGCTTGACATTTGACATGACACTTGACATTTTGCAGACAATTGACACTTGACTGTACATTGTACATTCTTTTGTTACTGGGTTTTTTCCCACCGCTGCAAAGTTTCTGTGCCCTTTTTTATTTTTTGCTAACAAATGTGGGGGACACATTGCTTGCGTGGGGTGGGAAGAGGCGTGTCAGTATTTTTAAAAGTATCTATTTTGAAGATTTATACTGTGACAATCAAATTTAAATGACATTCAACCCCCGCTACGTGTTTGGTAATAAATGTTATGTAAAATCTGACTTGTACTTAGCGCTTTATTATTTGTCATGACAATTGACAATTTGCATGACATTTTACAAATGCCCCCAGCACACTGCAGTAGTCTTACCGAAAATGCAAACAATTGTTATCGAAAATTGTAAGTTTACACTTGCAGTTGTAACATTTCTGTAATTTGTTGTAAAAATGGTGTCATTTTATTTTATTAACAACTTTTGGGAATAAAATAAAATAAAACAAGTCCAAAATCGCTAGTTCATGTTCATTATTGCCTGTTTTGGCTTTATATGTGTTTATATACCTATTTTTATCCATTTTTCACCTATTTTTAGCGATTTTTCTCCCTTTTCTTCCTTCTACCCCTCTATATATTGCACCCCCGCGAACCCCCCCCCCAGAAAAATTTTCAGCTATCTTTCCTCCGGAGGAGCGATTTTTCTATCTATCCAACCACTCGGAGGGTCGAAATTCAAGATACCCCTGGTCCTTGGTGTTGGTACGTTTACTCCCAGACCCTGTAAAATGCCCTGAAAGATGTCAAATGTAATGCAATTTGTCAGACGTCATGTAAAATTCCCTGTAAAATGACAAGCGGGTTGTCAATTTAAAGGTTTTTTCACATGACATTTGACATTTTAGACGGTTTGGGAGTGCCTCTGTTTGTGTGATTTTGTATTTTAGTGCAGACTAGTTCTACCTGATGTTGAGGGTCATCCGTTTTTGTGACATTTCACCAGTTTGGTCCGATATTTATTATCCACAAGCAATTGTTTGGTGCCATGGCCCATGGGGCCAACTTCAATTGGCCAAACAGAGTATCCATCCTGTCACATGGGAGAAATTCTGCACCCTAAAATGCATAGTAAAGTGTAAAATGTAAATAAAAATGAAAAAGGAAAGACTTTTGCTTAAAGTGTGTGATTTTGCATAACATTTGACAAATTTGTATGATGTTTTACACTTTGTAGGGTGCGGTACAGTTATAAATATCAAGATGCATGAAATTTAGTCTGATGGCACGATGAAGATTTGTTGGGCATGGGACACTGGCACAACTCTATTGGGTGATTTGAAACCGGTTCAGGTGTACGTAGACTATAATGATCTATTCATAGAATATCTCTAGGAAAACTAACTACCAAATATATTTACACACAGATTTCTAGATATAAATCAACAATAAATACCTGTACCTACAATGGAACTTGGTGTAAATATTTCTCACTGCATGTATCACATTCACACTGTAAACTGTGATCAACACAAAAGGCATCTACAATCCACATCACAATTCACAAGTCATCATCACTAAAAAAGCCGCCCATAGTCCTGCGCCCACTCTTGCTGTCGTTGGCTGGACGCCTTTGAGCACTGGAGCCGCTGTGCTGATCACTTTTGAATGGGTCGTTTTGTTGTGATAGGGAGTCATTGTCGAACAGGCCGTGGTACCTGTAAGTGGCGTGTTTCAGTGAAGTTTTGGGTTGAATGGAAATGGGTGAATTTTTTCTGTTTGGATGTCCTTCAGACTGAATTACCGTTTGGTTTGTGCCGCCAGTTATAACATCAGTAATATCGTCGATTAGTTCCCTGGAGGATCATTTTTCGTCAGTTTTTTTAGGGGGAACTATTCAAGTGGTGTTGCTTTACGTCAGAATTTTCAACCGCATCACTGCTGTGCCAAAAATGCTGACTATGTCCAGAAGTGTATTTTACCAATCAATTATCTTTATGACACATTCGTCTGTATTCACACACAAAACACTTCAACCCACTTGCTACTGGTCCTCACATTGTCAGTGGAATCCCTGCTGCCCCCTCTGCTCTTCTCAGCCAAGTCCATCTGTCTGCCCTTAGCCGTGAGCGACCTGAGGGCAGTCCCAGACCCTGTGTAAAATGTCAAATGTCATGCAAAGTGTCAAAAGTTACGTAAATTTACATGACATTTGATACTTTGCATGAACCTTGACATTTCACAGGGTCTGTGACTGGCACCTGACCGCGTCCAAACTGCCCACACTATCCGCAGTCGGCGGCCTGTGTCTGCTACTTTGCCGTGTGTCTTCGTCTCTTGACTCCGCCCCCCTTGAGTGCCGATCGCTGCTTTGATTGTGCCGCCTTTGATCGTGCGACGACTCCTTTGCGTGGCGGCGAGACCGCTCCCGCTGTTGCAGGTACGACACCGGCAGGCTGTCTTCGTCGCTAGGGGGCGCCGCGTGTTTTTGGGGGGTGCCGATGTGAAAACTTGTGCAGTTTTAGAGAGGATATTCGATTGGTTTGTTTGTTCTAAATCTATATTCTTCTAATAGAAGATTGCCATTCTATTTTTTGACAACTTTTTTACCTGCCCTTTTATTGGAGGTGCCGTTCTATTCGATGCTGCCGTTTTTTTTTGTGGGTGAAAAAAGTGCCAGAACCTGTTGTTCTATTGGAGGTGCCGTTCTATTAGAGGTATGCCATTATATTAGAAGAAATACGTTACACTCGGTCGATTAAAAGAGCGAAACCATTGAAATGCACCTGAACACGTCCTCGTTGTATTCATTCCTCCTTATTGCGGTGCGCACTCTCACATTCTCTTTAGCCAATCTCTCTCTCATAGCGGACAATTGGCGCAATATTGTCTCGTTGCGTTTCTGCGAACTCGATGGTCTGTAATCAGCGGAATATTTGCTATTTTCGTTGTCCAGTTGCGAGTCAATTGAGCCTGAGCGGCCGCGGCTGCGCGTGTGCGATGATGTGCTTTTTGGCGGCTTGCCAGCCGCACTGTCGGGTGCTGCTGTGCGCCGCGTGCTGCGTGCGGTCGCGGAAAAGTATTAAGTGTATTGGACGCTCTTCCTTTTCACATAAAAACGGTTTCTTACTTGAGTGGGCCAAAATGTTCATTATCAGTGGTTCGTTGGCGGCCCGCACCCCAGTCGAAAAATGTGTGCCAACTGGTCTGTGTCAACTCAGATTTCGGCATCAAGTGTCGCAGAGCGATCTCCAAATGCGCATGCGGTAATGTTGAAAAATAAGCATTGGAAGATCGCTCAGCGACACGTGAAGCTAAAATCTGAGTTGACACAGACCATTGACACACAAGTGTCAACTAGTTTGCGGGCCGCCATCGTCGCGGGAAATTTTGAGTGCAATTTTTTTGAATTTGGTAAAGTGTTGTGGGGCCGATACGCATATGGGTCCATAAAGCGACCGACCTCCTAGATGGATTTTTATCAACGGGCGGCGGCGACTCCACAAACGGGCGGCCATTCCTCGCTTTCGCCCCGCCTCCCTGCTGGTCATCCTGCGCGGTGGTTTGCCTCTGCTGCTGCCCCCTCCTTCCCCCGTGGACCGAGCCGGAATGCGTGTGCACGGGCGGCCGGCGCTCCCACCACTCCAAACCGTCGTTTTGGGCAGGCGCAGTGTAGGTGGCGCTGGAAGCGGCCGGTGCGGCGCCGCCGCCGCGCTTGTTCTGCCTGTCGCGCTCGATCTGTTCCTGGGGGCACTACCGGACCCTGTGAAGTGCCTTGTAAAATGTCAAGTGCCCTGGAAAATGTCAAGTGGCATGCAAAGTGTTCGAAATCATGAAAATGGCCTGGAAAATGGCCAACTCGTTTGCCATTTTCCATGGTATTTAACATGACTTTTGACACTTCACATGACACTTGACATTTTACATGACGCTTTACAGGGTCCGGGAGTGGCACCTGCCTGGCCTTCTCGGCCAGCGCGACGCGTTTCCTTTCTGCGTCGGCGGCGCGGTCCTGCGCCCGTTTCTTCTCCGACTGGAGCTCGGCTTGCACCTGGGCCGCGTGCTGTTCGGCTCGCCGGCGCGCCTTGTCTTCCTCGGCGCGCTCGAGGTCGCGTTCGGCCTTGGTTGTAAGATAAAAAGGTGTGATTGCTATGATTGCGTTTAAAAAACAAATGTGTCGATGGCAAACGCTTTGGGAAAAAGTGTTCAATTTTTAATTTTTTATTTATTTATAATGTTGTTTAAAAAAAAAAATGTTTTTTGAATTTTTTCCCACTAAATTATGTATTGCATTTTCGAATTGATCTGCTAAATTTTGAACACATGTTAGGTAAATGTTTTGCGGCCCACCAGGCTGTTACCGTAAACATTTACATTCAACCGCTACAAATAGATCCATCTGAAATTGATTTTTCTCATAGTGTTCCTGCATTTTCAACCAAAAATACCGAGAAAAATATCAAAAATTTTAAAGCGTTTTTGAACTTTCGACATTTTGTGTGCAATGGTCAGTCACAAAAAACGCACCCTCTCTCTGGCTTTCTTCTCCTCTATCTGTTTCTGTAATTCAACTTTATAAAAATCCTTTTCAGTCATTCTGCCCTGCTGCTGTGGGGCACCCAAACCTGAGCCAAGTGAAGGTGAAAAACTGGCCGCATTATTCATGCTGCCGTTGTGCAGCGGCTGGCTCATTGATGTGCTGTTTAATTTGGTACTTTTTGTGATCAGATTACATGGAACGCTGTCATCAATTATTTATGGTGGCAAACCTGCTGAGTGATCCGTAATTGATTGGGTCACTGATACCCCCACCACCTGCAAACAGGTCTATTGAGCCATAGTCTATGGGCCCTGCCATGGCCGCACTTGGGGCACCAGGCCCTATGCCGCCACTGCCTCCGTATAGTGCACCAAGCCCCTGAAATAAATGTTCATAATTAGGTAGATGAATTCTCAGTGTATATTCGCCAGCTTTTATGTGCAAAATAAACTATTTAAGAGCACAACTTCATGAGATAATAATGCCAATTTAAAGTTAATTTTAAAGTTTTTCCTCGGACACTATCTTTCTAGAGAATGAACAAGATATCCTGTTTTGTTAGAAAACTCTTCACCACATCATTAAGTAAGTATATGAATATTTGTGTGTAGGTATATGCTTTTGCGAGATAAAATTGTCTTTACATACCTAAATACATATCCAGTTGTCAAATTCTGTTGTTAGACTTACATAAATTTAGATAATTAAACATATATGACAGCCGACTCACAGGCTGCGATGGCTCCTGCTGTCTCGCAGCATTGAAGTCAAACGAGTGCGGCTGATTGGTGTCAGTGGACTGCTTCCAACTGGCAGCCATTTTTCTCCTGTCTGCTACCATTCTGCCCTGCCTGTCTCTCAATGGGGCGCCACCCCCGCCCTTGCCCCAGGGGTCGTACTGTGTGAGGTTGAAATTGGTCATGTTTTGTTAGATAATTTAAATGCGCGGTACGGGAACTGAGCAACACTAAATACCGTATTTATTTGAATAATTCCCCTGGGAATTATTTTTTTCAGCAAACTTTTTTGACAGGGAAACTATTCGAGGGGGAATTATTCAAGGGGAGGAATTTTCAAATTGCATATGACAAATTGATCGTGTGCATTAAGGGGGGTATTTTTCCTCACTCGACTTACAGGGGCAGATTATTCAAGAGGGGGAATTCGTCAAGGGGGAATTTTACAAATGCAAACGATAACTAACCTCAGGTGAACTAGGCCTGTTCTGACCTCCAAAACTCATTTTCGGCGGCGTATCACCCTTATTCTGCAACAAAGGCGCCGTCAATCTGGATTCATTCAAATGTTCCCCACCCCTACTTTCAATCTGTCTCGCACACTGCGTCCCACTGCAGCAAGCAGCTGCTAAGGTGTTGGATATGCTCTGGCCAACCGTGGGAAGGCTGGCCGGCCTGGGCAGGGTGTTCTCACAATTGGGTTTGGCCCCTGGTTGATACTGGAACCATTGGGGTGAGCCCCTGACACCGGATTTTGGCTGAGAGTTGTTGCCGAATATGAAACTGTCGTCTTTGCTTACTGAGGGGCTGGGCGCCTGCGTGATATTTATGATTTGAAGTCAATCCTTAAATAAAACGAAGTCAATGAAGTAAACTATCAAGGTAAGTGTTAAAACCAAAGAGAATGAAAAATACGTGGCATGCAGTAATACGTTGTGGTCCAGCGCTAGAGCTATCACAATAGACCTAAATAACGTTGGCAAACACTGTGGTAAAAGTATGCAAATTGTTAAGAGTTTTTATTAAGTTACATTTCTATTTTTTCCAGGAATTTTTTTATTTTCGAGTTTTTTCATTTTTCTAATTTTCACATTTTTATACCCCATTTTGAATATTTTTCTACTCTAATTTTTGCACGCCTCCAATCTGTTTCCGCAGAACACTATAGTGGCCAAAAACAAAAACATACACATAAAATTTAAGCTTTATACAGTTAATTTAGTTGATTTTTCATTCATTTTCAATCAAAATCACCAACAAACAAAAAATTTAGAAAATACTCTTCCCAATTTGTGAACTTTTCTTTAAAAAATTATTTTCAAGTGTTTTTCACATCTGGGATAAAAATTCGAGAACATTTTCTAATTATTGTTTGCCATCGTTAGAGTAAAATGGGTTTTTAGCGCATGATGATCCACAAATCTTTGCTAAATGTTCGGTCGATTCTAAGTACCGTATTCACCATAAAAGAGTCATAATACCATATCAAATTGTCGCTCAAGTTCCTCTACTTATAAATTTCTTGAGAAAGACCGCCATCGGCGCAAAAACGAAAACGAAAAAAAAATTGAACAATAAAAAATTATTGGACTGTCCTCAAAATGAATCCATAATACAATAGGTTCACTCTTTTCTATCCAAAAATCCCTGTAAATACGGTATACCACAAGTAGGTAAATAGGTTACATTGCAGTCAAAACAATGGCTCTCCCAATGCGAACGAGCGCGGCTGTACCTCCCCAACCACAAGCGAGTGAGCATGTTTGCACCTAGCGCGTAACTATGGCAGCGATGGTAGGGCTTGCTAGCAAAGAATAAGGCAAATGGCGCAAAATGGGTCATCACGTGCGCGCGCTCTGAATTAGCCAAGTCGGGGGCCGTTCAAAACATCGCAACGATCAGTTATAGACAACTAAATCAAGGTGCACTCCCAGACCATGTAAAATTAGGGTGTCAAATTTCCGTTTCCGTTTTCCGTTTCCGCCTTTCCGCAGGAAAATTTTTTACCTTTCCGTTTTCCGTTTTCCGGCAGCTGAAAAATTTTTACCTTTCCGTTTTCCGTTTTCCGGCAGCCGAAAAATTTTTACCTTTCCGTTTTCCGTTTTCTGGCAGCTGAAAATTTTTTACCTTTCCGTTTCCGTTTTTCCGGCCCATTTTTCCGTTTTCCGGCTGAAAAATTTTTACCTTTCCGTTTCCGTTTTACCAGGCCATTTTTCCATTTTCAGGCTCGATTTTCAGTTTTCTGGCATTTTTCCATTGTTTTTCCAATCTGTATTTATCTTCAATTGGCTCATCCCATTGTGTTGTTTTTGTCTCTCGGAGCAGCATTGACAACTGGGATTTCAGAGTCAGTGAAACAGGTGCTGTGAACCCAATTGGGTCATATGCTGACACCAATAATTTATTAAAGTTTCGTCTGGTTGGTGTTGTGATGCTGTCAATTTGCAATTTTGGTGTTGATATTGCCAGCATGTCCGTTTGGTGATTTTATTTCATGCGCATTACTGCGACAATTTTATTCACCTTTGGACTCCTGTCGTTTTTTGCTATTTCATTCATGACTGATCTGGAGTTTGACAGCCATTCCCTCATGTTCATAGAACATTGGTTAAATAAAGCTTTGACTTTGTAATATAGTTCTAAAGCTTCAACTTCATTCGTGACACTCATGATGAAGTTATCAATGTAAATGTTGTTTATTATCATCGCCAACTGGTTTTGTTCCCCTTCATTTTCTTCATATTCATTCATGTTGTTTATTGTCACATTTGAATGGTATTTTATGACTGCTCCCAAAATTGCTGGGCTGCAGACAGGTCCAAACAGTACGCGTTTAAAAAGAAGTACTATTTAGTTATTTTCAGTTACTGGTTTTGAGTCATCTTTCAGCCAGAAAAATCATGTGTAGTCTCTAGCTTGGTCATGCAATCCTATTTGCAAAAATGCCTTTTCAATATCGGCAATGAATGCTAGATTGCCTGCCCTGAACCTCAGGAGTAAACCCAGTGCTAATGGTGTTGTAATTGGTCCTCTAAAAAGGCACTCGTTGAAACTGGGCTTACCTGACGACCCATTGTACACGATTCTGCATGATGTCGATTTGCCCGGTGTGATTACTGGCTGGTGTGGCAGGTAATGAATCCCCTTGTTGTCTGTTTTGTCATCACAGATTACGATTATTCCCTTTTCTAGTTGGTCATCCAAAACTTTCTGGTATTGTTTGAATGAGTTTGGATCTTTGTTGAATCTTCTTATCAGTGATTTAAACTGCACCAAGGCTTCTGCTTTTCCCGTGGGCAGGTCACTGATACTCTCTTTATACTGCCAGTCAATATAGTATTGTTTGTTGTTGTTGTTGAATTTTATGCTATTTATTATCATCTCCTCTGCAATGTTGTCATCAATTGCATAGGGGTCATCAGTGATTCCCACTGCTTCTAGACTGTGAAATTGTCGTAGCGTTTCCTTTCCTATGGCCACTATGGCTACTTTTTGATGATTTTTTGTTGGTTCAGTTAAGCTTGAACTACAAGTGAAGTTACAGGCATGATCCATAGTTGCAGAATGTACAGCTACCACAATCAAAGCCAAACAGGCAAACCTGCATGCAGGTTTTCTTTCTGCAAATTTGTCTATTACAAGTGCTAATTTCACTTTATTTTTTTCTGTTTCCGTGAAAATTTTGCTTTCCGTTTTCCGTTTTCCGGCATTTCATTTTTCCGTTTTCCGTTTTCCGGCCGACAATTTTTTTTTACCTTTCCGTTTTCCGTTTTCCGCTGAGTGAAATTTTTTTACCTTTCCGTTTTCCTTTTTCCGGCAGAAATTTTTTTTTTACCTTTCCGTTTTCCGTTTTCCGTAAAGTGAAAAAATTTTACCTTTCCGTTTTCCGTTTTCCGTAAAAAAAATTTTTTGACACCCTATGTAAAATGTCAAATGTTATGCAAAGTGTCAAAAGTCATGTAAAATGCCCTGTAGAATGGCAACCGAGTTGCCATTTTGCAGGGCATTTTACATGACTTTTGACACTTTGCATGTCATTTGACATTTTACAGGGCATTTTACAGGGTCTGGGAGTGGCACCAGGTGTTTTTAATCTCAAGATCATCAAAAAGAGCCCACATTACCTGTGCGGGTGCGAGTAGAACTGGGGGAGTGGGTGCATTCGCTTGTTGAACTACTCGCCCGGCTTGGCGCTGTGCTGCGGCGCCACTCGGCTCCACAGTTCTGCTGGTGTCTGCGCGGGTATGTGAATGTGTGTGTGTATTGGTTTGGTGCAGACTAGTTGACTGTCAGTAAACTGAGAGTTTGGTAAACTCAGAAATCAACCTACCTAATCAATTTGAGTTACCGGAATTAGGTGTTCGTCAACTACGGTTGACGAAGAGTGCAAATAACTCATTCCAGTAAGCTAAAATGCTTTCAATGCTCATTTATGAGTTTACTAAATTTTTACAATTCCATCAGTAAACCAGTGCATGCAGCGACATTGCACGTAGTGTTTCATCGTGAACAAACAAAACATGTCGAATGCGAACAAAAATGAAAGACCTTGTCGCGGCATCACTGCACCATTTGGCACGGCGCCAGCTTTGCTTCTGGATGAGCGCATCGGCACGCTGGGCTGCCTGAGCACGGGCGGCGACGCACGATACGCTGTTTGTTGGTCTGCGTGCATAACTATGCGCGTATTATTACGTTTGAATGAATGTGGTCCGTAAATATCAATACCTATAATACCATATTTGCTCGAAAAATTCATCTCTCTCTCGAATAATTCCCCGCTGTAAGACGAGTGAGGAAAAAATAAGCCGCACAAGCTATTTTTCATAGTTCCAATTTGAAAACTCTGTCAATAACTGAATGGCGACGCAACGCTGATTGACGCTTCCACCATCGCGTAACTGACCACTTAGAATCACGCGCACTAGTATTAGGATGCAATTATTAGTTGACAGAAATGATCAGTCCATGAATTACTGTTTAAAAAGATCGACATGGTTTCGATCGAGTTTTCAAATTGGAACAATGAAAACTAGTTTGTGTGGCACCATAAAAACCCCAAAAGGCGCCAGCGACATTTTGTAAATAAAGCATAGCTATTTCATGAGTTTTTAGAGACATGCTTGAAAACATGCTTTTGCAAAAAAAAATTTCCACCTTGAATAATTCCCCTTCAAAAAAGCCTGACGAAAAATAATTGGCCAGGGATTTATCCAAGCACATACGGTATGCAGTTTTATTAATATTCAAACCAACCAGTTGCCCTATATCTGGACGTCTTTGGTGCCAAATATTCATCACTTATCTTCCAATATTGCTTTGTCATTGGCAACGTTTTGCATCCGCCACTGTTACATGTTTGATTTTGATTTTGACCCGTGGGTCTCGGAGGCAACTTAAAATTTGCGGGTAAATTTCTGTTGACGGTTGCTTGTTGAGCTTCCGTTGTGCTTGGCGCCGAGTTGTTTGAGTTGACAGAGTTGTTTGAGTTTGGCAAGAGCGCTTCCAGTGGGGGCATGTCTGACGCTTGGATTATCTGTACGTGGTTCATTTAAACCCCTGTTTACCTAGGTCCGAACGCTTACAAATTTTTGAAAAACGATTCATTCACGGCCACCCCTAAACTTTTTGGGAAAATTCACCCCATACAAAAGATAGCCGAAAGAGTTGTCTAAATGATGTATGGTATGCCCCCCCAATATAAGGCCGCATGGACTGTGTAAACGGCCCACACATTTTTTTATACAAAAATGCACTGATCACCTTGCTCCAAACGTTTCTTTTTATATGCTTATATTCTGTTTTTCAAGGCCAGAATTTGGCCATAATACAGAACAGAGTCCTGGCTTAGTGCCAAATGCCATTTTGACTGTTTCTTTCCAGGCAGAAATAAGATTAGGATATTTTCAATTTTCACTGTTTTGTATTGCGATCACGATCAGCTGTGATTGTGATCATTTTATCTCCTAATGTGAGATCTATTAACACAGAAAATGCTTCCACCAGAAAGAGAAATCTTAAACGTTTTTTTTTAAAACCTACACCGCTTAAATTCACCTACCCAAACATTAGAATTTGAGGGGCGAAATTTATTAAACTTAGTACATTTTGTCCGGGGAAGGAAATTAGTAGTAAGTAAAATTTAACAATGTTTAATAAATTTCGGTCAATAAGGTCAATATAACACAACGCCAATGCATTTTGTGAGAAAACACTTAGGCTTAGGTTCGAGCAGAGAACGATAATTGTATCTGCCGAATTGTGCACAAATGCTTGGGCTTAGGCTTACCTAATACGAGGCAGAACAGTTGCCGGGTCAAAAAGGGGTCAATGGGGTCAATGTAAAGCAAAGCCGGGCAGCGTGCGTGCCGCGGGTCAATGTAACGATGTAACGCAAGGCCGCGGAGGCCGGGCCGCGTGCCGCGGGTCAATGTAAAGCAAGGCCGCGTGCCGCGGGTCAATGTATGTAACGCACGGCCGCGTGCCACGGGTCAATGTAACGCACACAGTAGGTAATATATATATATAATGGGTTGATATAGTCCTCATACAAAAAGGGCTGTCGGCCGATATAGTCCTCGAGGGCTATATCATCCCGGGGAGTAAGATGTCCATCGGGGGATAGGGTACGTAACCCCATTTAGACGACTCTTTGGGCTATCTTTTGTATTGGGTGAATTTTCCCAAAAAGTTTAGGGGGGGCCGTGAATGAATCGTTTTTCAAAAATTCTTAAGCGTTCGGACCTAGGTAAACGGGGGTTTACTTGCCGGTTTTAATTGTGAGATACGTTTTTCAATGTAAAAACCGTATTTCTTCTAGGGCACCCTTCTATTTTTTTCGTCGACTTTCAGCCATTATTTTTTAAGTTCTGCCAAGGTTTTAACGAGTGTTACGTCACAGACAGTGTACCTATACAGATGATACATATTTACAGTTCATTCAACATTTGATGTCAAAATAGCACAAAATCAATGGACCAAAGCCACTAAATCACAGCGTCCACTGATTACCGTATTTCCTCGCAATACCACCCGGGGGGTGATTGTTTCATAGTGGTCCCGAGAGAAGGGGGGGTTAAACGAGGGGGGGGGGTATTTCGAGGGGGGGTTATTATTTCACAAGAAAATTTTTGAAAACCAAGTACGAAATTGTCGTCTGAAACGTCGACGTGGACGTCGAAAAATGCAACAGAAACTGCCATTTATAAGGTTCTGTAGACTAATATTAGTATGTAGATGGTATGTACACTGTTCTAACGTGACACCGACATTGTTTTAACGTGTGTTCTGCAGTACACAGAACACAAACTACAGTTATTGCCATGTACGTTCCCTTTACACTCAATTTGGGGGGGGGTATTTCGAGGGGGGGGGGTGATTGTTTCATAGTGGTCCCGAGAGGGGGGGGGGGGTCAAACGAGGGGGGGGGGGGTATTTCGAGGGGGGGGGTATTTCGAGGAAATACGGTAGTTTAATTTTTATGCATTTGGCACAATTCCATCACTTTGTGCACCTTCTATTGGAGACCACCCTTCTATTTATTTCGTGGCCCAAATTAAGTCGAAAAAGTGTACCTTCTATTGGAGACCGCCCTTCTATTTATTTCGTGGCCCAAATTAAGTCGAAAAAGTGTACCTTCTATTGGAGACCTGCCCTTGTATTAGAAGAAATACGGTAAAGACACTAGGTAAACACACTGTTTGGACATTTTTATTTCTCAAACGATTGTTGCACGTGCAGGTGGAGTTCGAGCTAGAAGGATGGCTGCAGCTGTTTGTAGCCGCGCCGTTTTTCAGTCGATTTTGTGCGATCAGCTGAAAGAGATATATTTATGGCTAATAGAAATAAATACGAGCTATTATTGCACGACAGAATACACACTGCCTAATGTGACACATAACAAAAACGTTGGAAAGATGTCACATCACAGGTATAAAAATGTTTGATGTATGGAGTGTGTAAAAAATGTATTGTTTGCAGTTGATGCTCACTAGTATTTATTGCTTTTATTACTTCAATTATGTAATTTTTATTCCAACTTATGATTTGAAACTAATTTAACCCCATTTTGCAGTAAAATGGAAATTTCATGGAAAATTCTGATGCAAAAATACCCCCCCCCACGTCGAATTACCCCCCGGCAATATAATCTGACGAAAAATACCTCCTCCCCCCCCCCGTAATTATTTGCGGTATGTACCCGCATGCGCGAACCTGATCTTCCAGTGTCTTCTGTGCCAACAATTTGGTCTGATACTGTTGGATTTCTGCCAAAAACTTGCGTTTTTCAGCCTGCTCAACAGCAGGCGGCAGCCCAGCAGTGGCCAGGGCCTCCGTGCTAATGCTGGGATTAAATGCATAGGTGCGCACCATACTAATCTCATTGGCAGGGCTAATTGAGTCTTGATTTTGTTTAGGAATTTAGAACCGGTGTACAAGACAAATATTGTTTACCTGCAAATCTGCAATTATTGTTTATTTTGGTGTGCTGGGGCCAGTTCCGCAAGTGGACAAGTTAAGAGTTAAAAGTTAAGAGTTGAGTAAAATGACAAATGGCGAGTTAAGAGTAAAGTTAAAGTTTAAGAGAAAAGTTAAAGTTTAAGAGAAAAGTTAAAATTTAAAAGTTGAGTTAAATGTTGAGTTAAATGTTAAGAGTTGAGTTAAAGGTTGAGTTAAATGTTAAGAGTTGAGTTAAAGGTTAAAAGTTGAGTTAAGAGTTGAGTTACCGTATTTCTCCGTGTAAAGCACCCCTCCGTGCACAACACCTGGGGTGTTATACAGCTTTATAGCACCCCGGGGTGCTATACTAGGTTGCAAAAAAATCTGTAAAAATGTACCTAAATAAGTAGGGACATTCCTAGAAAATGAAAGCACACTGGCCTTTTTACACTCGATATGTACCACAGCCCCGTTGACGTAGCACCCGGGTGTTATACAAGTTTTCAAAAAAGGTCGCTGTAAAGCACCTCAATTTTGTATAACACCCGGGTGCTTTACATGGAGAAATACGGTAAAGGTTAAAAGGTGAGTTAAAAGTTGATTTAAAAGACAAATGGGGGAAAAATGTAATAAAAAATAATTAAAAAATTAAAAAAATGAATTGGGATCTTGAGAGCATTAGATTTGAAACAACGTTCCGCGATTTTTTTTTAGCGATAATTTTTTTGGATACATTATTTTCAAATGACGTGCATACAACATTGGCACCATGCCAGCGAACAGCCATATCAATACCAATTTCACATTTTTATTTTTTAAATATTTTTTACCATCATTTTCCACTTGTCTCTTAACTCTCAACTCTTAACTCAACTCTTAACTCAACTCTTAACTCAACTCTTAACTCAACTCTTAACTCAACTCTTAACTCAACTCTTAACTCAACTCTTAACTCAACTCTTAACTCAACTCTTAACTCAACTCTTAACTCAACTCTTAACTCAACTCTTAACTCTTAACTCAACTTTTAACCTTTAACTCAACTCTTAACATTTAACTCAACCTCTAACTCAACTCTTAACATTTAACTCAACTTTTAACTCAACTCTTAAATTTTAACTTTTCTCTTAAACCTTAACTTTTCTCTTAAACTTTTACTTTATTCTTAACTCGCCATTTGTCATTTTACTCAACTCTTAACTTTTAACTCTTAACTTGTCCACTTGCGGAACCGGCACCTGGTCGTTTGTGGGCGAAAAAGTGATTTGGAATGGATTGAAACTGACATGAAATAAGTGCATGACTGCCTACCGTGTTTCCTCGAATTACCCCTCGGGGGTTTATTTTTTCTGAGTGGAACTTTTGAGGGGGTTATTTCGAGGAAATAGGTAAAAAATTTAATTGTAGTAGTTGAGTGAACTTAAGTAATTCAATCAAATACTACATAGGTAATTTTTAAATCCACTAGTTTAGGTAATCGGCAGTTCAAAATCACAATAGGTAACATTAATATAGTCAAGGAAAATTCTGATGAAATTCCCTGCTCAGTCATCCGGAAAAAATTGTAGTGACAAACCAGATTGATTCGTGCCTACCCTTGGCTGGTACCGGAAACATTTCATTATCTTTTTAGACGCTGCTTAATGGTTGGCTCGTCGTACATTTCCTACATTTTATAAATATAAACAGCTAGCTACCTAACCTAGGTAGTGGTGGAAAAGCGCCGGGAAAAATGGCGCCATGGCGCCATTCGAAATAATGGCGCGAGAGAAAAAAAACATGGCGCTGGCGCATTTTGGGGCCATTTAAGGGCGCCATTCCATCACTATACCCAGGTATAGACTCGGTGAATCAGTATGGCTTAGGTCGCTAGTGGAAATATTATCGAGGGGAAATATTGTGCCTACAGACTAATAATTGTCTATCGAGATTGAAAAAAAATTGGAAAACTCATACCAATTGAACCTTGCACATTTGAATCATTTTTATTTCTGTCAAACGTAGTTGACGGACATCTCATTTCAGTAGTATACCTATTTTACCTACACAAATGTGTGCGAATCAAAGCGATTTATGTGTTTCACAATTTTTTTAAAATTGAGGTCGAAAAAATAAACTGTGCATGTGTGTGTAGGGCCATTAAAGGGGGACTTTAACATGCATACCTGAAAAACTGATCATTAGTTTCGCGTCAATGAGCAGGGTACGATGTGCGTGGTAAGTGATTTACGTAAATCATTTACGTTGTTTACGACGAACGTTTTATGAAGTCACGGCTAGAGATTCGATAAGCCCGGCAATGTTTTTCAAGAGCCCGAACGTATCGGAATGTATTTACGTATGCGCTGTCGGGTTCCATTGCTTGGGCTTTGATTGGAAGCGACTGGAACCCGTCAACCAAAAAGTAGGTATTTTTCCTACCGTATTTCCTCGAAATACCCCCCTCGAAACACCCCCCGCCTCGAAATACCCTCCCTCAAAATGGACACTATGAAATAATTACCCACCCCCTCGAAATACCCCCCTAACTGTATGTAAAGGGAACATACATGACTAAAGCTGCGGTTTGTGATTGTGTTTAAGCATATCGATGAGGCGAGATACCTATTTGCATTAAAGCACTTGAAATGAGCGGAACACACCGAAGTAACAGGACTCTGATCAGAACAAACACATATAAATCTAGGTACCTAGGTAGGTATACATCTCGCATTAACGCACGTCGAGACTAAATAAGCCAGGATTTCTTCTGTACGGCACGCATGACTTACGGAACACTGTAAGCGCATATAAAAATCCAGTATTAGTCAGTTAACGCAGTCGAGCAAGCTTCACTGCAGTCACAGAGTGTCTTATACATGCCTAGGTCCCTGCAGTCCAGAACACGCTATCAGTATAAGCACGCACGAAGCAATGGCATGAGCAATAGCTTTTACCTGCTCACTGCTCAGCTATACGCTGACAATGCAGTGCAAGTGCACATGGATAGGAATTGAAATGACATTGTAGGTATATGAGAATAGTGCAACAAAGTAATATATACTACGAGTCTTCGAACAACCTAGGGTAGTGTAATCACGTGGGGGTCGCAATTTCTCATGGAAAAGTTGACTAATTATTTACGTGACAAGTGAAATTGCCACCTGTTTAGCGGATATCCAAGTATTCCGCGTGGGTATCGAGTACATAAAGTAAAAAGTGTACACAAAAATACTTCTAGTTGGGAAGCATGCGACGCACATGCGTTACTAATGGTAACGGCGTAAAGCAACAGAGTGCAAGTCAATGCAGTTCGCGTGATGAGTAGTCCAGTTCTGCTGGCGTAAGTGCATCTGGGGCCTGAGCTGCTTGGTGCATTTGAAATCCGGAAAAATGCAGTTCAGGAATAAATAACGTATTTGCTCGAAAAATTCCCCCTGTTAAGCGAGTGGGGCAAAAGTAATCCCCCTTGAATAATTACCCCCCCCCCCTTAGGCGTGCGATCAATTTGTTGTGTCCAATTTGAACAATCCTGCCATTTAATTTTGTCACGTGAAATGAGTTTATTGATAAAACGGCATACCTCCAATGGAATGTCACCTCCAATAGAACAGCAGCTAGAAATCACGTTGGGAGGGTGCCCAAACGCAGAAATATATTAAAAATGGGCGGTGATAACATCCAAGATGTTCAAAACTATGATTCCTATGTTGTTTTCACATTTGGTGTTGTTTGAATTGATGCTTTGATAAAAAAATTGCACATGATTCATCAAAATTACTTGCTAAGTTGAAATGAAACATGTGTGAAAAGCATTGGTGAAAAAATAGAATGGCAGCCTCCAATTTACCGGAAAAATCCGGAAAAATCAAGTTTAACGTGGATTTGGTTGACATACACAGATAGTTTTACACATTTTAGAAAAAAAAATTGCATTATAGTCCATGCCGTTCCTGCGATACATGGTACCGATTTTCATGGGGAATTATTTTTTGATCAGACTTTTTTAAAGGGGGAACTATTCAAGGGGAGGAATTATTCAAGGGGGAGCAATTATTATTTTGTCAAAATATTTAAGCATGTTTTCATTAAGTTATTACAGAAGTATGGTTTATAAACGGGATAACGTGCCATTTTTGTTCAAATTTGACACAACAAATTGATCCTATACCTAAAGGGAGGAATTATTCAAGGGCAGGAACTTTTTCCTCTCTCGTCTAACAGGGGGGGGGATTATTCAAGGGGAATAATTCGAGCAAATACGGTATGTGCATATGTGCACTTTTGGATGAAGGTCTTCGAATGCGACCCGCAGACCCAGTAGGTATTTCGAAATCGATTGATGTATCCATTTGCGATGACTGCAGGTTGCCAAGCCGACGCAAAATATTCCATGGTGCAGTTACGGTTATGTACCAATCATTCTGCAGTAGAGAAAAACATTGTTTCAGTAAACGTTACATCATTCCGACATAATCGCAACTGCAATGAAACCTGAAATTTGGTCCAACGTGCCTTCTATGCAACTGCAGCCAATGTCTATGCAAACGTTCAATTTCACAAAAAAAAGAAAAAGATTCGAATAGCGTCGCTATGGTCGTTCCCGAACACATTACCTCGAGCGCATCCACTCAGCCATCAGGAAGCAAGCAAACGTTATGTCCAGCGATCGGTTCACGCTACAACGTGCTCAGACACGCGTCGGCGCAGAACGATCAAAATCGGGGCAAAGTGCACGTTGGCGAGATTATCGAGCTGCGACAGGACCCGCTCACTGGCGCCCACGAGTATTACGTTCATTACGATGGTCGTGAGTTTGGCTGGGTCTCAGTTGTGTTGTTGTGGCTGGGTGTTGAATGTCTCTGTGTGTGGTTTAGCTAGGGTTCAAACGGGATTGACTTTTCGGGATCGGGATCGGGATCGGGATTCACTTTTTGAGATTTCGGGATCGGGATCGGGATCGGGATTGGGGTTTCGGGATCGGGATCGGGATCGGGATTGGTTTTTTGAGATTTCGGGATCGGGATCGGGATCGGGATTGGCCGGGATTGGGGTCACGGGATCGGGATCGGGATTGGGATAGGCATTTTTCCGGGATCGGGATTGGGTTCTAGGGATAGAGATTTCGGCCATTTTTCTGGCATTCACAGTTGTTCATAAAGGTCTCAAAACACTGTTGGATGCCAGAAAAGTGGCATAAAATTGACGCTGGGGGTTTGCATCCACTTTTTTGCATGCAAAAACGTCATTATTTCACTTTTTATAATTTCCACTTATTTTTCCGGGATCGGGATCCCGGACTTGGGAGTTTCTCGGGATCGGGATCGGGATTTGAAAATTTTCGGGATCGGGATCGGGATCGGGATTGGTATTTTTGAGATTTCGGGATCGGGATCGGGATCGGGATTGGGGTTTCGGGATCGGGATCGGGATCGGGACTGGTAAATCCCGGAATTTCACGGGATCCGGGATCGGGATCGGGATCCCGTTTGAACCCTAGGTTTAGCTGGTTTTGGCCGAGTGCCAACTTTGGGCGTATTTTGCGAATGTCTCGCAGTGAATCGCCGCTTGGATGAGTGGGTGCCTCGAGCGCGCATCTTATCGCTCGCTGGAATGTCGCCAAAGCATGCCGACTCGGTGCAGCGGAACCACGTCCAGGTGTCTTCGAATCTTTCCGTAATCAATTTAGGGTACTGCATTGGACGCTGACTTTTTGCCGTTACGTGAAAGTATGCCCGTTTTGCAGCCAGCTGTGGTTCCGAACAAACCTGCTGGCATTGGCATAGATCCAAGCGGCAGTGGGAAGCAGCCACCCAATGATGCAACAACGCACAGCACTGGCGCACTTCAGGGCACCGTCCAGAAAACACCTGAGCAAACCGGTCCGTTATAGTTCTCTTTTTTGTTCGGTATTGGGCCTACACACACTAATTGACAATGACACCGAGTGTTAACTGGTTTCCATCCCAATTAAAATCTTTCTAACGAGCCAACAAGCGACGTTCAAATGCAGTGTTGAATCCTGTTGCAAATGAAACTGTTATTGAAAAAAAATGTTGCAGTGTGTGCAAGGTTGGCATGAAGTCTCAGTATATTCAATAATGCGTTCTGTTACTCGTCAGCACGCTTTGAATTGGGATCGGGACCACTTGTCGTTCGGTGTTGTTTTCAACTGGTATGTGTGGGGACCAGGGGTCTCGAATTACCCCCGGGTTACCCCCCCCCCCAACCGCCCAGCTATCTATCTATCCCGGAGGCCGCTCAGCTATCTATCTATCCCGGAGGTAAAATTTTGGGCTACTACCCCCTAAACCCCCCCCCCCAAATTGCCCAGCTATCTACCTTTCTGGAGCGATTTTTCAGAAACTATACCCCAATTTTCGCTCAAAATCGCTATTTTTCATACCTATATATAGATTTTCACCTCCAAAATCACTAGTTCATGCGTCTAACTGCCTATTGTCAGCTACTTTAAGTACTATATGCTCTTGTATACTCATTTTGAGCTATTTTACACCTACTTTTAGCGATTTTTCACCCTTTTCCTCCTTCTATGCCCCGAAAAAGCCTATATATCGAACCACCACAACCCCCCCCCCACCCCCCCCAACCCCCCCAGAAAATTTTTCAGCTATCTATCGATTTGCTATCTATCCAATCACTCGGAGGGTCAAAATTCAAGATACCCCAGGTGGGGACATGTTTGTGTTTCACCTTTCCAGAGCAAGCCGTTCGCAAATTGACTCGCCACCAAAAGCGGCGACACGATGAGATCAATCACGTGCAGAAGAGTTTCTCTGAAATGGACCCGACCACTGCTGCGTTGGAAAGGGAGCATGAAGCTGTTTGTTCCGTTTTGTTTCAGGCAGTATGTGCAGGGTGCGGCAATTTAGACACCCCCTTTTGATTTCGAATAACTTGGCAGTGGGTGGTCGGATTTACGTTTTAGGTCAACATTAACAACTAAATATGAAAGAAGACCTGACATTATGGCTGCGATAGCTTTACTCGTTCTCAAGTTATTTCCTTATGGGCATAGCGAATTGGTGGCGGGCGTGCACGCATTTAGGCATGCCGCTGCGAACGGTAAATCAGAAAAAAACCCTAAAAAACAATCCGATCCCGGTCCCAAAAAGTCAATCCCGTTTGAACGATATCACACCATGGTGGAAAAGTGACAATTACGCGTTTGCATGAATAACTTGTGAACGAGTGGAGCTATTACAGCCATATTTTCAGGGATCCTTTCCTATTTAGTTGTTAATCTTGACCTAAAATTTAACGTTAATCCGACCACCCAGTGACAAGTTATTCGGAATCTATAAAGGGGCGTCTAAATTGCCGCACCTTGTATTATTGAGCGCCAAACAGTTTGCAACCGTATGGACATAAATATCTTTGAAAATGTCTTGCTCAATTTTTTACAATGTGTAAAGTTGCGGCAATATCATACCTTAACTTTTACATCGTAAACATAAATACCGTCATCGACACGTAATCACATCGACTGAACCATTTTTCTGCATTTTCCCCCGTTTCAGCTCACGAAAGTGAAATACATCGACAGGATACAATTCGGCAAGTACGAAATCGATACTTGGTACTTTTCGCCGTACCCGGACGAATATGGCAAGGTGCCAAAACTGTACATTTGCGAGTACTGTCTGAAATATATGAAGTTCCCGCAAACGTACATAAATCACGCGCAACAGTGCGATGTGAGACAGCCGCCCGGTGCCGAAATATACAGAGATAATAAAGTTTCAATTTTTGAGGTCGATGGAAGAGAATGCAAGGTCAGTATTTGTTTACAATTATGGTTCAAATGGAACCAGTAGTCCCGATAGTTTTCGGGGGTTCCCTAATCCTTGTCTGAAATTCGGAGACCCTAATCCTGATCTTAATCCTAAAAAATTAAAACCCGAACCCTTATTAGGGTTGGAAAAAAAAACATTTTTTTTTAACTCGATGTTTTTTTTAAAAAAAAAACGTTTTTTTTAAAAAAAAAACGTTTTTTTTTTAAAAGCTCCCAGATATGACCTAGTGTCAACATATATAGGTATATCAGACACTGGCAATACTCTGTGATGTTAAATATGACCATATAATGGCTGTGGAGCCATGGGATAGCATTATAAGTGGTGATTTGTGTCAAAAATATCCATTTTTCGTCGACATATCGTTCGTATATCGCCTTATAGTCGAATGTTCGTGACTTCAGGTAAAGTTTGGCACGGAATGGTGATCAAACAAGGTTATAAAAGGAGGTTGTTACTTTGGGAGTGAAGTTACACACTGTGGAGGTACATGGAAGCACATTACCTCAATATTATATATTACAGCAACATATGTCGGCTTATTCACCCATGGTAGCACATAGAAATGGATGTTTTGATACTAAAAATGCAACAAAACCAATGAAAACAACCACCAATGTCAATTTGTGTGTGAAATTGCGCGCTTGCGCGCAAAAATTTTGCAAAATACCTAGTGCTTAGTACTAAAAATTTCGGCCAATGTTTTTTTTAAAAAAAAAACATTTCGGACGTCATGTTTTAAAAAAAAAACGTTTAAAAAAAAAAAAACGTTTAAAAAAAAACATCGGCCAACCCTAACCCTTATCATGAAAATTCCCATTCCCGTTCTGAAAAATTCCCATTCCCGTTCCGTTCCCAACAAGTTTATGTTGTTCGAACCCTATTTATAATTACTGAGCTAACGTGATCATGACCTTGATCATCGATTTAGCAGGGCTTTATCGTTGACATCCACGTTCAAACTGGATTGACTTTTTGGTATTAGGGTTGGTTTTACAAATTTTTGTGATCAGGATTGGTGTCTCAGGATCGCGATTGGCATTTTTAATTTTTGGGATTGGTATGGTGGCCGAAAAATTATGGTATTTATTTGATTTGAGGGTATCCTCTATTTTTTCGAAAATGGTCTGAAAACACACTTGGATGCCAGAGAAGTGTCATAAGATGCACACTTCTCTGGCATCCAAGTGTGTTTAATGTTTCCACTAACATTTCTTAGTGCAAATATGCCACTGTTTTTCACTTTTTTATCTTTTATCTATGGATTTATTACAAAATAGTCAGCAAAATAAAAATGTTGTTCGCTAAAACGTGTGTTTTAAAGACGCGGAAAAGTCCTCAAAATGAAAGTGTAAAATATAGTTTTGACTGTTCCCCCCCCCATTTGTGTATTTTCTAGTTTTTTTTTGTATTTTTTTCTCTTTCGACAAATGTGTGTCAATCGTCAAATTTGCCACCATCGCAGACCTACTGCCAGTGTTTGTGCTTGCTGGCCAAGCTATTTTTGGACCACAAAACGCTCTACTTCGATGTGGAACCCTTTATATTCTACGTTCTATGCGAGGTGGACGTTTCCGGCGCTCACATCGTTGGCTATTTTTCCAAGGAAAAACACTCGCCCGATGGAAATAATCTGGCATGTATTTTGACGTTCCCGCCTTTCCAGAGGAGAGGTTATGGCAAGCTGTTGATTCAATTGAGTGCGTTTTGTTTTTTCGCTTCTTGGTGTGCCATCCAGATTAGGGATGGCCGAGGGTTTTTTCGGGGATGGTCCGGCCGTAAAGTAAACCCGGCCGTAAACTAGAGGGTGCTACTTAGGCCGGGCATCATTACGGCAGAGTTGTTTAAAGTACTGAACTTTTTTCAAAGTAAACGTAAACGTAAAGTATTTTATTTTTAGTCACACCTGAATACAGAAAACGTAAAGTAAAAATTTACCACTTTTACGCTGTGTAAAAGGTGAGTAAACGTAAATATATGTAAATACTCGTTTTCTGTACTCGCGTACTTTCAAAAAGTACGCGAGTAACTGAGTACCGGTATTTTTCCGGTAATTTTTTTTTCGTATTTACGCAGCACTGGAGTATACGTATTTATCGAGTAAACGTAAATACGTTTGTGCAAATATGCATTACTTCCGGATTTACTTTACGGCCGGGTTTACTTTACGGCCGAGATCTCGCCGGTTTTTTCAAAGGTTTTATTTAAAAACCGTGACCATCGTAATCGTTTTTTATAATAAAAAACCCTCAGCCAAAATTTTTAGTACTAAGCATGAGGTATTTTGCAATTTTTTGACATGCACATTACCATTTGTGGTGGTTTTCATTGATTTTGAAACATTTTTCGTGAAAAAGCTTCCATTTGTCTGTGCTATTGTGTCATAATAAGCCGTTAAATGCTAGTGTAGTATTTACGTATTTCGTCTAATAGAACGGCATACCTCCAGTAGAATGGCACCTCCAATAGAACGGCAGATTTAGGCTTTTTTTTGCACTCACGAAAAAAATAGAACGGCAGCCTCAAATAGAACGGCATGTAAAAAAGTTGACGAAAAAATAGAACGGTGCTCTTCTATTAGAAAAAATATACAGCCAAGCCAATGTGCCCCCACATACTTATACAGTGCGAAACATCACTGTCAACGTATTAGTCATCTCTTATAATTTTATTTTAGAAACCATTTCATGTCAAAATTCACTTGAAGTCATGAATGTTCGACAAAAGGCGATATACAGAACGTTTGACATAAAAACGGATACTTTTGACAGAAATCAGCACTTAATAATGCATTCCCATGCCTCCACAGCCATTCTATGGCTAAAGTCCTGCTAACTGTCTGATATACCTAGGGTTGGCCGATGTTTTTTTAAAAACGTTTTTTAAAAAAAACAACGTTTTTAAAAAAAAACAAACATGACGTCCGAAATGTTGTTTTTTTTATAAAAAACATCAGCCGAAATTTTTAGTACTAAGCACTAGGTATTTTGCAAAATTTTTGCGCGCAAGCGCGCAATTTCACACACAATTTGACATTGGTGGTTGTTTTCATTGGTTTTGTTGCATTTTTAGTATCAAAGTATCCATTTCTATGTGCTACCATGGGTGAATAAGCAGACATATGTTGCTGTAATATATAATATTGAGGTAATGTGCTTCCATGTACCTCCACAGTGTGTAACTTCACTCCCAAAGTAACAACCTCCTTTTATAACCTTGTTTGATCACCATTCCGTGCCAAACTTTACCTGAAGTCACGAACATTCAACTATAAGGCGATATACAAACGATATGTCGACAAAAAATGGATATTTTTGACACAAATCACCACTTATAATGCTATCCCATGGCTCCACAGCCATTATATGGTCATATTTAACATCACAGAGTATTGCCAGTGTCTGATATACCTATATATGTTGACACTAGGTCATATCTGGGAGCTTTTAAAAAAAAACGTTTTTTTAAAAAAACAACGTTTTTAAATAAAAAAAACATCGAGTTAAAAAAAACGTTTTTTTCCAACCCTAGATATACCTGTATATGTTGACTCGTTAACCATAACTGGGAGCTTTTGAAAAAACAACACTTTTTTAAGAAAA
Organism: Sphaerolaimus hirsutus; assembly: GCA_964036195.1. Taxonomy (NCBI): domain Eukaryota; kingdom Metazoa; phylum Nematoda; class Chromadorea; order Monhysterida; family Sphaerolaimidae; genus Sphaerolaimus; species Sphaerolaimus hirsutus. Next base: position 9,207,248 of record OZ038454.1, on the reverse strand, counting down.
CCCCGGTTTTTAAAAACCCATGTCGTTGAAAAAAGCGTTTTTCGGCCATTCCTACTAATGACACACATTGTTGGACCAGATTCTATGCGTAAATTGATGAGAGGCACATATAATGGATTTTGCACAGGCTACGAGTTATCGAAACGCGAATCGCTAATCGGGACTCCGGAAAAACCGCTGAGTGACCTGGGCAAGTTGAGTTATCGGAGCTACTGGAGCTGGGTGTTGCTGAATAAGCTGAGGGATTTGAAATCTGTTGTCAGTGTGGCCGAACTTAGGTGAGGAATTGGATATTTCGGTTTTGAGTAGCCGTGGAAAACACATTACATTATAATCGTCGTCGAAAAAAAATCATTTTTTAAAATTCTATTTGAAAATTTCATAATTTTTATTTTCAAAAACATTTAAATTAAATTCACAAAGTATTTTTTGGTAAAAATAAGATATTCGAAAAATTATGGTTGTAAAACGCGTAAAAATATCGATACATTTTGTTTACAGTAACTTCACGATTACCGTAGTATAGTTTCTGGTGGTCATCATGTGCGATCGTAAAAAAATTACTGCCACCACAAAATGTTATGTTTTTTACATTTGAACGGCAGCATGGTAAATGAACTACCCAAACCCCACAAAAAATACAAATAAATCTGTCACACACCCCACGCAGCGAGCTAACGGGCATCGCCGGCTGCGACATCACGTCCACCCTGCAAGCGCTGAACATGACCAAGTTCTGGAAGGGGCAGCACGTGGTCTGCATCAACAGGAAGGCGGTGGAGGACGCCCTGGCGTCGGAGCACCTGGCACCCCCCTCGCTCGTGTTGAGGACGGAGCGACTCAAGTGGAGACCCCCCAGGGTCGTCTTGGCTGAGTAGTGGTGAACTTTGGTGGATTGGGTGTCGTTTGTACATATTTACCGTAAATTCTCGGATAGTTCCCGCGGGGAATGGATTTTTCAACGGGGGGGGGGTATTTTTTATCAGCATTTCGACATACACTCCTATCAACATTATGTCAATGTGTCCGATGATAGCTCTGGTTGAATCTTGGCTTCATCGCTTGAGACGTCCAAGATGTGCGGTGTTTTCCCGTACATCGAAGTTTGGACCTATTCAAATTTCAAGGTGGGGGAAATCATTCTTACCCTACTTAGGGACGCGGTGACTAATCGATGGTTTACGGTATGTTGAGTGATCCTACTTTTTCTACCGGCTATTTCAATCAAACGGTTGTCGTGGTCTTTCCGTCGCGTTAGCCGTTCATTCAAATGCTGTTTTGATTATTTACATAAAATTCCCGCTTAATCAATTAACGCTTATCCTTGCTGTTGTTTGATAGTGTGTGAATAGTCTTTACTTGTCAATTACATTGCGCTAATGAACTTTTCATTGCTCATAAGTCGTGGGAAAAAATTCTGATCGCTAACAGCACAGTTCAAGCTTCTGGTGGTGGGAATATTTTATTTACCAATTAATTTTATTAATTAGCACCTAATACTGATTTTGAGATTAGCACGGACTATCCAGTATCTACATATGGTTCTGTGCTATTTCTTCAATTGAGCCTGAAGGAGCGAATTGACAAGAACCATGAACGGCGGTTGAGGTTCGTTTGTCGTTTCTACTTTTTGTCGTTTCGGTGTTGCGTTCTTTTGCAAGTCGATCGTACTGTGGGCGGCATAGTGATAGTCCTGTGCTTCAATTGTGGCCGTGGTGACCCTGTGCCATTACGCACGTAGAGATGTTATATTACCCATCACGCATGTAGACTCATCACGGGCGCATCCAGCAGTCTCCCTGGGTGAGACCTGAAAAATACCGGGAAATGCAACTTTTCCAAGGCATGTGAAAAATTTTTTCCACCATGTACTTGGGATTGCCAGCAGATTGTTTTATGTATATTTACATACATAAACAGCGGTTCCTGACACCAATGACGCCATGGCCTGGCGTTTACATGCGTGATGGGTTTACATGCGTAGTAGGCCTGAGCCGCCCTGACATCGGTCGCGCAGCTAGTGATTCCCAGGGTCACGTTTCTGGCGAATTGAAGTTTGCCCTGGTTTCATCTTGCCGTTTGCCGAATTTGTAACCAGTAGTACCATGATCTTCAACTGGCGTTTTATCTGCTTTGGGCGTTGGAAATTGTTGGCACCCAGCAGTTTTGCACCAAAGATCTGGCGAAACAATGGCGTTGTTCTGGCGTCGAGCGCGTTACCTTCACCCGTTTCTCGAATTGCCGTCCAATGCCGGGCGACCGCGCAGATTGAACTCAAGTTTCGTTTTTTTTCTGTGTTGCGTTCCAATTTGAGCGCGCCGACTGTTGCGCGAGCGAATTGTCGCAATTCGGCCTTGAATTGACGAAAATGGCATGCGGGCGGAAATGTGCCACGTTTTTCCAATGTCAGTACGCGGCACCGTCCTGTCGGGTGTACAGACGCGTGTATTTCTGCAAATAATTTGCGTACGAACGGGCTGGAATCGCGGCGCGCTCTGTGACAGATAGATCTGGCGATTTGCCAACTGATTGATTGCTTCATTCCGGCTTCGGGCCGTTCGAATGAATCGCCATTGAAATATGTCCCTGACTGACCATGGTTTTATCAATCAGGTCGGGATTGTGACAGCTTCCAGTTTACGTTATTTTAGGCATTTTGGCTTATTTTAAATGAAATAATCAGTGAATAATTTGTTGAAATGGAAAACTAGGGCTGGTATGGTAGTGAATGATAGGATCGGGTCTTTTGGTATTCTTCGGTTTGTGTGTCCCGATCACCCTGCGTCAATGACAATTTACGCTTATGGGCTCATCTCGAAGAAAAAAACACAATTTTTATCAGCCGTGATTGGTGCCTTTCAGCATTGATGCGCGTGTTCAGTTAAACCGAATCAACTAGACCTGTCTGAGCCGTGCGTCACAAATCTAGGTGAAATTGACCGTGTCAAGTTCGCAAGAGAAAAATATCTGCGGAATGGAGTGTAAATGCACACATGACCTGTGTAGGTAGGTATCCATGTAAATGTAAAATAAATAGTGTATTTCCACGTCGTCGCCATACTCTTACAGACTGGCGAAGGTATCGAACGACGTACATGGGTCCCCCCGCAGGTGCCACTCCCAGACCATGTAAAATGTCAAATTTAATGAAGTGTCAAAATTCGTGTAAAATTCCCTGGAAAATGACAAGCTCGTTTGCCATTTTACATAACTTGACACTTTGCATGACATTTGACATTCTACATGATCAGGGAGTGCCCCCAGGTGGGTGCCAGGCACTGCTGCGAGTTTAACAGGCCGCAGCACTGCCGTGCAACACCCGGCGCACGTTGAACGCGGGTCTTGTGCAGTCTGATTTGAACATGACCTTGGTAATTTTTCGAAGACGTTTTCAACCCTCCCCCCCATCTTATGGTTCGCCCGGCGTTCAATCCTCCCCTGCGCGATATTGCTCGCAGAATTGGGGAGAATTTACAATGACATTAACGATACCGTAAACGTCGAATTCGATGCCAGTGGTGGCAGTGGGTTATGGTAGTTAGCTGTGGATGTGTGCTGGGTTTTTAATGGCTTGGTGACGGTTGTCGTCTAATATAATACACGTCGCTGGCAGTGTCCGGGCTTGTGATTACATGGTTGGGGCGGGGGCTTTTTGATTTCAACGTTCAATGTCTGTTCGAAATTTTCCATGCATTTTGAATCGCGTGTGAAAAATTCCACTGTCGTATATAATCCCACACGATATATTACTTAACCCACCCCTATTCGGATCACGGCTTTACGTATTAGGTAGATTCATAAGCTGGTCAGCTCAACCATTATCAATCCTCTCAACAACTCAAATCGTCACTCTTCGCCACCATATTCAACAGATTACGGTAGCAGATGCGACGCACCCCTCCCCCGTGCCGTCGGCGCGGCGCGACGGCACAACCGCGACGGCGCGCCCGTTCGGCATGCCTAGTTTGAACGCCGGCCGAACGGCGCAAAACTGCCCGCTGCTCGCGCTGTAGGAATGAATTTTTTTCTATCGCCCATGCTAAGCATGTAGCGCACCCCCCTGCCGCCCCCCCCCGCGCATGATGCGTCTTGTACGTAGGTATATTTATCGTGTAGAAATTGTGCGTCGCGCTTGCGCCCGCGTATTTTGTGCTGCGCGTTCGCGGCGGCCGCCGCGGCGCGTATTTTACCTGTGTACTACCTATATGGTTTTCTGTGCGACGGTTGTGAGTGTGTGTATGGGTTTGCAAAATTTTGAAATTTTTGTGTTGGTTGGGTTCTGTATTTCGCAAAATAGATGTTCCACGGTGTCGCCGTGTATGTGACACTTTTTTCCGTTGCTTCACACTTGTGCAGTTTATACATGTATAATGGTGAGGTTGTCGTGAATGCCTTTGTATTAGTCATACACGGCGGCACCTGGGAAAAAAGTACCTAATTGGGTTGTGTAGAATACAGCAATTTTAATAGAATGTGGTGTTTTCACCTGATATACCTGATCGTTTTTGGGAGACTGGGTCTCTAAATAAGTCACGTGCCGCAATCAACAAATAAACATCTCTAAATACCTGTAGATACAAATATAAATACCTGTACATGGTGCCGTCAATGGGGTATCATTGTCACTGAATTTTGTATCTCAATTATATGTATGTCATCTTACAGCATATAAAGCCAAATAGGTTTGTCCATACATAAGCTGACACAGTATACTCAGTCATACATAAATATGTTTATTGTGGTCATACCTTTATTGTGATATATCTTTCAATCGAAGCCTAAAAACCTAAAACCGAAAAATATCTACATTATGTCAACCAGAGTTGTTAGAATTACTGAAGTTTTCTTAAAAATATATGTAAATGTAAGTATTTTATTTTTACTCACCACAAAGTATAGAAAATGTAAAATACTTTTTTTTACTCATACTCATGCGTAAATGTGAGTAAATTACTTTTTTTCCCAGGAAAATGTTAAAACGAGTACTTTTCCCACTGGGAAACGTAAAAGCTACTACTTTTTACATGTGAGAGTGCGTTTTACACTGGAAGACGTCGAATAGATGTCGTTTTTTAGAGAATATTTGATATTTTTTAGAAAAATGATGTGATTTCTTAAAATTTTCTTATTTTAGCAACAGAAAATTGTGATTTTAGCAGAAAATTACATTTCCTCTGTACGCGTGTACTTTTAAATTGTACGCGTAAAAGTGAGTACATTACTTTTTTCAAAAGTATATGTAAATGTATTTACCGCGTACTCACGTACGCGTAATTTTCGAGTAAATGTACGTACATTTTAACAACTGTGATGTCAACTCGTTTTTTATCTTTCATAGAATGTTTGTAACCTCGGCTAATGAAAGTAGATACCGTATATCCTTGAATAGGACCCCCTTGAATAACTCCCCCTGTTGCCCAGATAAGGAAAAAATAACTACCCCTTGAATAACTTTCCCCTCTTATTATTTGATATGTTTATGCTGATATTGTTGATGATGTAGGTAAATAGATGCTGATGAACATAATTTTTAGCATGAATACCTTGTTTTAGTTTTTAATGTATTAAATACATGTACTACATGAGTTGACGGAATGCCTTCATACAATGAACAAAGTGCAAGTTCTGGGGAAAAAATAACCCTCTTGACCAACCCCCCTCCAAAACCTCTGACGAAATAATTACTCCCCTAGGGTACTTTTCGAGGATATACGGTATTTCCTTTAGAATACTGTTCAAAGAGCATAAAAAGGGCGTTTCAATCAGAAAAATGTGGTATTGGCCCCACATACGCTAGTTGACATCGACACGAAATGTCAACTGGTTCCCAGCACAATACAAAGCTTGCTGACCAGCCGCCGAACGACGTTCAAATGCAACCTTTGAATTGGGCTGGTAACCAGTTGACATTTTGTGTCGATGTCAACTAGCGTGTGTGGGGCCAGTACGTTGGGAAAATTTATTGATACTAGTGATATATCCCCTCATCACATGCTAACATGCATAAATGGAAGCATTGACGCCAAATGTGCCACAATGAAAATATTTGTACTTGGCGGCTAGATCTTTTTCGAAATACTCACCGAATGAAAACTTTTGGCTGACATTAAAAATGTTTCCCACCTTCCGTGGTTTAAAAATGTCACAAAACACTCCAACCCTATTTTTTTATCAATACAATTCGGCTCATTCACCAGACAAATCGTACTGACAACACCATGTACCGCATTTTTTCCAAATAAATGCATATGTAAATATCCAGCTGATCCTGGTTTATTGGGCACTAAATGGCCGGTTTTGGCTGTTCGAATGCAAAAAATCGGCCCTTGTTCGGTGTCGCACCAGATGGGGAATAATAATGAAGCATTTTGATGTTCGGAAGCACCTCAGCAAATAAATAGATATGCCATTTGTATGGAACACAAAGAAATGGAAATTGAGCGCGGTTTTTTCCACGTTCGGTCTAGGGATGGAAAACCTTTTTTAATGACTCCGTTTTTTAAAAAGAAAACTGTTTTTTTTTAGCTGACAACTTTGGTTATGAGTCAACATACATAATTACACAGGTGTATAAGTTGCCTGAATACTTTGTGATGTTGCATTATACAATGCCTGTGGAGCCATGGGATAGCATTACAACTGGTGGTTTCTGCCAAAGAACCATCACTTTTCATTTAACATTCATCACTTCAAGTGAAGTTACGCATGGAATAGTCCTTGAATAAGGTTTTAAAAGAAGGTAAATTAATTGAAAGTGATTTTTTCACACTGGAAATCTATGGAAGTACATTGTTTGGTATTATACAAATGCTATGCTAAAATACCATGGCTTATTCTAGAATACATGGTAGCATGCGAAATTTAAGGTTTTTCGCCACGAAATACCAAAATACTACCAAAAAATGAAAACAACCCCCATTGTTTATTTGCATGTAAAATTGCGTGCTTGCATGCAAAAAATTGCGAAATATCTAGTGAATAAGTACTGAAAATCCAAGCTGCCATTTCTAAAAAAAACCGTTTAGATACTTGTGTTTTAAAAACACTTGTTTGAAAAAAACACTGTAAAACCCCCCAGCCATCCCTAGTGCAGTCTCGTCTGGGCGCTTATAAATTGCAGTCTGTCAGACAACCGGCTACTGCTGATTCCACCATCGGAAGACTGTTCGGTTTTATGAAGCCAGACCTATCGCATGTATTCCACATTGCGCAGCACGCGTCAGCTTGACAGTGGATTGAACGATCTGTGCACCGCGGCCGTTACCGGCGCGGCAAATTCTGCCGCTGATTTGATGGAGACTTCACTGCGTTCTTACCCTTTGTTCTGGTTGAGCCCCCGGAAAGTGGTAGGGCGGCGCAGTAGCATTTCTGGAGCTGGCGCCCTAATGGACGGCGGCGCACTAGTTGACACTTGTGTGGCAGTCAACTGGTCTGTGTATACTCAGATCACGTGTCGCAGAGCGATATTCCAATGCACTTGCCGTAATATTTATTTTTCAACGTTGCCGCATGTGGAGATCGCTATGCGAATGGTGAAGCCGAAATCCGAGTTGACACAGACCAGTTGACACAATTGTAAACTAGTGTGCGAGCCGTGAATGCATCTTCAAATCCGGTGCCTGGTTACTAATTACGCTGATATATATATTTAAAGCATGTGCTGTATACACAAAAGCTGGACAGTTGGTGTTTGGTAATGTGTGATAATATGTGGCGCCGAACACTCGTTGACCGTCAGTCAACTGAAAAATCGGTTTCAAACGCGTTTACCTATATTTATCTCCGTGTAGTGAGGTCAAAAGCGTACGTTCCCGTTAATTAAATTACATTTGAAAAAGATTGTTCAGTTCACCGCAAGCTCTATTGTCAGCTGGTGTCTGTAGCGCCAATGTGTGCATAAAAGTATAACGAGTTGACTGACGTTTCAATGATTACCACATTTGCTCGAAATACCCCAGGGGGGGGGGGGTTATTTTATCAGAGTGTAAATTTTTAGAGGGGATATTTTGAGAGGGCTTTCTTATTTCACTAGAAATTTTCGTGAAGGATTGTAGTAACGAATAGGCTATTTCATAAACAAAATTGAAAAAAAATGTGACCAAATAGGATATACCTATTAACCTCCCTCCTATTAAAAAGGGGTAACCTCCCTTATACGAGTGAGGAAAAAATAATCCCCCTCGAATAATCCCCCTCTTTAGGCATATGATAAATTTTTTGCATCCAATTTGAACAAAAATGACATGTTATTTAGTAAATCAAGCATATTTCTTTAAATCAGTTCATAGAAACATGCTTAAACTTTTTGACGAAATAACAACCCCCCTAAAAATTCCCCCCTCAAAAAAAGTCTGACGAAAAAATAATTCCCCGGGGGGGATTATTCGAGTATATACGGTATTTTCCCCGATTTTTAGCTAATTTTCTGTTGTTTGCCTTCTTCACCTCGAAAAAGTGAACCCCGCGAACCCCCCCCCCCTAGCCCTAACCCTCCGGAAATTTTTACAGCTGTCTATCCCTCTGGGGGAGCGATTTATCATCTATCTGAACCCTCACGGTCACAGGTGTCCAAATTAGTAAACCCCTGAGGAGACCTTCATATGTTTCTGATTAGTTATATAATTGAATGCTGTAATTGAGGCGTCTAATTCTAAAAGTCGACAAGTCCACAAAATGCGATTTTGCGCAAATCGCATTTTAAGTTTCAAACCCGATTCCAGGCCCGTGGTGCGTGTTCAATTTGGCTCTCTCATGCTTTCCATTAAGTTCCATATATTGACAATAAAGTGTCAAATTTGTAACCCCTAATCTCAACGTATATGTGAAAAAGTGGGTGTCCATAAAATTCCATTCGGTCAGAGCAAAACTGTTTTGGGAAGGGAAATGGACTTGTCGACTTCTTGCACGCGAGAACATTTTTGTTCCCGCCCGCGTTGAGCCTCCCTTATGGGAAATTTATGCACTTGTTGACTTGCAGAAATCGGTGCCCATAGTGGACTTATCACATTTCTTCCGTTTTTTTCCCATAAAAAGGAAGCGGAGGATGGACTTGTCGACTTTTAGCCCAAAACTAAGTGGACTTGTCGACTTCTTGCCCAATTTTTTTTGCATTTTTCCCCAAAAATGTCAAATTTGGCACTATGCCATATGGGCATTTTAGGTCGAAAAATTTATGGAAAATGATGAAAAATCTGCGGAAGTAGCCCCAGATGACGTTGCCGGGCCTAACTCGAAATTTTCATATTATGGACTTGTCGACTTTTAGAATTGGACGCCTCAATTGAATTTCATTGAAGTTCTATTGAAATTCAATTCAAAGTTAGAACAGGGAGTTAATTTAGAAAATGTTAACAGTAGTTAGATCTGAAAAGACAGCAATTAAATGGTTAAATGGGAATTAAACCAATCAATGAATCAAACTTAGATGGAATGGGAACTTTAAGAGTGAAGTTAACAATATAAATACCTAGTATTTATGTGGAGAACTCCGCTGCGGCTAAAGTTGGACAATAAACTTCTTGAAACAAACTCCTTCGTGAAACCGCTATTCGAAATCACCCACTGAAAATACGTTTTTTATTTTCAATTTTATCAGTTTAAGACGCACGCTAGCCTTAGCTGCATCTGGAGCGTCTGCACTTTCTTGTTTCCGGTTTATTAATTGTGCCTAGTCATGATAAGCATAGAGTCCATAAATCAGGATGAAAATATTCCAAGTGAGAAAAAAAGGCAACTTATAAGTGAGAAGTAGTTAAGGGAGTGGCAAGTAAAAAGGCAAGAGACAAATGGCAAGTTGTATTTGAGCGGGGGGAAAATGTGAACCATTCTTCATTTTATGGTTTTAGTTGTATTTGTTTTTTTATTTTCTATTTTTAAAGTTTCTTTGTCACTTGCCAATTTTCTTTAGACTTGCCATTTGTCTGCTAACTTTTTTTACAAAGCTCTTCACTTGCCTCTTATAAATTGTCATCACTCTTGACTTTTTACTTGCCTCAAATGTCTTTTTTACTTCTCCACTTCTCACAATCCTTTTAAGCCCCCCCCCTCGTTGAACCGTGTCGGCAACCCGCTTCCATGAAATTAATCCTGTTCAAATATAAATCCCAGCACCTTTTCAATACCAATCAGAAAGTGACGCTAAAATGGATTGATATCTGGTTTGGGTATAGTCGTAAATATGAATGCTCTCTCTGTTCTGTCGAGGTTCGATATCGACTAAGGCACTGAGTAAGTCTTTAAAATGGTCGATTTTCCGCCAACGCTGGCACAGAAGCCACCCTGCTTTGTGTTTATGATTTCGTATCTCTCGCGGCTAGCATCCAGGATCAGCTTCGCAGGGATTTTTTGCCCATCCCAAGCCAAGCTGAGTTCCATTTTCCAAATAAATAACGCTGCAGACGTCATTTCATCTCTGTATACCGTATTTCCTTGAAAAACTTCCGGGTAGTTATTTTTTCGTCAAAATTTTTGACTGGGGAGTTTTCGCAGGTGTAGGGGGTTTAATCAGAATATTATTAAGCAAAAGGCATGATCAAGATTTATGAATGGGGTTAAACTAGTTGCATAAGCCTGTTGCATAAGTTTTTCGAGGGGAGTTATTTTTTCCTCAGCCAGCTAACAAGTGGAGTTATTCGAATGGGGGGGGGGGTGTTTCGGGGTGATTTGATAGTCGTTTAAAAAGCAGGGGGGTATTTTTGCTCAGGTAAATTTTGTCGGTGAAGTGACCGCTGGTGTTTTTTTTTTGTGGCTGTTTCACTCGGCTGTCAGTGTTCCGCAAATGCAGTGCAACGCATCTAGTGGTTGATATTTAGTCACTACGATAACGCCGGCACAAAAATGGCGGGTTTCTCGGACGCAGTCTTTAAAAAACAGTCATTCCATCGATAAACTTTAACTAAAATACTGAAAATCTAAAATAAATTTTTAAAATAACCCATTCTCAAATAAAATTAGAAGCTTCTATGAAACCATCCCGACGTGTCCTAGATGTTGCCCTTGTGAGAGTGCATGCATTTACGTACTTCTCTAAGTGATGCTCTCTCTGAAAGTATCCACCGGGGGTAGCTGATAAATTTTGAGCTGAACATAGTTGAACAGGGGTCTGATAAAAACATACCAGATAGAAAGCTGGCGTGTTTGAGGGGGGGGGCAAGCGCCCGCCTGCATTAGCGGGGACAACGCTGTACTGTACAGTTTGTGGAGACCCCCCCCCCCCTCCCACCCCATACAACAGCTAGAGGTGCGCCCGCTGACGCCATCCCAGCATCAATACATACAGAAAGGACGTTTCCATGAAAAGTGGTCGGGCCCGAGCGAGGTGCACGGAACGGGGGCGGCGAAAAAAGCGCCGCTGCGGGAATAAAAAACGCCTGCCGCGCGGCCGGAATCCGCTGGCGCGGCGGCGCGTCCATTGGGCGGGGGGCTGCTACTGCCGCTGCCGCCGTCGGGCCTCAGTTTGGATTCGATGCTCGCCAGTGTGCTGTTTTGCGTGGTCGCTCTGTGTGTTTGAGGCTGGGTTGCGGTTGTGTTGTGTTCCTGTTCTCGGTATGTGACTGGTGGTTGAGTTTGAGTTTTAGCGGCGGCGGTAATGCAAAAAATGTATACTATTTTTACAAGAGCGACTGATTACCTATATCCGCTGATAAGTATTCATCCGTTCATTTATTTACATGTGGGTGACAAGAGCGACAGATTTGCGTTTTAGTAGCGGCAGCGGGTGACTAAGCGAAGTGTTCTCCTGAGGCTTGCATCATCGAAAACCAGTTTTTCGCAATCGCATTTCAACATATTTGTTCAAATATCAATATCATGTTGTGATGCCGACAGCCATTGCTTGCTTTGATTACGATTGCGGCTGGAAACTGTGGATAGAAACGATTTTAGATAGGTAAATTTTTGCGGCAGCCATCAAATTTAGTAAAGATATGGTAGCGCAATCTTAACCGCCTAATATGCAATTTTATCTGCTGCTGCATAAGAAACTACTAGGTATGCAACCATGTTTTGCTGCATCCTACATTCTAAAAATCGACAGCGATCCAAAAAATGACAAAAAAACAATCATATCAGGTACAGCGAGCCAGTGAAGATCAACAAGGCACACTCGGCCAGCCACGCCGACATCACTACCCAGCAACTAATTCGGCGGCGGCGACACTTCCACTACCGTAATCCTGTCAATGTGGCGGTCGAAATCTACGCGGACGATCTTCGCCAACGAAGTTCCGCACGTCGCCAGACTGCAAAAGTTTGTCCTTTAAAACCCGCGCTAATGGAATCGAGCGAGGGCCGGGGCCGTTCGCCGTCGACCAACCCGGATCGCGTTTTTTTATGCCCTGGCGCTTTTGTGCCGCGCGGCGCACATTTTCGGCCGCGCGTCGCTCGGGACGCCGGCAGCCTTGAAAAATTGTGTGCAGCCGCGACGGGGCGCCGCCAGGTACGGAACGGCGCCAGTTTTTTATGCGCGCGTTTTTGCGTTTGGGGGTGGCGGCGCACCCCTTTTCGGCGAGCGGCGCAAATTGCACTTGTGTATTCTTTGTGCGTTCCGGCGTTCCGGATCCAGCTGGCGTCGCTGATTGGTTTGAGAGGTGTACAAGGCGTTCGCGCCGTTCCGATTTTGGATGCTTTGGTGTTCGGATTTTTTGAATGGCGCCCAAATTTGGGATATTACTTTTTTGTTGTCAGATATTTCTTATTGTGAAGGTATTGAGTAGAATGCTTACTTAAAAGCTACTCTAGCTTCCCTATAAAAGCACTTAGATCTTCATTACGGCCACCAGTTTCAGTGCAACGTGCCCTTTCTTTGAACACCCTTGAAGGTGCATCATCACATTTGCAAACTCCGCCTATTTTGGGACGAGACTGCCGCATTTTTGGGTGCCAGACATCAAACCTGTGGGTGGGCATGTGGAAAAAACCTGTGCCAGATTTGTTTGGTGGGGTGGGACAAGCGCTTTTTGGCAGGGGGCTGAAGTCCCTATGTCTGCAACATTTGATTTTCAGTCTCTGACATCATCTGTTGTATGTGAGCAGCCAGAGCGCTCGAACATCTAGTGTATTTCTCAATGTGCATTGCACTGCAGGCCACGCTTCAGGTTCATGGGTACTTATTTTTTACACATTGCGAAGCTGGTACATCGTGAGCCTTATGACATTGCTGTCACATGAGTACAGTGTGAATAGAGTTTTTTCACTTGCAGTGCACTGGAACCCTCTAGAAACTGTATTGCTATTGCTTTGCTGCAGTAAAATGCTCCATCGCGCCTGCCGGCCAGCGTGACAATGTCAGCTTCACAACACAGTTTTTCAGTGTAGTAGCGGCCCACACACTAGTTGACACATGTGTGACAACTGGGCTGTGTCAACTCAGATTTCGGTTTCACGTGTCACAGAATCAAATTTTGTGCGACACGTGAAGCCGAAATCTGAGTTGACACAGACCAGTTGACACACAAGGGTCAACTAGTGTGCGGGCTGCATTCATGTCTCCAGTCGTAAAGTGGGTCGACGCTAAAGTGTTAGGGTAGGCGCCGAGTGTCACCCACCAACCCTGGCGGCTTCACTCCCCCCCCCCCCCCCAGCCGCGGTTCGGCCGGGCGTCGTTGCCGGCGCCGCCCGGTTCCATCTCCTTTGTGTTCCCCGTTCAGTTTGTCGCGTCGCCGCGTCGCCGCCGCCAGTTCCACAGTGGCGAGTTTTTGCGCGTTCATTTCTGGTTTTTGCGACCGGCCGGGCGGCTCTTTTTTGCACCGTGCGACGAGACTTTTTTTTAACCCGGCGCTCCCCCCACGTACGCAGGCAGCCCCCTCCCCCCAGCGGACGCTTGATGGGTGGCCGCGCCGCGGCGGCCGGGACGGCGGCGGCGAAAAAAAACTGGCTGGCGGCGGACGGTCGACCGAAAAAACGTGCAACTGGGGGGTGGCCCCCAGTACCGATACCGGGCTGGCGGACGTTTCCGGTAGCTGCTTGGCTGGATAAAAAGGTGGGGCGGGCGTTGTTTGGATGACGTTTTTTTGTCGCCCGGGTTTTATTTATGGATTTTTCATGATCATGTGCGATGATTTTGATATGGGGTAGCGAGGGGCGCTGATGAGCCGTGCTCGTTGCTGCGACTGCCGCAATTGCGAGGGATTCTTGTGGTGGCAAAACTGACAAGTAGTGTGGCTGGCGGCACCCGATTTTTTTGCCATTTTTTTAATGGCAGCATCTTATCCAATTTTTCAAATTGCTAGCGGACCATTATATACTGTACCACTTACCATGCCAATTACCAGAACATTTACTATGCGAAAATGTATCACTCACAAGGAGTTTTGAATGTCAAAATAACCCATTTGACATCATGTTATTCCTGTTATTATACTTAAATGTTATGTGACCACAGACGACGAGACAGTGCAATAACTTTCAATTGATATGGTTTTTATCCGTACCACTCCGATAAATAATTTTTACTTTTTGTACAAATGTCAATTTTTAAGACGTTGAGAAAAAAAAATATAATTTAGAAAATCTTTTTTTCAAAATTTTCAAATACCGTATTACCTTGAAATACCCCCATGGGGGTTAATTATTTCGCCAGCAAAATTTGAGGGGGGAGGGTTAATTCGAGGGGGTGGTTTAATTCAAGTGGGGGCTAATTCGAGGTAACTCGGTAGATGAATAACCGTTAAATAGCCAAAGCCACTGAAAAAATGGCAATGTGAAAATATGTCAAGAAGTGTCAAATGCAATTTGTCAAGTGAAGAATTGCGCCTAAAATGTAACACTGTAAATTTTGTGCTGAAGCATGATTCGTCATTTGGTGGAGTGTTAGGACCATAGAGTGAATTGGGAGGGCATTTTAGGGGTCTACCAGTGTTTGACACTTTATCATTCTGTCAGGCAATGGCCAATTTTTTTCGATGGCCTACAAAAATTTTGATTCATGACATAGACATTCCTTTGTGCTGATTTCATCTGATTTCTGGCTGGACGATACACATTTTTGAGTAGGCTCTCCTCTCATGCGTAAGTCAAAAACAGATGTCACAAAAATACACGTTCATTTTTTCCAACAATGTCTAAAATGTTTATATTCATACAATCAAAGTTACGACACAAATTAAAATAAATAGTCACAAAAGTTTTTACATCACTAGCTTTACTTCAGTAGTGACATCATACCATCTTTCTGGTCATTTCAAGGATTGAATGATGAATTTCTATTGAGATATAACTAAGATGTGCAGCTTTGCAGTGCTCAAGTCCAGGTATCAGTAGGAAATATTGTGTTGAATGATAAAAATCTTAATATTTAGAAATGATTTAGGTGTGCAGTTGTCTGGTGCACATGGTCTGTCTGTTCAAGCTTCATTTCCACCTGGCAATTATAGGGTGGGTGGATATTTTCTAACCTGGCTAGCTGGACCGAAGCACTTGAAAGTTGCACATCTCAGTAATTTCTCTATAGTGTTCCATTATTCAATCTTAAATGGCGCTACCTACACACACTAGTTGACAACCCAAATTTCCAAAGTTAATAAATCTGCCTTAAACACATTTGGGTTAACCAGATTGAGTTTACCAGCTACTGTTTACAGAGATACAAAATAATACAAATAAACAAATTTAAATATGCATGTGTTTCAAGCAAATTTATCAGTTTTGGATATTTCGGTTGTTAACTTGTGTGCATACTGGCAAAATTACCAGAAACACCAAGGGGCAGTCCCAGAGCCAGCAAAAGACCCCGTAAAGTGTCATGTGTCATGTAAAAAGCCTTGTAAAATGTCATGTATCGTGTAAAACCCTGTATACTCCGGTTACTTTACACCTTGCACGCGTGGTTCCCGCTGGAAGTGCGCCAATGATGGTTAACGCGTGCGAGTTTCAGAAAAAGATGACAAAATTGATTGTTGTTATAATGTTGTTCATTAATATATTCACATTGATGAATTTTTCCATCTATTTACGTAAATCGCATGATTTGAATATCATTGGCACGCTTCCAACACGAGACATAAGTCAGTGCGAGGGCAGAGTATCATGTACGCAGACTATAAAATGTCAAATATCATGTAAAAGACCCTGTAAAGTGTAATGTGTGTCCAAATCTTATTGTATCATATCCAAATCTTATATTTTTATCCAAATTTTACAGGGTCTTTTACATCATACCTGGCATTTTACTGGGTCTTTTACATTTATGGTTACCAAGAAAGAGTGTGTTTGAATCCGCCCTTATCACGGGACTGAGGGGTCATAATCGAAAAAAACTACCCACCGTATTTCCTCGAATAACACCCGGGGGGGGGGGGTTATTTTTTCATAGTGCTCATTTTGGGGGGGGGGGGTATTTCGAGGAAATACGGTAGTAATGCCGCTCTACCACCAACATCAACATATTTACATCAATAGCACCAAAATGAGGCATCGCGTGACACAATGGGAAAGTGCCAAACACTGGTTGAACTGGTTGACCCTTGCAATTCCTTCTACGATAGGGTTGACCAGGGACTAGTTCCGCAAGTGGCAAAGTAGAGAGTAAAACTTTACTCTTAACTTTTAACTTGACTCTTAACTCTTAACTTTCAACTTTACTCTTTACGTTGCCACTTGCGAACTGGTCCCTGGTCAACCTCATCGTAGAAGATTCCATGAATGAAGCAATAAAATAAATAATATTTAGTGACCACCAACTGCAGAATATTACACATATTAGTACTTAAATTTTACAGAATACATAAATACATAAAAACCTGCATTTTCTGCCCATCAAAGGGAGGGTGTTATTGGAGGGGGCGTTGTTTCCTCACTCGGCTAACAGCGGGAGTTTTTCGAGGGTATACGGTATAATATCTTGTTTCACAGCTCACACGAAAACTAAATATTTGTAAACAACATCCTACCCTTCGAGACGCTCGGCCGAGTGGATTTGAATAGAGAAAGTTATAAAAATTGGGGTATCTTTAAGTTCAATTAAATAAGACCAACTTTTCGAGATTGAGACCGACATTTTTTTCTTTTTCGTTACCCAGAACGAAACCAAAACCATGGATCGAGGTCTCGTTTTAATCTGAGATTACAGCTAATTAAATATAATCTCAGAAAATCTTTCAAGAATAAAATATAATTAAATCTCTCTCAAAAACCTGGAAATAATTATAACTAAATATATGTATCAGAATTTGAGAGATTTTATGATATTTTAAAAAATCTCAGAAAATCTCTCAGAAAGAAAATATTATTAAATCTCTCTGGAAAATCGTGGAAAAATATAAATCTCAGAAAATCTTATATTTTCTGAGATTTTTTAAATATAAATCGCGCAGAGATTTTTTCAATGCTAGTGACCGTTGACGCTGTGTTTTGATTACACGGTATTGATAAATATATTATCCATGACAAATGTAATCTCAGCTTAAACCCTAGACCTAGAGTCGTTGCAGCCAACTTTGAGTTTCACCGAAAACATGAGATTAGGTATGATAAATGGGAGCAAGGGCAAAGGTCTCTCAACTCTCGCCTTGGAAATTGTAAATACCTGTAATTTTATTGAAAATGTTTTATCAATTTGCATCACTTTCACACACCTATTACACCACTTTCGCAAAACTTCCATTATCATCCATGTTTTTACAATGAATGTTTTGCCCTATCTTATTGTCATCTCGCAAATGAGGGGTAGCATTGCGACGGCGGCCCAGCCGCGAATTTATAATTCTGGAACCGATTGGCCAAAATGTTGATTTTTTTATAATTTATATTTATTGTTGATGGCGCTAACACAACCCTGGGTATCAACTGTGGGGCAGTCCCGCACCGTGTAAAGTGTAAAATGTCATGCAAAATGTCATACAAATTTTTCAATTAAATTTGCATGCAGGGCATGTCAGGTGCTAGGCAGGGAGGGCAATAATCTGCTCCCTAATTAAATCGGGAGCCAGGTGTCGTTCCGCAATCCGTTGAGAAGTAAAAAAAAACAATTTAGAGGTGAGAAGTAAAAAGTTAAAATAAAAGTAATTTTAAAAAGTGAGAAGTAAAATGACAAGTAAAAATTTAAACGAAAAGTAAATTTTGAAGTGAGAAGTGAAATTAGGAATACACTTTTTAAGAGAGGTAATGTGAGAAGTAAAAAGTTTCTCATTTATGAAAACTTTTTGACAAGCGTTTCCTTGTGTTTGGCATTTGTTTTTTTAAACATTTTCATCTCTTAAATTTTTACTTATATTTCACATCTAAATTTACTTTTCTTTTAACTTTTAACTTCTCTTCTCACATCTAAATAATCTTTGAGGCCACTATCGAGGCTAACATCGGAAGCAGGCTTCTACAAATGGAAGGGTCTAAAAAGAGTTAATTTTTTCAAATGTTTCCCAGGCTATTCAACATTGAGTCTAAAACTCTCATCTCCTTCTCAACCGATTTTCATTTTCTTCAAATGACGAGAAGTTTTTTAGTCATTTACCCTGAAGTTGATGCTTGACTTGTTTAACCCATTTTGTTGAAAATCGAATTTCGAATGGTGGAAATTATGAGGGGGGCATTTCGAGCGAGGGGGTTATTATTTCGCCAGAATTTAAATGAATTCCCGGTACTAATTCGTTGTTTGTAACGCACACAGACGTATAATAATGCAACAATACAACCATGTGTCTACCGTATTTCTTGAATAAGTCCCCCCTCTGGGTGAAAAATATGCTATAAAATTTACAAAAATGATCGATGAAAATACAAAAGAATGTTAAGGTATGGCAGCGACAGCAGATACATGACATGTACGCAGTGTATAAACACCTTTTTGTTGTTGTTGAACTGGTCAATACATGGATTACATGAGTTGACAGAATGCATTCATACGATGAATTCAGTCAAGTTTCTGAGGAAAAAAAACTCCCTCCCTTGAATAACTCCTCCCCCTTGAATAAGTCCCCCCTCAAAAACTCTGATGTAAAAATAACTCCCCTGGGGTCTTATTCGAGGATATACGGTATGTTATGTTAGAACAGGGTTTATACTTTCTACGTACTTACCGTATATCCTCGAATAAGTCCCCCCTCTTGTGAATGTGAGGAAATAATCACTCCCCCCTGAATAACTCCCCCCACTTTGACAGGTAGAAAACATTTCACAACATTTCACCCTTACTAAAAACGTTTTATGTAGTTAATATCTAAATAGGTATATGTATTATCTTGCAGCCAGAGTTCACTCACTAACATTGATTTCACTGAATTGTGAATTTTGAATTCCTACAAATGTTACCAAACTTACCCCGTTTGTGCAGTAAATCTGACATACATTTTATTGAAAATTCTGATGGAAATATCACTCCCCCCCCTTGAATAACTCCCCCCTCTCGAATAACTCCCCTCAAAAACTTCTGATGAAAAAATAACTCCCCGGGAGACTTTTTCGAGGATATACGTTATATAAGTCTATATAGTCTTATAAATGGCGGTTTTTGTTGCGTTTTTCAACTTCTGTGTACGTTACAAACAGCGATTTAGTAGTACTGGCATTTCAAAAAATTTCTGGCGAAATAAAAAAACCCCTCGAAATACCCCCCTCAAAATTTCCACTCTGAAAAAATAAACCCCCAGGGGGTAATTCGAGGAAGTACGTTATAGACTTTTTTAACTATGTAGATGGTATGAAACCTATTCTAACGCAACCCAGCCATTGTTTTTAACTCTTTTTTTGCATTACACAGATCACAAACTGCAGTTTTTGGCAGTTACGTTCTATTTACACTGTTTTCCAGGGGGGGGTATTAATTCATAGTGACCAGTTTGAGGGGGGGGTATTTCGAGGAAATACATTTTTGGGTGTAATAACTAGTTCATGTACATTACTTTTTTAAACGAGTATCTAAATGTACATTTACTTTTATTTACCGCGTGTTCGCGTACGCGTATTTTTCGAGTAAATGTACGTTTTGACAACTGTGGTATTTATAGATTGCATGTTACAAAATTTGGTGTCTGAAAATTTTGATTCAGACATTGGGTTAAATCGATATGATAGTTTGTCACTAATTATATGGAAATAGTATAGGTACTCGGCGGACATCACACTTAGTATGAAAACCTACCATAACCCATCTGAATAATGAACCAATAATTATACAGTTATTCATAATAATATTTCGTTTTAACTATGGAATAATTAATTACAATATTTATCACAAGATTTTTGTTGAGCATCGGAAAACACGCTTGCCTTCGCCCTTAGATGAATTTATTTATCATCCATTCATAATTTCTCATTAACACAAGCTCTCAGCAAGATTTTTGTGACCCCACTTGGTAGTCTGCTCTTGGATGTCGATGGCAATTCATCGACATCGACACTTAATTCAACTTCTTCTAACTTGGAGTTAGTGCTAGACCACGCAAATGAAACCAGACGTTCATATTTCGACGCATTTGTACATGTGCCGCTATGTACAGTGCGTTACTGCACCCACGTAGTCATTTCTTTTTGGCACATCTTCTCATTCTGTTCTCGTCCACTTTCTTTTTTTGTGTTTTTACGCTTTTTCAAAAGCGTAAAACTGGACCATGTGAAACGTTTTTTACGCTTTTAGTACCCGGATATTTCTGCCGCTAAAGCTTAATAAAGCGTACGGCTATTTTACGAAAGTGTAATCGTAAGTATAAATACCCATTTACCCGGGTATTTCGGGTAAGCGTAAATACGCTTTCGCAACTCTGCTGATTTGGTCCATGCCCTATTTATACGTATATTTTACATATCATTCAACCATGCTGCTTTTGCAAAATATTTATTAATATTAAACCAGTTGGCAACTACCGTATTTGCTACAATAATTTCACCCATTTGATACCCCCCCCCTCTTGAATAATAACATAGACAAGCGAGGTAAAAGCAATTCATAGCCCTTGAATAGTTCCCCACTCTAGGCATATGATCAATTTCTTGTCTCAAATTCGAACAAATATGGTATATTATTTTGTTAATACATTATTTCGCGAATGGGTTGATAGTAATAAGCTTGGAAATTTGGCGAAATAATAATTCACCCCCACTTGAATACTTCCCCTCCAGTCTGGCAAAAAAATAATACCCCCGGGGGAATTATTCGATCAAATACGGTATATTTATTGATTTTCATTCACACGATTCTCACTGATCATTCGACGGTTTCCCACCCTGACATTAAGAGTGTCAATTGAACCTGCGCATCATTTTTATTCCACCCAAGCCAAGCCATACCGTAGCGAATTGTTATAGGCCGGGAATTTCGCGTGTGAGACTGTGTAACAGGCATCCCGCTGTAATTATTTCGGCACTGGCACTGGGTGGGTAGTGAGAGCGTGTGCGAAAGACATTTGTGCGTTGGACATTACAGAAGTTTTTATTGGACAAAATAGGTATCGATAAAGCGAAATCCTTGACGCGTGTTGTTTTGTAAACACGGTAATAGCACACTAAATCCGGTACTTTGTTCGGGCTAATTCGGTGCCGCTTAAGCGTTCACCGGTGCCGAGCGTTCGCTTCCCGGTCCGCGCGGCGTCGTAGGCCGATGTCTGGCGGCACGGACAGGACACGTTGACGCGCGCGGGCGACAGCCGCGCGCCGCCGTCCGGTTGGCACAGGCGACGCCAGAAATTGCGTCACGTGCATTCTCGAGTGGCGGGCCGCCGCCCCCGACCCCGTTCTAGCGCCGCGGCCGGTCGCGGTGCACACAAAGTGGCCGCGCCCCGGTGCCCGGTGCCCGCCGGTGTGATTCGCGCGGCCGTGCTGCCGCGCGCTGTGCACTGCGCTCTGTTTGCGCAGCGCGCGCCGCCGCCGCGCCGACTTCGTGCTGGGAACGGCCGCGCCCCGGGAAGCGCCTTGATGCGCAATGGTTTTCTGGCGAAATTTGAATTTTTATTGGAAATTTCGTATATCGGTTTTGAACGCATTTGGGTTCACCGGAATGAGATGCCCGTCAACTACTGCCGAAGGAGAATAAAATGACTCGTTCCGGTCAACTCAAATATGCGCTCAAATAGGGAGTATGAGCTTTCCTATTTCTTTTGTTGAATTTTTTGTAGAAAACGGGTCATCTTGAGTCAGTTCATCAAACCCGCCAGGACGCAGCGCCATGTCGGCGCCCTGTCAGCGCCCTGTGTTGGCGCCGCTGCACCACTAGCCGCCGCGGCGCGTGCCGCGCCGCGACCGGCGACCGCTTTCCGTGTCCACTCGGCCCGCGATTCTCGTCCACCCGTGCTGGCCACTAATTTGTCGCAATTTGTTTGCCGGTTTGCGCGCGTATTTGCAGTCGTTTGGCGCATTTTTGTCGGTGTTTTGATTATCGGATCATTTCGATCTTTCGGTCGGTTTTTGTGGGCTTTTTTGAATGGGCCCCGTGTGAATGAGCGTGCCTTTTCTTCGATTAATGTGCAGATTTGTAGTTGACAGTGTGGTGTTATTTTCGGTTGCTAGGCGGCCGTTCAGGCGCCATTCCCAGATCCTGAAAGATGTCAAATGTCATGCAAGGTGTCAAATGTCACGCGATGTCAAACGTCATGTAAAATGCCCTGTAAAATAGCAAAATGTTTGCCATTTTACGTGACTTTTGCCACTTTGCATGACATTTGACATTTGACAGGGCATTTTGCAGGGTCTGGGAGTTCCTTTGCTTCAGTAGTCGAGGCGTGATTTCAAAATGGAACAGATTCCGGACCTTTTGTTAGATTGTTTTTTCTTATTTATTTATTGTTAATTGGATAGCTGTTTATCGACAAGGAAAAGTGTTTACGTAGATTGTTTACCAGTGTGAATGTAGGCTGCTATTTCTTGTTTTGTTAGCTGAATGTATAGCATTTGTGTTCAGATATTAAACAGTTCTTCGCTGGTTTCGGTTCGCGGCGGCATCAATTTTCTTCCAAATTTAAATTTCACATTGCCCGATCGCTCCATCTTACATTCTCTGATGTATACACAATTTACTAGTCGGTTGTGCACTACGTGTCCGTAAGTTGCGAGCCGCGCGGCCTATACGCGCCTACATCTGTTGTATTTATCTAGGTAGCATTTCGCGCCGCGTTCCCATTTCCGGCTCATATGGCTGCCCAGCTTCACTATTGGCTACATTCAGAGCGAAGCTGACGCCGCGTCCACACGACGGGTTGTAAGCTCGTTTCTAAATAGCCGCGCCGCCCATTACGCGCTCCCATGAGTGGGGCGGCACGATCCCGTTCGTGCAACGAGCTGCCGCCGCGGCGGCCGTCTGAAATCGTGTGCCGCCGCCAGCCGCCGCGCTTCAACGTAGTATTGTTGTGGGGCTGGCGAGCCTCTTGGCGGCGTTCCCCCCTCTCCCCCGATTAGTGGCATTACGTTCCCTTCCTGCTGTTCGGTGCGCTGTTTGCCTCGGGCCCGCTCTGCGGACGTTTCCAGAGGGCCGGTTCCCCTTTCCCCCCTCCCCCCCCGCTGCGCGGCGGCGGGAAAGGGAATGTGTTTGGGTGGGTGGTGTGTGAATTTTTTTTCATTGGAGGTAAAAGTGGTGTCTTTTTGGTAATATTGTCGACACGTTGCATCTGGAGCAACAAATTTTACTTTGTTGATTATCCATGCTGAGTACATTGCACTGACCCGAGCGTGATCAAATTTCGCTGAAATGCTCAGCAGCTCCCCCGCTCGTGTATAATCTACAAACAGATATCATTTGCGTGGAAACGGTCGCTTGA
This sequence comes from Sphaerolaimus hirsutus, assembly GCA_964036195.1. Lineage (NCBI taxonomy): Eukaryota > Metazoa > Nematoda > Chromadorea > Monhysterida > Sphaerolaimidae > Sphaerolaimus > Sphaerolaimus hirsutus. The sequence continues at coordinate 9,183,573 of OZ038454.1, read as the reverse complement.
TCCATCCGCACCCAAAATTGCTCAACTAACCTAATTCAAAGATTGTGTTTGAAAGTCGTTCGTCCACTCGTCAGCGAGCTTTGAATCGGGATCGGCACCAGTTGACATTTGGTGTCGATGTCAACTAGCTTGTGTGGGCCCACAAAACCTCTCCTTCCCCGCCGCCGCCAGGACGCCCATTTATTCCAGGGCAGGCGCTGGGCGGCGGCGCGCTGCAGGGGGGCGGCGGTGCGGTTCAGAACAGCCGGCCCTGCTCTTCACCGCGCGCCGCTCGTGTGTGCGCGTCTGCGTGTGTGGCTGTGGTGTGTGGTGATGGCTCGTGCCTGGCACCGCTCTCGCGCCGGCCGCCCCGCCGCGCGCGCGTCTGTGATGCACTGCGCCCGGCCGCGCCGACGTACACGGTGGGTCGGGTGGTCAGTGTGGTTTTGGAGGCGTTTTTGTGGTGGTGTGTTGTGGTGGTTGCGTGGAGGAATGGTTGTAGTTTAGTCGTATTTGATGGTGTTTTGAAGTTGGTGTTTTTCAAGGTCAGTGTATTTTGTCTACCAGTAGATGCATCTGAGTGCTATTTCGCCTTGGTGCTCATTGGAGTTAGGGCTGTATGCCATCTGTACTTTTTTGCCTGAAATGTTGAATTGTCTGCATCTAGTCAAAAATTTGAAATTATTCCACACAAAATAATCCACAAATGAAGGATTTTGTTTGAATACTAGTAAGCAAAATTCTACAAATCATCTATAAAACCCCCACAAATAAAATGGTGGTTGCTGGTTGGAGGAGAAATGGTTGTTTTGTGTTTCTTTTAGAATTAGTGTTATTGCAATATTTTGAGAATCTGGTGATTAGTGTTTAAAAATATCTTTCCTTTGGACATTGTGTGTTTTGTGTGAAATCATTTTGAATTTTTCCGTGTGCAGCTGCAGCTATGTGCAAAAATAGTGCGTTCCACACATCCTACTAGCCCATTTCACCGCGCGCCAACCCTTCCAAAAGAAAACAGTCAAAACAATCTGCCACTTCAACGCGGACCACCCTGTACTAAAATTCGCCCAGTGCAGTTGGGTTGGTGGCGGGCGCGCGCGCGGGCGGCCAGTGACCCCCGGCGCGTATACGCGGGCGCGGCAGGCCGGCGCCATTCCGTACTGTGGCACCGCTTCCGCACCCCTCTGCTCCAAATTTGCAGCGCGTGCACGCTGAACACTCTGCTGACCATTGGTCAGTCCCGCGTGCGGGCGTCTGTTTTGCAGTGACCCCCGTTTTGGGCGTGGGTTGGGTTCTCGCGTCTGTTTTGCGCTACCCCCCCCCCTCCCGCCCGAATTTGACCTTCTATCGTATTTGGAAGTTGGGCTTTTATTTGTTTGCGTCCGTGGTTTCCTTGGAATTTTTTTGTCAGTTTTGGAGGTTTTTGTTTTGTGTGCAGTTTTTGCAGTTTATTTGCGATGTGTCAGATGAATGGTTACGCACCACTGTCGATTGAGAATTTTACCGCGGCTTTTTGCAGAATATACTCAAAACGATGCAAAATTCTCTCCCGAAATACGTCGCAAATTCACCGAAACTATCCGCGGAAATTTTTCCCATCATCCACAAACATCAAAACGTCAAGTCCCCGAATTTACGTCGTCCCTCTATTCAGATAAGATACGGTATTTCGCGTGCGTGACCTACAATTTCGGTTGTAATTCAGTGCGTCATGTTCACTCTACGATTGGGTTACTGCGTTTCTGCGTGCGGGTGCAAAGGTGCTGTTTAGTGGCGTGTGTGTGTATATATATTCGCGTATTGACGCAGTGTAGGTCGAAAGATTCTGGTTTTCTAGGTCAGACGTCTGATTCCCATCTCCGAATTTGCCATTTGTAGGGCATTTTGAGTGTGCACGTGGATTTTCGGGTCTATCAGAATTTTTACGCCTCGATTGATTAGATTTTTTAATTGTTGAGGTCATTTTTGGATGACTTTTTCATTCTGTTCATGTGTTTACTAATTTTTTGGCCGTGTGAGTCATAAGTTAGGAATGCGCCACGCCTGTATGTCCTCGGAATATTTTACTTTTTCCGAACTACTAATTATTGTATTTATTTTTACTGCACAAATTCTGCGTGAAATCGTGCAAGGTAACTAAATATGCCTACTACATTTGCTCATTTTTAATTACTTATTGACCTTTCTACACACTCTAAATTTATTTATATTTTTATAAACCTACTCAAATTAAAAGCCTATTTTACGAACATGGGATATTATCTATACATTCCTTTATTCCACATTTTATCGACAACATTCAGAAGGCATCGACATATGCCTTCAATCTTGCCGCTCTCGATCAACCCGTAGATCCGAACTTGTGCGCGGCAAAACCCGGTCGGCCATTCGGGTACCCGTTAACGGGCAATCCAGTCGAACCGGGTACACAAGAGCCACGAGTTTCGGAACTCGGGTCCATCGATTGTTTCGGCCCCATTCGTCGATTATTGATTGGTTGATAGATGATTTTATTGTGATTATCGTTTATTGTAGCGGCACTGTATGGCTTCTCTGTGACCGGTTTGTTCTCTGCTGTGGTACTTCAGAAGCTGGTGGACACTGACGCGTCATTTTCTGCGGAGCTCATTTCGTGAGCCGCTCTTCAGTTTGACTGTGAACGATTGGCTGGCGGATCGAAAATCGACCGGTGTCTCGTAAAAACAAAACAACAACGACATAAAGTTGGGGGTGGCTGGCTTACTTTTTGGCCTCAATTGATGTCCAATATAAAAACTCAAACGTTCGTTTCGGATGATCAACTCCTCACTGGCAACTATTGATCACTGATCCTGTGGCGCACGGTACACTAAAAACTCTAGTTCCGCATTCGGACGATTTTGCATGCGGAACTACAACAAACCACATGCATTCGGATGCGGAAATGTCGCTGCACACTCTAGTTTAACAATGGCAAATTTGAAAAAAATCAGTCAACTCGAATCTGCCTTGAACGCATTTGCGTTTACTGGAATAAGTCATTTTTTTTCTCCGTCACTTGTAGTTGAATGATGGACTGTAGATAAATTTAATTCCAGTAAACTCACATGCCATACAACGTTGATTTATGAGTTTACTGAATTTTTAGTTTACTGGTAGTAAATAGTGTGTGCAGCGCCAGTGCTGAAATTCGGAAATTGGTACAAAGGGCCCACACAGTAGTTTACATGTAATTCGTGTCAACTGAAATGTCAACTAATTAACAAAAAAAATTAACCATCACACTTAGCAGAAACAATGAAAATAAAGTGTGCACAATTTGCTTAAAATTAACTATAATCCTCTATCTCATAGGAAAGTTGAAATCACAAAATAAACAAAAATTTAGTTGATACGAATTTTGATGTCAACTAGTGTGTGTTTGCTGTCAACTAGTGTGACTCAAAGGGACGATTTGAAGGTGAAAAAATTAGACTCTGAGGAGTTACAAATACCACAATGAGCGTCCCTTTCATGGCTGTAAAAACGTATTTAGGTACCTTTACTTGAAAAATACGTATACTCGAGTACTTACTGAGTGATTGCGTTTACGTTTCCTCTGAAAAAGTACCTGTACTCGCGTTTATGAATACTTTTTGAAAGTACTTAGGTACAGAAATGTATTTCAGATAGGCTTCTTCAAGGCGTGGAAGGGAGAGAAAAGCTTAAAAAATAGTATAAAAATAAATGTAGCTTAAAATAGATAAAAAAGCACATGAAATTGTGAATTTGAAGATTAAAATGTGCAAAAATTGAGTGAAAATTGGGACAAAAATTATCGCAAAATACTCACATTTACGTTTTCCAAGGAAAAGTAGGTATGTTTACTCATAAGTATTTATATGAAAAAACTTCACTTTACGTTTTTTGTACCCAGGGGTTGAGTAAAAAGGAAATACGTACTTTGCGTTTACGTATACTTTGAAAGAAGTTCGGTACTTTTAACAACTCTGGTTCCTTAACAACTCCTTTCCAAACATCACCATTCTTTACTACATTTCCGCACTTGGAACCAAAACTCGGTCGAATGCGTAACCAAAATTTTCGGTGGACCGTGTGTTCGAAGTGGAAGTATGTGACTCATCCCAACATTCTGTCTCGGGGATTCGGTTAATGCGGCGCCTTCAGAGTATTCGTGTCGTTTTTTTCTAGATCACTCAAATCTAGCAAATGACGCTTCTACAGAAGCAGCCGAAAGATAAAGCAAATTGACAGGCAAAAATTTGTGAAAGTGGACGACGAGATTTGCCAAGTTTTAGGAAAATTTTCTCCACTGGAAACATGCAAATCAACTGGGCGAGGGGGGGGGGTCGGGTGCAGCATGCATCCTAAATATTTAGCATGGAAACTATTAATAACTATTTAGCATGGTAACTATTAATAACTATTTAGCATAGTTGTTAAAACATATTTACGTTTACTCGATAAATACGGATACTGGAGTACGGCGTAAATACGTTTACGTTTCCTCCCGAAAAAAATACCGGTACGCACTTACTCGCGTACTTTTTGAAAGTACGCGAGTACAGAAAACGTATTTCAAACGGGCTTTTTTATAGGCTTTATCAAGGCATAAAGGAAAAAAGGCGAGAAAAGCTAAAAATATAGTCAAAATAGGCAAAAAAACATTTACTAGTTAATTTGATGGTGAAAATGTCCGAAAATTGATGATTTTGAGCAAAAATTGGGGCAAAATTTCTAAAAAATACCCACCTTTACGTTTTCCAGGGACAACAGTAATTTACTCACGTTTACCCATGAGTTAAAGTAAAAAATGAATACTTTACGTTTTCTGTACTCACTTGTGAGTAAAAAATAAATACTTTACGTTTACGTTTACTTTCAAAAAAGTTCAGTACTATTAACAACTCTGCTATTTAGCAAATTTTCGCTGAACGCACGTACGTATGATGAAACATCCAACGAACTATCTCTCCCTCATGAATGAAACTCATGAATGATCCCACCTACACTCATTCATCGGCTGGTTACTAGCGTCGCGACGGCAGGGCACAAAAACACGACCGGCCCATTGTTGCGGTAACGCGCTGACACGAATTGGTTTAGCGGCCATCAATCCACATGTCGCCGCGTCACAATGCGGCCGCGAGTTGTGCAGCGCCGCCGTGCCGCTGCGGCTTGCGCGGAACGCTTAACTTGGCTAGACTGGGCTGCCAGTGCCAGGTACCGGCTTAGCACCCCCCCCGTTCCATGCCGCCCTCCCCCCCCCCGATGCGTCCGGTTCATGCTCGTTAGTGTTCCTCTGGTCCGCTTTTGGTGCTTTTGTGGCTGGTTTCGAACTTGATGGCGCAAGTCCGAAATCTTTGAAAATTTCGACATTTGAGAGTTTTAGTGTGCTGATCCGCCCGCTGTATTTCGATGAATAACGTCACCTGATAAGCTACTGTATATCCTCGAATAGTATCCCTTGAATGACCCCCTCCCTTGAATAACTTCCCCCTGTTGGCCGAGTGAGAAAAATACACCCCTCTGAAATGTAAAAAAAGAATATGTTGGGTCAATAAAAAACAATCAATGAAGTCATACAGACCAAATAAATATATGCCTGGGCTGCATGAAACGAAAAATACAAAAGAATATTAGCCTACAGCAGGAAAACAGATGCATAATGTCATTCTGAGGAAGGAATAACTCCCCCTTGATCAACTCCTTCTTGACCAACGACCCCTTCAATAACTCCCCCTCAAAAACTCTGATGAAAAAAAACTACCCTGGGGTCTTATTCGAGGATATGTGGTATGCACTAAATCAGCAAAAAATGAAAGCAATGTAATGCTTTGAGAGAAATATAAATATTTATTGTTTATTCCCATAACATTTATGGGGTGGATTTCACTGTGAAATTTATGATCAGTCACTACTTGACCATATACCGTATATACAAGATAAGTGCCCAGGGGGAACATTTTTCATCAGACATTTCACAGTGGCTCTATTCAGAGGAGGAATAATTTTTCCATCAGAATTTTAATAAAAAATGCCTGATTTATTTATACACAAGTAGGGTGAAATTTGTTTCATAAATCATAAGACAAATACAACTTCATAAGTATAGTAATAAAAGCAATACTTCTGAGCATCAGCTGCAAAATAATTTATACATATTTTTAACAGTACGCTCAAATTAAACATTTTGCTTCCCACCAAGAGGGGGGAGTTATTGGAGGGGAGGAGTCATTTTTTCCTCACTTTGCTACCTTAATGGGGGAGTTTTTTTTCATCACTTGGCTAACGAGAGGAGTTATTTGAGAAAGACTTATTTAATGATGTAATATGGTATATAACACGATGTTTAAAGTAAAAACGTTTTATATGAAGATATGTATTGTAAATATGTATTTAGTGTATTTCACCAAATAGCCTACTCGAATTACTCTCCTCATCGAAACACCCCCAGGTCTCAGTGCGCTTGGGAAATAATATCTCCTTGAAATACCCCCCCTGAAACGGTATTGAGCACGTTTATGATGAAAACTGCATGTTGTGGAATGTTGATCAATACCGCAAATCCTCGAATAAGACCCCCCTCGAATAACAACCCCTTTAATAATTCCCCCCCCTGTTTGCGAGGTGACGAAAAAAACCCTCCACCCTTCAAATAACTCCCCCCTCTGGATGAAAACGATACAACACAAAAATACAAAAGAATATTAGCCTGGAGTGGCGTCAGCAGTTACACAATGTGTATGCACTGGACACACATCTTTTTATTGTTATTGGACAGTTAAACACCTCAAATACATGAGTTTACAGACTGCACCCATAAAATGAATTAAATCCAAGTTTTACAAGGAAAAGATACCCCCCCCCCTCCTCGAAAAACTCCCCTCCCCCTTGAATAACTCCACCCTCAAAAACGTCTGAGGAAATAATAACTCCCTGGAGTCTTATTCGAGGATTTAGGGTACATACATAACAGAGAAGCATGTAAAACGGATGATCCATTCAATACAACTAGGTTTTATACCTATTGACATGAATTTCTTAGAATTTGGTTATTTTACATCTTAGTGTGTTTATGAAATAAATTGACCTCCACCGATATTCTGACGAAGTAATAAACACCCCTCGAATAGGCCCCCTCCGTATTGACCCCCTCAAATTTTGCTGGCAAGAAAATACAGTGTAATTTATTTTCAAGATCAAAAGATTAGGTATAGAGAAAATGCGGTACAGTTATATTTAGGTAAATATTTGCGTTTAACTGCACTGCCCAGTGGGTGGCAAAGCTACAAGTTTCTATATTTACATTCACATGGAGTATCCGTCATAAATACCAAAAATACTCAGGTATTTTCTCGATGTTTTACTGATTTAGGTGAAAAAAATTCCGCAATCTGCATCTACATTTATCAAAATGTGCATGAAATTGTTAACTTTCCTTGATCTCCATAATCCATGATTTTCCCCATTTTAATCAATTCGTTCCACGACACTACCACCCGCCCCGTTAATTTAAAACTTATAATACGGTATTTTGTATACCGCATATCAAATTATACGCCAGGTGTGCCACTAATTAGACTGGGATTTTTTAAGTGTTGGCTGATCTATTCACCAATCGAAAGACTTTACAATTCAATTTTCTTCAACAGCTAACTTTCAACTTCTTTTTAACGGTAGATATATGTTATCTCCTTGTCAACCAAGTAAATACCACTACCGCGACCAGTGTGCACTTCCAGACCCTCTAAAATGTGGAATGTCATGCAAGGTGTCAAAAGTCATGCAAAAATTCCCTGTAAAATGGCACCATTATGCAGGGTATTTTACAGGACTTCTGACACTTTGCGTGGCCTTGGCATTTTACAGGTTCTTGGAGTGACACCAGGCTCAAGAAGTGATTCAAAAAGTTTTCCCGTTTTGAGTATTTACTCTACTTTGAAGAAGCCCGTATTTTCGACCCAGGGGTCTATTCTAGTAAAGTTGCACCCCACAAAAACTTCAGTTGTCTACCGTATTTGCTTGAATAATCCCCCTTGAATAATTCCCACTGCTAGAGTGAGGAAAAATAATCCCCCTCTTTAGGCATATCAATGTTGTGTCCAATTTGAACAAAAATGGCTTGTTAGTTTGTTATAAGGCGTATTTTGTGATATAAATTGGTAGAAAAATGCTTGAAATGTTTAAGAAATAATAGTTCCTGAATTGAGTAGTTCCCCCTCCCAAAAAGTCTCATAAAAATAATTCACAGGGGAATTTTTCGAGTAAATATGGTATAACTGAATACGTAAGTAGCCAAAAATAAATATTTTGCAAGTAAAAGTGCAAATAGGTGCAAAAATAAGTAATTTTGTGTGAAAATGTGAGCAAATCGCTCAAAAAGGTTATCGTGTTCTCCAATAAAAACATATTTGAGTTTTGAGTTTTTTTTCAACTCTTGCATTTCCGTATTTCTGTGTCATACAAAAACACAGAACCTCATTGTGTTTTTGTGTTTAATATGTGTGTGTGTTTGCTATCGTTGCTAATAACCCCCCCGTCAGAGTGTCCATTGAATATTGCGGATTTACGGTACTTTTTGAGACTGTAACGCCAGATTCTGTGGTGTGGGATTCCAACTACGAATATAAATCCTTTAATAAGACCCTCATGAATAACTCTCACTTTAAATATCTCCCCTGGTGATAACTGTCCAGATGAAAAATATCCTCTTAAATAACTCCCCATGTTGTGGATGAGAACGATATCAGATGTAAATGTAAGAAAAAATTTTTAAAATTAATAATTAATAAAGTTGTCTTGCAGTTGATTTACACTAATATTGGCTACATTGCTAGATTAATTTAATTCCTACCTGTATTAATACAATGAATAGAACCCCATTCATACAATAAATTGATCATGAATTCTGCCAAAAATTCTGATTACAAAAGTTATTTACTCCTTCCCTTGAAAAACTCCCCAGTCGAAAAAGTCTGACAAATAAATAGCTCCCTTGCTAATGAGTACGCGGGGGCATGCGAGACCACCTAGAGCGTTGTTGATAAAATAACTGACCGTAACATCATGTCACTTTCGTGCACGCGTCAACGAGGGTGACATTGGTCAGAAACACTCACTATAATGCTTCATCAAAATGAGTTTTTTATTTTAGTATATATTCCGATTACCTACTAAAAGAATTAAAAATGACATGCGGATACGTTTGTGCTTTTGGAAATTTGAATAAAGCGAAATGTCATCATGCACACAGTGTGCTACTTTCTGACGTAGATTAGCGGCAGGATGAGTAAGTGGTAAGTTGTATTAAAGTAAACCATAAGTGATGAGCTCTGTGAATACCGTATTTCGTTTGTAATTATCCCCAGTTGAATTGATAGCCCCCTCAAAATACCCCCAGGTCTGAGCGAGCCTGGGAAATGATATACCTCCCTCGAAATACCCCACGTCTGGAATTAAACACAGACGTTTGTATGCAATGGCGCACCGCACACTGAAATTTTGCGTTCAGCGTTCGAACGTTTTTGCACGCTGAACTACAAACGCTGAAATCAAAATCTAAAGAACGCAACGTTTTTGAAGCGTAAAAATTTCGGAATTTGCAATATTTCGCGCAATTCACACGCGAGTTGAATTTTTTACGCTTCAAAAATGTTGTTCTTTAGATATTGATTTCAGTGTTTGTAGTTCAGCGTGCAAAAACGTTCGAACGCTGAACGCAAAATTTCAGTGTGCGGTGCGCCAATGAACATGATGTATTAATTGTAGCCGATCTGCATCGCAGGTACGGAACGACTACCGTATTTCCTCGAAATACCCCCCCGGGGTGATTGTTTCAGAGTGAGAATTTTGAGCGAGGTATTTCGAGGGAAGGGCTTATTATTTCGCCAGAAATTTTTTGAACTCCCAGTACTAATTTGTTGTTTCTAACGTACGCTGACGTCAAAAAATGCAACAAAAAACACCATGTATATGGCGCACCGCACACTGCAAAGTGTAACGGGAAGTTCGGACGATTTTTGCATGGGTGGAATTCAAAGGCGGAATTAAAAAAAGGGTGGAATTTAAAAAGAGGGGTGGAATTAGAAATCGTCCGAACCGACCCAAATTTCAGTAGTTTTTTATGTGTCGTAAATAAATTCGTCCAAACTGACTTTATAATTCTGCCCGGGCGGAAATTAAAACGTCCGCACCCGATCGTTACACTTTGCAGTGTGCGGTGCGCCAATAGACCTATAGGCGCACCGCACACTCAAAATTTTCAAGTGCAGTTCGAACGTTTTTGAGTTCCGCCAAGGCGGAACTCCAAGTGCAGTTCGAGCAATTTTTTAAAGGATTTTTAGGGCATTTTTCGGACCTTAGAACGGAGTCTGGACGAATTCGTACACTTTTAGCTGATTTGCGTGTCATAACATTTCCACGCAGCAAGTTTCAAAATGATTGGGACACTTTCAATTCCGCCCTTGACTTTCAATTCCACCCATTAGAGAAGGTTGTTGTGAGAAACACATCGCACTTATCTTGCCAAATATATTTGTGAAAAAATTTTATAGGTAGATCTAGGCTTTGTCTTCAAAAATGAATAGAGAAATTTTTTAGTAATATCCACTTGTTTTAAAGATATTGAAGTTCACCGTGTGGCATATTTGTGTAAACTTCCGTGCACAATTCGAGGCAATTCCGCCATCGTCAAAGTGTTCGAACGTTTCATGTGCGGGATTGAAATCGAGGGCGGTTCGGACGTTTTTGAATTCCACCCCGATTTTAATTCCGCCCTTTTGAATTCCGCCCTTGAAAAAGTGTTCGAGCTGCAACTGAAAATTTGAGTGTGCTGTGCAACATAAAAGTATGTAGATAGTAAATACAAACCCTGTTCTAACGTAACACAGACATTGTTTTTAACGTGTATTCTGCATTGCCCGGATCACAAACCGCAGTTTTGTCATGTACGTTCTCTTTACACTCAATTTGGGGGGGGGGGTATTTCGAGGGGGGGGGGTAATTATTTCGTAGTGCCCATTTGAGAGGGGTATTTCGAGGGAATACGGTAGTTTGTGTAGATATATACGTTAATATGTCCAAATAAATATATCCTTATTTGTCGTATTTATTAGCAGTTCTGGGTGTGTTAAGCCTATAATTTACTGTGATAATTCACGAAAATTTCCGACGAAATAATAACCCCCCACGAATAAGTGCTCTTCGAATTAACCCCCCAAGAACTCAAAATTTGCTGGCGAAATGAAAAACTCTCTGGGGGTATTTCGAGGAAATACAGTAATATACTTATAAATACATGACAGTAACAAGTAACAATTAGGAATCTGTGTGTCACCTGACTTGCAACATGTGGTTTTAATTGTAACTTATCACCACTTCTTGCTGCTTCTCCACTTGCGCTATCGGTCCCGGACGCAAAAGAATACTCTCACCCCATTTGTTCTCTCACATTCCGTGGCCTTGAGTGTTTTTTATAGATAAAAAATCTTTCAAGGATTTCTGAAGTAGACAGTTTTTTTGTGTGCCACCGCCAGGCACGCCGCCACAACAATTCCATTTGCGGTACACATGTAAATACATATTGCATAAACCAATAGCGAGTAAACACGGCGCACATGGCCCTTGATAGTGCTAGGGCGTAAACTTTCCGTTTTCCGCAAAAAAAGTTTTTACCTTTCCGTTTTCCGGTAACTGAATAATTTTTTCAACGTTCCGCTCTACGGCAACTGACAAATTTTTCCGTTTCCCTCTACCCAAACCCTCATTCACCTTTCCGTTTTCCGCACACAAAAAAAACAACACTATTTTTTGGCCACCCCAACCCCCGCGGCGGGGTCGCGGCCGCGCGGCGTGTGCCGCGCGAGCTGCGGAATTCTCGCCGCGGCCGGGGGGGGGGGGGGCCCTGCCCTGGCCAGGCCCCCAGGTTCAGGTGGGCCCAGCTGCGCCCTGGCACCAACTGTCTGCGTGTCTGCGGCGCGCTGGGCACAGTGTCTGACCGCCGCCGAGCTGCTTCGTGCCGCCGCACTTGTTTGCTAGTGGGGTGTACACTAGGTTGGGGGGGGGGGGGCTGTCTTTGGGTGTGTCTGCTTTGATTGTGTTTTTGGTGCCCGCCTTTCATGCAGACACTGAATGCTGCCACACACACTGGATGTCAACTTGGCCGACTGTTTTTGATAAATATTGTCGTTATTGGATTGTGAAACCATGTGTCAAATGCACATGGTAATATTCATCCCTCTTCAACATTGCCACATATGCACTTGAAAATTGTCCTGCGACCTAAATTGAACAATAATCGAGTTGACACTGAAACCAGTTGACATCCTGTGTGTGTGGTGTCTTTCAAATGATCGATGCTTCAAGATTGAATACAAATAGTCGATATGCAGAACAACTACTCAGTAGCTTTACTCAGAAACTCTGTTTGCTGTATTCAAAGCGCAAAAATGTCAAACTTTTCGGCGCGGCTTTATCTCTTGATGAATCACCCTGAACTTCCATATTTTAGCGTTCAAAAGCCAATAGACAAGCCTGCGCGCGCATGTCTGGAACGGAATTGAGCTGTATTTTTGCACGGCACCGCGGGGCCACCCGGCGCAGCCCCCCCCCCTCGTGTATAATGTTCTCCCAGCGCGAAACGTTCCTTTGTGCGTCGACACTGTTTTTTTGCGCTCTCCGGGTTTAGCTGCGTGGATCAATTTTTATGCTGCCCGGATTTAGGTGCCTATATAACATCCGGGTCAGTAAATTTGTTTGAACTGCGCAGCGCAAGCAATGGGCTTTTTCGTTCCCCCCATCCCTTTTTTGACGTCATTCGAGTATCGCGCCAGTTTGGAATGGCGGTAATCTGTTTCAAGTTGATAGTGTTTTGCCGATGCGATGATGAACCTTCTAAGGGTTTGTAACCCGATGCGTTTATTCGCGTACCGCCCACAGTGACCGAATTGACCCTCTAACTCCGCCCACAAAATATTGCGCATTACAAACCCGAAATGAGCTAATTGTGTTTAAAACCGAATTATTATCAAAATGAAGTTCATCAGAAAATTTCCACGACAAGACAGCTAGCTGGCCCAGTTATATTTTTCTGGTCCCGGGGCTTGTTCCAGTTTTATGTACTTTTTACTGTGTCTTTCGCACGGCCACGGGTAAATGTAAAGTAAATTACGTATTATACCTGAAAATGGTGCTATCCAGCTTAGAAATTGCAGATGAAAATAGGGAAAAATTAAGAAACTTAGAGGTTTACCAGAAATGCCAGCACGGGAACAGTTTTGTCCGAGTCAATTTTTTTGGTGATTGGTCGAACTTTACGTTTTTAACGTTAACATGAAATTTCCCATGGAAATTTTTGCAGCACTTCCAATTAAGTGTCAAATGGGTGACACTGACCGAGACAACGAAAATATCGACGGTCTACACAAAACTATCAAAAATCTCTATGTCACTTGGAAGTCTGCGGCAAATTGGCGCAGCCCCTGGTGGCTTGCATACGCATGATTAAATAAAAAGACAGTGTAGTCTGTAATTGTAGCGGGACCAGGGGGCACCCGCAGAGCCAGTAAATGCCCTGTAAAGTGTCAAATGGCCTGAAAAGTAATGTAAAATGTAAAATGCATTGTAAAATATCAAATGTCATGTGAAGTGTAAACAGTCGTGTAAAACGTAAAACGTAACGCAAGGTGTCAAAAGTCATCTAAAATGTCATTTTGCTTGTTTTCTATTTTACATGACTTTTGACACTTGACATGACATTTGACATTTCAGAGGGTCTGCGAGTGGCCCCAGAACTGCTTCATGTGTTCGGTCTGTTCCGGGCACACATGCTCGTCTTGAAGTCCGCCCACGACTAGTCTATATACGAGCACGTGCACTGGGCGCTGCTTACCTATATATCTGGTGGGCCCTGTTGTGTGCGAATCATTTAATAGGTAAAAGACCATGATCTAATGATGCATTTTTTTACAGTGGACTAAATTCCGGTAAATACAGGCATATTGCTAGTGTGGATTTGGTAAATTTAATTAGGGCAATGGTTCCCAGTAGTGATTGTTAGGTTTCTATGGCGCTTTTGGAGCTTTGCACTGGGGGAATGAAAAGCGCCATGGCGCTTTTGGCGCTTGGCGCCAAAGTCCTGGCACTTTTCACATCACTAATCCTGGAGTTTTTCACAGTTAACTGTCAACATTGGGACCTAACATTTGCTGTTCAGACATTCAGATATGTATTTATGTGTCTAGATTGATGTGGCTAAGCTTTTTCTCTGCAAATTGCCCTGTAGAGAATGGACTGGAAAAGATTCTTAATATTAGTGATAGATAATTGGAAGATGACAGAAGCTCACCGTTCACCGCAGTTCGGCACCCTGTGAAATGTCAAATGTCATGTAAACTGTCATGTAAGTGCCAAATTCCTAAAAAAAATCTCCTCTGATGGTGATAGAAGCAACTTGTGACAAATAATAGCCACTGTACTGTTGTGCCTTCTGTGTTCACAAAAGTATTGTAGAGCGTTGCAATAGCATGAAAGTTTTTTTTTCTTCAATTTTAGAATCAATTTGTTTGTCATTTTCTTGTATGAATTACATTTCAGGGACCATTTGATATTTTGTCCATAAAAATAGAAATTTCTTGCTGAGATTATCGGCTGAATCATTTTGGAACTGAATGTAAATTCATTCGCATTACTGTTTGATATGAAAAAAAAAACAACGGTTCGCAGCTTACTATACACGCTTAAAAGCGTACAGAAAAAGATGCTACACATCCAACTTTGCTGCATAGGGCATGAAGTCAATCATCGGATGCGGCGCTTCAATTTTCAATTCTTTCCAAGACCAATCCTACCCACAGGTACACATCTGCTGTACATTTTTGCTGCATATTTTTGCTACATTTTCCGTTCTGTGTTGTTTTCTTCGTGGAGATGTAGTGGTATAATACTGTATTTATCCAACACCAGGAATGTAAAACCCTACCCAGGAATAGCATTACCCCGGGGGTTTACCAAGTTTTACAGGTTCAATCCTGAAAATGTTGGTGCCATGCTTAATCCCATGGTGTTTACTGATCGGTGGTTGCCGGTATTCATTGCGCCTACTTGAAGAAAGGATTCAAAGCGAGCAAATTCCCCGTTTTTATAAATTCTTGTTTCAACCCACGCAGTTTTCTTTCTCCCTTCAATTTTGAAAGGATCGCCGTTGCAATTTAGAAAACTGAAATTGGCAACCCTTAAACAGCGCCCAATACATCAAACGAAAACGCGTTCACAAGCACTGTTGATTGGTGGTTTAGCCGCGGCTGCAAGCAACCTTTATAGGGCCGGCTCCTCCAGCCGCGCTGCGGGCTGGCGCCAGTCCCAGGCCCTGTAAAATGTCAAATGTCATGCAAAGTGTCAAAATTCATGCATTTTACCGGGCATTTGACATGACTTTGACACTTTGCATGACATTTGACATTTTGCAGGGAATTTTACAGGGTCTGGGACTGCTCCCTGTAGTGCAATTTGTCCCGTTTTCAGGTGATTTTTCATACCGCCAAGCATCTAATGCTTTGCGGTCTGTCACTCTGTACAACGCACAACGCGGCAGTGGTATGTTAACTGGCAGCAAAACTCGAATTCAAGGCGCGGCGACCCAACTTTACCTTGACTGCGATTAGCATTGAAAAAATATCTGGGCGATTTATATTTAAAAAATCTCAGAAAAGTTCAGAAAATATAAGATTTTCTGAGATTTATATTTTTTCACGATTTTCTAGAGAGATTTAATTATATTTTGTTTTTGGAGAGATTTTCTGTGATTTCTAAAAATATCAGAAAATCTCTCAAATTCTGAGATTTATTTATATTTATATTTTTGCAGGTTTTTGAGAGAGATTTAATCAAATATTTTTTATTGAGAATTTCTGAGATTATTATATTTTCTATATTATTATTTTTTCTAAATTTAATAGTATTTTCTAAAAATTGATGATTTTTTCAATGCTCACCGCGTTAAAGCGTTCTGGAGACACATGCTCTGGTGCCAGACCCTATAAAATTGCCCTGTAAATTGCTAATGTTCAGTTCCAAAAAAATAAAAAAATTTTTTTTACATTTTACATGACTTTGGACACTTTGCATGACATTGACACTTAAAATTCCCCCTCGAACAGATCGCTTGAATAACCTGTTGGCCGAAATAGAACCCCCCCCCATGTGATGCACGGGAAAATATATTTAAAAAACACTATGAAACCCAGACAGACAAAAAAGAATTCGTGTCTGATTCATCCAATGTAAATTCAGTGCAGCTGTGCAATGGTACAAAGGAATTTTTGCAGTTTTTCATTCTTTTGCAGCATGGTTGAATTCTGAAAAAATATGTATTTTGCATTCAAAATTATGACTTAGTTGAAGTCCATTTTACAATAAAAAATAGATCATGAAATTGACTGAAATACTGTCAAACAATAAATTGTCCCTTGAACAACACCTATGTAAAATTAACCCCCCCCCCCCCAAGGGACTTATTCAAAGATTTGCGGTATTTAATCAACACCTATATACTCACTATTTTGATCCCATCATCGTGCGGAAATCGACTCGAAAAAGCTTTCATACCGGGTCGGGTCGGGTCGGGTTTCGAACCCTAGGCGCGCTGGTTAGGGGGTGTCTGGGTCAAGCTTAGCTCATACTGACTGCATCAGCTTGGGAGTCTTTTTTTTATGCTGTGCACAAGACTCTGTTCTTGTGATACTTGTAGAGATTTCGGAAAATGTCACGCCGCGAAAATCTGGTAGCAAAGTAGATTTGCGTTGTCTAACGATGGATTTCACTGGGAAACGAATCGAATGTTCCCCGCGATTCTATAATAACTATCGTTTTTTATCGGGCTTGCTGCAATCAATTTTTTTCCGGTTGCGAAGGACGTTTGATTTGTCGAAATCGTTAATATTCCCGTCGTTACGCGCGATTCCCCCCATTTCGAGGGTGCGTTTCGCACGTTTTCTCAATTTGGAATATGAATTCACGGCCGGGAAGCGCTCAAAATTGAAAATAGTCTGCCGTAAAAAATGGCTGGGCTTTGTACGCGGCCTTGGCGCCGTGTTTCCGACGGCCATCTGTGGGACGATCGCAAAAATATTCTAATAGAATTTCTCCCCCGTCTGAAATGCGTAGTTTTTTAATGTCTAACAAATTTTTATGTGTCTAGGACGACGGCGGCACGCCTGAGAGCATCTTTTCTCGTGCGCATTCGAATTGCGTGTTCAGTGCGAGTGCAATATGCCTGTCTTCACTTTCTTGCCATTTTACCCGGATCGATGGCGACTCCCGTCTGATGATAACTAGGTAGTTTTTGGCTTGACTGGTGCCGTAGTGATTGAAAAAGCGCCGGGACTTGGCGCCAAGCGCCATGGCGCTTTTCCGAACCCAGCGCCAAGCGCCAATGGCGCCAGAGCGAAATGGCGCCAAGTGTCGGAAGCGCCACGGCGCTTTTCCATCACTACTGGTGCGGCGAAAAATGTGGAAAACTTACAAGCCTCGAGAATTCACACCATGGCATCTGCGTATGCAAACACATTTATCTTCAACCATTCATCACAGTTTTTGCAACACCAAAACCACGACAGGTTATAATTTTCGAGAGCCGCCGCATTTCAGCAACCCAGTGACCGTTCCGCATTTGCAGTGCGCTGCATTTAACATAAGCTGGGAGCTATCGAGCGATGGCTAGCGGTGCACCGACTGCAAATACATGTTATACAATATTTACAATAGATTTAAGATTGTATTTACAGTATGTGAGAATAATTTTAGGGCACCCAAGAGTGAGCATACATAGTTATATCACAATTGTTTTTTTATGTAAAAAAACGTGTAGAAAAATTACCGATATTTTACCTGTATTCAATGCTAGCCCTTGAATGCTCACCTACAACACTTACGCACTGTAGTAAGGTATTCTATCAATTTTCGTGGAACGATTACGATCCCTTCACTATCAACGTATAATACTTCATGCGTCACAAAATCGTCCACATCGCATCGGAACATTTTTGGGCGTTCCCGTCGCCGAGTGTGCTGCATTACACATACAAGCCCATATCACAGTATGTCTCATTACACATGCCGCAGTGCCCATTTCACAGTTTGTCTACCTACACATGCCCGCGAGTGCAGATCACATGTCGCGTGTGCAATACACATACATGCGCGCGGTGTTGTGGAAATGCGTGTGCGCGCGTAATTGCATGTATTTATCTATACGTGATTGTATATTTTCTGCGTCTGCATGATCGACATTCATGGTAAGCGTGCATGCATGGTGAGTACACTACACAAATAGTGCGCTAAGTTGTTTATTTTGAAATCATTCAAATTGTTGTTTGCATTAGATGTATTAATAAGTGAATAAAATATCCATATTGACAACAAAAAATTTTTATTGTAGCAATTAAATAGTATGTGACATTGTTCATGCTGCCAGCCGCGCATTTACACCTTGTAAATCAGGGTAGTTATCAATTCTAATCACCTGTATGCATGTTACAGCGCTCATGTGTTGCGTAACAGCGCATGCATTTCCACAACACCGCGCGGTGTATGTGTATTGCACATGCGACATGTGATCTGCCCTCGCGGGCATGTGTAAAGAGACAAACTGTGAAATGGGCACTGCGGCATGTGTAATGAGACATACTGTGATATGGGATGTATGTTAAATGGGATCCACCCCCCGTCGCCGCGGCCGCGTACGCAGGCGTTTTTTGCACTCGCCGCGCCAGTCATTTCAAGTTCGCAGGCGAAAAAATTCCCTTCACTCTTCGTTAGTGCGTTCAATGGCGTGGGGGGGGGCGGTGTCGGAGGGAAAAACGCCTGGTACTGGTACGTGCCATGCTATGGGAGCCCCCCCCCCCGCATCGCCGAGGCGAGATCGCAATCGGCCCCCGCAGTGCACACATGCATGTTTTTTGCAGGTTTTGCGAAAATATTTCAACAAAAATGCCTGCGTGCAATGTTGATGGTTGTGTATAGGGTGTCATATTGAAGTTGACATGGTGCTGTCTTTGCAGAAACTGATTTTAAGGTAAAGTTTTTCGGATGCTCCTTGCTTGGTGGAGAATCACTAAACATTCTAGCATCAAGGAGCGAATCTTAGTTAACTAGTGAATCACTTTCAATGACTCACTTTCAAGTCAATGTTACGTTACTCTGCTGTGATCTGAATCAATTTTAAGTCAGACACAAATTTTATAAAATTTATGTCAGTGGCTTGGAACATGAAAAGGCATCAGAAAACAACTGCACCCGCCCTACTAACTGGGATCATTTGAAGTTCTCTACTCTTAATTGTATCACTCATACTGGGATACTTAGTGGACTGCATGCTTTACTTGAACTGGGATGTATTGGTCTGTCGGGAAAGTTCGTGCCGTTTCAGGATCGTCGCCAATTGGATCGTCCTGGACGATCAGTGGGCATTCAGCCGGCGTATATAAGCTGGAATTTATCCAAGCATAAATTTTTACCACAAAATTGATTACGTAAAAGTCGATGCAGTGCTGATATATCTCTCAATAATGTTCAAAACTCAACGTGCACGATCCAGCGTTTCCGTGGTTTTCGATTTTTCGATGAAATTTCAATGTAAAATCGGCTGGAAACATAAAGTAGGAGATATGTATTATCATCCACTTTTATGTAATCCATTTCGCGGTAAACTTTTATTTTTGAATTTTACGTTGAGCGGTAATCCCAGCTTATATACACCGACTCAAAACTCACAATCCCCGACCATCCAAGGGAAGACGGAACGAACTTTCCCGACAGCCCAATAACACTCCACCATGATTTCATCATTAACAAGATAGAAAATTTTCCCAAAAATATCTAAAAAATGTTTCATGGAAGAAAAATGCAGTTTTTTAATACTTTTTTGTGAATGGTGGTTCACTAGTTGCATCAGTGCATTTTTACATAAGAAATAAGTATGTGCTCAAGTAGTGATTCACTGCATTTCTCAATGTGGTTGCACAATTTCATTGACAAGTGCTGCCGCCCCTTGCGAGCAGTCGCCGTCCGGACACTAGTGGGCAGATGTTTTTTGCCTTGTTTGCATATGCACTGCATTAGTTAGATGAATAGACATTTCCTGTTCGTTGGTCGGTTACTACACTATGTATGTAGCTGGTGAATGTGCGCTAGAATAGCTGATTCAATGTTAGCTTCTGTTGCGTACTTGCTATTCAAATGCACACCGCCAATAGTGTATAAATTACTTTGTTCCATTTTGCTTTCATGTGGGCGCCAGTGGCGGCCACTTGATAATGAATAAAGCGCCAGGGTTTCTGAGCAAAACAAGACATCGTACAGGAGATTGTGCCACGCGAAGTGGGCGCTGTGCAGCGGCGGCATTGGCACCAAAAACTTGTTAGCGCCAAGCCTGAATCCAATATTTTCAGCACCAGGCACCAAACAGAGCATTCCTGGGGGCAGTCCCAAGCCCTGTACAGTGTAAAGTAAAGTGTCAAATGTAAAGTCGAATGCAAAGTAAAGTGTCAATCAAAAAAAAGAAGAAAAGATTTTATTACTGAACTTTGCATGACAATTGACAGTTTACTTTGCATTTGACTTTACATTTGACAGTTTACTTTGCATTTGACTTTACATTTGACACTTTACTTTACACTTTACAGGGCTTGGGACTGCCACCAGGTGCTGTTTGGCATTTTCAGTTCTACAAACATCTTAGCAAGTTTTTGTCATTGCCGCTATATCTTCTTCTTTGGCGAAAATTCAGAGGTGTGCGGAGAATGGGAAGGTGTTGCAGTGTATTTATTTATTGGAACCCTGTGGTTCGACAGGTTTGGGGGACTCCCAGTCCCTGTAAACGTCAAATGCCATGCAAAGTGGCAAAAGTCATGTAAAATGCCCTGTAAAATAGCAAACAGTCAAAATGGCCACTTTACAGGGCATTTTCCATGACTTTTTAATTTTGCATTACATTTGACATTTTACAGAACGTTTTACAGTGTCCGCGAGTGGCACTCGATCTCTTCACTCGTGTTCTACCATTTCCACGAGACATCCACCCCCCCCCCCCCAATGTATACCACAATCCGATATCCCATTTAAAGTGCCCATCGACCGTGGGGCACACGCCCCGCCCCCTTCGTTGGGTTTCGCGGGGGGCGAGCTAGCGGTCCCACATGCTCTCGGACGGCTGAAACGCAGCGGCGCGGCCGGTCGCCCGGATTCAGCTAGCTGGAACCGCGTTCGCTAGCGCATTTTTGCTTCAGTACGCGCTTTTAGTACGCGAAGTATTGACGCTACCTCTCGCCCAGCGCGTATTTATTCGCTGTTTCGCGTCGCTACTGCAGCTCGTGCCGCTTTGTTTTCCCGATGGCAAACCGTGGGCCGTAGGTTTTTGTGATATTGCGTTCCGGGTTAACTGTTGTTGTGTTCGTTTTTCCGCCGGGTACCCGTGTGCATACGATGCTGTACCCGTATTTATTTATTTTTATCGCTCCACTGTCTAAGAAATGTGGTCTGGCTGATCAATATTATTGTTTTTCAAGATTATTATCATAGCGGGTCATTGAAAAGACCCCCCCCCCCCTCAGAGCTATTTGAATCAAATCCAAGCCATCAAAATGTAGTATATTAGTCTGGCAAAATCAGTAGTGAATATGGACCACGATTTTTGCAAAGTTGGAATCATAAGATCATAAGATGTAGGTGAAATAAATCCTTTAAAAAAAGTAGCTGAAGAGTCAGAACTGTATGAAAGTACACTGAAAAACGAAACTCATACAAATCGTTTAAATATTGTTTGATTTCCAACTTTAAAAAAGAGCATTCGTTCGATTTTTTTAAAGTTTCTGTGTGTGGTGCGCCAATAACATTTTCGGTGTTCCCAAAAAATATTTTAAAATTTTCTATTTCTTTTGCAGATTTCAATGGGTCTTCTGGTCCGCGATGAGACAACAACTGGGGCGGAACTATCTAAATAATGCCGAAATGTCTTTTTTCTGCAGCTAAATTCATTTCATCTCAAAGTAAGCAGGCAAAAAGTCTAGCTGACTCAAATTCTCACATGATACAACAAAAATGGAGCATGCGACAGTGAAATTTTGATGAAGTTCGGAGAATATTCGGACGGAAGTAAAGTTTGGTTGGGTAGAGAGGTTCGGCGAGTTTATTCGAGTTTTACGACGTTTTTTAAATGGAACTAACGTATTGCTTGCCTCGAAATACCCCCCAGGTCTGAGTGAGCCCAGGGAAAAATACCCCCCTCCTCGAAATACTCCCACCCTCGTTGAACCCCCATCAAAATACTCCCTCCCTTGTTTAACCCCCATCAAAATTCTCCCTCCCTCGTTTAACCCCGCTCAAAATATGGACAGTGAAAAAATACCCCTGGGGGTATTTCGAGAAAATACGGTAGTTAGTTGCGTGGTTTTTGTGTAAGTTTTGTAAAAAAAGAACCACGGGACTGTAACGAATGAGATGGGAGCTTAAGTTGAAAAAATGGCAATTATCTCGGCGGTGAAAAGTTTTGACATTTAAAATCTTGATTGAAAATCCCGTCGCAGATGGACTTTGGTCGAATGGCGCCTCGTCAAGCACCTACTTCAAATTTCATTTCAAACCGAAACCATCTATCTACAAAATATTACGCTACGAATATTCCTATCGATTTCCACGCGTACCTACAAAATACAGGGAAAATAATCTAACGAAATATTTAATTCCCACTAAAAAGCGGCTCGGTGAGGCAATGGTGAGGTAGTGGATTGTTTTGTTGGTAGAACCACACCAATTCCAGGTGCCCAACTAGGCAATCTGCTAGCTTACCACGCACCTGGAGCCGGACAAGTTCGCCAGTGCCGGCTGTGTGTGAAATGGGGATTCGATTGTATGTATCTAGTTGTGTGAAAAGCGCCAGGGTTTTGGAGCTAGCGCCACGGCGCCATGGCGCTTTTTGTGGCGGCGCTGGGGCCGGACGCTTTTGAACTGGGTGTGACGGGAGTATGTCGCCAAACGCGCCATGCCGCCTTTTGGATTGGCGCCAGCGCCATGGCGCTTTTACATCATTAGACGTGACCAGTTATTCATGTATGCCACCTACTATCGTCAGATGCGTATTTTTTATGTATTTATATTGTGCTGGTGCCATAGCATTTTTCCACTCGGCGGTTTTTTGATGAGACCAAGCACAGTTTACACGGTTATTTTGTGCCAATAAGTGCTGAGGAAAATAACGTTTTTTTTTGTGATCACGGAAACAAAGGAAGTAAAGGGTAAGCAGTTATTTTCCATGCTGAAAAAAGATAAGGTGTCATGTGGTTTTTAGTCACAAATGCTCATAATATGCCTCCAAAATGACTTCACTCAAAAACGTACATATTTTATTTTTCCGTATTTTGCCAGCGAAGTTTAACTTGATTACTTTTTAAATGATTATGTGTATTACACGAAGTTGTGTACCTACATTTCAGGTTTAACGGTAGTTTGTGCACGCACCAACGCAACGTTCCATTCGCCCTGGGCCTATTTCACGAGGGGAACGGCAACGGAATTACTGTCATGGCCGGCAGACATGACTCATTCAACACAAAAAAACGTATACTCGGCGGACAGCACACCTAGTATGAAAACCTACCATAATTTAATGAATAAAAATTTTGTGATAAATTTCGTAATTAATTTTGCCATAGTAAAAACGAAATATTTTGATAAAAAACTAAAAAATTTGGTTCATTATTCAGATGGGTTATGGTAGGTTTTCGTACTAAGTGTGCTGTCCGCCGCGTATATCAAAATCTGAATAAAGTATTTTGGCCCATTACGCCTACGCAAGTAGTGATGGAAAAAGCGCCAGGACTTAAGCGCCAAGCGCCAAAAGCGCCATGGCGCTTTTCCGAACCCAAGCGCCAAGCGCCAATGGCGCCACAGCAATATAGCGCCAAAAGCGCCGTGCCACTTTTTGCTTTGGCGCTAGCGCCAGGCGCCAGCACCATGGCCCTTTTCCATCACTACACACTAGTCAAACGATTTTAATTTCAAATTGGGTATAAAATACTGTCATAAATACATCCGTTTTCTAAGACTGGAATGTGGCGTTGCTGAAAGTAAATTTGATGTAATGTCAATTCAATCTGAAAATCAGATTCAATTAAGCATTCAGTTTTTTTCCTATAAATAACACTTCAGTTACTTTTTGTGAAAGTGAACGTTTCTTTTTTAAATTAGTATACCTAGGTATCCGTCGGTATATTAAAAACTGTTGTTTTATGCATAAGATATCATCAGTTTACCCTACCTATTTCCTCGACATACCCCCAGAGGTTTTATTTTACCAGAGTGGCAGTTTTGAGAGGGGTTTAACGAGGGGGGGGGAGTTATTTCGAGGGGGTTATTTCGAGGATATACGGTATTTATTTATACCAAAGTTATTGGCAACGTTTGGAGTTAAGTTGTCCTCAAAATATTTTACGTTGTGTTGTTTTGTAAAACGAACGCAGAGGAAACAGGTAAGTGAGCAGGGGCACCTAGGTATTCTAGATTTGGACCCTCCGGGGAGTTGGAAATTGTATAAATATATAGTAGGTGAATCATTCCTCCGTAAGGATAGATAGCCCAAAATCTTCTTTTGGGGGGAGGGGGTTGCGGGGTTCAATATACCTATAGGCTTTTTCAAAGTGTAGAGGGCAGAAAGGGGGAGGGCCGTTAAAAATAGGTAAAAATAATGAGAAAATGAAGGTGAAAGACTGTATAAATTAGCGATTTTGAGCGATTTTTTAGAAATGAACGATTTCTGAAAATACGCAATTTTAAGCAAAAATTGGTGTGAAATTTCTCAAAAATCGAGCCAGCTATATTGATGGCTGGTATTCTTTTTTTTTGGGGGGGGGGTCAGAGGATAGTAGCCAAAAGATTTGCCTGTAAGTGAGTTTCGGAGTTGAGTTCGTTTACTGCATGGTCGCTGGAACCGCCCACCGCATACACATGTGCCACTCCCAGAGCCTGTAAAATGCCCTCTAAAATGTCAAACTTTCTTTTTCATTTGACGTTCAACATGACTTTTGACACTTTGCACATTTTACAGGTACCGTATGTCCTCAAATAAGCCCCCTCTCTTATGCGTGTGAGGAAAAAAATACCCCCCTCAAATAACCCCCCCACACCATTTCACAGCATATACCGTATTACCTCGAATTATCCCCCCAATTAACCCCCCCTCGAAATACCCCCCTAAAATTCGGCTGAGGAAATAATAAACCCCCCACCCTCGAAATACCCCCCTAACATTGGGTGTAAAGAGAACGTACATGACAAATACCGCAGTTTGTGATCTGTACAATGCAGAACACACGTTAAAACTGATTGAGTGACGTTAGGGAAGGGTTTATGTGTATATACAGTTATATATACCGTATTTCCTCGAAATACCCCCCGGGGGGTGATTGTTTCATAGTGGTCCCGAGAGGGGGGGGGGTTAAACGAGGGGGGGGTATTTCGAGGGGGGGGGTTATTGTTTCACAAGAAAAATTTTGAAAACCAAGTACGAAATTGTCGTCTGAAACGTACGCAGACGTCGAAAAATGCAACAAAAACCGCCATTTATAAGGTTCTGTAGACTAATATTAGTATGTAGATGGTATGTACACTGTTCTAACGTGATTCCGACATTGTTTTAACGTGTGTTCTGCACTACGTAGAACACAAACTGCTGTATTTGTCATGTACGTTCTCTTTACACTCAATTTGGGGGGGGGGGTATTTCGAGGGGGGGGGGGTGATTGTTTCATAGTGGTCTCGAGAGGGGGGGGGGGTCAAACGAGGGGGGGGTATTTCGAGGGGGGGGGGTATTTCGAGGAAATACGGTACCTATAAAGACATATACATCTATGTAATTGTTCGATTTTTCTACGTCCGAGTATGGGGAATTTCCGAAAATTTCTGGCGAAATAATAGACCCCCCTCAAATTATCCCCCCCCCCTCAAATTTTGCTGGCGAAATAAAAAAAACCCTGGGGGTATTTCGAGGTAATACTGTAACCTTAACAAAAAACGTTTCATGTAAAATATTAGGGTGTAAACTAAGTAGTGATGTTTTTTTGTCAGTTCATACATATAATATGTATATTCATGAGTCCCATTCTGTCATACATTGGCCGGTTTTGATACCGTTTGATTATTTTGGTGTTTGGGGTCTGGGCTATAACGGATTATTTTGGTTTGCTCGAATAATCCCTCAGTCCCGAGATAAGGGGGGTTTATAAAAAGGTGGTCATTTCACATAGATGATCTGCACATTGACTTTGAAGCTTAATAACTCTACCATTGTCGGCCGATTTGGATCGTTCAACACTTGAAATGATCAGGACAACCTGCAGATTCAATTTTTGTCATCGGATTAGTGATGTCTGAATTTCGTATGACGATTTGACCCGATTTTTGAACATAAAAAATATTTCTTTGGAACATGCTATCATATACTTTAGACAACGAGGATACATATAAAACAAAAATGAGTTCAATATCTCTATCCAATCAAAAGATATAGCACTTTGAACTTTCGCCTCCCACTCATAAAATAACCACATGAAAAACAGTGCATACAGATAACCAGAACATAAAAATGAAATCTACAGGTCATTCTGATCATTTTAAGCATTCATTGGTGAAAATCGGCTGAGAAATGGCTGAGATGTAAAGTTTTGAATTTGCATGCTTTGTTCTTCATTTATATTTATATTTTTGGTTTAATTTATATTTATGGTTTGGAGGTGGAAGTTTGAAGTGCTGTAACTTTTGACTGGAAAGAGATATTGAAAAAAAATTTGTGCCAGATTAATTCTTATTGTCTAAAGTATATGATAGAATTTTCAAAAAAACCATCTTGTAAAATTATTATTACAATTATTTTCCATGTTCTAAAACTGGGCAAATCGGCATACGGAATTTAGTCATCACTAATCCAACCACAAAAATTGAATCTGCAGGTTGTCCTGGGGCCAGTTCCGCAAGTAGACAAGTTAAGAGTTAAAAGTTAAGAGTTGAGTTAAAGGTTAAAAGTTGAGACAAAAGTTGAGTTAAAAGTTAAGAGTTGAGTTAAAGGTTAAAAGTTGAGACAAAAGTTGAGTTAAAAGTTAAGAGTTGAGTTAAAGGTTAAAAGTTGAGACAAAAGTTGAGTTAAAAGTTAAGAGTTGAGTTAAAGGTTAAAAGTTGAGTCAAAAGTTGAGTTAAAAGTTAAGAGTTGAGTTAAAGGTTAAAAGTTGAGTCAAAAGTTGAGTTAAAAGTTGAGTTAAAGGTTAAAAGTTGAGTCAAAAGTTGAGTTAAATGTTAAGAGTTGAGTTAAAGGTTAAAAGTTGAGTCAAAAGTTGAGTTAAATGTTAAGAGTTGAGTTAAAGGTTAAAATGTGAGTTAAAAGTTGATTTAAAAGACAAATGGGTCATTCGTTGCAGAAGCGCGATACGCTGATCTTCAATCATATTTTGTCCCCGCACGGCCATTTTGAAACAACGTTCCGCGATTTTTTTTTAGCAATAATTTTTTTGGATACGTTTTTTTCAAATGACGTGCATACAACATTGGCACCATGCCAGCGAACAGCCGTATCGATACCAATTTCATATTTTTATTTTTTTATATTTTTTACCATCATTTTCCACTTGTCTTTTAACTCTCAACTCTCAACTCAACTCTTAACTCAACTTTTAACTCAACTCTTAACTCTTAACTCAACTTTTAACCTTTAACTCCACTCTTAACATTTCACTCAACTTTTAACTCAACTCTTAAATTTTAACTTTTCTCTTAAACTTTAACTTTTCTCTTAAACTTTAACTTTACTCTTAACTCGCCATTTGTCATTTTACTCAACTTTAACTTTAACTTTTAACTCTTAACTTGTCCACTTGCGGAACCGGCACCTGATCATTTTAAGTGTTGAACGATGCGAATCGACCCACAAATGGAGTTATTCAGCTTCAAAGTCAATGTGCAAACCATCCACGTAAGATAACCACCTTTTTATGAACCCCCCTTATCTCGGGACTGGGGTGTTATTCGAGCAAACCAAAACAATCAGTCATAGCCCAGACTAGTGATGTGAAAGCGCCATGGCGCTGGCGCCTGGCGCTAGCGCCAAAGCAAAAAGCGCCGTGGCGCTTTTGGCGCTTGGCGCTAAAATGCTGTGGCGCCATTGGCGCTTGGCGCCGTGTTTCCGAAAAGCGCCATGGCGCTTGGCGCTACTTTCCAGTGGCGCCATTGGCGCTACCATTTTTTAAAGCGCCAAAAAAGCGCCAGAGAGTGATAATTGCACCGCGGTGTTCATGTGCCTTATTGCCTATTTTCAGCAATTTTTGGCCATGTATTATATGTAATTTTTTTACATAGGTATTTTACACAGATATGTAATTTAGCTATTTTTACCATGTTATCTCACAGTTTTCACTTTAAATCTTGAAGTATCTAATAGATTGAAACGCTGCAACCCCCAACACCCAGACAATCTTTCAGCTTCTACCGCTTCACAGAGGCAATTTGCTATCTACCGTATTACCTCGAAATACCCCCATGGGGGTTTATTATTTCGCCAGCAAATATTGAGGGGGAGTTAATTCGAGGGGGGGGGGGGTTATTCGAGGGGGGTCTTATTATTTCGTCAGAAATTTTCGTAAGGATCGTAGTAAATAGTAGGCATTTGCATGCCCAAAACAGGTAATAAATGTGTCCAAACAAGATATATTTGGACATAAAAACGTAGATTAGCTACACAAACATGTCCATGTGTAGCTGCAATACAGATAAACAGTAATATACATCATGTACATTGCATACATGATGTATTTATCATGTACATGACGTACATCATTCCGAAGGGGGGGGGGGGTATTTCGAGGGGGGGGGGTTAATTATTTCCCCAGCCGATTTTGAGGGGGGGTTAATTCAAGGGGAGGATAATTCGAGGTAATACGGTATTTGAACCAGTCTTAGTTACCCTTGTGTGTTGAGCAAGAAGACTTATTGATTTCCATTATTTGACCATTTTTGTGTTTATTTTTGGAGGCAATACAAGTTATTGAAAGTGAAGAAAATAGTACTTTGTCTCACCTGTACCATTAAAGGCAATATCATTTTGGCGCTGGCGCCATGGCCCCCTGGCGCCTTTGGCGCTAAGGTCCAGAAAAGCGCCATGGCGCTGTTGGCGCTTGGCGCCATTTTGCTGTGGCGCCATTGGCGCTAGTTCCGGAAAAGCGCTATGGCGCTTTTGGCGCTTGGCGCCAAAAGTCTGGCGCTTTTTACATCACTAGCGCAGACCCCAAACCCCAACATACTCGAACGGCATCAAAATCGGCCAACGTATGACAGAATGGGACTCATGAATGTACATATGTATGAAATCACAAAAAATCATCACTACTTAGTTTACACCCTACTATTATAGTATGCAAATATGTATGTATATTTGTATTATTTTGCAGCTAGATTTCACTAATAATAATTTATGTTACGAAATTTCCCCTATTTGTGCA
Source organism: Sphaerolaimus hirsutus (assembly GCA_964036195.1). NCBI lineage: Eukaryota > Metazoa > Nematoda > Chromadorea > Monhysterida > Sphaerolaimidae > Sphaerolaimus > Sphaerolaimus hirsutus. Next base: position 9,154,084 of record OZ038454.1, on the reverse strand, counting down.
GTAATTTTATCTTACATTTTACTGAAAATTCTGACAAAAACATTACTCCCCCCTCAAAAACGACTGACGAAAAAATAACTCCCTAGGGGGCTTATTCGAATATATTCAGTAATTTGGCATGAATTTTGTCACTTAGCATGACATCAATTGTCATTTCACACGCTCCGGGCTCAAAATGACTCATGACTCAAAATTCAGAACCAGCACAAGAGCGGGGCAAATTTCGGCGCTGCAAGCCACCAGCCAAAACAACAGTTGCGGCAGCCATGATCGTCCATGTGCAGTGTGGTCGATTCTACGATGATAAATAGTTGACTGAACTTGTAAATAACGGCAGAACAGGAACATTAACGCAGCGGGTGAAAGCTAAATTATGTAAGGTGAAAACCGTAAATCCTCGAAAGACACCTACGGGTTTTATTATTTTGCCAGCAGAATTAATCAACTAGTATTCAGTCGGTCAATATGAAACTATTCTTACTTCATCCCAATAAAGTCTAATCCGGGTTAAATCCTGTACCTATCTAACATGTAAATAATTTTCACGTTTCTGTAAAGAGAAATCCATGCCATCCGGGCAGGGGTCTCCAAGATTTTGGCGGGGGCTGGATAGATGGCAAACCGCTCCTCCGGAAGGATAGGCGCTCCACACGGTGGTTGACGCTACTTCTTAGAAGTCGATTGAGTCAACTCAGAGTCAACTGTTTTAAGTATAACTATTTTTAATTTTTTACCTGTGTTGATTAAGAAATATTGAGAAGTCGATTGATGTAGAATGAAAGAAGGGGATTTTTTGGATACATATTGTAAATGGCTCAGAGTCAATTGAATTTTTGACCAGTTGACTCTGAGTTGACGCTAATTTTGGCGTCAACTAGCGTGTGTGGGCCCATAGATAGCTGAAATTCTTTCTGGGGGGGGGGGCTCGCGGGGGTAGTAGCCAAAAATTTTGTCTCCGGATAGATAGATAGCTAAGCGGCCTCCGGGATAGATAGATAGCTGGCGGATTTGGGGGGACCCATGCATCCGGGTCCAGATGCCAAGCAATTTACATGCTATTTAGGCCTTCCCCGTACAAATATTCCATATTTGGACACATTGATTGCCGGTTTTGGGCGTATATAAGCGTACTCTTTACTATGAATTTCATGAAATAATAACCCCCCCTCGAATAAGACCCCCTCTAAAAATTTCGCAAAATGAGCATTCTTGAGGGAGCAAATTGCTAATGGTTTCGTCGAGTTTGAAGGCGGTTGACAATTTACTAATGAACTGTAACTAGGTATATATTTACTTAGTCCCGAATAAGTCCCACGGGCAGTTGTTTCGAAAAGATAATCATTCAGAGGGACCACCGAAAGAGTGCATTGATTAGAAGCGATTGTTCCCTTCATAGCGCAATATACGTCCCAAAATACAGCAATTACGAACTGTAGACAGGCAGATATAGTTCATATTCTAAAGCAAATTGGACTAACGAGTAAAACGCACAATTGGATGGCCTTATCTCAATTCAAGTTAATACTACAACAGAATACAGGGTTCAAAATATGACAACCCAAGAGAAAACTCTTCCAAAAACATGAAAAAATCTTCCGCGAAATACGTGAAGCAAAAATGAGCACAAAGTGACCGAACACCGTCTATACACACCATTACAAACCAAAGAAACATTTTAATATGTGGTCTCAGGTATTGAAGTTGTTAGATACACGGTGAATCAACAAGATTGAAGATTCCGATTTCTGCAGCAGCTCATACTGAATTTACCATATTTAAATTTATTATTTACCATATAGAAACGGGCCAGCCTGCAAAATCATGTAGGTAAAGGTATCTGCTACGCCAATTTCTAGAGTGCGTATGGTAATTTTGTCACAATTGGGGTCATAATGGGATACCGAAATCCAACTCGAATACCGAAAAATGCAGATGTTTCCCAGACCTGCCCGGGGGCACTCCCAGACCCTGTGAAATGTAAGCTTTAAAAGTCATTTTATACGACTCTTGACACTTTGGACGACATTTGACATTTTACAGTGTCTGGGTCGCGGAAAACAGCCGCGTTTGAAGAACCTCACAAAAAAAAACCCCACCACAACATTCGTAAAAAAACTACCTAATACCGTCACCTGTACCATAAAACTACCATAAACTAAACGAATTGCACAAAAACATCCGCGACTTGCATTCATTTCCGTACTTTGTACAGACCGCGAAAAAGGGGGACAATGAACGCAATGCAGCGTCGAACCGACGTAAAAACGTGAATCCACCCACATTCAATGATACCTAGGACAAAAAGGGTTCTCCCAGTACGCACGTTGATAGGCTATCAAAAATGGATAAACTCCGCCCAATCAAGATGCAATTGAGACAATTCGGGTCGTTTTTAAACGCCCGTGACCTCAACGCGTTTCGGCGGCGGGAAGAAGCCAAACTTTTGCCGCAGCTGCTCGAAGAACACAAACGTAAGGATGGTCTGTGGCGCCAGACGGACGAACGCCGGGATGTAGCCCTGCAAGTCAAGTTCTGTGAATGTAGAGATGAGCCTGTAGCTGTACGCACAGAAACTCGGCACGCACAGAAGCCCGTTACGCACAGACGTTAACTCGGTACGCACAGAAACTCGGCCCGCACATAGCTGATGCCATGTGAGTGCCGAGTTTCTGTGCCTACAAAGTTTAGGTCATTTTTCACATTCTCTTTTATTCTATTCCCTATGTATAGCAGTAGTTGACACCCGAAATTTTGCCAACCGTTACATCTGTTTTCTACATATTTGACTTTCGCGATTGCGAATGTAAAATATGTAGAAAACAGCTGTAACAGTTGATGAAATTTCAGGTGTCAACTACTTCAACACACATGAAAATCCTGAACTCAGATGGCCGACTTGCCCGACAGGGCCCAGTTGTGTGCGTAACGGGCGTCTGTGCGTGGCGGGTTTTGATCCTGTGCATAACGGGCGCGTGTGCGTAACGGGTTTCTGTGCGAAATGAGCCTGGCCCGTAGAGATGACTTTTTTTCTGAATATAAATGAAAGCACCACGCAAACTGAACGAAAGCAGATCGTTCGAATAAAAACACCGAAATTTAGTCAAGTGATGTACAGGATTTACAATATCCAGAAAAATTGTGAAAAAAGAATGAGAATGACAAATATTCCGATCCCCCACATCTACTTTATGCTTTCGACCGCGTGGGTAACAATACGAATATCGACTGGTGTTTTCGCTTTAACTTTTGAACACCAATGAATCACAGTAGGCAAGAAATACAGTTAAAGCGGCGTTCACACTGCGAGCTGTGCCGAACAACCATTTTTCTGTCGGCAATGGAGTTTTTGTCACTACAACGCACAAATTTTGCAGAAATTTTGCGTGTGCCGACAACAAGGCCTCGTTATAGAAGTTTGTCGGTTGGGTCTTGTTGAATGTTTTACTCCTGTCGTTTGTCGTCACAGAACTACCGTTCACAGCTTGTGACGGCAACGTGACGACAAACAACCACTCGATCGGCACAACATTCATCTTTTTTGCTTGATTTGTCGGTTTGGGTCTCGTTAACGAGACCCAAACCGACAAATACAAACAATACAAAAAAATTTCGTTGTAACTTGGCTGATTTTGATGCTGTTCAAGTATGTTGGGTTAAGGGGTCGGCGCTGTTATGAAAAAGTTTTGTTTCCTCGACTAATCCCCGAGTCCCCCCAGTCCCAAGATAAGGTTGGTTGGTAAAAATGTGGTCATTTTGTATGGCCGATCTGGACGATGACTTTGAAGCTTAATAGCTCAACCATTTGTGAGCCGATTTGGATCGTTCCACACTTAAAATTATCGGGACAACCTCCAGATTCCAGTTTTGTGGTTGAATTAGGGATGTCTAGATTCAAAATGCCGATTTTATCCACCGTATTTCCTCGAAATACGACCCTCAAATGGGCACTCTGAATTTATAACCCCCCCCCCTCGAAATACCCCCGCCCAAATTGAGTGTATAGAGAATGTAAATGATAATTGGTGCGGTTTGTGATCCAGACAACGCGGAACAGACGTTAAAACAATGACTGTGTTATGTTAGAGCAGGGTTTATACCAAAAATTAAGGTATCAAGAGGGGGGTCATTAATTCGACGATTTTTTAACCCTGAGTCACGTCCCAAGCCCTGTCCTCACATCACTGAGTCATTGTTTTTAACGTGTGTTCTGCATTACACAGATCACAAACTGCATTGTTAAGCAATTACATATTAAGGGTGTGCTTCCAAAAGTGCCGATCTACAATTTTGTCAAATTTGAATTAGGACCATTTTTGGGGTCCCCAAAAAAAGCGCTTCAAAAAAACTTATAAAAAGTTCGGGTTGTGAAACTAAATTTAGAGATACAGTAGGTCAAAAACTGCAACAAAAAAAACAGCAAAATACAGTGACGGAAATTTTAAAAGTACCCATCATCTAGCTTTTTCACGTTTGTATTTTACAAAGTGCCGATCTACGCACTTTAAGAAATTGTTTTTTGAAAGTGCCCATTATTTTTTGTTCTTCTGAAAGTACCGATGTCAGATCGCCACTTTTTAGAGCACAATCTCATTTTGTGCTTTTTTCTATGGGTAAATTTACCAGTAATTACAGTGGATAGAAGTGAATACAAACTAGTAGTGGATTCTATAATACTTTTATTTCTTCCTATGCCAAACCACTGGATTTCGCTACATTACTCCCACGCAGAAAAAAAAACATTTTTTTTTGCAATCTGAAGTGTAATTTCGGACATTTTTAAAAAGAACAGACCTTGAAAAATGCCATGGGGCCGCCCTTCAGCGTGTACAGCGCGCAATCAGCGATTCCCTGCGTGATTTGTCGCATTTTTTTCGTTATCGTGATAGTATCGTATTCGTGCTTAAGTACGACAGGAACGACGCGCCGCCTGTCGATTCACATTTTGCAGTAGTGATTTTTAAACAGGACGGGGATGGAACCACATTGAAAAAATCTATTTAATTTTTTTATTAGACCCCGTTTACACGGATTTTTTGTGACGACTCGACAACAATAAAACGTTCAATAAGTTGAGTAAAAAGGTTCCATATTCATTAGAGAAACTGGTCAAGTATACCTTCTACCTAAGCTAATATGCAGGCCAAATTGCAGACTCGTGCTTGTAGCTCAAGATTTATAACGTTCGAAAAAAGTTTGCTATTGTCGCTGGCTGTCGGAGACAGTCCGACAACTGTCCGACAACTGCAAAAGTTTTCAAACGCCTCTAACTCATGAGCTACAAGCACGATTGTGCAATTTGTCATGCATATTCGCCTAGGTAAGATGTATAATTGACCACTTTTTCTCATAAATATGGAACATTTTTACTCAACTTATTGAACGTTTTATTTTTGTCGAGTCGTCACAAAAAATCCGTGTAAACGGGGTCTTAGCATCAACTAATCTCATCACAAAGTTTAATCAGTCAATGTCACTTATCATTATGCAAATGTTAACCAGCGTACGCTAGGTTACAGTCAAATGGGACAACGAACTTTAGTACTAATAATTAGGTTACGCATACGAGCGTTTAGGTTTGTCAAATGCGAAAATGGCACAAAAATGTGTGCTCTTTGAATTAAAGTGCCTACACACCCTAGTTTTCACCGTGACTTCGTGTGAAAACTGAAATTTTTTTAATTGCAAATTAACGGACACGGTTGAATGATTTGATTTAAATTTAATTTGAATTTAAATTAATAAAAGTTAATATTTGAAAATTTGACAACTAAAACACATATATCATAGAATAGGAGTAGGCTGAATGTCGCCATGTCGCCATTTCAGTTTTCACACGAGTCAAGGTGAAAACTTGTGTGTGTAGGGCCAAAGGGACATCCATCGCGGAAATATAAAAGGAATTTGTAATCCTTCGCACTATTTGCATCCGGGTCTAATTTTTACACATCAAACGCGTGCGTCGTCTGCGCTAAATTACTCACCCGTCTTTGTAGCTTTCTCATTTCCGCACGTAAAAACGTCCGAATGCGGAACCGCAAATTTCCACAGTACCTTTCAGAAAACCAAAGCAAACCAAAAGAACGATCATCCAAAACAACCACCCCCCAATAACCTTAAACTCGCCAGGCCTAGCGTTCATCATTCTAGTTTTCATAACGTCCAGCGGCTGCGTGATGGTCGTGGCCACGCCGGCGGCCAACGTGCTGGCGGTGAAGTGCGTGAACAGATTGTCGGGGAAGATTTGCGGCAGCGCGCCTATCAACATCTGCTTGAACTGGTCGTAGCACGAGATTTGACCGATCTGAGGGGTGTTGGGGGGTCGAAGGTTAAGTAAGGTCGAAGTAAAAACAAAAGTAATGGAATCAGGGATACGGGGGAGGCGAGAGGCTGCCACAGGTAGGGTGTACACAAAAAAATTTTTACGGAGAACGGAAACGGAAAAAAAATTGCACTTGCCGGAAAACGGAAACGGAAAAAAAATTGCACTTGCCGGAAAACGGAAACGGAAAAAAAATTGCACTTGGCATCAAACGTAAACAGAAACGGAAAAAAATTTACCAGTGGAAAGCGGAAACGGAAGAAAGGAAGAATTTTGCCTGCGGAAAACGGAAACGCAATTTTTTTGCACATGACAGAAAATGGAAACGGAAACGGGAAATTGTTAGCATTTGTCAGAATACGGAAACGGATAAAATTTTGCCTAAGGAAAGCGGAAATGGAAAACGGAAAGTTGACATCCTAGCCACACGTATGGTTGAAATGCGAATTTCGTGGGATCACGAGTAGGGATGCCCAAAAAATGTTTTTTTAACGACCGTTTTTTGATAAAAACGTTGTTTTTTAATAAAAAGGTTTTTTTTAAAGCTCCCAGATATGGTTATGGGACAACATATACAGGTATATAAGTACTTTGTGGTGTTAAATATAGCCATAGAATAGCTGTGGAGCCATGCAGGGACGTATCCAGGATTTTTAAACGGGGGGGGGGCTGCTTGTTTTGGCGCTAGCGCCATACCAAGGCGCCATGCCATGGCCCTATTGGCACTGGCGCCAGCGCCAGGAACAGCTTTATATAGATGTAAATATGCATACATATGCAGCGAAGGTCGCAAAAATGTGTTCATTTTCCAGGATATTTGTTTACGGGGACCGATCCGCTAAAAATACAATGTATGGGGAAGAATATGCGCGCTTGCGCGCAAAATTTTTAAGAAACATCGAAAAATGTATAGAAAAAATTGCATTTTCCGGGACTTTTTAGATCTCGCCCCGGGAGGGGGGGGCTGCAGCCACCCCCGCCCCCCCCCCCCCCTGGATACGGCCCTGGAGCCATGGGATAGCATTTTAAGTGGTAATTTCTGTCAAAAATACCCATTTTTTCTCGACTCGTTACGTATTTTGCCTTTTGTCAAATGTTCGTGACTTCAAGTCAAGTTTTGCATGGAAAAGTGCTTAAATAGGGTTATGAGAAAAGGCTGATACATTGACAGTGATTTTTCACAATGTAGAATTATGTGGGAGCACATTGGCTGGATATTATATACTACACTATGATATCACAGCTTATTATAACTAGGGTTCAAACGATATATCGTATCGAATATCGAATATCGGATATCGACCATTTTTTAATATCGAATATCGATATCGAAAATTTTGAAAAAATATCGAATATCGAATATCGATATCGAAAATTTTGAAAAAATATCGAATATCGATATCGAATATCAACCATTTTTTCGATATATCGAACCTATATTGTGTCCCCAAAAAAGTTATTATTTTCATTTTGAGATATTCATGATTGATCTGATGTGTTTGATCTGATCTGAGAATTGTATTAGATGAGTAAAAGTACAGTACTTATAATGTCATTTTTGTTGGAGTGCTAAATTTGAAGCCAGAAAATGCTGATATTCTATTTTTTGCAACATGCCCTTAGCAATCAGGTTATCAGTATAAACTGTAATATCTACCAATTGTTATTTGTCTGATACACATTGATTCATCATGTTTTTTTTCTACATGTTCTACTTTTGAGTGATGTAAACCTTGTTAAAATCACTTGTACCATTCACATTTAACTAAAGAGATGATTAACCATGTGTGCAACCACATGAAAATACAATATGTCACTTGAAATATGCCTTGCTATACCAAAAGCAAATCGCAATATCGAATATCGAAAATATCGAAATATCGAATATCGAATATCGACCATTTTTTAATATCGAATATCGAATATCGATATCGAGGTTCCATATCGTATCGATATCGAATATCGAGTTTCAGAAAAAAATATCGAATATCGATATCGAAAAGTCATATCGTTTGAACCCTAATTATAACACAATAGCATGAACAAATGAATGCTAAAAATGCCTCAAAACGCATGAAAACAACCACCAATGGTAATATGTATGTGAAATTGCGCGCTTGCGCGCAAAAATTGCAAAACACCTAGTGCACAAGTACAAAATTTTTGGCTGCTGTTTAAAAAAAACGGTTTCGCTGCCTGTTCAAAAAAAACGGTTTCGATCCGTTTAAAAAAAAAACATTTAAAAAAGACGGTTAAAAAAACACGTGCCATCCCTAATCACGAGTAGTAATTGACAATTGGACAGTGTTCAGTGGTTTCGATGTCAATTCAGATTTCCGTTGGCGAGTCGAAAAGCGATTTTAAACTCCAGTTATGCAAATACTTATGCTGAACTGTTATGCTGAACTTCATTGCGACCAAATTCTGAATTCACTTTGAAACCAGTTGACATCCAGTGCAGGGAAGTAGCCAGGATTTTTGAGCGGGGGGGGGCGGATTGTATACGAGCCCGGCGAACGCCCCCCTAAAATTTAAGAAATGTATAGGCCATTAGTAGGCGCTAGGGTTCGAACGATATGACTATTCGATATCGATATTCGATGTTTTTTCTAGGGTTCAAACGGGATCCCGATCCCGGATCCCGTGAAATTCCGGGATTTAGCAGTCCCGATCCCGATCCCGAAACTTTTAAAATCCCGATCCCGAGAAACTCCAAAGTCCGGGATCCCGATCCCGGAAAAATTAGTGGTAATTATCAAACGTGAAAAAACGACGTTTTTGCATGCAAAAATGTGAACGCAAACCCCCAGCGTTCATTTTATGCCACGTTTCTGGCATCCAACAGTGTTTTTAGACCTTTATGAACAACTGTGGATGCCAAAACATTGGCCAAAATCTCTATCCCAAGACCCCAATCCCGATCCCGAAAAAAATGCCAATCCCGATCCCGTGACCCCAATCCCGGCCAATCCCGATCCCGAAATCTCAAAAAACCAATCCCGATCCCGATCCCGAAAAGTCAATCCCGTTTGAACCCTAGTTTTTTCTGAAACTCGATATTCGATATCGACAAGATATGGAACCTCGATATCGATATTCTATATTCGATATTAAAAAATGGTCATTATTTGATATTGCGATTTGCTTTTGGTATAGCAAAGCATATTTCAAGTGACATATTGTATTTTCATGTGGTTGCAGACATAGTTAATCATCTCTTCACTGAAATGTAAATGGTACAAGTGATTTTAACAAGGTTTACATCACTCAAAAGTTAATGGAAGAAACATGATGAATCATAGTGTATCAGACAAATAACAATTGGTAGATATTACAGTTCATATTTATAACCTAATTGCTTAAGGGCATGTTGCAAAAAATAGCATATCAGCATTTTCTGGCTTCAAATTTAGCACTCCAACAAAAATGACATTATAAATACAGGGGTGGGCATCTTCAGTTACCGCTGGAAAAACGCGATAGCTTGAGCTACAGTTGAGCTATCACAATGAAATTTTAACACAATAGAGTAGACTCCATAGGACACCTATGCTGAAGTTTGCAACCCAAACGGCCACAGTTTGGAGGAGTTGTGGAACACACAGTTTTTAGTGTAATTTTGTGACTTCACCCCCCTTATCTCGGGACTGGGGGACTATTCGAGTAAAAAAAGAATTTGGTAGTAGGCGCGACCACAACATACTCAAAGGGCATCAAAATCGGCCGATGTACGACAGAATGGGACGACACCAACGACCGATGCCCCCCCCCCTCAAATGCCACCCTCGATTTATCCTATGGGTGACGCCAAGTCACAAAATTACACTAAAAACCGTGTGTTCCACAACTCACCCAAAATGTGGCCGTTTGGGTTGCAAACTTCAGAATAGGTGTCCTATGGAGTCTACTCCATTGTGTTAAAATTTCATTCTGATAGCTCAACCGTAGCTCAATCTATCGCATTTTCCCAGCGGTAACTGAAGATGCCCACCCCTGTATTGTTCTTTTAGCCATCAAATACAATACTATAAGCACAACAGATTAATCATAAATATCTCAAAATGAAAATAATAACTTGATTTAGGGACACAATACAGGTTCGGTATATCGAAAAAATGGTCGATATCCGATATTCGATATGATATATCGTTTGAACCCTAGTAGGCGCCACGCCATGACGCCATTGGCGCCAAACACCGCTGTATATCTCTGTATTTACAGACATATAGAGCGACGTGGACAAGACTTCCAGACAATTTCCAGTGCATTTTGATAGGATTTGAGGCTGCCGCGACCGGTCAGCCGAAAATACCTGTCGCGTGAAGGATAAATGAGCGCTCGCGCGCAAATTTGTTTCGAACTGGCGACAAAATCGTCTTTTGAAAGTGCCATTTCTGGCACATTTTTTGTCTGGCACGGGAAGGGGGGTCCTTGATCCAGTGCAGGGGTCTCCAGGATTTTGGCCCTCGCGGGGGCTGGATAGATAGCAAATCGCTCCTCCGGAGGGATAGATAGTAGGGTTCAAACGGGATCCCGATCCCGATCCCGGATCCCGTGAAATTCCGGGATTTACCAGTCCCGATCCCGATCCCGAAACCCCAATCCCGATCCCGAAATCTCAAAAATACCAATCCCGATCCCGATCCCGAAAGTTTTCAAATCCCGATCCCGATCCCGAGAAACTCCCAAGTCCGGGATCCCGATCCCAGAAAAATTAGTGGGAATTATAAAAAGTGAAATAATGACGTTTTTGCATGCAAAAAAGTGGATGCAAACCCCCAGCGTCAATTTTATGCCACTTTTCTGGCATCCAACAGTGTTTTGAGACCTTTATGAACAACTGTGAATGCCAGAAAAATGGCCAAAATCTCTATCCCTAGAACCCAATCCCGATCCCGGAAAAATGCCTATCCCAATCCCGATCCCGATCCCGTGACCCCAATCCCGGCCAATCCCGATCCCGATCCCGAAATCTCAAAAAACCAATCCCGATCCCGAAACCCCAATCCCGATCCCGAAATCTCAAAAAGTGAATCCCGATCCCGATCCCGATCCCGAAAAGTCAATCCCGTTTGAACCCTAATAGATAGCTGGAAAAAATTTCTGGGGGGGGCTGGGGGGGGGGGCTTGGGGGGGGGGCTGGCGGGGGCACAATATATAGGCTTTTTCAAGGTTAAGAAGGCAGAAAGGGGAAAAAATCGCTAATAATCAGTTAAAAGTAGCCAAAAGTAGGTATAAAATGGCCAAAAATAGGTATATAACCGTGTATATAACTGGAAAGCACGATTTTGAAGGTGAAAAACTATAAAAAGTTGCGAAAATTGGGGCCAAATTTCTCAAAAACCACTCCAGATAGATAGATAGCTGAGCGATTTGGGGGGGGGGGGTCTTTGGGGGTAGTAGCCAAAAATTTTGCCTTGGGATAGATAGATAGCTGGGCGGGCTCCGGGATAGATAGATAGCTGGCCGATTTGGGGGGGGGGGCCCCCCCCAGCCCCCCCCCCGCCTAGGAGACCCCTGATCCAGTGTAAATTAGTGGGCATAGTAATAGTACCTTCATATCCCCAGAGCCCCCTCTTGGCAACTTCCATCAAATCCGTATCCAAAAACCTACTCATCTGATCAAAATCAACGCCAAACGCGAGTCCACGCAACCAACTCACAGTCATGAACACGGCCCTGGTGCTGGCCATGATGGCGCCCGACCACAACGTGCGCGCGCCCTCCTCAGTTGCTACCCGGTACAGCCCGTCCCCGGCGTGCTTGTAACTGGGTGTGGTTTTGGGGTTGTTATTGAGTGTTGCATTGGGGTTTGGATTTGAGCGTGAATAGATCCTTTCTGGAGTTGAAAAGTGTGACACAATCACTTTTAAAAAAACCTTTTCTTAAACCTTATTTTGAACACCTAAATAGTTGGTAGGGTTGGCCGATGTTTTTTTTTAAACGTTTTTTTTATTAAAAAAAACGTTGTTTTTTAAAAAAAAAAACATGACGTCCGAAATGTTTGTTTTTTTTAAAAAACATCGGCCGAAATTTTTAGTACTAAGCACTGGGTATTTTGCAAAATTTTTGCGCGCAAGCGCGCAATTTCACACACAAATTGACATTGGTGGTTGTTTTCATTGGTTTTGTTGCATTTTTAGTATCAAAACATCCATTTCTATGTGCTACCATGGGTGAATAAGCCGACATATGTTGCTGTAATATATAATATTGAGGTAATGTGCTTCCATGTACCTCCACAGTGTGTAACTTCACTCCCAAAGTAACAACCTCCTTTTATAACCTTGTTTGATCACCATTTCGTGCCAAACTTTACCTGAAGTCTCGAACATTCGACTATAAGGCGATATACGAACGATATGTCGACGAAAAATGGATATTTCTGACACAAATCACCACTTATAATGCTATCCCATGGCTCCACAGCCATTATCTGGTCATATTTAACATCACAGAGTATTGCCAGTGTCTGATATACTTATATATGTTGACACTAGGTCATATCTGGGAGCTTTTAAAAAAAAACGTTTAAAAAAACGTTTTTTTTTTTTTTTTAAACATCGAGGAAAAAAAAAACGTTTTTTTTCCAACCCTAATAGTTGGTACAAAATGACAACCCTTCTGACCAAACCAACTTTCTTCTAAGATGCTTCTCAACCTTCATGTCGTTCTGCATGCGCACGTTGACCATGTCGCCCGGCGTGCCCACCCAGCCGCCCACGCCGCCCGCGAACCCGCCCAAGAGCACTTTCTTGTAGAATGGCATCGGGCCCTCGTCTGTGAGGTTAATTTTCTGTTTTTATGTTTATTTGCCTTTTATTGAAACTTTCTCGACTCACAGATTGGAGACCCCCCAGCATGTATTAGCGTACGAAACACACGGTTTCAAACAAACCACGGAACATATGTATCAACTACCCCAGAAAGCATAGGATTGCCTAACTGATGACATACCACAAAAAGTTGGCTTCATGAAACTCATCCTCTTATATCCAGCTGTTTTATCGCCATTTTCCCCTCTCAAATAACTCAATCCATCCTAGCAAAACATTCAACAATCCAAAAACTCCAAAACTGCAAAAAAAGCAATAAACCTGTGGGCATGCGCTGCTTAATCACTTCATAAAGTGCAAATCTCGTCGTGGAGTACGTGAGCTGTCTGACCAAGGATGCGCTCAAACCATTGTAGAGGCCCAGAACCCCCTCGTTTTTCACCACTTTCACACCCATGCTGAACAGCGAGATTTTTCCAACTTGTTGCGTTTGCAAATGCACCTGGGAAAGTGGATTGATGAAATAGAGAGTGAGATGTATTTTTATTTATTGCGCTTTATACATATCCTCTATTGGTTTAAAATTTTCAGTATGGTCGATATTAGTATCGTATCGTATAATAGTATCGTTCGAATCCTTCTCAATGCATAACACGCGTCAACACTAGAGTTGAAAAAAAATTTTAACCCCTTGATTATAAAAAAAATTGATTTTTTGAAATCAAAATCAGTTTCCACCTTGTGATTTTTTTAAATTAAAATCAGTTTAAAAAATCAAGTGCCAACCTAGTCAACACACAAACAGAATCAATGGCCGGCCAACGGGAAAATTTTTGACCAAACACAAATTGCCAACCTCCCTCAGAACAACAACACAAAATTTGCAACGACAACCTTGCAAAATTTGCAAAAATCTCACCAACCTTCAACAAATCCAAGGGATGGGTGCAGCAAGCGGCGCCGGCCGACGCCAACCCACCGAAATACCATCGCGCCAATCTTTTCGAATTATCCTCGCCCATGATTTAATCGGAATTGGAAAGTAATTTTCAACAATTAAACGACAATTTTGATTATCGACTCAATTTTTTGTAATTTTCGATGGTTATCGCCAACGACCGGTCTGCAAAATTGTAATCGGGGAATGTTAACTGATAAAGATTACAATGGAATAGACGCTACGTGAATAATCCAAATATCTGCCAGCTGGTAAATTCAGCCTACTGCGGAGTTTCTTTTTCAACTCCGGGAAATTCGTCTTCTAAGCACCGCCTTCTCCGCAACATTTTCGCTTTACAGTAAGTATATTGAATAAAAAGAAAGTGAAAACGCGAACTCTTCACGCTTCTTTTCCCGATTTACTTTGGCACAACTCCAAAGGAATGTTGGACTGTCTAACAGTCGACTCGCAACAGTATTATCGATGCGCTTACAGCAATAATTAACTCTGGTCTGTGTCGCCAATTCGCGACTTTCAGGCAGCTGTCTTATCTAAGGCTTTTCGCTTAATACCATATTCTGGCGTTTCTATGAGGACAAAGTACCTAAACGTTACGTGATTTATCTCTAACATATTTCAACCGGCTAGAAATTTAAAACGTTTGAAAGTGTGTCAGAAGTAAATATGTATGCGGAACCAGATTGGTATAATTGTGTAGTATACTGTTTTTCCTAATATATCATATTCATGCCTGACAATAAAGAAACGGAAGCTAATATCGAATACCAAACTCAAAGAGACTATTTCGTCTACTAAATTTCGTCTTGTGTTGAAAAACGGCTAATGCTCTTGAGTTGGATGTTCAAATTGGCGCTACCTATATAAATAGGCAACTTTTTCTAGACAGCTGGTGGCACGCTGCACTATGCAAGAAACTGAGCTGTGCGCATAAAAATCCTGTTTTTTAATAATACAATAGTCTATGTAAAATGCATAAAATGTGACTTGTAAAAAATTGAAGGGCGTCCTGAAAATGGAGTAAAAAATGCTAAACACCAATTTTTTAGACACAAAAACAACAACACAGTTTTTACTTGATTTATTGGCCACACACACTAGTTGACATCAACACAAAATGTCAACTGGTTCCGATCCAATTCAAAGCTTGCTGACGAACCAACGAACGGCGTTCAAATGAAAGCTTCGAATTGGGATCGAAACCACGTGACATTTTGTGTTGATGTCAACTAGTGTGTGGGGGGCCAATGCCACTCGCACACTTGGTGTTAACAAACTGGTTTGCGCAATGGAATTAACATTGATACATGTATGTGCATAATTATATGTATTTACCACCAGAGTTGTTAAAAGTACCAAACTTTTTTCAAAGTATACGTAAACATAAAGTATTCATTTTTTACTCACACACTGAGTACAGAAAACAAAGTAACTTTTTTTACTTTTACTCATGAGTAAACATGACTAAAATACTTTTCCCTCCAGAAAACGTATTTTTGAGTATTTTTCACATTGTGTTGATGTCAACTAGTGTGTGGGGGGCCAATGCCACTCGCACACTGGGTGTTAACAAACTGGTTTGCGCAATGGAATTAACATTGATACATGTATGTGCATAATTATATGTATTTACCACCAGAGTTGTTAAAAGTACCAAACTTTTTTCAAAGTATATGTAAACAAAGTATTTATTTTTTACTCACACACTGAGTACAGAAATAAATTTTGTTACTTTTACTCATGAGAATTATTATTAGTGAATTTTCCAGTAACTTGAATTACTGTATTTCTTCTAATAGAAGTGCACCGTTCTATTTTTTCAGCAACTTTTTACCTGCCATTCTATTGGAGGTAGCCATTCTGTTTTTTTCTTTTATTTTTTTCAGAGATTTCTCATTTCAACATAGCCTTATTTTTTAATGAAGATTGAGCAATATTTGAATATCAGAGCATCAATTTGAGATTTTACACCTATTTCTATGCTTTGAATGTTCCCATTATCAATTTTTGTGTTATTTTTGTTTGCACACCAGAGTTGGTTAAAGTACCAAACTTTTTTCAAAGTATATGTAAATGTAAAGTATTTATTTTTTACTAACCCCCTGAGTACAGAAATAAATTTTTTTACTTTTACTCATGAGTAAACATGAGTAAAATACTTTTCCCCCTAGAAAACGTAAAAGTGAGTTTTTTGTTTGGAATTTTGGCCCAATTTTCACTCAAATCACTTGACAATTTTTACCTTCAAATTCACTAGTTTGTGTGTTTCAGCCCATTTTCAGCTATTTTTTCCCCTATTTTTCGCTTTTTTCTCCTTTCTTCTACATCTATGCCTTGAAAAAGCCTATAAGCCTATCTGAAATACATTTTCTGTACTCGAAAAGTATATGTAAAAGCGAGTACAGGTACTTTCTCCAAAGTATACGTAAACATATTTATTCAGTACTCTCGATTATATGTACTTTTTGAGTAAATGTAAATACGTATTAACAACTATGTTGCACACTCCCAACAAAATTTAACCTGCCGTTCTATTGGAGGTACCGTTCAATTGGAGGCTGCCGTTCTATTTTTTTCGTGAATGCAAAAACGTGCCAAAACCTGCTGTTGTATTAGAGGTGCCGTTCTATTGGAGGTATGCCGTTCTATTATAAGAAATACGGTAGTGCTAATAAATCAGTAGAAGCGCAGTGCTTATGAGGCCACGATTCATGACGTTTACACTTTATTGTGTCAATTTCGATTGGACATGGATAATAAGCAGCACGGGAACAAATTGATAGAAATGGTGGAAATTTGTATCAAAGACGCTCAAGAAAATACAGCTGAAAATTCACTTAAATCAAGTGAAGTCCACAAAAAAACGGCACGCCAAAATTCCGTATGAATCATTCCTATTCAAATCCGGCATAATTTAAATACATAAAGGAAATGCCGTTAAACGCTGACCTATCTTGCTTATCTCTGTGAGAAAGCTATCTAGGTATCTTAATGTAAACACATTTTGGCACCAAATAGAAATTTACTTAGATATAATACCTAGATGGGTTACGCGAGGTAGCGTCACTTTACATCCTGGTCATTTTACATTCCTCTGTATTGCGACAGTTTACATTCCACAGTAGTGTGTCTACCGCGCCAGTTTACATCCTGTAAAAAATTCTCGCATCCCACACTTTTTGTACAATTCACATTCTATTAGAATGCGGCACTTTACATTCCACAAAAAAAACTTCAAATGTCAAACAACAGAAGCCCCCCATACTCCGCATATGGAGTCACACAAAGGTCAACGCATACGCAAAGCGATTGGATTTAGTTTACGGGTCAATTGAAATGTTCAATAATATGAATACCATGAAACGTAATTAGCATTTTAGAAGTCAAAGTTTTATGTATAACAATAGGTTTATGCTCATATTTGATTGACATTTCAAATGAGGAAATGTCAATCAAATGTGAGTATAGCTATTCTTAAACACATAAGCTTTGACGAGTGTAATGAAATATTTGAAGTGTTACACAACAGACGCGATGGGGAAAAACGGTTGCACTTTTTTTGTGGAACCATTACGGTTCACTTAGTTTGTCATCATGGATGAAAATGTGGCACCGTATGGTGCTATCCATGAGTACATATCTGGTGTATCAACAAAAAATCGTGAAACTGTCCGCTTTATCCCGAGCCGTCGGCATCCCAACCACTACTACAAGCTGATTTACAGTCATCAAAAATCCGGCAGCGATTTTTACCACTGCGCGCTTTGCTGCAGCATCGACGCATCACATGTACCCACAATTCGTGTCAGGTCAGTTGTTTTGCAACGTTTTTTTGAGTTTGGTGTTGAGTTTGAATATAAATAGATGGTAAATGACTTTTAGTTTCGAGTTTTGCCTCAACTGGAACTGTTCAAATGCCATGCAAAGTGTCAAATGTCATGTAAAATGCCCTGTACTATGTCAAATGTCATGCAAAGTGTCAAATGTCATGTAAAATGCCTGTGTAAAATGTCAAATGTCATACAAAGTGTTTTGTACCTCAACTTAATGCTGCAACTGTATCACAGTGACGGCCACTTCGCTACGGATCCGGATTCACCACGAAAACGACACATCTGCACAAACTTCACGAACAGCCCGCCTTTCACACTGGCCAAAGTTCACGCCGACCAGTATTATCAGTGAGTAATTTCATTTCTTTAGCTTGGGTTGTTTGATTAGTAAATATTTGGTCCATGCGTTGTTTTTCCATTAGTGTTCTGAAACAAACCGGAATCATCGATATCAATTCCGGGTCGCGTACCGAGTCAATATATGTATATAAAATATGTCAAATTTGGGCGCCAGACGCAACTCGAAATTGAACCCGGAATTGATATCAATATTCCCGGGTTGTCTTACTGAACACCAGTTCAGTTTATTAGTGTCAGTTTATTAACGCAAAGTGTCAAATGTCATGTAAAATGCCCTGTACTATGTCAAATGTCATGCAAAGTGTCAAATGTCAAATTATTAGTGTTCTGAAAAACAATCCGAACTCATCGCTATCAATTTCTGGTCGCGTACTGGGTCAAAAAACACCCCGCTTCAAAATTTTGTGCGCGGCGACTTTTTTGCATTGTTTGAATCGCGATTCATGAACACGACATGCTAGGGGGCTGAAATAAGTATCAAAAGATAGCCCAGACATTTCTCTGCCAACGTATGAATTTTCAGCCTCCTAGCTCTATCATGTCGCAGTTGAGAGCACTTCAAAGAAAGGGTGTGCGGATCATGAATCACGGTCAAAACAATGCAAAAAAGTCACCGCGCACGAACTTTTGAAGCGGGATGTATATTAAAATAGGTCAAATATTCGGTCAAATGCAAAATTGCATCCAAATTGGTTGTATGGTTTGGTACTGAATAAATGGTTTTATTTTATTTTATTTAAGACATTTCAAATGAAATTTTTATTTGAATTTTTAAAATATTTTCCAATAAAATTTTAATTTTTTTTTGTACAATTGTTGTCAAATGGTATTATTTTATGTATGACAACCTGCTGAGGTGCTTGACCTTTCAACGGAATTGAGAAACGCCATAGAAATGTACTCATAATATTTATATTGCACATATTTGTATTATTATTCACAATATTTATTTACTATATTATAAGTATTATTGATACTAATTATTATTATTACCAGGCTTATTTGCATTGCGATTTTCAATATTTTTACGCAAATATTATTGTGCTATGGAAGCGTATGCTAATGAATACAATCGTATGCTAATGAATACATAACTACATTTGTATAATTAACAATGGAATGTAAAGTGCCGCGTATAAGGTATGGCGTCTGAAGTATGGCCTCTTACGTAAATAAATATGAGTAAGATGGTGGAATGTAAACTGACGCTGTATGCGTGGAGTGTAAAGTGTCGGTAAGTTAGAGGGTGACACATTTTCCTACAGAATGTAAACTGACGCACCAAAGAATGTAAACTGTCACATTAAGGAAGAATGTAAAGCTTTTTTGCGAGAATGTAAACTGTCGAGAATGTAAAGTGGCCTGGCCTCGGTTACGCAGGTATGGCTGGAAAACCTTACGCAATTTATTCACTAGCGGGCTACAGCGAAACACAAGCCATGGGCGGAGCTTGGGAACCTTTTGATATTTGTGTGCCCACCGTAATTTGTCTTGGAATGGTTTATGCCTTGGAATGGATGCCTGAACTTTCATTTGCGTTTTGGGGGTCAGAGTGAGACACACCAAAGGGCACCCATGCATTCTCAACTTGATGTATTTAATTATGAGAATTTCTTTGTAGTTTTGCTGCATTTATTTCAGCTCCCATTATTCCAATGAAACACGTGCCATGCAATAAGTGCAATTGGTGCAATTACAATCCATAGTTGCAATTGCAAATGTACATAACAGTTCTCACAATGTGTAAAATACCAAACAAAAATAACGTTTCGCATGACATTTTACATTTTACAGGTCAATTCACTTGACTTTCCACACTTTGCATGACATTTGACACTTTTCAGGGCAATTTACACTTTATATGACATTTTACAGGGCATCACTAATCGGCACCAGTTTGATGCCATAGCGGTTTGCGGTAATACAGATGCGCAGTAACAACTTACAAAAATGTGTGCCACCCACTAATAAAGTCAGATAGATCAACTAGATCAGATAGATAATGCCCACACCCCACACTTGACATGCGAGAATGGTCACTCTCTGTTATGTGGATTATCTGTGCTGCGGAGTAGGGTTCACACGATATGACTTTTCAATATCAATATTCTATATTTTTTTTCTGAAACTCGATATTTGATATCAATACAATATGGAACCTTGATATAGATATTCAATATTAAAAAATGGTCAATATTTGATATTTTCAATATTGCGATTTGCTTTTGGTATAGCAAGGCATATTTCAAGTGGAATATTGTATTATCTTGTGGTTGCACACATTGTTAATAATCTGTTTACTGAAATGTGAATGGTACACATGATTTTAACAAGGTTTACATCACTCAAAAGTAGAAAATGGAAGAAAAACATGATGAATCGAAGTGTATCAGACAAATACCAATTGGTAGATATTACAGTTCATACTTATAACCTAATTGCTTAAGGGCATGTTGCAAAAAATAGCATATCAGCATTTTCTGGCTTCAAATTTAGCACTCCAACAAAAATGACATTATAAATACTGATGTTTACTCAAATACAATACTAAACACCTTCCCGGTCACGTCCGGCAGCCATTTTTAGATTTTACGTCTTATATCCTATCCCCAGTTCTCGGGCGCCCCAGAGGCTGAAACTTGGGGAAGATATTGGCGCAACCCCCCTCTTCTTCGCATGAATTGGGGGGGTCGCGGCGACCCCTCTCAGGGTGGGTCGCCTTAAGTGCAAATTTTTTTGTGGCTTTTTTGGTGTCCCACAGCAGGTCCGGCACCCGCTGCTTTCTGAGCTGTGGGAGGGGTATAAATCTAAAATTTTGGGGATGTGTTACCAACACCACTCCCCTACTATACACTATTCAATAATGTGAGATTAATGTGTAATTTTTTTTTTAAATTCTCTTATTCTCTAAAAAAACACCACTCCCCAATAGATGGATGACAAAATATTCACTTTTTGGAACTTTTTTATTAGACACTTGAAGAACTGGTTTACGATACTTTAAGGGGAAGTGTTTGATGTTTAAATTTATGTAAAGAACCATACCTCTAAAATGCCTGCATTTCAAAATTTACTTAGGGTGAATTTTATGACATCATAATGACATCATTGCAGGAACAAAAATGAACAAAATTTACACTTTGAAATTCCCCCCAAGTAAATTTTGCAATGCATGCATTTTAGAGGTATGGTTCTTTACATAACTTTGAACATCAAACTGTTCCCTTTAAAGTATCGTCAAGCAGCTCTTCAAGTGTCTAATAAAAAAACTTCCAAAAAGTGAATTTTTTGTCATCCATCTATTGGAGAGTGGTGTTTTTTAGAGAATAAGCAAATTTTTGAGAAATTTTGCACTTTAATCTCACATTATTGAATAGTGTATAGTATGGGAGTGGTGTTGGTAACACATCCCCAAAATTTAGATTTATACCCCTCCCACAGCTCAGAAATCAGCGGGTGCTGGACCTGCTGTGGGACACTAAAAAAGCCAAAAAAAATTTTGCACTTAGGGCGACCCACCCTGAGAGGGGTTGCCGCGACCCCCCCAATTCATGCGAAGTAGAGGGGGGTTACGCCAATATCGCCCCCAAGTTTCAGCCTCTGGGGCGCCCTAGAACTGGGGATAGGATGTAAAAAGTAAAACCAAAAAATGGCTGCCGGACGTGACCGGGAAGGTGTTTATAAGCACATCAGATCATTCACAAATATCTCAAAATGAAAATAATAACTTAATTTAAGGACAATACAGGTTCGATATATCAAAAAAATAATCGATATTCGATATTTTCCCAAAATTTTCAATATCAATATTCGATATTTTTTCAAAATTTTCGATATCGATATTCGATATCAAAAATGGTCGATATCCGATATTCAATACGATATATCGTTTAAACCCTTCTTTGAGTGACCACGGAAACCATGAAAGGGTTGTGCCACCAGCCCAATTTTGAACTGCAATTACCAAAATAAATGCAGACATTGGCGGACCAAGTTTTCTGTTGTGCGACAGCACAGGTCTGCTGTGATGCGTAGGTTCGCATGGCGGCAAAAATCAAAGTGGCAAAAGAGTCACCCAAGCCACTTGAAAGCGTCACTCTTGCTGTGATGAATAAATGCAACCATCTCTGGAAAATGACTAGGTATGTTAATAAAATGTGTAAATACATGCATAACAACATTTGAACATCTTTCTGCGACCCTCGAACTAAAATCTGAATTGAATGGAACCAGTCTACCCAGTTGCCATCCTTATCCTCACCGTATTTACCCTCCATTGAATCTGTACCCCGCCCATTTCACCAAACGCGATCAATTCACCGCGATCCTTCATTTCGACACTTTCACCGGCGAAAAGTGAATGATCACTCGATTGGAAAAAAGCCCAATGCGCCCGATCGCCATTCAATCAGTAAGCTTAAATTTCACGGCGCCGAATTTCACACACGCAAAAAATCAGTGACGTCATAATTAATAGTGGATCACGATAATAGGAAACGCCGCTGGGCCCCAATTCAATTAGAACTTGAAATACACGCAAAGCGCCAGACACGCGAATTGTGGCCCACACACTAGTTGACATCAAAATTAGGTAGTGTTAATTTAGTGATTTCGACCTTCCTATGTGATAAAGAATAGTTAATTTTCATTGTCTCTGTTAAGTGGTTATTTAAAATTGTGTTATTTAGTTGACATTATGTTGACATTTATTTGCGATGTCAACTAAGTGCATTAAATTATTACAGCAGGCGCAAAGTGCCGTGTCGGGCGCCCCACGTGAGCGAGAGAATTCCACTTTTCATCCCTTACGGTTGTCAAGCTCACGGTTTTCATGCTGGACTATGCCAATTTACTAGCTCAGTGTGACACTTTACTTGCTGCTCTAGTGTGCCACTTTTCATCCAAACTGTGTCACTTTACTTGCTGTAAGTATGCCACTTTTCAAGCCAAACTTGAGTATTTTGTGCTACTTTACTAGCTAATTATGATGGTTTACATGCTAATTTAATGTGCCATTTTTCATCTAAAGTATGCTATTTTACTTGCTGTAGTATTCCACTTTACCAGCCAAAGTTTTGCCATCCAATTTATTTGTATAGGGCTCTTTCACATGTGGTAAGATGATACACACTTAATCCAAAACAGACATTTCTGTACCTGGACTTGTAGAATCTGCCATATCCTCGACGGACGTGATACTCTGCCCTCGCACTCATTTACACTCCTGGAAAAATGTCTTTATCCTCCTGATCTGGAACAAAACAATTCAATGTCTCCCCTGCTAACGTGCGACCTGTGTCAGGATAGACATGGGATGAATTCTTGTAGATAGATGTGCCTTTATGCCTTTTTGTCGATTTTTAGGGTTCTGAGTGCCTAGCTACTCGTTTGACAGCGATCCAAAGTCAAATTTCCGGTGGAAAAAAGTCTTTATCCCTCATGCTAAAACGTGAAAACAAAGGAAAAAACATGGTAAAACTATGAAAAAGACTCCGATGTGATGTAAAAAAATGATGCACTGCTAAAATATTTATCACTTTGCCAATTTGTGTTAAAAATGGTATACACAGTGGACTTGATACTCTAAGCGAAATGTAAAATTGCACAAAAAAATCGCGGAAAGCACTCTGTTCACGGTTAACGATATATTGACTATATACGCACAAGGGGGGCCATATTTTTACTGTGGGGGGTTGACACAATTACCCACTCTATGTATGAGTTTCACCCCTCAGTGAACCATATTTAATGTTTGATTCACCATTGAACCAAAAAAATGAAAGGGATAAAGACATTTTTCCAGGAGTGTATGTCTCACGTTGGAAACGTGCCAATGGTGATAAAGCATGCGATTTTGGTGTAAAAGATGAAAAATCATTGTTGTGAATATATTAACGTTTAGCATTATAACAATGATTACTTTTTTCAACTTTTTATGAAAATCGCATGCATAAAAAATCGTTGGCACACTTCCAGCGGGAACCACGCGTGTAGGGTGTAAAGTAACTAGAGTATACCTGCAATTTAATGGAAAATTGATGAAAGTTAAAACTGAAGTGATAGAAAATTAACAACATTTCAATTAATTATTTGGCATATTTGGCAAGAAAAATGATCCGTAAATTTTACATGGGAAAATGGTATTACCGTATTACCTCGAAATACCCCCATGGGGGTTTATTATTTCGCCAGCAAAATTTGAGGGGGGGTTAATTCGAGGGGGGGGTTTATTCGAGGGGGGTCTTATTATTTCGTCAGAAATTTTCGTAAGTATCGTAATAAATAGTAGGCATTTGCATGCCCAAAACAGGTAATAAGTGTGTCCAAACAAGATATATTTAGTAGATTAGCTACACAAACATGTCCATGTGTAGCTGCAGTACAAATAAACAGTAATATACATCATGTACATTGCATACATGACGTATTTATTATGTACATGACGTACATCATTCCGAAGGGGGGGGGTATTTCGAGGGGGGGGTTTATTATTTCCCCAGCCCATTTTGAGGGGGGGTTTATTCGAGGGGGGGGTTAATTCAAGGGGGGGGATAATTCGAGGTAATACGGTATACAATTACAAAAACCTGATTCACTGATTCACACTGAACACTGATTCACAAAGTGAAAAATGCTCAATATGCCAAGTTTTTAAGACACTCACCTGTTCCATTTTTGTCCGTGTGATGCTTTTCATGGTGCCGCTCACTCAACTATGGCACTCGCTTTATCCACTTGAGTGTTTCACATCGTGCCGCGTTATAGTCGGTTGAAATCTTTGATTTCACGTATGGTGCCCATGGAAATGCCGCATCTGGTACTTTTGTTTAACGTGTGCATTTGGAGCGTGGCAATATGATGTCAACAATTACTGTGGCTTGTAAACTGTGATACTTTGGCACGTAAACTGGTATACTTTTGTATGAAAAGTGTCTTATTTTTTTGGCATGTCTAGGGCTTGAAAACTGTAATACTTTGGCACGTAAACTGGCATACTCTGGCATGACAAGCGTCACACTAATTCGGCAAGTAAAAACATGTCTAGGGCTTGACAACCGTATGTTTTGGCAAGTAAAATGAAGTGTTTTACATGTAAAACGTGAGCTTGACAACCGTTTGGGATGAAAAATGGAACACACTCACGTGAGCCCTACGATCTAATTGAATCTGACTCCTGGTTAGCGCCGCGTGCAGGCGCTTAGGACATCTGGGCGATGCGCTCCTCGTGCTGCTTGAGCTCGGCGCGGATCGCTTCGGGCAGGTCCTCGCCCACCTGCAGAAGGATTGCAGTTGATATTTATTTTATTTGTCGAATGACCTAATTTGTCGAATGACGAGACAAATATGATGCATTTTAGCTTTGGAGCGGAGATTACAACTTGCGGGACTGTACGAAACGGCACACTGGGGCAAGAGGGTCAATCTACCTACCTATATAAGCAGCAAATTAACCGACAGTGTGCAGCAAAAATGTTAAAAACCAAGCGCTCAGGTAATTGTCCTTGAGAATATTTCCGCACCAAACCACGCTGCTAGAAAAAAAACGGGGGGGGGGCTATTCAAGCAGCCCAACAGACCTGCATGTTGAACCAGCGGCTGGTCTCCTTCACGTCGTCGGTCCAGTAGTCCTTGGGCAGGTCGAACAGGTCGTTCCACTTGATCTTGTCCAGGCCGTCGATGTTCAGGCTGCCCGGCGCCGGTATCAGCCCCACTGGAGAATCCACGGTCTATGGATGGATTAAGTAAAATGCATTTTATATTTTGACGCTGTAGTCGACAAAATTCAGTTACCTAGTTGTTGGAGGAGTTTACCGTATTTGCTCGAATGATCCCCCGCCTTGAAAAATTCCCCCATTTAGGCATATGATCAAATTTGGATGTCCAATTTGGGCAAAAATCCCAAGTTATTCTGTTACTAAAGCCTGATAGAAATATGCTTGATGAATAATACCCCCTTTTGAATAGCCCCCCCCCCTTGAAAGTCTGACGCAAAAATAATTCCCCAGTGGAATTATTTGAGAAAATACGGTAGTAACCTTGGCCGTGGAGTCGCCAGTAGCGCGACGGATGATCCAATCGAGCACGCGGATATTCTCGCCAAAGCCGGGCCACAGGAACTTGCCCTCGTCGTTGGTGCGGAACCAGTTCACGTGGTAGATGCGCGGCATCTAAATATTGGAGTTTGAGTAACGTAAGTTCACGAAATAAATATAAGTATTTCTGAGTTGCTACTGATGAGACCTAGCTCAGATGCGCTAGCACAGCAAAGAGCAATACGAAAGAAGCGCAAAGAAGCGTTTACCCCTAATGAAAAAAACCGGGGCGACGGCCCATTGTCACATCTAAGCATTGATGTGGGCGCATTCATCACATCTTAAAAACTACCTATTTTTGCTGTGTATTCTAGAAAATAAAATTGACACGAACACTGTGATGTGCCTATTTTTATTATAATTTTTTTTTAATACCATATACCTAGGTATCCTCAAATAAGACCCTATTATTTCATCACAAGTTTCGTAGGGGGAGTTATTCAAGGGGGAGCTGTTCAAGGGGGAGTTGTTCAAGGGATCGTTATTCAAGGGTTTTAACTTGAAGTTTATTCATTGTTTGAATTCATTCCGTCAACCAATAATCCAGGTAAACCTGTTGAACAGTTCAACAACAAAAATAAGGTAGTTCATTTACAAGGTAAATACCAATTCATGCTAGTTTTTCAACAGGGAGTTTTTTCCTCGCCTGGCCAACAGGGGGAGTTATTCAAGGGGGACCTTTTTCAATTATATACGGTTCTAATTACACAATCCTCACCTTCCTAGACTCCTTCTCCAAGCTGAGCCAGTGGTTGAGGTACTTGCCGAAGTTGTAGCCCAAGAACGGCCGCATGGCCATGGGGTCGTGCACCACCTTCTTGCCCTTCTTGGCAGCCTCCATGGACGCGGCGGTCGTCTCCGACTTGAGGCACGCGCCCACGAACACGCCGTGCGCCCACGAGCGCGCCTCGAAGACTAGCGGCACTCCCTGGGGGGGGGGGATTGGGGACGTACTGCTGTTAAAGAGATTCTACTAGATGACAATGTGATTGTTGACAAATTGGCGTGTTTGCTTGAATAATTCCCCTGGGGAATTAATTTTTCGTCTGACTTTTTTTGAGGGGGAACAATTCGAGGGGGAAATTGTTCAAGGGAGGTAGCATTCGGGGTATTGTCAAAATTTTCAAGCATGTCGCTATCAACTTATTTTGCGAAATATGCTTGATTGACAAAATGACACAAATATTATACCATTTTTGTTCAAATTGCCAATGCAAGACACATGCCTAAAGGAGGGAATTATTTTTTCCTACCTCGGTTTTTCCTCAGCCAACAATTTTCTATTTGAGAGATTTCCTAGACCCATGTTAATGCTTATCACACTCACGTGTCAAGGTGATAAATACAAAAAATCTCCCAAAATCCCCACCTTAGGACGCCTGCCACCGAAGATAATCGCAGACACGGGCACCCCCTCTGGCGCCTCGTACTTTGGATGGATGATGGGGCACTGGCTGGCGGGCGTGGTGAAGCGCGAGTTGGGGTGGGCGGCCGGCTTGCCGCAGCCAGGCTCCCACGCCTTGCCCAGCCAATCCGTGATGCGCAGCGACTAAAGGGTGGAATGTTTGTGTGGGGTTGGGAAAACGTTTTTACGTTTTCATAGGTATTTTGAAAGTATTTTACGTTTTTGTATAACTATTCAAAATTTGGAGAGGGTATTTCCATAAATACCAGTATTTTAATACATCTGTATATGTGGAGTTGAGGCTGCCCTTAAGTTTGTCTTGTATTTAGCATTTCCGGTGAAAATTTGACAATGGTTGTAGAGTCGAGAACGTGTATTCAAGATCACGATCCCATTTGGCGCCGTCGCAAACCATCCGGCTCAACGGAAATGCAAACCGGTATATTTATGGGCAATAAAAGATTGTAAAATTTTTTTCATCTCTCAATCAAAATAAGGACGGACACATCAGGACTGGTTTACAAGTCCTACAACAACTCTACCATATTTACCTTATCCTTGACGAGCATATCTTCGAGCCCCTCCCAGTAATAGCAGCCATCACTGGTCTCAGCCACGTTAGTGAACATGCTGTTCTTCTGAAACGTGTCCATGGCCATGGGGTTCGTCTTGTACGAGGTGCCTGGCGCCACGCCAAAAAAGCCAGCTTCTGGGTTGATCGCGCGCAGCGAGCCATTGTCGTCGAAACGCAGCCACGCGATGTCGTCGCCTAAGGGGTGCGCATACATTGTAGGGAGTTTGATTACTCGGGAAAAATGGCGCCATGGGCTTTAAGGGTTGGGGTTGAAAACAGTTTTCTGGCTAATTACCTATCCTATGTAAAAAACGTTTTCCCGGTTAAATATACCGTATTTGCTCGAATAACTTTCCTGGGGAATTTTTTCCGTCGTTCGTTTTCAGTCACTATGCAAACAGGGAAATAACTACAGGGGAGAAAAATTATTTCTTTCAAATTTTCACGCATATTTTAATTGGACACAACAAATTGATTATATGCCAAAAAGGGAATTATTCAGGGGGGATAGTTTTTCTTCACTCATCTAACAGTGGGAATTAGTCAAGAGGGATAATTGTTAAATTGGTGGAATTCCCGTGCAGATAAATGTCAGTAGTTGTCAAGAAAATGTGGGGGGAGTCAAAACGGGAGCCAGCGGCGGAACATTGACCGACCGACGCATTTGACTTCGTAGCCGGAGATGGCCGGCTGCAGCATGGCCATGTTGGTCTTGCCGCACGCGGACGGGAAGGCGGCCGTAACGAACACCTCGGTGCCGGTGGACTTTGGCGTGATGCCCATGATCAGCATGTGCTCTGCGGACACCACATACAGTACTTTTTTGGAAAAGTTGAAATGTGCATGCAATACACACCCGCAAGCCAGCCCTCGTCGCGGGCGATGACGCAGGCGATGCGCAGGGCGAAGCACTTCTTGCCGAGCAGCGAGTTGCCGCCGTAGCCGGAGCCGAACGACCAGATCTCGCGCTCGGCGGGGATGTGCGCGATCATGACGCGCGCCGGCGCGCACGGCCACTTGGCCGACGTGGCGCCCGCTGCGCACAAGTTAGGCGTTATCCAAATGAAACACTTGGTCCCAGACCCAGTAAAAAAACCTGGTAAGTACAAAAACCAGTTATGTACAAAAGTCCCTGTAAAATGTCATATGTATCCAAATCTTATTGTATCTTATACAAATCTTATCTTTTTGTATCTAAATCTCACTTTTTTACGCAAGATTTGGATAGAAAAACAAAATATTTGGATTCGATACAATAAGATAAGGATAGTGATACAATTCATCGGCATTCTTTTTGCGACTTTTTTGATAATGTGCCAAAACTTCGACTGAGATTATTGATTTGGATACGGTTTGTACTTCGCATTTATTTGGTTTGGATACGCTTTACATACAAATTTGTAGTATTTTCACGATATTTTAGGCTCTGCTTAGGCTTAGGCTTAGGTCTGAGTGTTTTGGTGACACGCTCATTCTCTGGAAGGAGGTACGAGAGTCACTTGGAACTAAGCCAATTAGGAAACGAACACTGAGAAATTGTTTGCCATTAGGATACACGACACTTTACGCATGATCACGGTCTTTTGCATGACACGTGACACTTAACATTGTCTTTTACATGACACATAACATTTTACGGGGCGTTTTACATAACACATGACATTTTACAAGGCTTTTTACACTTGGTGATCTCAATCGCGAAACACACGCATGAGCGGGTGGCCGACGGTGTGCGTGCAAGGCACGAACGACGTCTTGACGATTTCCGGCAGCACGTTGAGCGACACGCGGGTCATGATCCGCATGCTGACGGCCACGTAGGCGCTGTCGGTCACCTGCACGCCCACCTTGCACATGGGCGAGCCCAGGACGCCCATGCTGAACGGGATCACGTACAACGTGCGGCCTGCGTGTTGTGATTGAGCGCATGTAAGTATGTGTATTCGCCGCGCGATATACTCTGTGGACTGCAATGTATGCGTCAGAAATTACTTATGTCTTAGGGAGCAGGATACTTATGTATGCACTTTTACAGAATAGAAAATTAAAAAGAAAAAGGCGGAGTCTTGTACAAGCGACGAATGTTTCTCCTGAACTTTTTTGTTTTGTTTGGAATAATGTGATTTTATTAACGATGACGTCGTGATCCAACGGCGTGCGGTCGGCAATGTATGTAGATATGATTATTTCTCGCACACGCACCGGTCATGCAGCGGGGGTACCGTTCGTCTGCCTGCTTGGCGAACTGGTCGGGCGACATCCACTTGCCCAGCTCGGCCACCGCCCACTTGTCCGCGTGCGGCACCGAGTCGTACTTGTCGCGCGTCACGATGAACGTTTTCGCTTCCACGCGCGCCACGTCCGCCGGGTCCGTCCGGCACAGGTAGCTGCGTGTGGGTATAGGATTTCAAGGATTAAAATTGGCGGCATTAGACCACTAGAAACCTGAAGAAAGCCGCCATATGTTGAGAAACAGTTGTATCGAAGTAAAACCAGCGCAATGAGACTACCCTATATCCTCGAATAAGATATACTCGGCAGACATGATACTCTGCCCTCGCACTGATTTATGTCTTGTGTTGGAAGCGTGCCAATGATTATTTAATCATGCAACGCCGTGAAAAGGTGAATAAATTCATCGATGTGAGTATGTTTATGAAAAACATTATGACAACAATAAATTTTGTCATCTTTTTATGAAACTCGCACGCGTTAACCATCGTTGGCACACTTCCAGCGGGAACCACGCGTGCAAGGTGTAAAGTAACTGGAGTATACCAGGTGAGTTATTTTTCCGTCAGAGTTTTTGAAGGGGGGAGTTGTTCAAGGGAGGGAGTTATTCTCAGAAAACTTGAACATAATTCATTGTATAAATGCATTCTGTCAACTCATGTGATCCAGTTATTAAACAGTTCAACAACAACAACAAAGTGTGTATAGACTACATACACTTACATACAAACCTCCCTACAATATAGAACCAGACACAAAAGCGTGGCACCCCGGAACGAACCAATTCTCCAGCTTGGTCAGCGGCTTGAGGACCTCCTTGTCGACGAGCATCTTGATCAGGGACTCGGCCTCGGCCTGCGTGCCGTCGCAGACGTACAACGCGCTCGGACGCATCAGATGGGCGCGTGAGCCTACGAATTGCTGTACCGCCGCTGGCAGGGCTGCAAGGGGGGTTGGGGATTAATGTCTACCATGTGGATTGGCCATAAACTAGTCGACAATGAGAGGATGCCGACAATGACTTACCCCCAAACCGCCCAGCTATCTATCTATCCCGGAGGCAAAGTTTTGGGCTACTATCCCCTTAACCCCCCCCCTCAAATCGGCCAGCTATCTACCTATCTGGAGCGATTTTTGAGAAACATGATCCCAGTTTTCGCTCAAAATCGCTATTCCATACCTTGTTATATATTTTCACCTCCAAAATCACTAGTTCATGCGTCTAACTGCCTATTTTCAGCTAGTTTGAGTAGTACGTGCGATTTTTCTCCCTTCTATGCCTATATATTAAACCCCCACGAACCCCCCCCCCCAGATTTGCTATCTATCCAACCCCACGGAGGGTGGAAATCTAGAAGACCCCTGGATGAAGAACACCTAATACCTAGTTGATTCGTGAGTTGACCAACTGGGGCACAACTAACCGCTCCAGTCGCCCTTCTCAATGTCCACGGTGAAGGCGTCCGTGCCGTCGGGGGCGCTCAGGGTCATCTTGGCGCCGTCCACCTTGAGCTGCTTGGTGCAGTCGAAGGGCGCCTTGCAGCGGGTTTTCTTCAGCATGTCCGTGATCGACGCGCTGCCCATGATTGTGGTCGGTGCGCTGCAAAATATCAAGGGGGAAATAGACCTGCAGAAAGTATAAGCACAGCGAGCGAGCGACAGGTAGCGGACATATTTTTGTGTGCGAGGGCAGTCCCGCACCCGGTCAAGTGTCATGTAAAATGTCAATCCAAATATAAAAAAAACATATTATACAGATTTTCTGATTTCGACGAGAATTAATAAATTACAATGCCAATTCACACAACAGGCACCCTTCAGTATGCGTGGGCACTGGCACAAGACAGGCGGAAGTCAAGGAAGGCAAGAGTCCAAGAACACACAATAGACACTCTATTCCAGATTAGGGCAGCATACAGCCGCTCCGTTGAGAATTTCGGCTAGAAAGCCACACGTCGGATGGGACCCACAAGACTGTCCGCTCCCTAAAACGCATCACCATACTGGGCGGCCTAACCCCACCACCCGAAATTCCGGGGGTGGAAAGGGGGTACCCCGAACAAACGGGGGGTTCACACGGCGCGTCGACGACAAAAGGCACAGTGGCTGCGGGGCCCGGTCCGATCCAGTGGTAGCGGCCTGTCCGCTGCGGTGGTGGTGGTCGAGTTGGAAGCTGATTGGCTGCCGCCCGCCGCCCCGGACACGCGTTTTTATGGCGTTCAAGTGAGAAGTTGTTGTAGAAGGAAAAGCAATGCGCTTTGCGACAGTTTTGTTTGTTTGTTGGTTGGTTTTGTGGTGAAAATTTTGAATACACATTTCCCAATTGAGAATATTCATTTCGGCGAAGGCGATAACTAGGCGTAAGTGACAGAAACGGCAAATGCAGAGGAACAGATGAAACGTAAATAATAAAAACAAACCGAAAAAGCAAACCGGAAACCTAAAGCTGTAAAAGTAGCATGAAAACAGACAGGGTAGGCTATGAAAACAAAAGAAATGATAAATATGAGGGCGTTGTCTACACGCGAAAGAAGGGGGATTTGGAACGTTTGGAACCTTCGCTTTGTTTCTGCCGCCGCTGCGACAATGGAATATTGCCTGCGATCATAGGCGAGTCCTCAGCGCGGTCGGACTGGAACGAACCCTGAAAAAGTTCGATCACATAAAATGCCAGTCAAGAACGATTACCGTATTTCTAATAGAGCGGCAGGTTTTGTGCTTTTTGCACTCCAAGACAACAATAGAACGACCGCCTCCAATAGAACGGCAGGTAGAGATCAGGTAAGTTAAAAGAGTACCAAAACACAAAAATACATAAAATAGATGTAAAAGTGTAAAAACATATAATGGCAGTTTCCGATAGAACGGCACCTTGCGGAGGTGACAGTTCACCAGAGTTGGAAAAACGTATTTACGTTTACCCGAAATACCCGGTTATTTGGGTATTTATATTTACGTTTACGTTTACGTTTTCCAAAAATACCATTACGTTTTGTTACGTTTTCCTGGCACAATTACCCGGGTACCAGAGAAAACGTAAAAATCGTATGGAAAATGCACAAAAACGGTGCATTTTTGTACTTTTTTCTGATACAATAAGTACAATTTATATTTTTGGCCAATTAGCTGCTTAATTGTTTGATAAATAACATAGGTAAGCAAAAATGTGATCGTATAAGCAGAGAAATGATTGAAATAGGAAAAACAAAGGTGTTTTTCAATGCATCTGATCACGGGTTGTGCACTTCAAAGAAATTTTTACGTTTACGTTTTTTTTACGTTTACCCGTGTATTTTAAAAGTATTTTACGTTTTCAGTATTAATACTCACAATTTAGAAAAGGTATTTACGATTACGTTTACGTTTTCCGAAAATACCAGTATTTGTACAACTCTGCAGTTCACAGCAAAAAAAACGTGGGGGTTGACACAGTGAAAGGTAGCTCTCTGACAACTAGGTGACAACTCGCTTGCCAAAGCCTAAAAATAGGGTCAGCTCGCTGACAAACAAAATGCAGCTTGTTGACAACTCGCTGACATATGTACTTGGTGCATGTGGTAGCTGGCTGACAACTCGCTGCCAAAATACACATTTCCAGCCTTCATTTGACCCAAAACACTTTTTACAACATGGTGATGAAATATATTGGTAAAACACATGCAATATAATGCAAAGGTTGAGGTAAAAATTGAGGCAATGAGGAAACATAAAATGCATAATGATAAAGCAAAAAATCATGTCAAATGACTAAATCAAGAATAACAACTGGAAAAATGACCATACAAATGTCCTCAGTGTTTCACCACCCAATAGCATTTTGATGCATTGATTTTATGTCTCAGATTCATTCATTTTCTGCACTCATGTTTGATTATACATTTTATGGGTCAAAATGATTTGTACACACTTCCATAAAGTGCATGTGGTGCAAATTACATTCAACTTGCTGACAACTCGCTGCCAGCTGTGCAGCTGCTGGGAAAATGCACCCCAACTTTCTGCCACTCGCTGACAACTGTGTTCCAACTCGCTGCCACTTGCTGACAACTATGTTCCAACTCGCTGCCAACAGTAAACAAATCGTTGTCAGCTAGTTGGAAGCAAGTTGTAGGAGAGTTGTCAGAGAGCTACCTTTCACTGTGTGAGACTTGAGACGAATCAAAATTTTGCTCCATATGAATACGAATCCCCAATCCCAAATAACCCTCTTCACAACATAAAACAACATGTGCTACCTGCAAGAAAGTAGAATTCGCATCGCGTTTGTGCATTCGACCGCCGTGCTGCGACGTCGGATTTGGTGTGCTCGTTACAGCGCCCAGGAATGAAACGCCCATTTTATCTGATATAGTGATGAGATTTTCTAAATCAGATTCGATGCTGCGTTTTTGTGTTAAAAATTGTCTGAAAAAAGCTTGCCAACCCTAACAACAACCCGTTAAACATCAACCATCGTGAGTGGCAGTAGGGTTTTCCAATGAGAGGTAGCCCCAGCTATCTACCTATCCCGGATGCACAACAGTGATAATTCTATCCCGATGCTTTCTTTTTTATCGACCCTTTTGGCAAAAACCCCTGAACACCCAAATACCCCAGCTACCATGCTATCTGGAGCAAATGTTGAGCGATATCCATAATTTTCACACAAAATCGTTAACTTTTCAACTCCATTTTTCACCTTCAACAGCATTTTTAGGATATATATATATCCATTTTAATACAATAACCTTAGTTTTAGGCGATTTTTCACACATCAGTTTCCTACACATTGAAAAAGCCTAAAAATCAAACCCGGAGACCCCTGCGCGGGGGGTTGATCGCGCAGCCCGCGCAGCACCATCAACGGACTGGGTTTCCTGGCGGCGGCGCCGCGCGCCAATGGCGACTTTGACGTTCGCGCGCCGCTGTTGCATTCGCGATTAAAGGGCCACGGGTCTGGGATGGGGATTTGTGGCGACGCGTTGGACGATTTCCCGCCGCTGCTCAGGCTCACGTTGTGCTTGTCGAGTCTGCGAGGCACGGCGTTATGTGTGGTGCAAACGGGATCCCGATCCCGAATCGTGATAATTTTCGGGATTTGGTGATCCCCAATTCCGAGACAAAATTCCCGATCGCGAGATTTGAAACCCCGATCCCAATCACGAAATTTTCAAATTTTGACCCAATCATGACAACATTTCCCCA
The DNA here is from genome assembly GCA_964036195.1 of Sphaerolaimus hirsutus. Taxonomy (NCBI): domain Eukaryota; kingdom Metazoa; phylum Nematoda; class Chromadorea; order Monhysterida; family Sphaerolaimidae; genus Sphaerolaimus; species Sphaerolaimus hirsutus. Next base: position 9,118,350 of record OZ038454.1, on the reverse strand, counting down.
ATCCGATCAAAAGCATCCCGCTCCGCAGTCCTGGACCAGACATAAAAGGCGCCAGGAACGACACTTTTATGATGTTTTTGTAGGCATTTTATAAAATACCCCCAGTCAGCCCTCCACATCTGAGACCCCTGCAGAGCCCGGCCCACCCCCCTCCCCAACAATTTTTTTTACCTACAGTGACAAAATAGCGCCATTCGTAGGCACCATAGACGTTAGCGCTAGCACCAGGAACCTTAATTTACATATTTACATTTTTATAAACAACAACTGGCACATGACTGAGTGCATTTTCAGGGATTTGCATCTACGAGCTGCACCCCCTCCCTTTAATACATCCTTACAGGAGGCGAATCCGCGCACCTGGCGCGCAAACTATCTTTTGATCGCTTCAAATCCGTCCGCTTTTCCTTCACACGCACAACTTGCTGCTGAAGCAATTTCCTTTCTTCTAACAGCTGCGCTTTTCGTGCTTTGAGCTGGCTGTAAAATACAAATCGAATTTGAGTATGAGGACACCAATCGGGTGGGCGCGCCAGCGCCATCCCTCGCTGCCGAGGGAGGGCGCAAGCGACCCACCCATAATATGGTCAGACACACCAAAATGCGGAAATCGCAAATAAATAAATGGTCAGGTTACTCGCAGGGACGTAGCTAGGATTTTGTCGGGGGGCGGATTGTATACGGAACCCGGCGAACCGCTTAAATTTTGCCCGTGTAGTGAGGGAATGGCGCCATGAGGCTGGCGCCACTCGTAGGCGCGTCCAGGGGTCTCCTAGGGGGGGGGGGGCTGCCCCCCCAAATCCGCCAGCTATCTATCTACCCTGGAGGCCACTCAGATATCTATCTATCCAGAGTAGAATTGGAAAAAAACGTTTTTTTAACGCCATGTTTTTTTTAAAAACAACGTTTTTTATAAAAACGTTTGTTTTTTTAAACGTTTGTTTTTAAAAGCTCCCATATATGTTCCTGGGTCAACATATATAGGTATAACAGACAAGTGACAATACTCTGTGATTTTGTCGACATGTTCATATATCGCCTTATAGTCGAATGTTTGTGACTTCAAGTGAAGTTTGGCATGGAATAGTGATCAATCAAGGTTATAAAAGGAGGTTGTTACTTTGGGAGTGATGTTACACACTGTGGAGGTACATGGAAGCACTACCTGAATATTATATACTACAGCAACATATGACAGCTTATTTACCCATGGTAGCACATAGAAATTAGGGTTCAAACGGGACCAGTTTTTTGGACCGGGACTGGGACCAGAAATTTTCTAATGTCGGGACCGGGACCGGGACTGGGTGGTCCGGACCGGGACCGGGACTGGCTTTTTTCAATTGTCGGGACCGGGACTGGGGGGTCGGGACCGGGACTGGGATTTGCCGAACCATGTACCGGGACCGGGGTCTCGTTTGAACCCTATTGGTACGTCCCCTTGAGACAACATATCCAGCCAATGTTGTTCCACACACCTCCACTGTGTGAAGGAACACTCCAAATATGTATTAGCGTTTTCTTATAACATTATTCAAGCACTATTCCAATCCCATCTTCACTTGAAGTTGTGAATATTTTATGAAAAACGATGTATTTATGTAACAAGTTACACAAGACACAAGTAATAACACCTAAAATAGATTTTTTGGCAAAAATCACCACTTATAATAATACAACATGGCTCCAACGCCATTGTATTGCCATATATGACATCATAAGATACTGATATTTGTCAGACATATTTACATGTACATGTTGACCACATTGTAATCATATTTGGGAGCTGTTTAGAAAAACATATTTCTTTAAACCCAGGTTATTGAAAAATACGTTTTTTTCCATCCCTTGTCGGGACCGCTATAAAATTCCGGGACCGGGACCGGGACTGGGTGGTCGGGACCGGGACCGGGACTGGCTTTTTGTAAATGTCGGGACCGGGACCGGGACTGGGGTGTCGGGACCGGGACCGCCCCAGTCCCGACTTTTTGCCGAACCATGTACCGGGACCGCGGTCCCGTTTGAACCCTAATAGAAATGGATGCTTTGATACTAAAAATGGCACAAAACCAATGAAAACAACCACCAATGTCAATTTGTGCGTGAAATTGCGCGCTTGCGTGCAAAAATTTTGCAAAATACCTAGTGCTTAGTACTAAAAATTTTGGCCGATGTTTTTTTTAAAAACGTTTCGGACCTCGTGTTTAAAAAAAACGTTAAAAAAAAATAAAAGGTTTAAAAAAACATCGGCCAACCCTAATCCGGAGACAAAATTTTTGGCTACTACGCCCTGAGCCCCCCCCCCCCAAAATCGCTCAGCTACCTACCTATCTGGAGCGATTTTTGAGACATTTTGGCCCAATTTTCACTCAAAATCGTTAATTTACATTAGTTTTTACCTTCAAAATCGTGGCTTTCGCATATACACATGTTTATACACCCATTTTTAGCTACTTTTAACCTGTTTTTAGCGATTTTTCTCCCCTTCCTGCATTCTTTGCACTGAAAACGCCTATATATTTTGCCCCTGCGAACACCCCCCCCCCCAGAAAATTTTTCAGCTATCTATCCCCCCGGAGGAGCGATTCGCTATCTATCCAGCCCCCGCGAGGGCCAAAATCTTGGAGACACCTGGGCGCATCACCATGGCGCCAAAACAGCTGTAGATGTCTGTATCTTACAGGCATATACAGCGACATGTACAGGAATTTGGGTTTTTCACTGGCTTTGAGGCTGTGGAGACTGGTCGCTGTCGATGTTGTGTGACGAAAAATGCGCGCTTTAACTTTTTTCTAAACTGTAACCAAATTGTTTTCTGGAACTGCCATTTCTGGCACATTTTTTGGTCTGACCCGAGAAGGGGGGGGCGGCCGCTCCCCCCCCCCTACACCCCGCCCCCTGGCTATGTCCTTGGTTACTCGAACAACACTTATTTTCCAACCAACGTGTAGTCGTTTTTCATTTCATTCATTTTCGTTTGATACTTTTGAAGCCTTTCCGCAGAACGTTTGACCTGTAACGATGGTATTCTGAGGGACAGTTAAAAAGTGTACGAATATCTATCAACACTAATAAGGTAAATTAAGCAGAAAATAGACATAAATAAACGATTTAAACATTTCCGCAGTGAGCTTTTTTTCGCAGTTTCTTGGCAAAATTTACGCAGTTTACAGATAAGAAACATTACATAAATACTTTGACAACGACATTTTTAGCTACTTTCAGGGTTCACAGCCAGGCATTATAGAACATGGGGACATTACAAAAACTAGAAAAAAGCCGGAGAAACCATGAATATAACAAACCTGTTTTTCAGCGGTGGCCAAATTCAACGCGACTTGCGACTTTTCCCACGCATCGGCGCTGGCGATTTTTTTCATCTCTTTGCTGAGTCGCTTCAGCGGCGGCTTCATCCACTGGAGGAAGTGATTCGGCGCGTCGCTATTGATCAGCGTGCAAGCGGACACTTTCGAGCAAATGCGGCACTTCACGCGTGACTCCGATCCTGCGTGCAGAGTGGAAGGTTGGCACGGAGCCAAAAAGCCTGAATTTCAAAAGAAATACCTTTATCTGCGGCGGCAGCGTCGGGCTTTACCTGCGCCTCCCTCGCGCACTTGCCGCAGAATATATGCGCGCAATTTAGCATGTACAGGGGCGGCTCCGGCCCGCTGTGGCAGCACGAATTGCAGAGTAGACGAAACATCGGATAGGGCGGCAACCAATTTCAAATAATTTATATTTAAAAATTTCGGAGCTTGTAAACTTAATCGGATCGGGCGACTTATGTCAACTTGGCACATCACCAAGTTACCGGTTGCAAATTTTATATTGAGCGATTTTCCACCAATTTTTGCTAAAAATAGCTAAATATTTGCTTCATTTAGCTATTTTTCACCTTCATAATCACTATTTTCGTCGATATAGATACTTTTACACCTATTGTTAACGATTTCCTTTATATTCAAAGCGATTTCGAAATTTTGGCCGGCTGCCAAGTTCACATACGGGGTCTCTTTCAATTAATCCCGTTGTAAACTTGGCAGCCGGTCAAAAATTTCGAAATCGCTATAAATAAAACAGGCAAATTAGCTTTTTTTAAATGTAGCGATTTTGAGCAAAAATTCTCTCAATAATAATTTCACTCGTAAAAATACTTTCACGCTCATTCGTACAATACACAATACACAACCAGTATCCGGTCAAATTCCCATACGATCGGAAAATTTATAAAGCAGAAGTGGATACGATTGGATGGCCAGTAAGTATTCTCAATCCATTGTTTCTTTCTAAACCACGAAGTTGATCTGTAATTTTCCAGTTTCAGCAAATTGGCCAGTATGATACATGGTATTATATTTGAGGCGTCCAATTCTAAAAGTCGACAAGTCCAAATATGAAAATTTCGAGTTAGGCCCGGAAACGTCATCTGGGGCTAATTCTGCACATTTTTCATCATTTTCCATAAATTTTTTGACCTCACATGCCCATATGGCAAAGTGCCAAAGTTGACATTTTTGGGGAAAAATGCAAAAGATTTGGGCAAGAAGTCGACAAGTCCACTTAGTTTTGGGCTAAAAGGCGACAAGTCCATCCTCCGCTTCCTTTTTTTATGGGAAAAAAACGCAAGAAATGTGATAAGTCCACTATGGAAACCGATTTCTAAAAGGCGACTAGTCCATAATTTTCCCATAAGACAGCCTCGGCTTTCCCGGGAACAAAAATGTTCTCTAGTGCAAGAAGGCGACAAGTCCATTTCCCTCCCCGAAACAGTTTTGCTCTGACCGAATGGAATTTTATGGACACCCCATTTTTCACATATACGTTGAGATTAGGGGCTGAAAATTTGACACTTTATTGTCAACATATGGAACTTTATGAAAAGCATGAGAGAGCCAAATTGGACATGCACCACGGGCCTGGAATTGGATCGGAAACTTAAAATGCGATTTACTCAAAATCACATTTTGTGGACTTGTCGACTTTTAGAATTAGACGCCTCATTTACAATAGAGGTATTTCATGCTTGTTTCGTCATGTTCAAAAAGGGCAAAACTCATACATCCAATTAGACGGGTATATTTTATATTTTATAGATAATTTTAATTAGGTAAATGTATTTTGTAAAATTTGTAAAAGTGTGAGCGCTCTAGAAACAATATTCATGATAACCATTTAAAAAATAGCTTAGGTGTAAAAAAAAATAAAATAAGATTGACCAAACACAAACACAATATTATGGAAAGTGAAAAAACAGTACTACCTAAACCCTTCTGACTGAAACGAAGAACGGTGGAGCCACAAATTCATTATTTTAACTAGGTATAGCCGCGATTTTATAAATTACGAAATGTATGAATGATGATTACAAAATAAAAAAGATGTCACAGGGGATCACGGCAAACACACATTCAGAACACAGAAACTCATGTGTTTCCAGGTTATTACTTCTGTTATTTGTTAAATTGAGTTTTCTGAAAAACACGGGAACAAAAATTAGTGTATCCAAAGTTTTTTTAAGAAGAAAAGTGCAAACACAAATGTTCGTTTCTGAAAAGCTTCAAAGAAAGAAGCATACTCCAAAAAGACCATCCCATCATAAATGATCGCAAACAAAAATTCGAAATTTGAAAAGTCATTTTACACTTTTTGAACACTTTTTTCAGAGGGTTTGCCGTCGTTACCCATAATTGATCGTTATAGCAATGTTGATAGGTGTAGATCACAATTGAGGTTGAATTCATTTCGATAATTTGAGTGATCCATATGACGTTTAACCTGGCCGACCACAGTGTGTCAGGTTCAGCCGTGGCATGTACTGGTACACAGTCAGTGCTGCAATAAAAACAGAGTTGTACAGGGTGCAGCAATTTAGGTAGACACTAGACCTACACTCTAGATTTCGAATAAATTGTCACTGGGTGGTCGGACTAACATCAAATTTTAGGTCAACATTTACAACTAAATAGGAAAGGATACCTGAAAATATGGCTGCGACAGCTCCACTGCGTTCTCAAGTTAAAATATTCATGCAAACGCGTAATTGTCACTTTTCCACCGCCCTGTGATGAGTTTCAAACGGGATCCACTTTTCGGGATCCGGATCTGGATTGGGATTGTTTTTTCTCTCTGTTTTTTTTCTCTCTTTATTTTCGCAGCGGCATGCCAAAATGCATGTGCGCACGCCACTAATCCGCCTTACCGATAAGGAAATCGGCAGACGCTTGAGTAATTGGTTGTAAAGCAAGGTGGTAGTAAAGCGACAATTATTGGTGTTTGCATTAATAACTTGACAACGAGTGGTACTATCGCAGCCATATTTTCAGGGACCCTTTCCTATTTAGTTGTTAATGTTGATCTAAAATTTGACGTTAATCCGACCACCCAGTGACAAGTTATTCGAAATCTAGAGCGTAGGTCTAAATTGCTGCACCCTGTATGTATAGTCGGCAGACATGATATTACACAGGTTTGGTCCACTTATGTTTCGCTTCGCTGAGCGTCAATGAAATTCAACATCTTACTGAACAGCGAAGTGCGATACATCTTAAATACGGTAGAAAAACGGTGCACAGTGGGTCGTGAATATGTCAATATGTATAGTCGACGGACATATCATTCTACAAAATTGGAAAGTTATATTTTGTTCTTGTAGAGCGAACGAGAAAGGAATTTAGTAAAAAAGAAAATATAAAGATAGTAAGAAGGAAAATAAAAATGTGCTGTTCTTTACGCACTCGTTTACTCCAATTTTTGTGCCGATAGGTGCTGCAAATTTTTGATTATACGTTTACCTACGTTGAATCTAATTCATATTTAGAAAAGTTACAGGCTATCGATTCATTTTGACGAAAACTTGTTACGTTCAAAATTTTGAATTCAGAAAACGTTCCCGCTTTGTATTTATTCAGATCCAGACGACGCTTGGATGGCATCATGCCAAAAAACTCAACTACACTTTGACGGGGGTTTGAATTGTGCGGGCACAATTGAATAGTTTCATTCCGTATATGCGTAAGCACGAGTCACCAAAACAGAGTTCTACGGGTTGGATACAGCGTGCATGATATGACATCATGCAACTCATTGTATAGTATCATGTCTGCCGAGTATACTGCAGTGAAAAATTGAAGGTGGAAAAGTCCAGGGACTGCATACTTTGCACTGAAAGCCACCATATCCATGTGAATGAATTTTTCCTCGCAAAACGAGCCTGCCAATCCAATGGCAATATTACCGTATTACCTCTAATATAAGGTACACCTGTAATATAAGGAATACCCTTTGGGCTTTTTGAACGTGATGAAATAAATATAAGGCATAAAATACCTCCAATATAAGGTATACCTCTAATATAAGGCACAGCTGGATGCGTGCCAAATCGCGTAAAATCGGTTGCTAAATATGGCGGAATAAGATGAAAATGGTGCAGACGGTCACCAAGACAACTCTACGTCGACTTCTGCTATTTTCTATTGATCGCGTTCCACCTTTTTCTTACATTCCAATTTGAAAAAAAATGAATTGTGTTGTTGTTCATTGTTGGTAAAATTTCTGCAAAATCTGGCGGGACAAATATAATGCATACCTCTAATATAAGGTACCCTCTAATATAAGGTATACTTTTTGGCTGAAAAAAGCTGACGAAAACAATATAAGGTATACCTTATATTGGAGGTAATACGGTATATAATAAAACACAAAACATCACATGTCTCTCTATTCATGAAACTATGGTAACATCCCGCGTAAAGCACGCAGTCCCCTTCAGACACTTCAAACCCCCCCCCCCCCTAAAACAAACCAGTGCAATGCGGTGTAGAACAAGCCATTGGGCACAAAGGGCACATGAACCTCACTGCACCCTTGTCGTCGCAGGCGCCACCCAGTGCCCACACACAGCAGTGTATGTGAATGTTTGAGGACTCGGCTGTAGGTCTGGGGAAGGGCTGGGCAAATCTAGCAGATGGGTGGATGGTTTGTTCGAATGGGTGGCCTGAGTTCTGCGTTGATGTATTTAAGTGGTGATGTTCTGTTATGGTAGGTATTTCAGGGTGTCAACTATCCATTTTCAGATTTATGTTTTCAGTTTCTGATAGCTAGTTACATTTTTCTATCATCCACCCAAACTCGCAAACGGGCAACAAATGGAACAAAGGCGCAATACACGCTGGATGTCAACTGAATTCGTGTCAACTAAATTTTAGTGAATTATGTGATTTGATTTCAACTTTCTTTCTTAGATTTTGTTGTGTTACCTATTTAGTTGACATACAGTCAAACTAGCGATGTCAACTAGCATGAGTGTGGTTGGGCCCAAACCAACCAATGTGATGGCCGGCCATTCAGAATCTGATCGCAGTCGCAGCTTTTGTTGCTTTCGTTGGCTGCGCTCCCGGATGCGCAACAATTCGTACAGGTAATCGGTTTGTGTTGCGGACACTTTCCGCCGATGCTCGCGATTCTTGTAGCTGCACGTATTTTTGGTGTTTGTTGTGGTGCGGTTAGTGATGGAATGGCACCATGGCGCCTGGCGCCCTTTTTCCCAATAGCGCCATAGCGCCATTGGCGCTCTCGCCCTTTTTCTGGCGCTTTTTCATCACTAGGTGCGGTTAGCATTGAAAAAAATTATCAATTTTTGGAAAATATAATTAAACATAATCTCAGAAAATCTCTCAAGAATAGAATATAATTAAATCTATCTCAAAAACCTGGAAAAAATATAACTACCGTATTTCCTCGAAATACCCCCCGGGGGTTTATTGTTTCATAGTGAGAATTTTGAGAGAAAAACGTGAAAAATGCAACAATAACCACCATTTTCTAGTTTTTACAGCCTTATATAAGGATGTAGATGGTATAAACAATGTTCTAACGTAACACAGTAAGTGTTTTGAACGTCTGTTATGCATTTCCCGGACCACAAATCCATAGTGCCCATTTTGAGGGGGGGTATTTCGAGGGTAGATCACATTTAACATACAAGCACATATCACAGTTTGTCTCCCTGCACATGCCGCAGTGCTCATATCACAGTTTGTAACCCTGCACATGCCCGAGGGCTCAGATCACATGTCGCTGTGCTCATTGCACATACGTGGGGCGGTGTTGTGGAAATGCGTGTGCGCGTATGGAATTGCGTGTGCGCGCATGGTATTGTATTTATCATGATACTCAATTTGAAAACACATGTGACATGCCTGCCAATAATAAGAATAAGTACTCTGATGAATAAGAATAAGAATAATTAATAATAGATAAGTACCCTGTTAACGAAGGTGCAAATGCGCAGCTGGTAGCATGAATGATTAGAAGTGGTGACATTGATTGTGTGTTAAATTACTTTTGGCGTCAGTTGATTGACTTCAATTGGCATAAATTGATTTTCTTGTGTTTTAATAAGTTGAAAAATGTATCAGTTTAATAGCATGTGACACATTTACAAATGTACAGCACATCGACAGTATACAGCCATTTACAAATATCAAAAAATGAAATCAATAGATTATCTGTGAAATAAATTGCAGAGACATGTTAGACTGATATGTAATAGTTGAATAAACCCCAGTGTATACCAGTAACGAGCTGAAAATTAGGATGAAAAAGAGAGTTTTTCACGGTAACAAGTTAGTAAATATGTAGTTTATCTGCTGACAAAAATTGATATTGTGTAGGTTAACAAATTGACCACAAAATGAAATGTTAAATTTAAGTCAAAATAGTAGCACATTCTCAACAAAAATGACATAAAATTTGAAATGGTATAAAATGCAAAAATTGTAACCACCAAAATCTGCAGAAAACTTTGACAGAAATTCTAACAAAATCAACAGAACACATTTGGAAACAAATGGAAATAAAAATACCATATTTCCTCAAAATACGCCCCTTGAAGGACCCCTCCCCCAGATTACTCCCCAATTACCTCCCCAATTACTCTGATTTCAAGTACCGTATTTCTGTAATTCGAGGAAATATGGTATATTGAAAGTTTTCAGCATTAAAATATTTAACAACACCAGAAATTTAGAAATTCCCTATTTTAATTCAATTTACACAAATGAAGCAAAAATTTTCAACCTGAGTATTTGCTCTGCCTGCATATGCCCCACCGAGTACATGTCATTCACGCTGTGACCGCTGGTGAAGATGTGCGCTTTCTTCGGTTGGTCCCGATTTCCCTGCCATCGACCATTCCTGTGATGATAGAACATGATGGAATGAAAAATGAATTTTTGAGGGTGGTTAAATGAGGGGGATTTTCGAGGGGGGTGGGGTTTATTATTTTGCCAGAAATGTTTTGAAATCCCAGTACTAGATTGTCGTCTGAAACGTACGCAGACATCAAAAAATCCAACAAAAATAGCCATTTATAAGACTGAAAAAAAATTTGCTGAAATTTTATCAACTGACACCAAAAGCAATTCAACGCGAAATCAATGCATGAGCAATCAATATCACTTATTCAAATTGTTAATGCTGCCAGCCGCACATTTACACCTTGGTTATCAGGGTAAATATCTATTCTAATTATTGGCATGCATGTCACATGTGTTTTCAAATTGAGTATCATGATAAATACAATACCATGCGCGCACACGCAATTCCATACGCGCACACGCATTTCCACAACACCGCCCCACGTATGTGCAATGAGCACAGCGACATGTGATCTGAGCCCTCGGGCATGTGCAGGGTTACAAACTGTGATATGAGCACTGCGGCATGTGCAGGGAGACAAACTGTGATATGTGCTTGTATGTGCAATGTAGCACACTCGTATTTCGAGGGGGGGGGGTATTTCGAGGAAATACGGTAAATATAAATGAGGCGTCTAATTCTAAAAGTCGACAAGTCCACAAAATGTGATTTTGAGTAAATCGCATTTTAAGTTTCAAACCCAATTCCAGGCCCGTGGTGCGTGTCCAATTTGGCTCTCTGATGCTTTTCATTAAGTTCCATATGTTGACAATAAAGTGCCAAATTTTCAGCCCCAAATCTCAACGTATATGTGAAAAATGGGGTGTCCATAAAATTCCATTCGGTCAGAGCAAAACTGTTTTTGGGAGGGAAATGGACTTGTCGCCCTCTTGCACGCGAGAACATTTTTGTTCCCGCCCGCGTTGCGCCTCCCTTATGGGAAATTTATGCGCTTCTCGACTTTTAGAAATCGGTGCCCATAGTGGACTTATCACATTTCTTGCGTTTTTTCCCATAAATAAGGATGCGCAGGATGGACTTGTCGACTTTTAGCCCAAAACTAAGTGGACTTGTCGACTTCTTGCCCAAATTTTTTGCATTTTTCCCCAAAAATGTCGAATTTGGCACTATGCCATATGGGCATGTGAGGTCAAAAAATTTATGGAAAATGATGAAAAATGTGCGGAAGTAGCCCCAGATGACGTTTCCGGGCCTAACTCGAAATTGTCATATTTGGACTTGTCGACTTTTAGAATTGGACGCCTCAAATATCAGAATTTGAGAGATTTTCTGATATTAAAAATCTCAGAAAATCTCTCAAAAAGATAATACAGGGGTGGGCATCTTCAGTTACCGCTGGAAAAACGCGATAGCTTGAGCTACAGTTGAGCTATCACAATGAAATTTTAACACAATAGAGTAGACTCCATAGGACACCTATGCTGAAGTTTGCAACCCAAACGGCCACAGTTTGGAGGAGTTGTGGAACACACAGTTTTTAGTGTAATTTTGTGACTTCACCCCCCTTATCTCGGGACTGGGGGACTATTCGAGTAAAAAAAGAATTTGGTAGTAAGCGCGACCACAACATACTCAAAGGGCATCAAAATCGGCCGATGTACGACAGAATGGGACGACACCAACGACCGATGCCCCCCCCCTCAAATGCCACCCTCGATTTATCCTATGGGTGACGCCAAGTCACAAATTACACTAAAAACCGTGTGTTTCACAACTCACCCAAAATGTGGCCGTTTGGGTTGCAAACTTCAGAATAGGTGTCCTATGGAGTCTACTCCATTGTGTTAAAATTTCATTCTGATAGCTCAACCGTAGCTCAATCTATCGCATTTTCCCAGCGGTAACTGAAGATGCCCACCCCTGTATAATAAAATTGTGGAAAAAATATAAATCTCAGAAAATCTTGTATTTTCTGAGATTTTTTAAATATTAATTTCATAGAGATTTTTTCAATGCTAGGCGCGGTGCAATGGCTTTACACCCAAATTGAGCCCTAATTGACATGAATTGTCAATTGAGTCAAATGCTCACCTGGATAGGATCTCATTTCTCCTGTGCAATAGCTGCGCCATTTTATTTGTGCGCGCGCGCCAATGCACATAACTTAGCACTGGCCTATTTGTTGTCGTTGTCATTAGAAAATTGCGGTTCTGTTTCAACTGTGATGACCCAGTGTAGTCATCATAGCTGCTTTGTATAGGATTATTATAGTATGCTGAAATGTTGGTGTACAACACTGATGATTTTAAAGTAGTTTTTAATGGATTGTGCATATATACAGCGACAAAAGTTCACGGAGCATGAAAATAATGCATTTCGGTTGACTTAACCACATCTAAAACACATCTCAAGTGGCTTCATTTTTCATTTTCAGATCTACTGTCAAGTGTCAACTAGTTTGTGTAGCACATTGACAGAATGCATTTAAAGAAAACTCACAGTCATAGTCAATCCAATATTCGAAGTCACCGTCAGCCTCTTCAACGCTCATCACCAGTGAAACCAGTGAAAAAATGTAAATCAAACCGGACCACATTCTTGATCATGGTGATAAGTGAGATTGTATAATTCGAGACATAATTATTGAATTATTTGTTTCGATTTGTTGTCACTATAAATATTAGTCTGTAACCAACGCAGTTGTTGTATTGTTATATAAATGTTGTAAATTATGTTTCGCCCAAAATAGACACTACCTTGAACTTGATTTTGACACCTAAGGTGTGCATTATTTATGGTTATTAGTGGTATGAAACGCGCCAGTGGTTGCCGGAATGATTGGTTGGTGTATTCTTGTTTTGTTTTTAGATATTATTAAGTATTTCTTTTTAGCTTTATTGCACAAAAGCTCGCATTACTACCTATGTTGTTTCTGTGTTTTTTTGACAAAGGTTGAGTCTTTACAAAATTGTACAAAAACAAAAATGTTATTTTTCTACCGGAAACTGAGTTTCAATGCAAAATTTGCCTGTCATAGTTGGCATGTGTTTACCAGAGTTGTTAAAAGTACTGAACTTTTTTAAAAGTAAACATAAATGTAAAGTATTTTTATTTTACTCACGCCTGAGTACATAAAACGTTGAGTATTTTATTTTTATGATTACACTGCATAAAAGGTGAGTAAAATACTTATTTTCCAGAGAAAACGTAACAATGAGTCATTTTTGCAGGGTAAACGTAAGTAAAAAAGTGTATTTTGCTCACAGTAAACGTAAAAGTGAGTATTTTCTCACAACAATAATATAAAAATAGGTTTTTGCTTTGAAATACACCAAATATGTGTTTTTTCTTTCCTGGTAAGTATTTCTTAGGAAAATGTCCTATGTTTGTCACTTTCTGTCTGGCAAAATGACATTTTCTGTCCCCTTAAAATAAGTTTTCAGTATTTGTCTACTGTCAAAAAGTATGTGAGTACCAGTATTTTTTTCAGGAGGAAGCATAAATGTATTTATGCAGTTTATTGCAGTTGCTAAAACATATTTACTTTTACTCAATAAATATGTATACTTGAGTACACAGTAAATACATTTATTGTTCTACTGATACAAGTTCCTGTACTCCCTTTTTGTACACTTCTTGAAAATACTCAAGTACAGAAAACAAATTTCTGAAAGGCATTTCTATAGGTTTTTCGAGGCATGGAAGGAAAATAGGGGTTAAAAGGCTAAAAGCAGAGAAAAGTGGGGGTAAAAAGGCTAAAAACAGAGAAAAATGGTTAAAAATGGTAATAATGTCATACATAGCCAAAAAGCTGGAAAAAAACAAATTCAAAAGTGAAATGGGGCAAAAAAATATGAAAATTAGTGATTTTGAATAAAAATCGGGGCAAAATTTCTAAAAATACCAACTTTTATGTGTTCTGAGGAAAGTATTTTACTCAAGTTTACTCATGCGAGTGAAAGTAAAAAAAATTACTTTATGTTTTCTGTACTCGGGGGTGAGTAAAGAATAAATACTTTACGTTTATATATACTTTGAAAAAAATTGGTACTTTTAGCAACTCTGCCCAGCGCCAGTGCTATGGCGTAGCACCATTTCTAGGCATATTTATTAAACGTTGTCATGAGCAACGATGGGTAAGTTCTCAAATAAAAAACACTTTCTGTGTTTTGAGTTTTTCAAAAATGAATACCTGTGTTTTGAGTTTTTTTCATGAAAAAAACTTGAGTTTCCATGTTTTATTTCAGTGTTTTTTGAAAAAACCCAAGTTTTTTTGTGTAAAAACTCAAGTTTTCTAACAAAAAGTTGCATTTTACAGCATTTTGATGTGAAAACAGGGGTTTTCTTATCATATATAGGTTTTGCTGATATCGATGCTCCACATATTGAGGATCTGCATATTTGTTCATGTGTCAAAAAGTCCACAAAAATGTCCACTACAGTCCACAAAATCAAAAAAATGAGCATGTCCACTCCACAGCATAAGCATCAACAAAATGTCAAAAAAACGACAATTCACACTGTATACTCGGCGTACATGATACTCTGCCCTCGCACTGATTTATGTCTCGTGTTGGAAGCGTGCCAATGATTATTTAATCATGCGATTTCCATACAAAGATAAAAAAATTCATCGATGTGAATATGTTAAAGAATAACATTATAACAACCATCAATATTGTCATCTTTTTATGAAACTCACACGCGTTAGCCATTGTTGGCACACTTCCAACGGGAACCACGCGTGCAAGGTGTCAAGTAACCGGAGTATACAATAAAATACTTCAATGGATGTGCACTGTATGTTGTACTGTGTGATTAAACTGCAACTATACTTGAACATGCACATCATTGAAGCCTTCAACGTATCTGAACTACTTACCCGTCCCAAAACACCTCATTAAATTTCAACAAAAAATCACGTTCAAGAGAAAATGGGTTCATATGGAGATGCCTAGCGCCCAATATCCTGGGCACTGGCTTAAGGGACCCTCCACACTGTCAGTGGACACTGGCATGCTAAGTACACCGCCTTGTCTCCAAAACCACACCAAAACTTGACAGCAGCAAAAACTTTTTTCTTCGTCAAATCATCACATTCTTTTGCAAAAACCATGTCAGCTCATCAGAAACATGTTTATTGAGAGCCTGATTAACTGACTCATGTAAATACATATAAAAATACTATACACACATACATTATGTATGTTCATACTCACATTGTTCAGTTCAAATCATGTGCCTGAAAAAAACTCAAAAAACATTTCCGTATTTTCTGTGTTTCCGTGTTTCTGTGTTCTCTGAAAAAAAACTCATTTGAGTTTCCGTGTTTTTCAAAATTGCTGAGTTTCCGTGTTTCCGTGTTAAACAAAAACACGGAAACTCATTGAGTTTCCGTATTTAATATGTGTGTTTTTGCCATCGTTGGTCATGAGTGCCGAAATTTGTACATGAAAGTTAGACACGCGCTGTTTAGACATCAGATAGGGCATTTTCAGTTTTTCACTCTGCGTAATTTCTGATAAAATTAGATTTTTTGAGTGTTTTCATGTAAAAATTTGTCATAAATATTTTTTGCAGTATTCATCGAGAAATGAAGCGCAACAAATTAACAACCTAAATCATTCCCACTGACACATGTGATCAATTTTTTTCAACCACTGTTTGATTCTATTTATCCTTTGCAGAGTTCAATTCAACCATTCCCTGCGGTCTGACATTCAATGCAGATGAACTCTGCCGCTTTTGTCATTTTAAGAAGTTTTCAAGTGTTTATGTATTGTAAATAGATTGTGTTGGCTTTCCAAGTTGCATATTTATGTGATAGTAAAATTTTGTGGATACCGATTTTTTTATACCACAGCTTACTTTTGAACGGTGAACAGTCATTTGGGCTGCAAAACATTTTTATGAATGAAAATGCCCGTGAATTAAATTACTTTCATGCTTGCTTATATGTATAACCGACTGTATATTCATGTATCGAATGCTGCATATTAAACCTCATATCGGATAGCATTAAGTGACTTCGAATTTGTTTTACCGATCTTAAACAAATAAAAATCACTTTTGGAATCTATGATTCATGGGACTTTGAATTGAAAAAATACAAACGTGATTACAAATCGGCTACCTAGTTGTATTGCTGTTTGATGACAATAAGGAAAAGTAATCGTAAAAAATGCGTCAAAAAACTATCTGCATGCTTATAACACAGTCTCATATGACAGTAGTTAAATAGTATGATACTGTGATTGCATCGTCGCTGTGTAGCGTCTTCCGGCTGTGTAACGAAACTTGCGGATGACTGATTTAAGTGTCGCTTCAAGTGACAAATTTACATTTCAAGTGAAATGTTTGCAGTGCGCCTGATTTTTAGCATGCCTTGCCGCTCGACATTTGCAACATCACAGTCACGTACTGCATACTTTACAATGAAGCCTACCATATAACATCTGAATAGAAACCTGAAAAATTTCATAATCTCATCACATTACAAAAAGCTCTCATGGGCAAATCAGTTGGATGAAGTTAACCGGCACGAGGGGAATTGACCGTTTTGTCAATTCACTCACATGTCGAATTCAAATTGAGCTGTGGGGGGAATTCAAGATGGATTTACAGCATAATGACCAGGGTTGGCAAAATCTCAGAAAAAAATAAAAATAAAATAAAAATAAAATGGATAATTGGAGAATAAAATAAAATAAAATAAAATGGAAAATTAATAAAATAAAAATACAATTTTACTAAAATTCGAATTTTTGTAAAATTTTAGTAAAATTGTACAATAATTCGAATTTTTGTACAATTTTAGTAAAATTTTACAAAAACTCAAGTGTCTGTTCAATTCTATAGAAAGTTTTCTATCATGTTGCTTAAGTTTCTTGTTGTATCTTTCATTGTTGTGATTGAGAAATATTGTTGCTCAAAATTGCCAATTTTCACATTTTTTATAATATTTTCACCTTAAAAATCACTAATTTGTGATTTTTTCTTATTTTCTTTGTTCCATACCTTGAAAAAGCCTATAAATATATTGAATCCCGCAAGCCCCCCCCCCACCCAAAAAACAACAACCCACTTTTAGCTATCTTCCCTTGGGAGGAGCGATTAGCTCCCCCTGAGGGTCAAAATACAAAATACCTACCTCGCAACCCGTGTCACAAGTTTACAAAAAAAAATTTTTGTATTCATCCGCATGCTTCTAGCGTGCACATTGTTTTATGTCCTTGCATCCAAGATTTCCGATTTTTTGTAAAATTTTTGTAAAATATTTGTAAAATTTTTGTAAAATGGTTTCATTTTATTTTATTAGTGACATTTCAGAATAAAATAAAATAAAATAAACTGAAACATGAATAAAATAAAAATAAAAAAAGAATTTTAATAAAAATAAAATACAATTTTAATAAAAATAAAATACAATTTTAGTAAAAAGAATTTTACTAAAACCAACCATGATAATGACCTATAAAAGGTGAAACGTAAATAAAAATACCACAAAAATTTTTAGTTTAATTTTTCATCTTTTTATTCAAAATTCATGTTCTAAGCTTGATTTTTCTTGAAAATTGATTACGTATGTGCGAGATGTTATTTTCAAATTTGAATGAAAAACGTGTGATGAAAAATGGTCCGCTGTAAAATCAATTTCAGGTTCAATTAGCATGCAATGATCGACGACAAATGCTTCAACGTGAAATAGATTTTACGGCGGACCATTTTTCACCATACGCAAATCCATTCAAATTTGAAAATTACGATATCGCACATGATAAATTAGCTTGAAAAAATGGAAATAAAAATTTTTGGTGAGTTTTAATTTTACTTTTAACCATTCAGTTGTCGTTATGCTGAAACCTCACTTTCACCTGGTATCAGTGTTGTGTGCAATGTTTCACCTGACTTAGTTCAACAAAACAAACCATACCAAAAAACATTCATTTTATATATTTTTTTTGCGTGATATTTATACCGTTCAGTCCGAACAGTATCTCACCGGCAATTAAAACCCGTCTGATGTCTCATTTGACAGGTGCACTATTGGCAAAAGACGAGAAACTAAAGAATCAAAAATGATAGCAAACCATATTCCGGTTGCTTTGTTTTTCCTGATGACATTCGGGCGGTCGACTTCCCAAAAATCTGGCGGCTGCATGACTGACATAGTGTTTGTGATCGATGCCTCGGGAACCATGACTCTTACTCATGGCTCCATTGTGGATTATATTGAGCAGATTGCCGCCGAGTTAATAGTTAAATTCAAACCTTTTTTAATTGTCCAGCGGTGCTGCTGCCAAATAGGACATTTTCTACCCACAGATCAGTCCCTCGGGACACCACGTGGCGCTTATCAATTTTGGCGGCGAGGTGAAGGAACGCTGGACTGTTAAGGAGTTTGGCGAGCTGCCAACAAAACAATCGCTGCTGGATACGGCTGCATCTACACTTTGAATTTGACTTTTACTTGATGAAAAAATGTCCTTCCCGGGGGTTGCCATTTTACAGGGTATTTTGCATGACTTATGACACTTTGCATGACATTTGACATTTTACAGGGTCTTTGGGAGTGACACCCAGATTTAAAGAAGTAGATGATCCACCGGCAGATATATATGTACATTGTTCACTTAAAAACGTGTGTACATACTTCCGAATTTACGAACAGACCACGTGTCGCGGATAAAAACTGTGACAAAGTGTAGTTGACGCCAATTGTAAAAAAATTAAAGGGATTGAAATCGCAAACTTTTTTGGGCGACGCTCTAGCGAAGGCGGTTGACCTTCTGGAAATGCGGCCGAAGGCTGACCAGAAGAGGTGAATTATTGTGAATCTTGTGACACCCTAGCCTTGCAAGGGCGCCGCAATATACTGCATTGTTGGAAACTGGCGCTGCGCCAAAATATATCGCGGGCGTCACAGGACACTGTCAAGCGCGATTAGTTCCATAGGGCTTTTCAGGGGACGCTAGATGTCGGCGCAATTGGTTATATTTACTGGGCGGACCGCAAAGTATGCGCCCAAAACTACTTAGGTAGGTATATCTGAGTCGAAAACGCGTGGGCAGGTTATGTAAGCACTTTCACAGAAAAGAAAAATATTTTGAAAATTTGAAGTCAGAGTAGAGTACATACAATTAACATGGGAATATAAGGTACCGCTTCTCAGTTGAAAATTGTGCTCAGTTACTTCAGTTCGGTTTCCCAACCTCAGTATCTGGTGCCAATTGACTAGTGCGTTGCGGGAAGAAGTCATAGTTGTTGAAACATAAATATTTACTTTTACTCGATAAATACGTATACGTAGTACAGTACAGTATTTACGAGTACAGAGTAAATCCGTTTACTTTTCCTCCGAAAAAAGGTACTGTAGTCACATTTACGTATACTTTTTTAAAGTACTTGAATACAGAAAACGTATTTTTATAGGTTTCTTAAAGGCATAGAAGGGAAAAAGGGAGAAAATATGCCAAAAATAGGGTAAACTGGCCGAAAATGGGTGTAAAGCAGACATGTAGACAAAATTTGCTTAACATACGCAAAAAAATGCGAAAATGAGTGATTTTGAGCATTAATCTTGTCGACAGTTCTCAAAAGTACTCACGTTTACGTTTTCTGGGAGAAAATAGTACGTTTTCTCACTTTTACTCATAGTAAAGTAGGAGATTTTTACTTGACGTTTTCTGTACTCAGGGGGTGAGTAAAACAAAATACTTTACGTTTACGTATACTTTGAAAAAGTTCGGTACTTTTAACAACTCTGGAATAAATAACTTTTAATTTAAAAACAACTTATCTGAGATCATTCGTCATACAGGTCTGCCCACGTAATAATGTTTTCGGATGGGAAGTCGGCATATTTCGGCAAACATAAATTCAGAAAAGTAAAAAATGACCAGCATGGAAAGGCGATCGACGCCGGTGATCGACTGCGCGAGATGGGGGTTCGGATTTTGGCCGTGGTGTTGCCCAACTTCGACGCAAGCGTGTCCGTAATTTCAACCACTATGGGGCAGTCCCAGACCCTGTAAAATGCCCCGTAAAATGTCAAATGTCATGCAAAGTGTCAAAAGTCATGTAAAATGCCGTGCAAAATGGCAAACGTTTGCAATTTTGCAGGGCATTTTACATGACTTTTTACACTTTGCATGACATTTGACATTTGACAGGGCATTTTACAGGGTCTGGGACTGGCACCAGGTGTCAAGAACCAAACAAACTGAATCGCTATACTCAGGAAAAATCTACGGGAGATTACAGGCGACAATGCTTCGATCATAACCAAGCAGGGAAATGAAAAGCCGGCCAGCGTGCTGGAGCGCACTTTGGTGGCTGTGCGCGGGCGGGTCGCATGCAAAGTGCCCAAAACGACCAGTGGTGCTTTGCCGACAACCACGAGCGTCACTACAACGGCGCCGACAACAACGAGTGTCACAACAACGGCGCCGACAACAACTCCTCGGGGTAGGCTTTTGGATTTCTGGTGCCACTGCCAGACGTGTAGAATGAATGCCCTGTTAAATGTCAAAAGTTATGCAAAATGTCAAAAGTTATGTAAAATGTCATGAAAAACGTCAAACGTCCAGTAAAAATAAAATAAAAGTAGATTTAGCATTTTACATGGCCTATACATGACCTTTGGCACTTTGAAACTTTACCGGCTCTGCGAGTGGCCCCTGATGTCGGCATCAAGGACACCAAATTGACATTCTGCGCCCATATTCTTTTTCTGAAATAGAACGGAAAAAAACCCCCAGAAAGCACCCAGCAGTGGGGGTTGAATTTCTCACGAATAGTGATGTAGAAGTGCCATGGCCCATGGCACTTGGCTGTAACAGGTCAGAAAATCGCCACGTCGCATTTTTAGATCACCACTCACGGTCACGACTCACGGGCACCATTTAGGTATACGGTGTATCATCGAATAAGACCGCCCCCTCCAACAAGATCCCTTCGAATAACTCCACTTGCTAGGTGAGGAAAAAAACTCCTCTAATAACTCTCCTCAAAAACTCCTGATCAAAAAATAACACCCCTGTGGACTTATTCGAGGATATGCGGTAAATACCATCTTGTACTCTTGTAGAATGTTAACATTTCTTACCGCAGGTTGCCCGCTCGACCTACTTCTCATCATGGACAACTCAGGAAGTGTTGAGTTCACCCGCCAACAACACATGGAAATGGCCGAAAATTTGCTATTTCAAATGCCGCTGATCGGAAAATGGGACACTCGAGTTGCGTTGATCACATTCTCGTCAAAAAACAGGGCTCGTGTGATTTTCCACTTCAAGAAGCATAGTACTATGGATGAAGTATTACGGGAAATTCGATCGGTTCAGTGGCATGGTGGATTATCAGACCCAGGTATTTTTATTTAAAAATAGCCACCGGAATGTACTTTCGCGATTCATCCGTGCACAGTTTTGATTAGGCTAATTTATATCATGCTTTATGCTATATGATCCTTTGCGAAGGTGACGGCTTAGCGCTAGGTATTCGCGAGCTGCGTCCAGATGCATCGTACAGTCGATGGGTTGGCGCCCGGCCAAAATTTGCCCGTCAAGCTATCGTGGTGTTTACGGATGGCCATCGGTTGCATTTGGCCAATCCAGTGATTTTTGTGTGACGGGTGAAGTGAGCTGAGTTCAAAGTCATCAGCATACCTAATAGTGATGTGTGCCCGCACATTTACGTATACTACTCGGTGAACCGCATGCTATGCATTTTTCTGAAGGAAAGACTCGATCATGATTCATGACATCGTAAATAAAATGAAAATTGTTCCAAAAACATTTGACGCTTGCACGGGACTCACTTTTTTCCTTTTTGAACTTTTTTGTGAAAGTGCGTGCATAAGATCCTGCTCGCACATCATCGATAAAGACATAAGTAATTTTCGACGCATACTTTGCAGTCAGCCAAGTATATGCATTTCATCGGTAGACGGTATCACTTCACTCACTCACTTGAATTCTGATGGATTGGTGAAACGCATTTGCTGGACTCTGAGCTACGACCCACCAACCAAACAATCCAAAAAACTCCGTGAAATGGATGTTTTCATAGCTGCAGCTGGTGTGGATGCCGTGTGGAAAACAACAAAATTGTACGATGGGGGAACAATTCCAGTGGACAAAGAGACACTGTTGCAGATTACTGGAACTGAGAAAACCGTGTTTCTGAATGATTTAAAGTTGACCGGATTAGCTAGACTTCTCACAAAGGGGTGCGATTAAATGTCAGTAAAATATCTACTGTTTTACACGGTTAACGGCACTCAAGATGCAATGATATAGTTTTCTTGTTGAAATTGGTCTGATGATTTTATAAGAATGTCGGTGATTGCTTCCAGTGATGAAAAAACGTAGATACCTGACTAGATATTTACCTATTATAGTTGTTAATAAAAATGAACTTGATTGCAATGTTACAGACACCACATTTGACAGGTACATTTCAGGATACAGAAAAATTAAAAGTAAAGACAGTGCAGCGATATAATATACGGTTTTTAAATATGAGTCAATGAATACATGGGACAAAATTGTAACAGTCCATGAAATTCATATGGCTACCTCTCCGGTGCCTTTTTATAGCCTGGTGCTAGCACCTACCTAAAGTCACCGAAGGCAGTTTTTAGTGATGCACCGCACCAGCACCGCGGTGCTATTCTGGAAAAAAATTGCTCTGACACCGGAGGGGCACTGTGAGAATTGCACAGGCACCGTACAATACGTTTCATCACAATCCATCACTCGAAGTAGGTAAAAGTTCCAAAAAACGCGATGCATCAACCAATATGTCTCACCAAATAAACTGAAACTGCCCAAAAAGCACCAGTAAACCAATGATTATCGCAATGATAATGCTTACAACGAGCACCACCCTGCCCCTGCCTTTGGATAGAGACTCTGTAAACTTTCTCTGCTTCACTCGACTGAGTTCGCGCCTGAAATGAAGGCTGAATTTTGGTGGAGAACACATTTTCTCTGCGGACCGCATGCTATGCATTTTTCGAAAAGAAACGCTCCATCATGATCGTCATTAATATAGGTAAATTTTTCACAAAAACAACGAAAAAACGTTTCAGGTTTTTCAGTTTTACAGTTTCAAGTTTTCAGCTTTTCAATTTGGAAAACTTTTCCTTTTTGTGAATGTGCGTGCTTGAGTGCACGCGCGTTATTGACTCAAATTATAAGTAAATTTTGGCCGCATACTTTGTAGTCCGCCGAGTATATGTATTTAAAATAACGCTATTTCTGTCATCATAGCAGTGTGCGATATTTATATTAGGTAATTCAACCAACCGAAATGCCAGTCGAATGGACGTGGTCAGGAAATTGGTGAATTTGTCCCAGGCCGCCTTGACATCTTCCAAATCGGGCAGGTCGGCCGCTTGCGGGTGCAGCAACGCCCTTGTCACGTCGCTCGACTCTCGTGACTGCACACGCCGCAAAACACATTTATTAATTTTATACACGTGCGGTGCGCACTGCACACGTTTACGATGACGTTACACAGTTACCGGGCTCTCCTCACATAGGGAACACAAATCCCACACAAGGTAGCAGTCCCGCACCCTGTGAATTGAAGTGTCAAATGTCAATCAAAGTATACAACACGTTATCATATGTTTGTTTTTTACAAATTTGCATCCCATTTGACACTTTACAGGGTATGGGACTGCCCCGGACCTAAATTCGCTCTCAATTTGACGCGCTCACTACACGTTTGCTAGGCGCCTAACCCTTCATTTGTGAATCTACCCCCCCCCCCCCAGCCCACCGTATCACTAGTCTCATCTACAGTGCGACAACTCGAAGATTGAGCGGTCTCGTCGCCGTGCAGCTGGGCGTCGGCGCGCACCTCGTCGTAGCACACGAGCACCGTGCTCAGTATCGCCTCGCCGAACAGGGTCCAGTGCTTGTCGCTGACTCGCTGGGCGAACGACTGTGTTTTGGGGGATTGTGGTTGTTTCAATGTTATTTACATTCGAGTGAGCGATTTCGTGTGGCTAGTGATGGAAAAGAACCATAACAAGTGACATTTAAAAAAAGCGCCAGGTGCCATGGCGCCACAAGAAAAACGTCCCGGACGCCATTCAAAGACTGTAAGTGGCCATTGCTGCGCCTTTTCAGGTGTTATTTAGGTAACGTGATAAAATAAGTCAAATGACAAGTAACCTTGTTGAGTAATAGGTAGCATCATGATTCATGAGTCAAATGACAAGTTACCTAACTTAACGAAGTATATCAAAGAACACAAGTGTGAATGTACAGAAAAAATCATTAGAAAAATTCAAATTGAAATCACCTGTCTGGCATGTTTAGCTCCCAGCCCTGTCAACATGGAGCCCAATTTGGCCTGAAATGCGGCTGGAGTGCACCTGTGCAAATCGTCCACTGCCGCACCAATGAAACGTTCGAAGGCCTCGCCATGATGCAGGTAACTGCGTTTAAAAAAATCGAATATCAATGGTTTTTGGCGATGCCACTTTTTATCTATTTATAAAAATGTCATATTAGTTACCGTATTTCCTCGAGTGATGAAAACTGGGCACGCTAGTTTACTGCCTAAACACAGATTTTGGTAAACTCATAAATCGGCTTTGATTTTACCAGAATGAGATGTCTGTCAACTGCAGTTGAGGAAAAAGGGCTTGACATACAATGAAACGATTCATGGGCTTTCATGAAAATCCCAACGAAAAAGTGTGACCACCTCAAATTTTGCTGGCGAAATAATAAACCCTCTGTGGGAGTTTCGAGGATACACGGTATATGAACATGGATATCGTAAATATGAAACAAACGTTGGATTATTGTCGAGGGCCTCGAGCGAACAATTAACGCTGAATATCTGCATCACTTCGTTGCTACATCTGAGAACAGGTGAATGCAAAATGTTGAACAACTCCTAGCAGTTTGGGATTTTTCGCCGATTACCGTATATCCTTGAATAAGACCCCAGGGGCGTTATTATTTCGTCAGAGGTTTTTTTGGGGGGGAGTTATTCAAGGGGGGTACTATTCAAGGGGGGAGTAATTTTTTCCTCAGAACTTCCAGGAAAACTTTCACTTTATTCATTGTTTGTATGCATTCCGTCAACACATCTAATGCAGAAAATGACCAGTTCAACAAGAACAAAAACAACGTATCCTGGCCGTAGGCTAACATTCTTTTGTACTTTTCGTTTCACACACCAAACCCCATTTGCATTCGATGAATCAGCCCAGACAGAGCTTTATTTTTCTGTTTGTCTCGTTTTCATTTTCGTGTGTTGCTCATAGATCGTTTTACCCAGAGGGGGGACTTATTCAAGATAGGGGAGTTATTCGTGGGGGGGGGGGCGTTATTTTTTCCTCACCTGGCCAACGGGGGTGTTATTCAAGGGGGGTATTATTCAACGGGGGTCTTATTCAAGGATATACGGTATATCGGAATTTAAAATAGAAGGGCGGAAATAGACATTCAAACATACCTGAAAATGTGGTTGAAAATAATGTGGCCAACGCATGGGTATTTTGGATAACGGGCAGTGATTTGCATCCATGTCAGTTTGATCAGGTGCTTCTCATAATCACTGAAAATATCAGCATGACCTGGCACACTTTCTGCCATTTCTGCCACTTAATGAAAATCCATATTGGCTTGAATCGGGTATTTTTAGATTGAGTTTAGGATAAAGTAGTCAGATAAATGTCATCTGTGGGTTTATTATATGTAGACAATTGCCACCTGTAGGTTTATCATATGTAGACAATTTCAATCTATTTTTTGTAATTTGAATCTACATTTGTTCATAAATTGCTCTTTATGTGGAAAATGATGCCCGCAAGGACCTCATACTTTTCTATATTAGCAGAAGCAGTAGTTAATAAATCAGAACACTATAGCCCAAAGTCTTAGCTCCAGAAGACACTGACATGACACTCTCATAGACATGAGAAATAAATTTTCCTTTCTACACCGGTCAGTCATTCAGGTAATTGCTAAAGCAATGAGACAAGAATGTGGTTGTTGCTTGGCTGCTAATGTGATCAGGTTATAAGAAATCGGCAGTGTTACCAATTCTGATTCAATAAACACAATGGCGGTGCACACACTAGTTTACTGCCAGTAAATATTTAAGACACAAATCAATCAAGTTTGAGTTTACTAGAATCAGGTGTTCGTCAACTACAGTTGATGGAGAGTAAAAATCACACACTGCAGTCAACTCAAGTACATTCAAGTTTTACTAAATTTTTAAAACTGCATTTAAAAAATAGTGTGTGCAGCGGCATTGCACACTTTGTCCGCCACAACATCTACTTAAAACAGAACCATATGGAATAAATTATAATTTCCTAGGTATAATTACAAAAACTTCCAAAACTGATACATCTGTTTAGAAAAGATTTGAGTTTACCAGAATGATTTACCTATGTTTTATTTCCATCGAAGGTAGTGGGCCATTGTGGAAATTAATCATAAATATTACCTACCGGGAGCTGGTTTTCTAGGAGTGGGAGTGAATAACCATAACATTTATGCAAGCCCACCGTGTTGACTAGAAAAACAACATTAGGTAAATGAAAATGAACATATGCGCCTTCACGTCGGGCCAGAGCACAAAACGTGCAAGGAACACATTTTAGCTGGCATAAATTATTGCAAATTATTGCACCGGAGCCGGAGTTCATTAAATTTAAGTTAAGGGTAGAGGAGGGAAACCCATTATTTAACCACAGCGACTCGTAACCCATCGACTCGCAAGCCAAAGTACATCAAGATTAAAGCCAAAGTGCCTCGTCTCTAAAGCCGCAGTCAATCAATCGACCCATCACCAAAAGTGTATCATTATTTAACCCCATTGTGTCATTATTAAAGCCATGCATACATAGTGCATATTTTGTGTCATTATTAAAGCCATGTGTACATTATACATTATACGTGTGGCTGTTTTGTGTTGTTGGGATCGATTACGATGGGGCTGCCACTGCAAAATGATAAAACATGTCATTAAGCTGTGGCACAATTTTATCAATAACTTTTTTATTTGGAGGCGGATTTGATTTAAAAAGTTTTTCTGAAAGCACTTTTCCTTCCGATTCCAATGCAAATGCCGCTTTTATATGAAAAAAAATGAAAACAAATTTGAAATCAAAAAGCGACATGTGTATTGGAATCAGAAGAAAAAGAGCTTTCAGAAAAACGTTTTTTAATCAAATCCGCCTCCAAATAAAAAAGTTATTGAGGAAATAGCAACAGTAAATATATCATAAAAACAGGTGCTAGATAAGTTGGTATTTATATACCTAGGTATAGTTCCAGAAAAATATACCGTGATTAATGTGAGACATTCAACATTCAAATACCTAGGTAACTTACACAATGCGAATGAGTGGTGAAAAATAAAAGATTTCGCAGTCCCTTTGTTGCATTGCTTACACAATGCACACGCGTAGTATTTACTTCCAGCTTTTGAACTTTGCAGGTGAAATTTGTAGTAGTGCTGTGGGAACGGCTGACTTTGAATACCGTATTTCCTCGAAATACCCCCCCCCCCTCGTTTGACCCCCCCCCCCTCTCGAGACCACTATGAAACAATCACCCCCCCCCTCGAAATACCCCCCCCCAAATTGAGTGTAAAGAGAACGTACATGACAAATACAGCAGTTTGTGTTCTACGTAGTGCAGAAACCACGTTAAAACAATGTCGGAATCACGTTAGAACAGTGTACATACCATCTACATACTAATATTAGTCTACAGAACCTTATAAATGCCGGTTTTTGTTGCATTTTTCGACGTCTGCGTACGTTTCAGACGACAATTTCGTACTTGGTATTCAACATTTTTCTTGTGAAACAATAACCCCCCCCCCTCGAAATACCCCCCCCCCCCTCGTTTAACCCCCCCCCTCTCGGGACCACTATGAAACAATCACCCCCCGGGGGGTATTTCGAGGAAATACGGTAAATAGAATTGGCTGGTTCCTGATTGACAAGCCATGAATTACATGGTCATCAATAATTTTCCAAATGTGGCGCCAACCATTCCTGTGGAATTTTATAGATAAAGAATTGATAGTTGAACAAAATTGATGAAAGAATGCAAAACAGACACGAAAATACAAGGGAAAGTAATGCAGCAGATGATAAAACAAACTGTTTTTTTTCTCTGTATGATGCTCTCATGCAGGATATGCCATTTACGTCTGTTATCCATCTCTTTGTTCACACCGAAATTCTCCATGATCCACTTCATCGAGCCAAACAGAAATTGGCCACAGGTGTCCATTCAAAAGCGGATTACCCCAAAAATGGCTGTGAACTTACTGCCACATGTATTTAAAAACAATACATCCATTTTGTCTGTGTATCATTAAGTATTTCCCTGTATTGCGGCTTGCGAGTCGACATATTGGCTTTAATAATGACACACAATGGCTTTAATAATGACACATTTTTTTAGGACCATTTTGGCTTTAATGTCGCTGTACTTTGGCTTACCTAGCGAGGTAGTTTGGCTTTACAGTCGATGGGTTAAATCTCAGGTAGCTTTAATCTCGCTATACTCTCAGGGTAGAGCTGATCAACGTACAAGCAATTTAAAATTTTTACTCATACATAAGGGACAGCCAAGATGAGGCCTGGTCCCTCCGCACAGGATACAGTATAGAGGGAATATATATAAATGTCAACACAAGAATGAACAAAATTCCAATGTCAACAAAAACATAAAGAATGCCACCTAACATTGTTTCAATCACCCTTTGTTATCGAGCATTTTTCCAATGGCACACCACCCAAAGGGATTTGTGACCTGGAAAATGATGCTCATTTTATTCCATGATCTGACAATTTGGGGTTTTTTTCTTTGGAAGTCTAATTATCACATAAATATAAATGATTCTTTTACAAATTTTTATCTAATTAAATTTTAACATATTATTTATGGTGTATTTTTTTTGTCTTTATTCTGTAAATCATCACAATTATATCACAGAATTGTCCATGCAAACATACTGCTGTAAATGTCAAATGACATTGCATGAATATAAATACAATCACCCCGACTGAGTATTATTCAGACTTAGGTGATAGTGATACTCACAAATTTACACAGTTACACAAATTTATTAGTTGCGAGATGTTTAATTCGAATTTGGAAGAAAAAAGATTGACGAAAAATGGTCATCCGACAAGTCAATTTCACGATGCGGCCCTAAAATCAATTTGTCGATGACCATTGCATGCAAATGACCGCCGACAAATTGATTATAGGACCTCGCCGTGAAATTGATTTGTGGGTGGACCATTTTTCATCCAACGTTTTTCATTCAAATTCGAATTTAACATCTCGCACATAAATTTTTTAAACAAAAAATTTAGTATTGAACACGAATTTTGGATAAAAACTTGAAAACGGGAAAATAACGAATATTTGGTGATCTTTTATTTGTCGTTTCACCTCCTATTTGTCGTCGTGCTGTAACTCCGGCTTTATTGTTCTGCGAAAACATGGATAGTGATGGAATTTGGGCTCGGTTCAGGCACCATTCCGTAAACACTTCCATATAAAATTTTTGTTATGCCTTAAAGCAACTCTTTCAGCGCCATAATGCGCTTGCGGTGAAATCGCGGGCAACTACCATAATGTTGACTAGAGTTGTTAAAAGTACTGAACGTTTTCCAAAGTATACGTAAACGTTAAGTAATAATTTTTACTCACCCCTTGGGTACAGAAAACGTAAAGTATATTTTTTTACTTTTACTCATGAGTAAGCGTGAGTAAACGTACTTTTCCCCATGGAAAACGCAAACGTGAGTATTTTTGAGAAATGTCATCCCAATTTTCACTCAATATTCACTCAACATCACTATTATTCATAACTTTTTGTATATTTTACGCAAATTTTGGCTATATATTGGCTTATATATTCATTTTCGACTATTTTTTTCTGTTTTATAAGCATATTCTCTCCTTTTTTTCCTACTATGCCTTTAAAAATCGATACAAAAGAATACCCAAAATACGTTTTCTGTACTCGCGTACTTTGAAAAAGTACACGTAAAAGCGAGTACTGAAACTTTTTTCTGAGGAAACGTAAACGTATTTACTCTGTAGTCGAGTATACGTATTTATCAAGTAAAAGTAAATACGTTTTAACAACTATGGTTGACTACTCTAATAGAACGGCATAAATACCTCCAATAGAACGGCACCTCCAATAGAACGGCAGGTTTTGGCACTTTTTTGCACTCACGAAATTAATAGAACGACAGCCTCCAATAGAACGGCACCTCTAATAGAACGGCAGGTAAAAAGTTGACGAAAATAATAGAACGGCGCTTTTCTATTAGAAGAAATACTGTAAATACCTAACGGTTTCTAAGTACCATTTACATAACGATAGCAAAAAAATTTGGAAAATGTCTTCAATATTTCGAATTTTTTTTAGTTTTCGGAATTTTATTTCACCACTAGAAAAACGCCTAAACTCTAGTTTTTTTCCAAGAAAATTTCCAAAAAGTTATCGATATTTTTGGAAGATTGGTATTTTTGTTTGAAAATATTTATAAAACGCAGAAACACTATTCAAGACACGAATTTCACAGTGATTTATTGAAAACTGAAAAATAAATGTTCAAATGTGTCTGCGGCAACCCATAGCCATAGCGCTTTTTGCGTTTTCACTAGCGACAAGCGCCAGCACCTGTGGCCAGCACGTGAGCTATGCCCTACAAATTCAAAAATGCACTTTAGAAAAGAAACACTTAAAGAATCTAAACACTTTTTTCCATAGAGTTTGCCATCGTTACATTTATCACAGTGAAACTAGCCCAGCGCCACTTGGCAGTAGTTCGGCGACATACCTCACCCTTAGTTCCTTTGAAAGCGCACATTAATTAGTCCGCAGCGCTGCACCCGGTCATTTATCATGCGATCGGTGGTTCCCGGTGACGGAAATGGTTGATGCAGTAAATCTCATGCTAATATCAGCTAGCTGCATTGCACCTGCGCGGCTGCGGAATGAAAGTACGCCCGCTGAGATTACCGTATTTCGTTGAGTTAACCCACCTTGAATTAACCCCCCTCAGAGGCAATCTTACTTTTTGATATAATATTTGGATACAACAACGGTGCGATAAATAAGATTTGGATACACATGTAACATTACAGGGTCTGTTACATGACAGTTGACACTTTACAGGTTTTTTTGCATGACACATGACATTTTACAGGGTCATTTACACTTTACAGGTTTTTTTGCATGACACCTGACATTTTACAGGGTTTTTTACACTTTACAGTGTCTTTTACACGGTCTGGGGGTGCCCTCTGCCTGGTCTCTAATTTGTCATGGACGATATAATAAAGCCGGATTTACAGCACAACGATAAATAAAAGGTGATACGACAAATAAAAAGTCACCGAAAAATTCATTATTTTATTTCTTCTAATAGAAGAGCGCCGTTCAATTTTTTGGTCAAATTTTTACCTGCCGTTCTATTGGAGGTATGCCGTTCTATAAAAAGAAATACGGTAAGTATTAAATACAATGGTGTGATACACAGTAAGAAGGTGTTGAGCATCCATACATCATAGATATGTGTTCAAGATACTGATACAAAAGATGTTTGGATGTCAACTACAAAATGTCCAATTTGTATTTTTTCATTTCCAGCAGCAAAACCTTCACTTTCATTTGCTGCTTTCTAACGGCATAAAAACATGTTTACCTCCCATTTTCAATCTTTCAGCACAGCTTCAGATTCATTACGTGACTAAATGAATAGACGCGGACTGCTTTTCTAAAGCGGGAATTAGAGCTCAGCGTCGATTCGACGTGAAATGATGACGTGAAATGTCGTCGTGAAATTAATTACACGAGTGTGGATCATGCTACGGGTCTACAATTTTCTAAGGATAATATATGAATCAATACCTTAATCGTGTCCAATACTGAGTGTTATCAGCCACAACTATAGCGAATTGAAAAATTCAATTTTTATCACTTCACGTCATCATCATTTCACGTCACAGTGTCAGGGAACAACTTGACATTTCACGTCAGACTGCTGCTTGCAATAGTCTGACGTGAAATGTCAAGTTGTTCCCTGACACTGTGACGTGAAATGATGATGACGTGAAATGATAAAAATTGAATTTTTCAATTCGCTCTAGTTGTGGCTGATAACACTCAGTATTGGACACGATTAAGGTATTGATTCAGGTATTATCCTTAGAAAATTGTAGACCCGTAGCATGATCCACACTCAATTATTAATTTCACGACGTCATTTCACGTCATCATTTCACGTCGAATGGACGCTGAGCTCTAATTCCGGCTTACAGATAACTGTGTTTAGCGTTCTAAAAATCTCTGTCAGATTTATATTATAAAAATCTCGGAAAATATAAAACATCTTAACGTATTTGCTTGAATAGTTCCCCCTTGAATAATTCCCCCCCTCGAATAATTCCCCCCCCCTGTAAGACGAGTGAGGAAATAATAATCCCCCCCCCTTGAATAACCCCCCTTTAAAGATTTGATTAATTTGTTGTACCTAATTTTATCTAAAATGACACGTGGTTGTGTTTATAAAGCATATTTTGTGAAACGAGTTGATAGAAACATGCTTGAAAATTTTGACGGAATAATAATTCCCCCCTTGAATAATTCCCCATTCGAATAGTTCCCCCTTCAAAAATGTCTGACGAAATAATAATCCCCCAGGGGGATTATTCCAGCAAATACGGTATATTTATTTATATTTTCTTCTCGTATTTCCGGAGAGACTTGATAATTATATCTACCAAATCACGCATTACTTTTTTCTCTCGGTGTTTTTTCAGGGAGATTTAATTGCATTTTATTTTTGAGGGACTTTCTCAGATTACATTAAATTTTATTTTTTTTCTGAAAAATCCCATTTTTGGAATGCTAACTGCGTTCTTCGTTATTCCTAAAAAATATACCTAGGTAAAAACGTAGTGCAGGCAAACCTTTTTGAGACAAGCTGACTATATATTTTGATCGATGTTAGCTAATGGCTTTGAAAATGAACATTAATCACGGGCAAGTTACGAAAAAGTACAGTCAAGACGGGATTCATAAATAATTATATATTGCATGTATTTACCTACCGTAGCACAACATTTTTTATAGTAATTGAGTTGTGGAAATTTTCCAACCTCAATTACAGGGGATTTCAAACTTGTCACCTCTTAAACAGGGCATTGTGTGCGATATCTGAATTTTATCATTTTACAGGGAATTTCAAAATTTTAGTACATTTGTTACATTTGTCTGATTCTGATGACAGTGAATTGAAATACACAAGTGAATGTACAAGATGCACTTGCAGCATCGACATTTCCAATCGCCCCAGGACAGTGATAAAATACACGATATTTGACCGATGGGAAGCATAAATTTTTGCAGCGTGGCTTTCACTCACTGTAGCATGACTGACGAAGCCATAAAGAAACTATCAAATGACCCCATCCGTGTCACCGGGGTGTTTTTTTCATTTGAGCAAAATCTGAAGGTCATGCGTTTTAGAATAGGCCATTACAATATTGTCCAACTAGATAATGGGCGCAATATGGCACTGCAACTAAATGGGGGATTCGGTTTCGTCCTTTCTTGACTAAGGAGTCTGCAAATCATTATGCAAAATGTCAACGTTTTTGCTTTTTCAAGAACCCAAGTGACACATTGTATTTATTTATGTAAAAAATATCGCATCTGGAATTTTTCTGAGGATAGAGAATGGCAGTCAATCATACTTTTATTTGATACTTGGCAGTTTTTACTTTTGAATAAATATGTGATCAAATGAATTTAACAAAATTTCTTTGTCAAACACATTATTTGATCACTTAGTCATTCAGTTTCTTAAACATTTAAATCAAAAATATCAATCAAATACTG
Source organism: Sphaerolaimus hirsutus (assembly GCA_964036195.1). NCBI lineage: Eukaryota > Metazoa > Nematoda > Chromadorea > Monhysterida > Sphaerolaimidae > Sphaerolaimus > Sphaerolaimus hirsutus. The sequence continues at coordinate 9,084,258 of OZ038454.1, read as the reverse complement.
ATTGCACTAGTTGTTTAGGTAGATATCAAAGTGCAAATGAACGCCCGAAATACACTACCGTGCAGAATAGTTGAGACTTTTTGTGCTGCGTGATTAATGTTGCCAGAATTTTGAAATGGTTGATATGCAAAACATTTGGATACTATACATGGGTACCCTGGGGGGTTGACTACACATGCCTAGGATGACTGCCCCTCAAGTTAAAATCTGCGTATATTCCTAGTGTACAAACATATTAACTCAGTTTGTTCATGTTTCAGAATAGTTGAGACTTTTCTTGTTTTGGTCAGTAGCCACCCAGTATCTCACTTTAAAGTCTATATCCACCTCCTATGTTCATTTTTTAACAAAATTTTCACCACAGCAACTGCTTGCCTGCATCGCTGAGCTCTGTGTGCCGCAAGAAACATTCTAAGCATGAACAGCATATGGTGCTGCATATGTGGAAATGTGGCATTTATTAATTTTTGCTGTAGTTTTGCATCCATTGCCAGCAACTCTGAAATGGGGGTAGGCATACTACTGGGTGGGGCTATTTGGTGTGTAAATTTGAGGTTTTGGCCTTGCTCTATTAGGGAGAAAAGTTGGCCCAACTGTGAATGAGTAATGTGCAATTATTTTGGATGGAATGAAGATGGAAGTTTGTAAGTGCTATAACTTTTGATTGGAAAGAGATATTGAAAAAACGTTTTTGTCATATTAATTCTCTCTGTCTAAAGTATGTTATAGACTGTTCAATAACAAAATTTTCATGCTGCAAACCCCAGTAAAATAAGCATAAAATATTTAGACACCATTGAAAACTTTGAAGTGCCATAACTTTTGATTGGAAAGAGATATTGAACTCATTTCTGTTTTAAATGAATCCTCGTTGTCTAAAGTATATGATAGCGTGTTCAAAAACATTATTTTTTCATGTTCAAAAACTGGGTCAAATTGACATACGGAATTTAGACATCACTAAACCGACCACAAAAATAGAATCTGCAGGTTGTCCCGATCATTTGAAGTGTTGAATGATCCAAATCAGCCCAGAAATGGTTGAGTTATTAAGCTTCAAAGACACTCATCCAGATTGCCCTTTTTTGTATATTTATTGACCATCTTTTTATAGACCCCCCTTATCTTGGGCCTGGGGGTTAATTTGAGCAAACAAAAAATTTTCGTTGTAGCCCCAGCATCAAACCCCAACATACTCAAACGGCATCAAAATTGGGCAAGGGACAAGAAATTGGGAAGCAAAAAAGTGCAGTGGACCCCCAGCCTACTGTTTTTCTATGTGTGAAAAGTCTCAACTATTCTGCTTGGTAGTGTACTTGCACCAGCTGTATAGCTGCTTTTTGAGACAGTGCGTTGCCATGCAACACGCAGATTATCACCAATCCTCTTTTCAGTTGCAAAGTTATTCAAGCAGCTCTATATTCAAGCAGCTCTAGAGTGGCTAGACTACTGTATACTTAATACTAAAATGAATTACTGTATTTCCTCAAAATACCCATCCTTGAATTAACCCGTTTCGATATACCCCCAGGTCTTTTGGAGTTCAGAGTTGTTAAAAGTACCAAACTTTTTTCAATGTATACGTAAACATAAAGTATTTATTTTTCACTCACCCCCAGAGTACAGAATACGTAAAGTAAAAATGTATTACTTATACTCATGAGTAAACATGAGTTAAATACTTTTAGGTCCAGAAAACGTAACAATGAGTATTTTTTATGAATTTTGCCCCAATTTTCACTCAAAATCACAAATTTGCATACCTTTTTGACCATTTTAACCTTCAAAATCATTAGTATATGTGTTTTGTGCCTATTTTCAGCGATTTTTGGCAATTTTTTATTTTACACTTTTTTCCCATCTATGCCATGAAAAAGCCTATAACAAAGACTATCTGAAATACGTTTTCTGTACTCAAGTACTTTGAAAAAGTATACATAAAAGTGAGTGAGTACAGGTACTGTTTTCAAAGTATATGTAAACGTATTTACTCAGTACTCGAGTATACGTACTTTTTGAGTAAACGTAAATACGTATTAACAACTATGTTCGAGTTGAGGAAAAAATAGAGCAGCTCTAGAGTTGGCGCCATTTGAGAACGCCAAAGGGCGCCGCGCCATGGCGCCATTGACGCTTGGCGCCCTTTTGCCGTGGCGCCCTTTTGCCGTGGCGCCCTTGGCGCCTGGCGCCCACATTCTGATAGGCGCCATGGCGCCCTTGGCGCTTGGCGCTCTTTTTCGGTGGCGCCCTTGGCAACTGGCGCCCTGCCCAAAAAGGACGCCAAAATGGCGCCAGCAGGGTTTCAAGGTGAGTAGGGCGTAAATCAGAGCATAAAACAAAAAATAAGAAAACGTGTGCATGGGTGATCGAAATTCACCGCAAAAATGAATGAAGTGGTACATGCGGACAACAATCTTTCATCTAACGATCCATCAAAAGCTTAGAAGGAGGGACCGTCGAACTCGCTTATGTTTAGGGAGTGGTATATTGAGTTGTAGTGATGTGATTGGTGTGCGCCGGCCGCCGAGACTGCCTAAATGCCGAAAGTTTGGAGTTGCGTACTACGTATAGTGAAGTACAATTTTCAATATTTGAAGTGAATTTTCTATGTTTTGATGACAATTTATATCGTGTTTCAATTGAATGGCATACCTATATGAGTATGCTTCTACCGTATTTCCTCGAAATACCCCCCCCCTTGAAATACCCCCCCCCTCGTTTGACCCCCCCCCCTCTCGAGACCACTATGAAACAATCACCCCCCCCCTCGAAATACCCCCCCCCCAAATTGAGTGTAAAGGGAACGTACATGACAATAACTGTAGTTTGTGTTCAGTGTACTGCAGAACACACGTTAAAACAATGTCGGTGTCACGTTAGAACAGTGTACATACCATCTACATACTAATATTAGTCTACAGAACCTTATAAATGGCGGATTTTGTTGCATTTTTCGACGTCTGCGTACGTTTCAGACGACAATTTCGTACTTGGTTTTCAAAAATTTTCTTGTGAAACAATCACCCCCCCCCTCGAAATACCCCCCCTCGTTTAACCCCCCCCCTCTCGGGACCACTATGAAACAATCACCCCCCGGGGGGTATTTCGAGGAAATACGGTATGCAGAAAATGTTTGTTACCTGTCCCGTTTTTGTTGAATTCATCCTGGGGAACGTGAATGAATGAGTCAATTGCGTTGCGACCAAAAAACAACGCCCTTGGCGCCAGGCGCCTTTTTTTCAAATGGCGCCATGGCGCCCTTGGCGCCTGGCGCGCTGTTTCGGAATGGCGCCATGGCGCTCTTTTTCTGTGGCGCCCTTGGCGCCTGGCGCCCTGTTTCCGAATGGCGCCATGGCGCCATTGGCGCTTGGCGCCCTTTTTCCTGGCGCTTTTCCATCACTAGTCCCATGCCATCTGCGTAACATTTTATTGGATTGTTTCATTCTGGAAAATTGTACGGCAATAAATCACTCGAGTTTATATTGCTCGTAATAATGATTTAATATGCCAAACTTCATTCACGAGTAAGCTTTGTCATAAAATGAGTATGTACCTACACCATAAAAAAGCGTTTATATACAAGTATTTTAATTTGTCAGGTGTGTGGGACATACGTATGCAACAAGTTGACGTAAAATTGTTTTTTTTGGACAGAAATCACAATTTATAATGCTATCATATGGCTCATCTATGCCCTATGCTGTTGCTATATTGATATAACATCATATAGTACTGTATCTCCTCGAAATACCCCCAGGGGGTTTATTTTTTCAGAGTGAGAATTTTGAGGGGGGTATTTCGAGGGGGGTAATTCAGGGAAATACGGTAGTTCTAATTGTCTGCTATTCCTGTTTCTGTTGATAACATCATAACTATATTTGGGACCTTTGAAAAAACCTTCTATTTAAAGAGCGGTGGTTGGAAAAACCGTTTTTCCTTAGTGAAAAAACTTAGTTAACTAAAACGTCATGTAGCGTCTATGCCCGCTAGTGGAAATAACAACAACATCCAATCAAATTAACTCTATTTATCCGGGTTTTTTGCGGGCTTGCGTGTTCTCTCGCCATGAAATTGCACATGCAGAAAAAAAAGATGAGCATTAGATGCTTCTGTTTAGAATTCATTTTTGGTTGTAAATAGCTTCGAACGCAGGCATTGAAAATAGGCCAAATTAACAGAAAAATTCATTTTTTTTCTGATAGCGGAAAGTTGTGTTTTCTCTGTGCTTAACAGTCTCAAAAAATGTTTTGGGCCACCGGCTATCTTAGGCAATGATAGTCTTAGGGTCAGTTCTCAAAATAAAAACACTTTCTGTTTTTAAAGTTTTTGAAAAATGAATATCTGTGTTTTGAGTTTTTTTCATAAAAAACTTGAGTTTCTGTGTTTTACTTATGTTTTTTTTCTCGAAAAACTCAAATTTTTTTGGTAAAAACTCGAGTTTTCTGGGGTGAAAACTCAGGTTTTTTTAGTAAAAACTGAAGTTTTTTTTACAAAAAGTTGCGTTTTACAACATTTGAGGCAGAAACATATATAGGTTGAAAACATATAGCAGTGGTTTTCTTATCATAATAGGTTTAGCACATGTTTAGACGGCCCATAGCATCCACATATTTCATTCATCCGCCGCATAGAAATAGTTCACTAGTCCCGAGTGCCATTCTTGCAGAAACTGGAGACCATTTCTTGACCTTTTAATGTAACATTTTAAAATGTATATGTTCTCGTTTCAAGGCAGTGCGTGAATTCGAGGACACTAAAAACAACGTAGGTATTTACGGTGGTCAGTACTGATGAGACCCTTCCACCACCCCGGAAAAAAACCCTGTCTATTGAAAAGGGTCGAAACAGGGTATCGGTTTGGAGGTGCTGAGGGGGGGCACCATGTGAAATTTCCAAGCCGCTTTTGTACTTTTTTCTCACCTTTCCTTCAACTAGCACTTATTTAAAATAATCGCAATTTAGTTGAAACAAAGTGAAATGTGTCGTTCACAGACCTTAGACACACACTACCTAATACTGCAATGGCGCCAATTCGTCAAATGGTGAAATAAAAACTAAAAAAGTGAGGAGTAAAATGGGAAGTCAGGACAGGAGTGAAATGAGAATTGAAAAGTTTTTGCTTAAGCGGCGTTTACACTGCAAAATGTGCCGACAAATCAAAAAGTGAAAAATTTTCATAAATCCAGAATAAAGTTCCATATCTGCAAGAAAAAACAGTTAAGTATACTCACTAGTTAGGTCCACTCACATGCCAAATTTCAGATAAATCGGCCTTTTTGTTCCAGAGTTATAAGCATTTTAAAAATTTGACGTTGTCGGTTCGCTTTTTTTGATCGAAAAAATGTTGTTGTCGGCACAAGCTTTTGATTGGCGACAATGCGGCGATGAGCGCTTGTCGTCACAAGAAAAAAAGTGTTGTCATGGGAGCCTGATTTTTGTTGTCGATTGTCGCCACGAGCTGCGAACGTGTTTTTTTCATTTTTGGTGACAACAATGAGTAAATTTTACAACAGGTGCTGAAGTTTACCACAGTTGCTTCTAAACGTGTGTGAGCAAGTAGTATTTATATAGTGAGTGATAGGGGGAATGCATATGCTGTATTACCTCAAATTATCCCCCCCCTTGAATTTATCCTCCTCGAAATACCCCCGTGGGCAGTTCAAGACCATGTAAAAGACCCTGTAAAGTGTAAAATGTCATGTGTCATGCAAAAGACCATGTAAAATGTCAGGGTTTATACTAGCTACATACTTATATAAGTCTATAGGGTTTTTTACATGGCACTTTTGTGCATTTTTTGTATGTCTGATTGATTAAAAACAACAGATTAGTACAGGGAGTTCAAGAAATTTCTGTCAAAATAATAACCCCCCCTCAAAATAGCCCCTTGTTTAAACCATCCCCCTCAAATTTCCACTCTGAAAAACGAACACCTTGCGGGGTAATTTGAGGAAATACAGTACTTTATCAAAGTAATCAGACTCAACAATTTCTTTGTGATGCTAAATCACTTTTTTGGTTTCTGTATTTCTTCTAATAAACACCTTCCCAGTCACGTCCGGCAGCCATTTTTTGATTTTACTTCTTATATTCTATCCCCAGTTCTACGGCGCCCATGAGGCTGAAACTTGGGGGAGATATTGGCGCAACCCCCCTCTACTTCGCATGAATTTGGGGGGTTGCGGCGACCCCTCTCAGGGTGGGTCGCCCTAAGTGCAAATTTTTTGTGGCTTTTTTGGTGTCCCACAGCAGGTCCGGCACCCGCTGATTTCTGAGCTGTGGGAGGGGTATAAATCTAAAATTTTGGGGATGTGTTACCAACACCACTCCCCTACTATACACTATTCAATAATGTGAGATAAATGTGAAAAATTTCTAAAATTTTTTCGTTATTCTCTAAAAAAACACCACTCCCCAATAGATGGATGGCAAAAAATTCAGTTTTGGAACTTTTTAAGACAATTGAATAGCTGGTTTACGATACTTTAAAGGGAACAGTTTGATGTTTAAACTTATGTAAAGAACCATACCTCTAAAATGCATGGATTGCAAAATTTACTTGGGGAGAATTTCAAAGTGTAATATTTGTAAATTTTTGTTCCTGGAATGATGTCATTATGATGTCATAAAATTCACCCTGAGTAAATTTTGCAATGTGGGCATTTTAGAGGTATGGTTCTTTACAAAACTTTAAACATCAAACTCTTCCCTTTGAAGTATTGTAAACCATCTCTTCAAGTGTCTAATAAAAAAGTTCCAAAAAGTGAATTTTTTGTCACCCATCTATCGGGGAGTGGTGTTTTTTTAGAGAATAAGCAAATTTTTGCAAAATTTTTCACATTAATCTCACATTATTGAATAGTGTATAGTAGGGGAGTGGTGTTGGTAACACAGCCTCAGCATTTAAGATTTTTACCTCTCCCACAGCTCAGAAATCAGCGGGTGCCGGACCTGCTGTGGGACACCAAAAAAGCCACAAAAAATTGCAATTAGGGCGACCCACCCTGAGAGGGGTTGCCGCGACCCATCCAATTCATGCGAAGTAGAGGGGGGTTGCGCCAATATCTCCCCCAAGTTTCAGCCTCTGGGGCGCCCTAGAACTGGGGATAGGATGTAAGAAGTATAATAAAAAATGGGTGCCGGGCGTTACTGGGAAGGTGTTTATTTGAATAGTATGAAATTGTGAAAATTGGGGTAGTATGTTATTTCCGCTTCAAATACTTGTCATTGAAAAAGTGCAAGGGTCAAAAATAAAGACACCGGTCCCCCCCATACAATTTTTTGAATATAAATATATATTATATTCATGATAAGATGCAGCTTTTAGGCAGTTTAAATACATGAGAAAAATCGTATAAGAAATTGCTTTTCTAAAAATCCCTCTCTGTTGATATAAAAACATGCTGCAATAATGACTTTTACAGTTGGCGCTATTTTGGCGTCCGGCGCCATCGTTTCTGGGGCCCTTTGGCGCCCAGCGCCATTTTTTTGAATGGCGCCATGGCGCCATTGGCGCCTGGCGCCATTTTTCCTGGCGCTTTTCCATCACTATTTATGATACATTAATTCAATCAGACTTTTTATAAGAGACATTTTTGATAGACATATCGTTACTGAAACTCAGATTGTAGGGCCTTAGGTCATTGCCTTAGATCTTATCGTCGCAGCCCAGACAGATTAATCCAAAAAAGGAATGACTAGGGTGTCAAAAACATTTTTTTACAGAAAACAGAAACGGAAATGGAAACATTTAGGCAATTCCTGGAAAACGGAAACGGAATCGGAAAATTTTTTGCAGTTGGCGGAAAACGGAAACAGAAATGGATAAAACATTTCAGCGGCCGGAAAACGGAAAACAAATCCAGAAAACCGGAAACGGAAAAATGAAATTTGCATGGAAATGGAAAAAATTAACTGAAATTTTGATGGAAAATGAAAAAAAAACCTAACATAATTGAAAACCTGCATGCACGTTTACCAATTTGGCTGAAACAGAAAACAGACAATTGAGCCAGTAAAAGGGAACATAAAGCGGAAAAACAGAAAATTGAGCAGAAATGGGAACAAAGCTGGAAAAACTGAAATGTGAGCCGGAAAATGGAAAAAGGTGGAAAAAACTGAAAATTTGGCCGGAAAAGCAGAAATGGAAAATTTAGTGGCTGGGAAATGGAGCGAAAAATGGAAAAAATATTCAGCTCCTGGAAAACGGAACACGGAAAAAATTTACCTGCGGAAAACGGAAACGGAAAACAGAAATTTGACACCCTAGGAATGACGTATGAATTTGGCAGACGTTTTTGCAAGTGTAACATCAATGATCGCTTTTTTTGTCTATATAAACTGGTGGAACATATAAATGAAAAATCAGGTACCTCGTTCTTCCCAACAATCTCACAGGGAAATGTGCAGCCCAATCTGGCTGCCATTTGTTGTGAGGGTGCCCACAACATTTGTCGACATATATGCCAAGTGGCACCCCATGGCACCCCCTGTTCTGCTGCTACAAATTGATGAAGGTTTTTTGCCAATTTTTTCATAGAAAATATAAATGAGACTTTTAAAAAATTACAGAAAATATAGCTGTGGTAAAGTGTGCAGCCATTTTTTGGTGTGCTGACAACACAAGTGATGAATACACTTGTGTTGGTGCTTTTTCAAAAAAATAAAAATCCTTGTGGCTTGCCAAAAGCCATATTTTGACCCGCTGGTCATTTGTGGGTATATTTTGACCCCCATTCCACTACCCCCACATAAAAATGGCCCTCAATATGCAAAAATGTGCTATGAAGCCATCTCAACAAGTATTTTGAACTTTGTGATAATCCAAATTGTGATTGTAATTGAAAAACCATGGTTTTCAACTTTCTGGACATGGCCTAGTTTTTTGTCTGGCCCATTCAAAATAGATACATGGCACCTTGCCCATTAGCCCCTATAGATTTTTTTAAACAGATAATTAGTGCCCACATTGAATGGGCACGTTTATTTTAAATGCTGTCATGCAAGTGCCCTCTTTACACAGGGCTATTTTTATCATTTGCTATAAAAAATACTTGAGAGCAAAAACGGGGCACAGGAGCAGCCATATGTTGCCCCTGACACCGAACAAGCCAATTCTGGCTCTTATGTGGTCCATGAATAGCTTGGGATAGTGGATTGTCCACTTTCTAAAACCCATGTTTTTCTCAAAAAAATTTGTGTGGAGATTCTGGGGGTTCTGAGGGGGTAGAAAAGTTGTACAAACCAGAGTTGTTAAAATACTGGTATTTTTGGAAAGTGTAAGTGTAAGTGTAAATATAAATACCCATTTACCCAGGTATTTCAGGTAAGTGTAAATACACTTTCACAACTCTGGTACAACCTTTGAATCTACCAATGTTAAAAAAACTTTTTGGTCTCAAATGTCCAGAAAAAAAATTTATAAAAATTTTTGAATGTCATCGGGAACAAAAATTTGTATGGAATTCTCATAAATATTTTCCAGAAAAAATGTGAAAAAAAAAAAAATTTTCTGCACCAAGGGTGGCCTGAGGGAGGTGCCCCCTAGGGTATATAAATATAGTAAATACTTGGGGGCACCCTCACACAAGATTAAAGCCTAACATCTTGCATGTGGGATTTTTAAATTACAGATAAGTGATTTTCTCATTTATATTTTCCACCAGTTTACACAGTTATTAATATACCTATTTTGAGCCTACCATATATTACCTTGAAGTAACCCCCTTGAATTAACCCCCCCCTCAAAATACCTCCCAAAAAAAATTTGGCTGAGGAATTGATAAACCCCCCTCGAAATATCCCCCCAAATTGAGTGTAAATAGAACATACATGACAAAAGGTGTTTTGTCAACTGGCAATGCATAACACACGTTAAAAACAATGACTGTGTTACATTATAACGTTGTTTATACCATTGAAATACTTGTTAAAGTCTGTAGACTCTTATATATGATGGTTTTTGTCACATTTTTCTACGTCTGCGTACATTACAAACAACAAAGAAGTCCTGGGTTTAAAAAAAATTTCTTGTGAAATAATACCCCCCTCGAATTACCCCCCTCAAAATTCTCACTCTGAAAAAATAAACCCACGGGTATTTTGAGGAAATACGGTAAAAGTATAGAAAATCAACAACAAAAATTCCTCACATCTGACTAGTGGTTCTTTTTCTCTGTTTACAAATTTTTCATTGCTATTCAAAATTACTCACTTTTACACATACTTTTTGAAAGTACTCGAGCACAGAAAACATATTTCTGTCAGGTTTATTCAAAGCAGTGAAGGGAAAAACAAGCAACAAAATGCAAAAAAAAATATAGAAAAATAGCCAAAAAGGTTTATAAGATCATATGGCTGAAATGTAAGCTGAAAATAAGTGAATTTGAAGGTAAAAATGGGTAAAACATATGGAAAGTAGTGATTGTCAGTGAAAATTGGGGCAAATGTTTTTCAAAAATACTCACTTTTACACGTTCTGGGGAAAAGTATTATTTACTTGTGAGTGAAAGTAAAAAAAATTACTTTGTTTTCTGTACTTGGGGATGAGTAAAAATAAATAGTTAATGATTACATACACTTTAAAAAAGTTTTTGTAAAAATTACTTTTAACAGCTCTGTTGGTGAACCACAAAGTATGCACAGAATCCCACCATAATTTAGTGAATAAAATTTTGTGACAAATTTTGTAATGAATGATTCCATAGTAGAAACAAAATAGTATAATAAAAACAGTATAATTTTTGGTTCATTATTCAGATGGTTATGGTAGGTTTCCATACAAAGTGTGATGCCTGCTGAGTATACAGAGCTATTATTAAAATCCTGTTCAATTGAAAACACTGAAAATGATTTTAGTAATAGGGATTACAAACAAACTCAAATGGAACACAAAGATTTGAGGAGGTAGGTAATCATCCATGTGGGGTATAATTTGAGGAGGTAGGTAATTCATTGATGTGGGGGGATAATTCAAGGGGGTAGGTAATAATTTCATGCAGAGGGATACTTTGAGGGGGTCCGTAATTCATTGACATGAGGGGATAATTCGAGTGGGTAGGTAATTCACGAGGGAGGGATAATTCGAGGAGGTGAGTAATTCATCGATGGGAGGGGATTATAATTTGAGGAGGTAAGTAAACATTCAAACAGGGGGTATAACTTGAGGAGGTAGGCAATTCATTCATGTGGGTAGGGTACAAATGATATATCGTATCGAATATCAGATATTGACCATTTTTTAAATCAAATATCAATCTAAAAATTTTGAAAAAATATTGAATATCAAATATCGATATCAAAAATTTTGAAAAATATCGAATATCGATATTGACTATTGACCATTTTTTTGATATGTCGAACCTGTAATGTGTCGATAAATTAATTACCACGTGAAAATAAACCACATGAAAATACAATATGCCCCTTTAAAAATGCCTTGCTATACCAAGAGAAATTTCGATTTTATATAGACCATTTTTTTATATCAAATATCGACATCAAGGTTCCATATAGTATTGAAATTGTATATCAAGTTTCAGAAAAAATATCAAATATTGAATATTGATATCGAAAAGTCATATCATTTGAACCCTACATGTGGGGGGATAGTTCCAGTAGGTAGGTAATCACCCACATGGGGGGGGGGTAATTCGAGGAGGTAGGCATACACGGCGGACATAACACCTAGTATGGAGACCTAAATACCATAACCCATCTGAAAAATGAATAAAAAATTATACAGTTTTTCATCATCATATTTCATTTTTAACACACCCAGCCCACAGCACACTTAGTATGGAAGCCTAACATAATTTAATGAATACAATATTGTGATAAATTTTGTAATTATTCATAATTAATTATTCCATAGTAAAAACTAAATATTATGATAAAAAACTTTATAATTTTTGGTTCATTACTCAGATGTGTTATGGTAGGTTTTCATACAAAGTGTGATGTTTGCCAAGTATAATTCATTCACTTGGGGGGGGTAATTTGAGGGGGTAGGTAATTCACCCACCTCGGGGGTTTACTATGAGGAGGTAGATAGTTCATTCATGCAGCGATAGGTAATTCACGTGTGGGGATAATTCGAGGTGGTAGGTAATTCACACAGGGGGGGGTAATTTGAGGGAATATTGGTAATTCTCCCGTGGGGGGGAATTCGAGGCGGTAGGTAATTCACGCGGGGGGATAATTCGAGGCGGTAGGTAATTCACGCGGGGGGATAATTCGAGGCAGTAGGTAATTCACGCGGGGGGGGGGGGTTACTTCGATGGAATATAGGTAATTCACCCTTAGGGGGGGAAAATTCCAGGCGGTAGGTACTTCACGCGGGGGGGATAATTTGAGGTTGTAGGTAATTCACGTGGGGGGGATAATTCGAGGTGGTAGGTAATTCACGCGGGGGAGGGATAATTCGAGGCAGTAGGTACTTCACGCGGGGGGGTAATTTGAGGGAATATACCTAGGTAATTCACCCGTGGGGGGGGGGAATTCGAGGTGGTAGGTACTTCACGTGGGGGGGGGGATAATACGAGGTTGTAGGTAATTCATGTGGGGGAAATAATTTGAGGTGGCAGGTAATTCACGCGGGGGGATAATTTGAGGCAGTAGGTACTTCACGCGGGGGGGGGGGTAATTCGAGGGAATATAGGTAATTCACCCATGGGGGGGAAATTTGAGGCGGTAGGTACTTCACGCGGGATGGGGAATAATTCGAGGGAATTTAGGTAATGGACGTGGGGGGTATAATTCGAGGTGGCAGGTAATTCACGTGGGGGGGGAAATTCAAGGCGGTAGGTAATTCACGCGGGGGGGGATAATTTGAGGTTGTACTCAATTCACGTGGGGGGGATAATTCGAGGCAGTAGGTACTTCACGCGGGGGGGGGTAATTTGAGGGAATATACCTAGGTAATTCACCCGTGGGGGGGGGGGGAATTCGAGGTGGTAGGTACTTCACGCGGGGGGGGGGATAATTCGAGGTTGTAGGTAATTCACGTGGGGGGGATAATTCGAGGTGGCAGGTAATTCACGCGGGGAGATAATTCGAGGCAGTAGGTACTTCACGCGGGGGGGGGGTAATTCAAGGGAATATAGGTAATTCACCCATGGGGGGAAATTCGAGGCGGTAGGTACTTCACGCGGGATGGGGAATAATTCGAGGGAATTTAGGTAATGGACGTGGGGGGTATAATTCGAGGTGGCAGGTAATTCACGTGGGGGGGAAAATTCAAGGCGGTAGGTAATTCACGCGGGGGGGAGATAATTTGAGGTTGTACTCAATTCACGTGGGGGGGGGGGGATAATTCGAGGTGGTAGGTAATTCACGCGGGGGGGGGGGGATAATTTGAGGTTGTACTCAATTCACGTGGGGGGGATAATTCGAGGTGGTAGGTAATTCACGCAGGGGGGGGAATTCGAGGCGGTTGTGTCTTACGGGAGGCTGCCCTGTATTTGCTCAAAATGGCGCAATTCATACCTCATTCCAAAAATGATCACACTTGCCAATCCGTCCAAATGTTCGTTGTCGGTTCGGTTTCTGTTGAACGAGGCTTTTTTGTCATATTTTCGTTGTCGGTTCGCTTTCTGTTGAACGAGGCTTTTTTGTCGGCACAGGTGAGATTTCTGTAAAATTTGTGCGTTGTCGTGACAAAATGTCCATTGCCGACAGAAAAAAGTTTGCTGGCACAGCTCGCAGTGTAAACGCCGCTTTACCATTTCACTTCTCATTTTACTCATTACTTCTCTTACTCAGAAATATGCCAAATTTCCTAACAGCTCGTACTTAATGACACATGAAACAAATGATAAAAGGATTGCCAACTCAATGAATACACACAGAAGATTATAATTACCTATATTACATATATCATATAAATATTACAATGATTTTATAATGATATACATATAATATATATATATATATATATATATATATATATATATATAGGTATATATATTTAATATATTACCGTATTTCGTCGAAAAGAATGGCGGGTCTCCAATAGAAGGGCGTCTTCAATAGAAGGTACACTTTTTCGACTTTATTTGGGCCACGAAATCAATAGAAGGGCGGTCTCCAAAAGCAGGTACAGATAGTGCTGGAATTGTGCCAAATGCTAAAAATTTAAACAATATCAGTGGGCGCTGTTATTTAGTGGCTTTGGTCCATTGATCTGGTGCTATTTTAACATAAGATGTTGAATTAACTCTACTAATCGTCATTCTTTAAAATGGCTGTGACGTAACACCTTGAAAAACCTTGGGAGCAAGTGAAAAAAATATGCTGAAAAAATGACGAAAGAAATAGAGGGGCGTTCTCCAATAGAAGGGCGTCTCCAATAAAAGGGCGAGTAAAAAAGTTGACGAAAAAAATAGAAGGGCGCCCTTCTATTAGAAGAAATACGGTATAAAAAAAATTATATCAATTATATTATTGTTGTAATTTACTTTTGCCAGAGTCCCACAACGCATGAATATCTGGAGATTACCAAATATGTTTTTGTGTGAATCACTTCAAGCTGCTGTTGAAAGCATTTTAAAAAATGAGCTGTCGTGTAGTCAAGTGTAAAAAATTGCGTCTGTCCTAATATTAATTTGGTGGGAATATGCGGTTGTATGGACTATACAGAAAACATTAATAAAAGTGTGCGAAAAGCTGGTGGTATGCTTGTTTCATCAGCTAAAGACAATTGTTTACTCAGCCGCATTTTTTCATACGGTAGCAAGCGGGAGTGTATATAATATAGATGGGTCGTAGCGCCCACAGACTTCACAAGGCTTCACGTCCACGGACCTAGTGATGTTAAAGGAACCGGAAAAAATGGCACCGCAACCAGCCCCGCAACCGGCACCGCAACCGGCACTACACTGGCACCTCTCACATCACATGAAAATGAGCGCAAGGAACCAGGGGCACCGGCAAAAAATGACACCGGTGCCCCTGTAGTTTTTGTCATCACTACTTGGACCACGGACCACGGCACAGTAAACGCCAAGCTTGTAAGTAAAGCCGTGCGTATTTCAGATACATTTTGAAAGCGTGGACAACATGCTGCTATACATTTTTCTGGATGGAGCACTTCATCATGACGTCATCGTTAATAAATAAAATCAATGCAAAAAATCAAATGAATAAATACAGATAGTTTCCGACTTGTTTTGGGTAAAATTTTTTGGGTAATTTTTTTGTGTAAAATGTGTGCATACGTATGGCGTTGGCGCGTTTTCGTGTATGGCATAAGTGTGTGCGCACGCAAACTGTGTTGCCCGAGCCATATAGTATATAGTATATTTACCATATAGTATTTACATACCCTCTCACTTCAAATACGCACGCCTGAAACATTGCCAAGCACAATCACCTTGAGAAAATTAAATATATTTATGTAGATACCTACTTCGCTTTTACCACTGAAACAGTATTACTTAGGAAAGTCTCTTATCCAAAAGTGCCACTTCAAATCAGATGATATTCGTGCGGGCCCTGCGCAATAAAAATGAAACACATTCAATGGCGCTCTAATTTAATATGACAGTATAAAAAGCGTGATTGGCATCCTACGTTTGAAGAATGAGATAGAAAAAGGTAGGCACATAACCTTATTTATGTACCGTTAAATGTTAATCAAATATATACCTACGTATAAAGATGAAAATGGCACGGTCGCACGTTAACAAAAATTGCAAATGTAAATGCAAATTGAATTGGCAACGTCTACAACATCCGCTGATTGCAGAAGGAGAGGGAATTTCTTTGAAAAGCCAAAACGTAACCATAACAAAAATGAGTTGGCAATCATGGTCAAATGGGCTGAAGTGCGCTTCACAATACTGATCAACATCGCGCAGCGTGAAGTGCCTGCCTACTCACCGATTTCTCTCATGCACAGTGAATCGAGTGTGCTTCACTGTAATCACAGCTATCTGAAGCGATTTTTGTAAAAAAAATTGTCCTTCTACACCTTGAAACAGCCTGTAAAATGAATCCACAAAAGTTGTTGTTCGAGAAGGGGTATGTAAATGGTTGTTGGATGACGGTAACGATCGCTATGGCAAACTCTCTAGGAAAAGTATTTGATTTTTCAAGTGTTTTATTTCAAAATGAAAAAAATATGGATTGAATATAGATGTAGTGAATCAATAGGTATAGAAAACTTGTACTGATATTGTTTTGACCTATCATAATAGAGAAAAAATCATTGAATTGCCTGGACAATCATCAAAACAGAAGTCAACTCTCAGAGTTAATATTTTTATAAATAAATAAATACTCGTTTTTATAAATCCGTTACTGGAGATGGACGCGCACTAGGGGACGGGGGATTACTGTACTTATTTCTATTAAGGTACTTTATTAAATATAAATACCTATCTAAATATCAACATATTTCTATTAATTTACTTTAATTAGTCCGGTTTTAGCAGGCGCATAGTAACGTCGTGGAATAACCAGCAATTTCATTGACAAATAGGGTGTCAAATTTCCGTTTCCGTTTTCCGTTTCCGCCTTTCCGCAGGAAAATTTTTTACCTTTCCGTTTTCCTTTTTTCTGGCAGCCGAAAAATTTTTACCTTTCCGTTTTCCGTTTTCCGGCAGCCCGAAAAATTTTTACCTTTCCGTTTTCCGGCAGCTGAAAATTTTTTACCTTTCCGTTTCCGTTTTTCCGGCCCATTTTTCCGTTTTCTGGCTGAAAATTTTTTACCTTTCCGTTTCCGTTTTACCAGGCCATTTTTCCATTTTCTGGTTCTTTGTAATAAAGTTCTAAAGCTTCAACTTCATTTGTGACACTCATGATGAAGTTATTGACGTAAATGTTGTTTATTATCATCGCCAACTGGTTTCGTTCCCCTTCATTTTCTTCATATTCATTCATGTTGTTTATTGTCACATTTAAATGGTATTTTATGACTGCTCCCAAAATTGCTGGGCTGCAGACAAGTCCAAACAGTACACGTTTAAAACGAAGTACTATAAAGTTATTTTCAGTTACTGGTTTTGAGGCATCTTTCAGCCAGAAAAATCGTGTGTAGTAGTCTCTAGCTTGGTCATGCAATCCTATTTGCAAAAATGCCTTTTTAATATTGGCAATTAATGCTAGATTGCCTGCCCTGAACCTCAGGAGTAGGCCCAGTGCTAATGGTGTTGTAATTGGTCCTCTAAAAAAGCACTCGTTGAAACTGGGCTTACCTGCCGACCCATTGTACACAATTATGCATGATGTTGATTTGCCCGGCGTGATTACTGGCCCCTGTAATGAAGTAATGAATCCCCTTGTTGTCTGTTTTGTCGTCACAGATCTCAATTATTCCCTTTTCTAGTTGGTCGTCCAAAACTTTCCGGTATTGTTCAAATAAGTTTGGATCTTTGTTGAATCTTCGTATCAGTGATTTAAACTGCACCAAGGCTTCTGCTTTTCCTGTGGGCAGGTCACTGATACTCTCTTTATATGGCCAGTCAATATAGTATTGTTTGTTGTTGTCGTTGAATTTTATGCTTTTTTATCATCTCCTCTGCAATGTTGTCATCAATTGCATAGGGGTCATCAGTGATTCCTACTGCTTCTAGACTGTGAAATTGTTGTAGTGTTACCTTTCCTATGGCCACTATGGCTACTTTTTGATGATTTTTTGTTGGTTCAGTTAAGCTTGAACTACAAGTGAAGTTACAGGCATGATCCATAGTTGCAGAATGTACAGCTACCACAATCAAAGCCAAACAGGCAAACCTGCATGCAGGTTTTCCTTCTGCAAATTTGTCTATTACCGTGCTAATTTCACTTTATTTTTTTCCGTTTCCGTGAAAATTTTGCTTTCCGTTTTCCGTTTTCCGGCATTTCATTTTTCTGTTTTCTGTTTTCCGGCCGACAATATTTTTTTACCTTTCCGTTTTCCGTTTTCCGCTGAGTGAAATTTTTTTACCTTTCCGTTTTCCGTTTTCCGCTGAGTGAAATTTTTTTACCTTTCCGTTTTCCGTTTTCCGGCAAAATTTTTTTTTTACCTTTCCGTTTTCCGTTTTCCGTAAAGTGAAAAAATTTTACCTTTCC
This sequence comes from Sphaerolaimus hirsutus, assembly GCA_964036195.1. NCBI lineage: Eukaryota > Metazoa > Nematoda > Chromadorea > Monhysterida > Sphaerolaimidae > Sphaerolaimus > Sphaerolaimus hirsutus. Next base: position 9,066,207 of record OZ038454.1, on the reverse strand, counting down.
GTTTTCCGTAAAAAAATTTTTTTGACACCCTATTGACAAAGCCCATTTTACAATGCCAAACGTGTCAGCGTCGAGCGCCAGAAATTTCCTGGGTCGCAGGGGTTAAGTAGGGGGGAGGGGGTCAGTAGGGGGGGGGGGTCAGTAGTGGGTGGAACACCTAATTTATCCTTCGAATAATTTTTCGATTTTTACCCTGGAAACATAAAAGCGAGTATTCTTTCTCACAGAAAACATACAAAAGTGAGTATTTTTCAATTTTCAATCTACCTACATCAAAGATGTGCTTTTCACCTGATAAGTATTGCTTAGGGAAATGTTGGTCACTTTCTACGTACATTGATTTTTCTTTATGCTGCTAATGCCCCTTAAAGTACGTTTTCTGTACCCGCGTACTTTCATAAAGTCATTTAAACAACTATGATCACAAAGTCCGTGTTTCTCCACCTGCTACCGTTTCAGCGACACGTAAAGCTTCATTACCACCGAAACACGTCACATTAGCGGCATATTTTCCACCTGTCAACTATGCTTGACAAGTTGCGTTACTGATGGGCGAAATCAAATTAAAAGTATCCTGGTCGCGGCAGGGTTTTACATGGTCTTTTCAGGATCATTTTCATGGTAAACTTTGCGGGGAAGCCGGATCAGTAGTGCCTGGATGGCTGCGAAGCTTTTTAATGCCTACGTAATTTGTGGCGTAATGAAAAATGCGATCAGACGTAAAATTGGAATTCACTGTAGAATTGATAACATTAGAACGGATAAATAAACGAGTTAGCAATTCATTACGAAGGATGTAAAAACCATTATCGCCATTGTGTTCACAGCACCAGCGGTCATTTTTTTCGGACACAGCGGTTTTTGAGTGATTTCCGTCAGTTTTTTTTGTCGTAATCTATGGTGTAAAATTACCGGAAATCATTGCAAAATCCAGCAAACGTTCACTACTCATGCCGGGCACGATAAATGTATGCTTAGTTTTTACATTCTACATGACAATTTTGCAAAGCTGCATTTTATCCACTCATGTTATTAATTTTACGGTAAGTTCCAGTTTCATGACATTTATTTCCGTATTCTGTGTAACTCGAGGCAGAGGTTTAAATTACCTACTTCGTCACGTAAAATGCGACGTCCTGTAAAATTGAAAAAAACGCGACCTAGTCGGTAAGAACACCGACGCAGCAGTCACGCAAAGTAATCACGGTTTTTTCTACAAATGAACAAAAAACGATGGCCGAGCGGTGAATTCAAAATGATGAAGCGCATATTTCGTATCGGCACGCGATTTTTCAGCTGGTCTAGAATGGGGTGACGCGATGGCAGATGGTCCTGCATCATTATAACTGACTAGCTAACTAAATATGAAATTATAAATAAATACAAGTAAGATATACCTGATTGTTTACAAGTAAAAAAGTATACATGTACTTGTGCCCAAGTTCACAAGTAGATTTCAACCGCATTCTTACGCTCACTTGACGAGTTCATCTGCCAACTTTTTCTAGTTCATAAATATGTGAATTTGTACTAGTAGGTCATTGTATCATTTCTCTGCTGCCTGGAGAATCCCATCCCTTGAACCATAAATGATTTAAATAATGATAAAATGATAAAACATCCCAGCTATTTGATAAAATATTTTTGCAAAGCAGATACATCACACATGTAACAAGCCTATTCAATTATGGAACATTGTGAAATGAAACGGAGTAGCTACAAAAATATGTATCTAGGCACCTGTGCATGAATCAGTAGGAAATTAGTTTCGTTCATCCGTTAACAACTCATTTGATTTTATTCAATTTGAAAATGAAGGACAGATCACCGACAGTGGTTCATAGTTCATTTTATTTGGCGAAAGTATATCCAAACACATCAATATAATCAAACGGAACGCAGAAGTACATAGGTATTTATCGTAGAAATAATGCTTCGAGTGGCAGACGAAAAACTGTGGTTCATTTGAACAAAACAATCACCACGAAACAAGAATTCAATGTTCAATTTTGCACCAATTTCGAATGTGCGCCAGCCGGCACATTCTCAACAAAATACACGTGTGCAGAGACGCAATTCGAGAAATTACCTATACATACGCGTGCAATAAAATAGAATCTTGATAGTACTTCAGAACAAACGTTTTCAACAACGTACAGAAACGTCCCTACAGTAAATATAGGACTTGAAGTGCCGTATTTCTCTAATAGAATGGCATACCTCCAGTAGAACGGCAGGTTTTGGCACGTTTTTGCACCCACGAAAAGGATAGAACGGCAGCCTCCAATAGAACGGCACCTCCAATAGAACGGCAGGTAAAAATTTGACGAAAAAATAGAATGGCACCCTTCTATTAGAAGAAATACGGTAAATATAGGAGTAAACTACATATTCCATTCTGATTAAATGCATTCACAGCTTGACGAAAAATTTAGCTTTTAACATGAATTTCAAATAAAAACCATGAAAACATGAAAATGATAAAGTTTTCGGTAACTTTCGGTAACCCTGAATTTTTTTCAAACTGCAAACGCAGCTTTAGGGTAAGAGGCAGCAGTGATGGAACGACGCCATGGCGGTTTCTGTGGCATATTTAGCTTCACTGGTGTGTAAATTGCATTTTAGTGGGGGGGGGGGGGGTTGGTGGCCACAAAACACGTAGAACTGGAGACCGCTAGGCAAAAATATCACTAGAAATAGGGTGGGCTGAAGAAATTTAAATTGAAAAAAACGGGTGTCACCTGGACAATACAAAGTTCTCAATAACTTCCTATTTAAAAAACAATGGCTACAATAACGAAACCAAAGATTTCATTTTTAAGGTTGTACCTATATTCTATATGCCCGTTTGCCCGTTTTAAAATTTTTTTGACCATGCATATAGTTTAGACATAAAGAATTCATTTATTCTCAATATCTCCTGGTCCAGTTCATGAAAAACTGCATGAACTGCCTATCTGAGCCATTTCTCATCCGATTTTCGTCACTAAAGGCTTAAAATGATCAGGATAACCTGGAGATTTCATTTTTGAAGACAGATTATTTTTGTCTTTAGTCAGTTCATCTATATAATGAATGTAATGTGTATTTAAATGTGTCTCTGATTGCTTTAACCCAGTAATACATACATAATCTGATAAAAATGTTATTTAGATCATTTTAAATCTTCATTGGTGAAAATCGGCTGAGAAATTACTTTTAAAAAATTTAGAGTTTTTCTGAGACCCACCCTATCTCCAGAAGATTTTACCAAGCGGTAACCGAGTTATTTAACTGCGTGCTTCATTGTCAACCCCCTCATCTAAAATGCCACCTCCCACTGTCTACCTACTTATGCTTCTGGGCCTGTCGCACCAGAAGTTAGAGATTCGAAATAAATATTTCGAAAATACAGCGCCGTGCCGTGGCCAGTTCACCACTGGTCTTGCCTAGCGACAAAAAAACGCCAAAAACTGTCATCGTATACCCCGGCGCATTTTCCACCGCTACGAACAACACAACTTAATATATACTTCAAATTGGCCCGCCGTATCTCGCATAGGTGTCATAGTCAGCATGTGATTTAAAATGAACGCAAACTGACAACAAAACTGGCAAAACGACCGCTGGGTTTTTCAATCAAGCAAATGAGGGAATTGTCAACTGTGTGCGGGGTGGGATCTGCGATGGCTTTCTATGTAATTGCCTGGCGCGGTGCGCTGCTGTATCAAAAGCTTATCGAAGGATTTTGAATAAGTTGAACAGCAGGCACACTCTATTATTTGATTAAAATGTGTGTCAGAAATTCATATTTTCAAAAATATCGCAAAAAAGTAAATCAATGCAGATTCTGCTTTTCACCAGCATTTGCCACTTGCGTCGTCAATAAACGTCAATATATCCACTAAACGAGTGCCATTACTTAGAATTTAATTATTTATTACCAGTAGGAACAAAATCCGTGAATTTGGAAAGAAATCGTTCCATGGCTGCGCGTGCACCTCATAAATAAGTGCTAAAATCATAACTGCTCGCTCTCAGTAACAGGACTGATCAATCTCCTAGCACACACAGGTCGTTTCACATCCGCCGTTGGCAACACGCCAACAACCTGGGTACTCTTCCCTGCCAGCTGACACTCGTATTCCTGTCTCAACTCGCTCAATCGTTCCCTGTGCCTGTCGGCCTCGCTGGCGGGCGTGGAGCTCATGGCGGGCTGGCCGATGTGCGGCGGGTCGGCCGAACTCACGCCGCTGCTGCTGCTGGACGCGTCGCCGCCGCCGCTGCCCGACTTGCCGTCGCGGCTGTTGACGCAGTGCGAGGTGTGGTGCGCGTCGGACGGCCTCGCGCGCAAAGCTGACGCGTATTGGATGACCGCGTCGCGGGAGGGGCTCTGGCGAGTGGCCGCCGTGGACGGCGCGAAATTGTTGTCTTCCTGAGAGGTGCATATTCGAAATGATCCAGAGAAAGGCTAGAATTCTGTAAAAAACACTAGCCCAAAATTTGCTGAACTCTGATACCGCAACGTATGTGCAGAATCCTACCATAATTTAAAGAATAAAATCTTGTGATAAATTTTGTAATTAATTATTCCATAATAAAAATGAAACATTATTATAAAAACCTGTTATTTGGTTGATTATTGTCATGGGTTATGGTAGGTTTCCATACAAAGTGTGTTGTCCGCCGAGTATAACATCGAACCCCAAAACCCCCAAATCATAACAACAAAAATCAACTGGATCCCCAATAAAGGCACCTGTGATTGCAGACCACTGCGCAACTGCAATCGACCCTCACTCTCAACAGTAGGACTTTTCAACTGTCTAACAGTTTGTATAGTGCCCAAAAGTCTGTCTCGATTGTAGTGCGCGGGCGGGTTGGTCGTTCTGCTCGAGCCCGGCCGCGACAAGTGCAACAGATGGGAACCGGGCCGTCTGAACGACGCTGATGATGGTGTGCATGAAGTGAACGGCGCTGGACTGCACGTTGGCGCTGTGAGTGTGGGGGGTTGATTGTGAGATAGGTATAATAACAAAAAATCTAGAAAAAGAGCCTCTTTTTTTTAGAATTTGTCATATTACTCAGCAATAATCACCAAAAATGAGGACTAATTCGAGAATTTGCGACAAAATAGTCTTGACTCCGATGTCTTACAATCGATTTATCAACCATCTATTGACCCAAATAAATATAGACAGTCCCTAAGCACTCACAGTCCACATCAAAAGTGTGTCTCCAATTAGCAGCCGAAACACCTGACAAAATGTCCCGCACTGATTCGATTTTCGTCGGTTGTCGGGCCAAAATTTCCACCGGCCCAGTGGCAGTGTTATTTGCCGCCGCCACTGCGGAACCATTGGAGCCCACCGCAGATCCATTGGCTATTACACAGGTGTCTCTGGTTTGGTTGTGGTCGTTGTTGTGGTTGTTGTTGTTGCTCGACACAAACAGGGACACGTCGCAGTCGATCGAGCTGAAATTGATTGGCGATGAAGGTAGAGACAAAAAACAAAATATTTTTTTTTAATAGTGGGTAAGGTCGATATATTGTATCGATTGATGTATAACCAGCACTCTTTCAGGTTCAGCAGTACCGTATTTCTTCTAATAGAAAGGTGCCCTTCTATTTTTTCGTCAACTTTTCTACCTGCCAATATATTGGAAGTTTAAAAAAAATGTTTGTCACAGTTCCAGCAGTTTTTAAACCTTCTGATTGGAGTCCGCTTTTCTATCTGTTTCGTGGTCCAAATAAAGTCGAATTGGTATATTTACATTCCATCGGAGACGCCCTTCTATTGAAGTCCCGCCCTTCTATTAGAAGAAATACGGTATCAACATTAAAATTGATCACAAATAGATATTGACATAATAAAATATATCAGTCGATACATCGTATACCGTATTTCCTCAAAATACCCCCCCTAAAAATGGACACTATGAACTTATAAACCCCCCTCGAAATACCCCCCCCCAAATTTAGTGTATTGAGAACGTAAATGACAAAGGCTGCGGTTTGTCATCTGGGTAATGCAAAACACACGTTAAAAACGATGACTCTGTTATGTGAGAACAGTGATTATACGTCTACACACTTATACAAGTCTTTAGAGTCTTATAAATGGCGATTTTTGTTGCATTTTCGACGTCTGCGTACGTTTCAGACGACAATTTAGTACTTGGTTTTCAAAAAATTTCTGGCGAAATAATAACCCCCCCCCTCGTTTAACCCCCCCCCCCCCTCAAAATTCTCACTCTGAAAAAATAAACCCCCCGGGGGTATTTCGAGGAAATACGGTAAGTACCTAATATTCCTACATAGAACAAACCAACAAAAAACTATTCGAAAAGAAATTGAAAACAAAACCGACGCATGCGAGAACCTCTTAAAGCCGCCATCATCCTCACTGCTGCCGCTCTGCCGCCAATAATCTCCAATCCTAATAGGAAGGCACTTTGTAAGAAATCTGCCGCCACCGACTTCTCGCCGCTGGTCACAAGGCACTGATTCGTCGCGGCGGCCGGCGCCCATTGCCGCGGCGGCAGCATTTTTGCCGCGCGGCGCTACACCTGGCTCTCGCGGCCGCCCGCCGGCGGGTACATTAGGAGGCCCATTTCTGGTGTTGGGGTGTGATGAGCCCCACAGTCTGAAAAAGGGTGGGTATTGAGGTGTTGGGTTAAGAGGGATGTGTTAGATTTACGTGATTGGACTTAAGACAACTAATGGGTGCACCTATAGAAATATTTACCAATGCCGGCACCAGTCTCTGTTGAATAAATTTTTTTAGCCAGAGATAAATGAGGGAGATAGGACAACAGGCTCCAGATTTAATAAGGAATGTTGGAGTGTCCGACACGCCTGACACGCTAGATAAATGCAAATGAATCAATGTAATGATCGATTTCCACACCAATATGATGAAATCAATCGATAACATTGAAAAAACGATTTCATCACAATGTTTTCGACATCATCTTTTGTAAAAACGCGTTGAAAATCGTCATGGAATTGCAAAAGACTGTAGCAAAAATTTGGAAAACATTGCGATGAATAGTTGTTCAATTTTGTCGATTGATTTCAACAAATTTGGTGAAAATCGATCATCATTAATTTGCATTTGCCAGGCGTGTCCGGCACTCCTGCCCAGGGTTGGTTTTATAAAAATTCATTTTAGTAAAATTGTATAAAAATTGTAAAAAAATTTATTTTATTTTTATTTTATTCTTGTTTCATTTTATTTTATTTTATTTTATTCCCAAAAGTCATTAATAAAATAAAATGACACATTTTACAAAAATTTTACAAAAATTGTACAAAAATTTTACAAAAAATCAGAAACATGCATGCAAGGCCAGAAAAATGTTATAATTAGACCTATACATGAAAAACCTGTGACAAATTTTTCCCTTTCTTTTCAAAAGTTGCATGCATTATGTATTGTTAGCTAGCTGCAAGTGTAAAGTTACAATTATTGATAAGAATGGTTTGCATTTTCAGTAGAAGGACTACTGGAGTGTGCTTGGCACATTTGTAAAATGTCATGCAAAGTGTCAATTGTCATGACAAATGTAAAGTAAAGTATCAATTGTCATGCAAAATGTCAAGTGTCATGTAAAATTTCAAGCACAGTGTAAATTGTGTATCGAAATCTTGTGTTTTTGTATCTATAGTATGTTTTATATCCAAATCTTATGTTTTTGTATCCAAATGTTCACGTAAGATTTGGAGTCAACAACAACATAATTTGGATACAAAACATAAGATTTTGAAATAAAACATGAGATTTGAACACAATTTGCTTGAAAATTGATACTTTAATTTTTACATGTCATGACAATTTACACTTTACTTTACATTTGTCATGACAATTGACACTTTGCATGACATTTTACATGAGATTTGACACTTTACAATGCTTGGGACTGCCCCCAGATCCATGAAAAAACAGGTAGAGACTCAAGCAATGAGACAAAATTTTACAAAAAATATGAATTTTTATACAATTTTACAAAAATACGAATTTTTATACAATTTTACAAAAATTTTACAAAAATTCGAATTTTTATACAATTTTTATTTTTATTCTTAAATTTTCCATTTTATTTTATTTTATTCTTGAATATTCCATTTTATTTTTATTTTTTTTATATTTTTTTCTGAGATTTTGCCAACCCTGCTCCTGCCTTACTAATTCAATCTGGGACCAGGAGACAAAAGAAATTAAACATACACCAACACACACACACATGCACGACCTGCATAACTGGCGTATCTCCTCACAGCGGGTGGGTTGGCCTGCGGCGCGCCCTTGTTCGTGTTCGCCAAGATCACCGAGCGCGACATGAGGCACTGCTGCTCGGGGGGTACCGCACCTCCGCTATCCGCGGCCGTACCCACGGCGTAGTAGTGAGTGCTTGTTAGTGGGTCGGCTGCGAAGCGGACACCGGCACCGGATTGGTGCTGGTGCTGGTGCTGGTGCGGGTGGGACGCGCCGCCATTTGGCACGATGCCAGGTGTTTGAGTGTAGTGTCGAGGTGAGCCGGCTAGCAGAGGCGGCGGCGTGGCCGCGCACGAGTTTAGCACCGTCCTTTGATAGGTGCTCGGGGTTATTTTTTGTTTAGATTTAATTGGCTCATTAGTTGATGATGTGTTTCTTGTTAGCATGCACAAACTGAAATAAATGTCTTTTGGAAGACATGGTGTCAACAAAATGTTACGAAAGAACGAAATTAAGTGAGTGACCACCACCGATAACCTAAATAGCGTCATTGAAAATCGCGTGTTTTCTGTCTTAGTTGTTATTTATTAACGCCTCTATAGGTATATACCTTTTTTAACGCACCCAAAAACGACATAGGCCGTTCAAAAAACCAGGCCCATCACACAAAAATCGCTCAAAAACAGAACTCACCCCGCGGCGCTATCTACAAACAAACTGGCGTCGCTCTTGTACGGCGCGCTGGCGTCCAGCGCCCAGTCGGCCGCCGTCGCGTTGCCGTTGCACGCTTTCAGCGCGCGCGGCGCCGACCCGTTCGAGCCGGCTGCGAGATGTAGTTGGATGAGAAAAGGGCACTGAAAAAAGTAGCTGGCTATTGGATGGTTGCTGTGTGGTTTATGTATGTGGGATTTTGGTAAATAATTTCCAGGAAAAATACCTCACATTTTTGGATAACTTTTACTCATGATGTCCTATTAGTTTCCTAAAACATGTGGAAGTGACGAAAATGTGCTGTTTCACCAAATCTTAACAATCGAGAACATTATATTTACAATTTTACTTTCATGATTTCTCATGTATTCAAAGTATTTATGCTATTTATTCATGTATCAATACTCAAATTTTCAAAAAGGTATTTACATTTAGGCGGCGTTTACACGGATTTCATGGCTACGACAAATCTTTTTTTTAAAGTTCCATAACTCCGGAATAAAGTTCCATATTCAAGAGTAAAAATGGTTGAGTATGTATCATACTTAGTTGTATATGTGTGTGTAAATTCAGTTCAATTGGCTTAGTCATTAAATAGTTATGGACCTTAAAATTTTCTTTATACCGCCTGGCCTTCCGACAGCTTTCCGACAAATCTGAAAAAAACTCCATTTTCACGCTGCGACAGTGTGACGATCACAGATGGTCGTCACGCACAGCATGCGACAAATCATCAAAATTGTTGATAACTGTCAAAAGCTGTGAACGTGTTTTTTATGTGACGACAATGTGACTTATAAAGAAAACAGAAAGTTGAGCCAGAAAAAGAAAAAAATGAGGTTGAAAAACAGAAAATTGAGGCAGAAAATGGAAAAAAACAGAAAAACCGGGAATTGAGCCGGAAAATGGAAAAAAGGCAGAAAAACTAAAAATTTGGCCAGAAAACTGAAATGAGCCAGAAAACTGAAATGAGCCAGAAAAAGAAAACAGAAAATTTAGTGGCTAGAAAAAATTTCAACGGCCGGAAAACGGAAAAAATTTGCCTGCGGAAAATGGAAAAGGAAATTTTACATCCTAATCATGACACTTTATTAGCATTCTTACTGTTAACTGTGATGCTTTTAAAATTGTTTTTGTATTATTTAGTTGACATTGAGTTGACACAAATTTGCGATGTCAACTAGCGTGTGTGGGCCCAGTCAGCCAGCTATCTTTCTATCTATCTGGGGCGATTTTTTAAAAATTTTGCCCAAATTTTTGCTCAAAATTGATTTTTTTGTACTTTTTTAGTTTTTCACGTTCAAAATCGCTATTTCATGTGTAGTGATGTAAAAGCGCCATGGCGCTGGCGCCTGGCGCTAGCGCCAAAGCAAAAAGCGCCATGGCGCTTGGCGCTAAAATGCTCTGGCGCCATTGGCGCTTGGCGCCATGCTTCCGAAAGGCGCCATGGCGCTTTTGGCGCTTGGCGCTATTTTCCGGTGGCGCCATTGGCGCTTGGCGCGAGCATTTAAAAAAGCGCCAAAAAGCGCCAGAGAATGAAAAATTTACGCTGCGATAACTGACTGCGAATTGCATAAGCTCGATGGCCAATTCATTTTATGGCTATTTTTTATTTTTATGAATGAAGTGTGCATCATACTACCGGTCTAATAAGTCTTTAAAGTCATGTAAAATGCCCTGTAAAATGTGAAACATATTGAAATTTGACATTCTACGCGGTCTTTCAAATGACATTTTACAGAATATGTTACATGACATTTGACATTTTACGGGTGTATTTTTACAAAACTTTTGGCATTTTACAGGTAATTTGACACTTAACAGAGTTTTACAAGGTCTGGGAGTGTCCCCAGGTGGAATTACTACCTTTAGTGTTAAGCAAGAAAGCTTTTTGGCTTTCATTTGGTTATTATTTCGTTCTGGGAAACGATAGAAGTCATAAGGTGATGAAACTGATAGGTGAACTGTGCCTGCATCATAAAAGGAAAATATTTTGGCGTTGGCGCCATTTGCGCTTGGCGCCATAGCCTCCTGGCGCCATTGGCGCTTGGCGCCGTGGTCTGGAAAAGCGCCATGGCGCTTTTGGCGCTTGGCGCTTAAATCCTGGCGCTTTTTACATCACTATTCATGTGTTTCATTGCCTATTTTCAACTAATTGTGTACTATATATACTTATATAGCTGTTTTTCACCTACTTTTAGTGATTTTTTCCTTCTATACCTTGGAAGAGCCTATAGGTACATTGCACCCACACAGGGGTCTCCAAGATTTTGGCCCTCGCGGGGGCTGGATAGATAGCAAATCACTCCTCCAGAGGGTTAGATAGTTGAAAAATTTTCTGGGGGAGGCTTGGGGGGCTCCCGGGGGCAAAATATATAGGCTTTTACAAGGTAAAGAAGGCAGAAAGGAGGAAAAATTGCTAATAATAGGTTAAAAGTAGCCAAAAGTAGGTTTAAAATGGCTTAAAATAGGTATATAACCATGCATTTATATAGCTAAAAACCATGATTTTGAAGGTGAAAAACTATAAAAAGGTGCAAAAATTAGCAATTTTGAGTGAAGATTGGGGCAAAATTTCTCAAAAATCATTCAAGATAGGTAGATAGCTGAGGGATTTGGGGGGGGGGGGGTCTCATGGGGTAGTAGCCAAAAATTTTGCCTTGGGATAGATAGATAGCTGAGCAGCCTCCGGTATAGATAGATAGCTGGCTGATTTGGGGAGGGGGCAGCCCCCCCCCAGTCAGTCCCCCCCTAGGAGACCCCTGCACCCACACAAAACTGGCTTTTGTTTACTATGATCCTTCACAAAAATTTGTAGTGAAATAATTAGGGTTCGAAACAATATATCGTATGTATAGAATATCAAATATCAGACCATTGACCATTTTTTAATATTGAATATCGATTTCGGAAATTTTGAAAAAATATCGAATATAGAATATCAATATCAAAAATTTTGGCAAAATATTGAATATCAATATTGAATAATGACCATTCTTTCGATATATCAAACCTGTGTTTTGTCCCTAAATTAAATTATCATTTTCATTTTGAAAAATTTATGATTGATTTGATGTGCTGATGAGTAAAAGTACAGTATTTATAATGTTATTTTTGTTGGAGTGCTAAATTTGAAGCCAGAAAATGCTGATATGCTATTTTTTGCAACATGCCCTTAAGCAATTAGGTTATAAGTATGAACTGTAATATCTACAAATATCTCAATTGTTATTTGTCTGATACACTTTGATTCATCATGTTTTTCATCCATTTTCTACTTTTGAGTGAGTAAACCTTGTTAAAATCACTTGTACCATTCACATTTCAGTAAAGAGATGACTAACCATGTGTGCAACCACATGAAATACAATATGCCACTTGAAATATCCTTGCTATACCAGAAGCAAATCGCAATATCAAATATTAAAATTATTGAATATCAACCATTTTTAATATCAAATATTGAATATCGATATCAAGGTTCCATATCATATTGATATTGAATATCGAGTGTCAGAAAAAAATATTGAATATTGAATATCAATATTGAAAAGTCATATTGTTCAAACCCTAGAAATAATGCCTCCCTCAAATAAGCCCCTAAAAATTTTCATTCTGAAGAAATAAACCACATGGGGGTATTTGGAGGAAATACTTTTCGATATCGATAATCGATATATTTTTCAGAAACTCAATATCGATATTTGATATTTTTTTCAGAAACTCAATATTCGAAATCGATACGATATTGACCCTCGATATCGATATTCGATATAAAAAAATTCTCGCTATCAATATTTTGATATTTTCGATATTTCAATATTTTCAGTATTTTGATATTTTGCTTTTGGTACAGCAAGGCATATTTCAAATGGCTTATTGTATTTTCATGTGGTTGTAAACATGGTCATCTCTTTACTGTATTGGATTGATCATCTCTTTACTGAAATGTAAATGGTGATTTTAACAGGGTTCACAACAGTCAAAATCAGAAAATGGAAGAAAAACATGATGAATCAAATTGTACCAGGAAAACAATAATTGGTATCAATATAAAACATCCCAGTCCATAGTTATAACAGTTGCTTAATGGTATTTTGTAAGAAAAGCAGCATAAATATCAACACTTTCTGGTAGGTAGGAAACCAAACTAAATACAAGAAATGTTGAATAAGCACTCCAACAAAAATGAAATTGTAAATACTTAACTTTTACTCCTCAACAAAAATCTTATACACACATCCTACATATCTCAAAATGAAAATAAAAAGATAATTTGGGGGCACAAAACAGGTTCGATATATCAGAAAAATGGTCGATATTTGATATCGATAGTAAAAAATGGTCGGTATTCGATATTGATATTTGAAAATGGTCAATATTCAATATTGATATTCTATATTTTTCAAAATTTTCGATGTTGATATTTGATATGAAAAAACAGTCGATATCCGATATTTGATACAATATATTGTCTGAACCTTAACGGTAGATGCCACTGCATAAAAAAATCGATGATGGGTCACATAACAGGGGGGTCTGACATGCAAAGTGTATTTTAGATGGCATTCAGTCCCAGGGAAAGTAGTACTGCAGTGTGTAATGAACTGCAATTAACCTAATCCAATTTTCCAGGGCATTTTGAATAACTTGCATGCCAATTTGGCATTGGGACTTTTACAGAGTCTGGGGTTTACCAAAATACTGCATTTAAAGGTTTAAATCCAAAAAATTCCAAAAATTTCCAAATTCAAAAAGTTGCCAAAAACTCAAAAAGTGACAAAAAATGCAAAAATCCGAAATTTGAAAACTATTTAGGAGAAAAATTTGGAAATTTTAGTCATTTTCGAAAAAAAACACTTAAAAATATTAATACTGTTTTCTGGAGGGGTTGCCATCATTAGCACCAGCAAGTCGCCTGCTGTTACGGTACCCTTGGGTGCCAGTGTCACTTTTTGGGAATGGCACTGTTGCCCCTGTAGTGTGATTAGGGTGTCAACTTTTTTTTTTGTTTCTGCTTTCTGCTGGCAAATTTGTTTCCATTTCCATTTACCGGCTGCTTAAATTTTTTTCCATTTCCATTTCCATTTTTCCGGCACATCTTCTGTTTTCCGGCACATCTTCTGTTTTCCGGCACATCTTCTGTTTTCTGGCTAAATTTTCAGTTGTCTTTCTAAATTTAATTCATTTTCATTTTCCAGCTCAATTTACTGTTTTCTGTTTCAGTCAAACTGGTAAACATGCACACAGGTTCTCAATTTTGTGAATTTTGCCTATATCTAGCAAGATTTCCGCAAATTTTGTTATTTCTGGATCAATTTTTGAATTTTTTTCTGTTTCCAGCAAAATTCCAGCATTTTTTTCCATTTCTGGCATAATTTCAGGAAATTTTTCTATTTCCGTTTTCCAGCCTTTCATTTAGCCATTTTCTGGCAAGTGCAAAATTTTTATGTTTCCGTTTTCCGGCAAGTGCAAAATTTTGTCTGTTTCTGTTTTCCGCCAAAAAGTTTTTGTTGACACCCTAAGTGTGATGCCCTTGTTGGCTAGTGCCGCAAGGTGCCAGGTGTCATTTCTAAGGAGTTGCATAGGTGCCTGTGTGGTGTGTAATGATGGCAATCCCTCCGGAAAAAAAGTTTTTAAATTTTTAACTTTTTTCTAAATCAACTTTTCAAATTTTCAAAAATTCAAAAAAATTTCACCTAAAAAGTTTTCACATTTTTAATGTTTTTAATCATTCAATCTCTTCGAATTAAAAAAATTTAATTTAAAGCTTTAAATGCAGTATTTAGGTAGTTTTATGTTCAGATAACTGTCTAAACCTTATATTCATAGTTATGTGAACCACTTTATTGGTTCATTCACTCATCCATCCAATACAAGCAAAGCAATGAACAGACATTTTCAAAATAGACACAAACCATCCGCACACACTTTATTCAATTCACTCAAATCATGCATAGTTGTAAAAAGTATTTATGTTTACTCGAAAAGTACGTATACTTGAGTACTGAGTAAATATGTTTACGTATACTTTGAAAAAAGTAGCTATACTTGCTTTTATGTATACTTTTTGAAAGTACTCGAGTACAGAATACGTATTTCAGATAGGCTCTTTAAAGGCTTTTTAAGGCATAGATGGGAAAAAGGGGGAGAAAAAGCGAAAAACAGGGAAAAAACTGCTCAAAATAGGCACATAACACATGTACTTGTGAATTTGAAGGTCAAAATGGTCAAAAGGTATGAAAATGAGTGATTGTGAGTAGGGTTCAAACGGGATTGACTTTTCGGGATCGGGATCGGGATTCACTTTTTGAGTTTTCGGGATCGGGATCGGGATCGGGATTAGCGTTTCGGGATCGGGATCAGGATTGGTATTTTGAGATTTCGGGATCGGGATCGGGATTGGCCGGGATTGGGGTCACGGGATCGGGATCGGGATTGGCATTTTTTCGGGATCGGGATTGGGGTCTAGGGATAGCGATTTTCGTCACTGTTCTGGCATTCACAGTTGTTTATAAAGGTCTCAAAACACTGTTGGATGCCAGAAAAGTGACATAAAATGGACGCTGGGGGTTTGCGTTCACATTTTTGCACGCAAAAGTGTCATTTTATCACTTTTTATAATTTTCACTATTTTTTCCGGGATCGGGATCCCGGACTTGGGAGATTCTCGGGATCGGGATCGGGATTTGAAAGTTTTCGGGATCGGGATTGGTATTTTTGGATTTCGGGATCGGGATTGGGGTTTCGGGATCGGGATCGGGACTGCTAAATCCCGGAATTTCACGGGATCCGGGATCGGGATCGGGATCCCGTTTGAACCCTAATTGTGAGTAACAATTGGGCCAAAATTTTCCAAAAATACTCAAAAATACATTTTCTGGAGAGAAAGGTACTTTACTCATGTTTACTCATGAGTAAAAGTAAAAAAATTTACTTGGCATTTTCTGTACTAAGGGGGGGAGTAAAAAATATATACTTTACGTTCATATACTTTAAAAATAGTTCGGTACTTTTAACAACTCTGGAATCATGACTAGTGATGAAAAAGTGGCAAGCATTTCCCACCAAGCATTAAAAGTGCTGTGGCACGTTTTGCTCTGGCACTAGTGCCAGGTGCCATCACCATGGCACTTTTCCATCACTAATCACTCCTATTCTTCTCTCAATCTTTTCACTTTTAAAAATGTTCAGTTCCCAGGGCCAGGGTAAAACGACTTTGAAAATGCCAAATGTTATGCAAAGTGTCCAAAGTTATGTAAATGCCCTGTAAAATTTTTATCATTTTTTAAGCTGTACAAACTGTATTTGTTCAAAGTGTCTTTGACATTTCATACCAATTCATCTCGCAGACGTCATTTTGAGGCTTTTTGACCCAGTTTCACGTTTTTTTACAGGCTCAGATACACCACAAATCAATTGTGTTGACTGATTTAGCACATTGAACTTTTGACAACATTGACTGGCCTTCAATTCCCTGAAAGATTCAGACAGTATTTTCAAATTTTTGAGTTTTGAAGAAAAGAAACATCAGTTTTAAGTGTTTTTTCAACGTGTGCTCAAACAATTTTAATATCAAAAAAATTTAAAATTTGGAAACATTTTCAAATTTTCGTATCGTTTATTACCATCGTTAGTGGTGCCATATTTTTCAGTGCCTTTAACATCGCCAATTAGGTATAGCATGACCATCTTTCAATTTTTCAGAAACTTAGCCAAATCAGCATGAGAAAATCTAGCATCACTGAACTGATGCCAAAATTGAATCCGACATGTCCTCCCAATCATTTTAAGTGTAGAATGGTCTAAATAAGTTGAAAAATTATTGAGATATGATAAATTTGATTTCTTTGTCGGAGACATGTAAATCAGCCTCGCTAGCGAGGCGTTCCGACAACTTTCCAACAAATTTCCATTTTATTTACAGATGCGTCTCAAAATCGTCGTCACAAGCTGTGAACGTGCTCTGCTTGTGACGACATTCCACAGGTGCCATCACCCAGTGGCATCAGAAGTCCTTGCAAAGTGCAAGAAATTCATGGCACATTCAAATCAATATGTTGTGCCAACAATACCGTGGGTTTTTTAGAGCAAAAAATGGCTTTTTGAGTGCATCGTATCAAAATTTATGTTTGTCGGAGGCCACGAGGCCGATTTTTGTCAGAATTAACGAGGCCGATTTGCCGTCACATACCTAAAATTTGCAATTTTCATCGAAAAAAGGTCTGTGACGACACAAATTTTTTGTCGTCACACGAAATCCGTGTAAACACGGCCTTACACTATCCAAAAATACCATCATTTTAACAACTCTAGTATGAAAATGTGAGTAGCTTTCACCACAAAACCTATGTTGGTGTGGTAAAATACTGAACTAAATTGGGAAAAAGCAGCGCCTTTATCACATGTAAGTACCAACCAAACATATACGAATCCTTGTGCCGCATGTGTCTGCTGTTTCTCCTGTGCCGCGACCGCTTCACCAGACACGCGGCGAGCAGCAGGAAAAGTATGAGAAAGGCCAACCCGCCAGCCACCGCGATCGTGATCGCAAACTGTTCTGGCACGGTGCCTGCGAAAAAATGACTTGGTTAAAGATTTGGTTTTGGGTTTAAGTTTTAAAGGAAGGGGTGTATTTCATCTTCATTAGAAATTCATTCAGAAAGTAAAACATCTTCATTTGTAACTCCCCATTGAAACTCCCCATTGTATTTTTGGTACTAAAAACAACCATGAAAAACTCCCTCATCCTATGTGGATTGGGTCATGCTGATATACTGTGCTTTAAAAGTCATAGAAATGAACTCCTGTTGGAGAATCGTTAGAAAAAAACCTACCGTATTTCCTCGAAATGCCCCCACAGGGGTTTATTTCCAGGGTGCAATTTTGAGTGGGGGGGGGGTTGATCGAGGGAGGGGGTATTTCGAGGGAGGGTACTATGAGGAAATACGGTATATTCAAAAAGCATACACTAACGTGGCAGGGTGTATCTGACCACGTTGCTGGGCCAGCTGAAACTGGCCAAGTCGTGGGCGCGCACACGAAACTCGTAGGTCTCACCCGACGCTAGTGCCGGGTATTTGCCAATTGTTTGGCCCGGCGGCAGCCGCAGTCGTGTGCCTGTGCAGGGGAATGAGATATTTATTTGTTCATCATACACATTGTATTTATCGGATCGCTACCGTATTTCGATGAATGATGCCGCGTGAAAAGTTGTGCACCAATTCACCAACGAGGAATGTTATGAGATGAGGAAAAGTTAACTTTTTTTTTATTCGGATGTGATATTCCGATTTCACGTAAGCATGCAGTCAGTGGAGTGGGCGATACACCCATACACCTGAGTTCCCAAAAATCAAATACACACACAAACCAAAATTCGTGATTACCTTTGATATTAGTTCTCAAAATGGAGAACGAGTCAGAATTGTGTTCATCATTGACTCGTTCCGCATCGGGACTGGCGTGACTGGTTTGGCCCACAGTTGTGATGGCGTTCGAGGCCACCTGGCTCGAGGGCACCGCGCGCGGCTTCGACGCGGGCTCGCCCAAACTGTGGACAATCGTGTACTATGGAACGCTGAATTTTTGTTGAAGCTGATAATGGTATGCATTCGCACATACTTATGTCTCACGCAGCAACGCACCAACGAATTACTTATGCACGCACTTTGACAAAAAAAGTATATTTTAAAAAGGAAAACACGCATTCGAGTACAACCAATATTTTACTGTCTGGAATAATTTTTTTTTTGAACAATTTATATTTGACGTCATTTGACTCACAATGGAGTGTTTCGTTCATGAAAATGCATAGCATGCGCTACACGGAATATACCTCACGTCAAAAAAGCAGCCCAACAGAAACTCACTTTTTGTACTGCACTGAGTAATACCTCACTATAGCATCATCTTTTGCTTGGGGTTCCCTCCAAAAAAGCAACACATCGCCGTGGTCATCGGTTACTTGCAGCTCACTCGGGGCATTCGGTTTGGGCCCTGGACAGAGAGATGTTTGTGTGTTTTTGTTGATTTACAATTTGTTTTGACGAACAAAAAAAAGACATGAAGAAATTTCAACTGACCAATGGCCGTCTGTATTTCAGGAACATAAGTTACACCTGATGTGTCCGTGGGCCACGCGTTGCCAACCGCGTCCGCGCCTGCGTGAAGATAAGGATTTTTTGGCATGTTTCCAACTTGACCAATTATCTATTCAAATAATCAAGAAACCGACCCCTAGTTCTGGTCTGGAGCTTTTGGCTCTCCAAACCAAGACCCTTGGCATTCACAGGTGTCACCACCAGTTCGTATGCAGTGTCAGGGTGCAAATGGGTCAAAGTTAGACCGGTGCTAGCGCCGGCATCCAGCTCACGCCACCTGCAAATGAAGCATTTTGAATCATGAATTTACAAGACATTTTTGCTGCACGCTATAGTTTACTAACGAAAGTAAAGTCAAATTGGGTGCTCTATCAGCTGTGATAGTATTTGAGTTCACGAGAATCAGTTCGGTATTTTTAAATAATCGTCAACTGTACACAGACATCTTATTGTGGTAAACTCAAATGCGTTCAAAGCCGATTTATGAGTTTACCAAAATCCGAGTAACTAGTGTGCGCAGCGGCAGTGAGTATAGATAACATTAGTATCGATTTACCTGGTGGCGGCGTATGGACCGTGCGGCGAGGTGCGGAATTTCACTTTAAATTTCTGTGGATACCCGCCGTTGTAGCCGGGCGTCCATGATATTTTCGCATCAAAAGCTCCAGTTGACGCGCGCACATTCTTTGGCGCTTGCGGGATGGTGTCTGTGAGATATTTAATTCTTATTCATTTTTTTGAAAAGTGTTTGCTTGAATAATTCCCCCTTGGATAATTCATCCTCTTGAAAAATTCCAACTGTGAGACGAGTGAGGAAAAAATAACCTCCCTTGAATAATCACTATTACGGCGTATGATCAAGTTGTTGTGTCAAATCTGAACAAAAATGCCATGTAATTGTGTTGATAAAGCATATTTTGTGCAACGAATTTACAGAAACGTGCGTGAAAATAATGAAACATGCTAACATTTATAGAAACGTGATTATTATTATGAAACAATAATTCCTCCCCTCGAATAATCCCCCAAGAATGGCCCTCCTCAAAAGTCGGACATGCGGGAATTATTCAAGCATGAGGGAATTATTCAAGCAAAGTATTCTCAAATTCTCAAACCTATTGTCAAATCTATTTCATAACCCAGTAAATACATTCCCACGCACCAGTGACAACGACCTGCGTCCTCCTGACCAGCTCAGTGACCCTGTTCTTCACGACGCACTCGTACACGCCGTGGTCGACGGCGGTCAGCGGCGACACGTCCAGGCTGGCCGACGGGCCCAACGCGTCGCCCGTGCCCAGCCGCTCGGAGGGCAGGTCGCGCTGGGTTAGATTTATGTGATTATTTGGGTTTTTATACAAATAACGTTTTGGTGGATTTAAAGGATCGGGGACAGACCCAGAGCCTGTAAAATGTCTTGTAAAATTATAAATTTCAAAGTGCAAAGTGTCAAAAGTAATGTAAAAGCCACATGAAATGGCAAACTTTGTTTTTGCATATTGCAGGGCAACTTGACAATTTTACAGGGCATTTCACATAACTTTTGAGACTTTGCATGACATTTGACATTTAACAGGACATTTTGTATGAATTTTTACACTTTGCTTTGCATTTCACATTTTCCAAGGCATTTTACATGACTTTTGACACTTTGCATGACATTTGACACTCTACAGGGTCTGGGAGTGGCACCACGTTGCGAACGTCCAACTCACTCTGCGCCAGAACACTTCTGGCTTTGGGTCGCCGTCGCCGGCGCACGACAGCCGCAGCTGGTCGCCCGGCCGCTTTTCCACCTCTTCGGGCGGCTCGCGAGTGAAGTGCGGCGCCTCTGCGAACGGTGAAGCACGTAAAAATTTGTAAATAGGATTTCTTGTAGATATATAGACTAAAGGCGACGCGCACACTAGTACACCACTGAAATTTGGGGAACTTATAAATCTGTTTTGAACACATTTGAGTTTGCGTGAAGGAAAACTCTGTCAACTACTGTTGATGACGATCAAAGATCAAAAATCATTCATTTTAGTGAATTCAAATAAATATGATCAATACACACGTTTGAGTTCCCCAAATTCGACGGCATACTAGTATGCACAAAGCATGCAAAATCGTCTTGCACGCACCAGCCACGATCACATGAATCTCATATTGCCCGTTGGCCGAGCTGCCGCCGATGCCGTTGAACGCGTGGCACACGTAGTCGCCTGCGTCGGTGGGCCGCACCTGCTTGATGACCAGCGTGGCGCCGTTGTCCTCGCGCACGTAGCGCTCGGCCGTCTGCGGGGTTGGAAAGGGTGATATTTATTTGAGTGTGAAAGGGTCGTTCGCGAGGATGTTTCGTGACGGCAACGATAGCACTTTAAAAAGTTCCGATTTCAATAGAAAAGTTTCATGTTCTAATGTGAAAATATGGTGAAGTAGGTATGTATTTTGTTGGTGCACACACATGCCAAATATTTATAGCAGATTCTCGCTGTTGCTCTAATGTTTTAAACTCGAAAATTACCATCGGTTGTCCGGACCACGACAAGCGATAACAATTTTCAAAAGTATGTAACACTAGAGCTACAGTCCATAACATTGACATATGCAACTTTTTCATGTCTGTCGTTGTTGTCACGATGCAGCGCAGCCATTTCACCAACCTGATCCAGTCTAGTACCGGTGTGTGACCAGAAAACGTTCTGTGCGGGTGGATTTGCAGATACTGAGCACTGCACCCTGCCGCTCAATCCCTTCGGCACGTACTGGATCTTAGGCGTGCTGGCCGACACTTCAGCGGGGTCTGCAAAAGGTAAATCTCTGTATTAACAATTGCCCGACATGAATCACTGTTCAATTGGGTGCCGCCACAGAGCCTGACAAATGTAATGTTCCAAAGTCATGTAAAATGCTGTATAAACCTGTTTGCCATTTTACATGACTTTTGACACTTTGCGTGACATGTTACAGGACATTTTACAGGGTCCAAGGCAGATTCAACCCAGCAACTCACATTGCACGTCCAAATAAGCCCTGGCGGTGGCGGTGGCGCCGTAGCCGTTTGTCGCCGTGCACGTGTACCAGCCCGCGTCGGATCGATGTACGGGACTGATGAACAGGCTGCCTCTCTGGGGTGTCAAAAAATGATGTTACGGAAGATGGAAAGGTAAAGGGATTTCAGCTGAAGAATATGGAAAGGTGAACATTTTTTTACTTGTTGGAAAATGAAAATGAAGGTTGAAAATTTCAGTTGCCGGAGAATGGAAAGTTGACACCTAGTACCCAGGGGGCAGTCCAAGACCCTCTAAAATGCCGTGTAAAATGTCAATGTCAAGCAAAGTGTAAAAATTCATATAAAATGCCCTGCAAAATGGCAACTTGGTTGCCATTTTGCAGGGCATTTTACATGACTTTTAATACTTTGCATGACATTTGACTTTTAACAGGGATGTTTACAGGGTCTTAGACTGCCATCCGGTGCACAAAAACTCAGCGCTTGCAGCAAATCTTAAAGTGACCCACCTGTACATTGCTTCTGAGGCCCAAACCTCCAGCAGATCTGACCGCAGTGTCGCCTTTGTACCACTGATATTCCACGTTCGACGGTTCTGCCTGTGCGCCGCAGGTCCAGTCCACACTGACCCCCTCCAGTGCGGTTTTATTGCCAGGGGGTGAACTGATAGATGCCGGCCCTGAGCGGAGTGTCATGTTGTCATTGATTTTATTTGTGAAAATTACTTAAAAATGACAATTAGGTATGTATTTTTAATGAAAGTATTGTGCTCTTGTTCATCAGTAGCTGTCAAAACCATAACCAGTCAAATGACGTACCAAGGCAAATCCACCCACCCTACCCCTCCAAAAAAACCCCTCAAAGTCACCCCTCGTACAAAACTCACTAGCAAACCTCACATCAGTCACATGTTTATCACTGCCGAGCCTGTTGGCAGCCAGGCACGCCCATTCCCCATTGTCATGTGGCCGCAATCGATGTATTCTAAGCGAGGATGAACTGCTGCCGGCGCCTTCCGCCGACGAACTTTCGGACAGGTGGATCTCGGCTGAGGTGTCCGCGTTGTTTTCGAGCACTCGGCCGCGCTGAGAGGTTGCGGGAGGTTTTGGGTAGGTTGTAGTGACAGGGGTTGAGGTTTGCGATATTTCTTTTGTGAAACCTTACTTTTATATGTACCTGAAAATACATGGCTGTGTAGTGTAGTGGTAAATAGTCATAAGGAGAAAACTATACCGCAAAATATGCACCCTAAATTACTTATGTGTTAGTCGATAACGCGCGAGCCGCATAAATACTTATGCACTTAAAAAAAAGAAAGAAAAAAGGCGGAGTCGCGTGCAAGCAAGGAATGTTTTTTCCTGAAACGTTTTCTTTTTTGGTGGAACAATTTTCCTTCTATTGACGATGACGTAATGATGGTAATTTATTCCGAAAAGTGCGTAGCATGCGGTCCGCGGAGTATATGAACAACTATTTAACACATATAAAACCTATGCCTCGACTATCACATGTGCAGTGCTCCATTGAAAATGGTTCCGAAAACGCTCGGTCTGCCATGTTGTAAAATTACCTAACGTGGTTTAGGCTTTTGGTAGTCTTGGTCCATTGTTCTCCAAATAAACTGCAATTTCACAGCTTCATTCAATCACATATAAAGGTGGTCCCCTAAAAAGATACCACAAATCCCAACACTCCTCTCGCGTCAACTCAAATTGCGATCAAAACTACGTACCCTGACCCATCTGATGTTGGGCGGGGGGTTGCCGTTGGCGGCGCACGTGAGCGTGATGCTTTGGCCCGTCGTCTTGTAGATTTTGGATGGCGGCCGTTCGGTCAGGTGCGGCACGGCTGCGAGTGGAGCAATTGGGTAGATTCATAGGTTTGTTTTTTGAGCCACGATTCCCACTGGCCAATTCAGCAAAAAGTCAAGTGAAAAAGTGAAGTGAAATGAGAAGTGAAAAATAAATAAAAAAAATAAAAAAATAAGAAACGTGAAGGATGCATTCAGACTAAGAAAGCATTGTTTCCGATGACGGCAATGATGATTAAATGTAAGACGTGCCGATTTTCGCTTGCGTCGGTACTTTGGAACTTGAAATGTTACCCTATACAAAAAAATTATTTCACTTCACTTTTCACTTCACTTTCTACGTCACTTTTCACTTCACTTTGGCACCAGGGTGTCATTCAAGCTCAGGCCCTCCAGGCGACTCACTGTGCACATGTAGTCTCACAGGCGTGCCGAGCGGCGTGTCCACGTTCACGCCGTACACGTGCATCTCGCACCGGTACAGCGCCGCGTCCGACGGCGACAGTTGCTGGATAAGTAGAGCGTGGTTTTGGCCCAGGTCGAGGCGACCTGAAATTGATTGTTAGTGAGTGCATTTTAAAATGTTAATTGTAGAAATATTCATCTGTAATGAATGGGCGAGCTTTTTCTGGGTGATATTCCATTGTTTCTTTCACAAAACACAACTGTTACATATTCAAGCGTGTTTCGAATCATTATAGGATCACTGTCTGTAGTTGAAACTTTTGAGAGTGCGGAAGTTTTGAGTTTATATGAATTATAATTCAAATTCGGATCTGCCCATAGAGATTCTTGAAGGCTGTTTTCACGCAAAATGCGTTTATAAATATGATACGTAGCGCCAAGTGATGTGATGTTGATCGGTTTGTGCTGAGGTGAAAACTGGTCATATTTTATGCGCTACGTTTATGGTTACCATATTTTTTACGTCCCCTGGTCAGTAAAAAATCTCGATAATCTTCAGAAAACAAATGCTCGAAATGAGGAGAAAAGTATAAGGAAGAAAAACTGTGTCCAGGCAGTTTTATTGAATGCAATCGCAGTTCAGAATGGCTAGCTTATGTAAATACCTACACCAACGGGTTGTGTACAGAGGCATTCATCGATAATAGAATTTAGTGGAAATTCCGGATCCCCTTAAGAACACCCCCTGGTTGGTAGGTGTAATATCTCAGACAAAAAGACTACCGCCCCAGGGGAGCATATTCGCAAAAATACGGTAGATTGGAATTTCAGCCCATTATGATACGCTCATCATTTAAAAGTCTATTTTCGTCATAAATCTTATCGAAGGCCACTTGGAAAAGAGTCTTTTAAACGTTGTCACGCTACCTTATGACCTATTGATGTTTTTTTATCGATGAAGTCATAATTATTTCCGTGACCATCCACAATTAAAGTTTTGATTTAACTTCCATTTTTTCGGTTTTGTTGAACATTTGACCGAACCCTCGAAGCCTACCGTATTTCCTCGAAATACCCCCCTCGAAATACCCCCCTCTCAAAATGGACACTATGAATTTATAAACCCCCACCCCCCGCCAAATTTAAATTTTTTTTCTCGAAATTTCGGGATTTCGAAAAATTTCTGGTGAAATAATACCCCCCTC
The DNA here is from genome assembly GCA_964036195.1 of Sphaerolaimus hirsutus. Taxonomy (NCBI): domain Eukaryota; kingdom Metazoa; phylum Nematoda; class Chromadorea; order Monhysterida; family Sphaerolaimidae; genus Sphaerolaimus; species Sphaerolaimus hirsutus. The sequence goes on along the minus strand of OZ038454.1, from coordinate 9,040,777 downwards.
GACATACGCCCCTCGTTTAACCCCCCCCCCTCAAAATTTCCACTCTGAAACAATAAACCCCCGGAGGGTAATTCGAGGAAATAGATGCATTCAAACTGGAGTGAAAAGTTTTGAATTCCCAGTAAAATGTTTGCAGGCCGTGCGACAATTTCTGCAGCAAAAACGGTATGTCATGTGAGAAACCCTTTGAAACGTTTTACTGACAATTTAAATATAATGTAGGTAATTTTTGAAATTTTACAGCATTTTGTCACCAGTGTCATAGACACCTGGTTATTCGCCCGCTTTTACTGTCTTCACAATCACGATTCATGTTGTTGTTTTTTTCATGTGTAGTTGTGACTGTGAGTAGATTTCAACATCGCTCCAAAATTAGTCAGTCTACGCTGCGCGTGAAATCACAGGTACAAGGTCAGACACTACGATGATATTACACGAATATTCATCTGATGACACGAAAATGCCACAACTGTACTTAAAATTTGATCTGGCATCGACACGTTTGATCGTTGCTAATAACAATGGCGCCATAGTTGAAGGTCCATTGCCCGATTGACCAAAACTGTGACAAAAATGCCTCTAGGGCTTCAAACATGACCCGATGGATTATATCATCAAAAACGACGAAAACAGGATTAATGTTTGGTAAAATCTGGCTTGAATTCAATCAAATACTCGGGTAGGTTAAAATCAGAAGTGGTCAAATCACCCCATGAATTTCCTAGTCATAGTAGCGACCCCCAAGCTTTGGCAAGCATAAATTATCCGACCCCGGGGGTCGACGCGACCCGACCCGAGTCTCGACTCGAGTCGACTTTCAAAGTCTACTCACCCGGGCGCAGGTAGTGTTTTTGCCCGGCTCGCCGGTATCAACAACCTGCCCGCCCGCGTCCGGGTTCCGCACGAAATATGTGTAAAACCGCAGCTTTTTATGGCAGCGAAAACTTGTCCCCGCCAGACGGCGCGACCACCCCTAGGGGCTGGGCGGCCACCGAAAGTATGCATTTTTACGCATCGTTCAGTTCTAGTCTACGGAGATAAGATGCGCGACTGCGGCTGCAGACAGCTGACTGCCGCCCTCCCCCGTACAGGTATGGTTGTATTCATTTGGCTGGCGTACCCGCAGTGACGCCCTTGTACGTTGGCATACGCGAGCGCTAAGAATGCCACCGGTGGAATATTATGGCGCAGGGTCTCGGATAAAATATTCCGATGCGAAAGTGAAAATAATGATGTAGGTCAGGCGGTGTCACCTCACTGCCAGGCGCGCGTCCGATGTGATCAGAGTAATGTCTTTTTGACTTCATAATATTTTACATTTTACACTTGCTTCGATGAGAGTGATCTTCTGTTTTTAGATCGTGAGATATCGGTCGTACTTTCACTGTCACGTGAGCGGGGGAGGGTAAATATCATACATTAATATATTTTACATACCTAAGTGTACTTATAGCGACAGTGACATACATCAGAATTTCTCATACTGTTCCGTAAGTCATTACAATTCCCTCAAAGCTATTGGGAGTGACTTTCTGTTGCAAGACGCCCTCTACAAAAATTCGCTGTGTCAGCTAAACACACATCACGCTCACTTTTCACATACTATGTTTATTACCTCGAATAACCCCCGAAGGGTATTATTTGATGTTATCACAAAACCGTATGGGGTCTCGTCGTAAATATATCAAATTGGCTGCCCCTCACATTAATGTATTGTTTAACTTTTACGAACCAGAAGGTGCTTGTTTTTTGGCTTGTTTACTATTTACTCATTTGATTCTTCACACGCCCAACCATTGGAAGACACAATTGTGACACGATTGTATTTACGTTTACTCAAAATGCCCAGGTATGCATAGTTTTTTTACTTATATTTACATTTATACTACTATATGCATTCTTCAGATTTTCGTGGCCACTAGATGACCACCACATACCCGGGAAAAAATATTAATCTTATAATATAAAAATATTAATCAAAATGAATCAAAAGTACTGATATTCCAAATACACCCATAAAATATAAATACATACCGTATTACCTCGAATTATCCCCCCCTTGAATTAACCCCCCCTCGAAATACCCCCCCTAAATTTCGGCTGAGGAAATAATAACCCCCCCCCCCTCGAAATACCCCCCTAAAATTGAGTGTAACGTGAACGTACATGACAAATACCGCAGTTTGTGATCTGTACTATGCAGAACACACGTTAAAACTGATGATTAAGTGACGTTAGGGAAGTGTTTTTGTGTATATACAGTAATATATGCCTTTAAACACATAAATCTATGTGATTGTTCGATTTTTCTACGTCTGCGTATGGGGAATTTCCGAAAATTTCTGGCGAAATAATAGACCCCCCCTCGAATTATCCCCCCCTCAAATTTTGCTGGCGAAATAATAAACCCCCTGGGGGTATTTCGAGGTAATACGGTACATGATTATTTACCTATACAAAATTAGGAAGTGAGTCACATCATCACTGTCCATGTCCAACAATGAATGTTTTTGTTTTGCTTTTTTTTGAAAGTTGAGACTTTCATATGGAGGGTGCGTTTGTAAAGGTGTCATTCCGTATTACCTCGAATAAAACCCTGTAGAAACCACCCAGGTCTGAACGAACTGGGGAAAATAAACCTACCCACAGGATTTCACCATTTTGCACTGCAGGTCAAGTTCATTGCAAGTTCATATTGCAGCATATTTTATTTTATGTTTGACCCTTCATTATCACTATCGAGATGTTAAAGCTGATTGTCCATTCCACTAAAGTTATGAAAAACCTGGCAAAATAACAACTCATTACGAATAGTTCCTATGAATATAAACTACTCCTCAAATTTTCGTGGCGAAATAATAGATACCCCTAGGGGTATTTCGAAGGAAACTGCGAAACTGACGTTTCAATTTATGTAATAACCATTTTTGGCATCCCACAACAAAGCGCTTCACAAAAGTTACATTTCCATTTCCAAAAAAAGCAGTATTTTAACAACAGCATTGGAGAATGTCACGCTGTATGACGACCGGGGGAGAAGTAATAGAGAACAGTTAATAGTGCAAACTATTTACCAAGGGCGCCAGATTTAATACCGTCATAATTAGCTCCAATAAACTTCCCAGTCACATGTCTGAGAGGGCCACCATGGTATTGTTCAAATGATATTCCGATCCCGACACATAAAATCGGAATGTAGGAGCACCCCAGTCCCCAAACCGATCGGAAAATCGGAAAAAAAGCGCCGCACGCCAATAACGTTTCCAAAAGGCTTCATTCTACCACTACAAGGAAACATTTGTATTAGAAAAAGTACGGTATTTATGTATCTGTTTTAAGTTGGAAACTGGCGGGTGGTATCTATTCTACTATTATCTCGGCGATGCCGCCAAACCATCAAGTGCAGACCTGACTGCAGAAAACTTATGATTTCATCGGAAAGATAAAAAAATTCCGCGCATTTTGGCCGTGCGCTGCTGTCTAACCGCAGCTACAGTATAAATATATGTTTTGTTGCAAGTCTATGTTTTACATAAACTAATCATTTATTACATACATGTTTATCTAACAAAAAACCACTCACATACACATTTTATTCGTGATCATTCTGATTCAACCTCTTATCATTTGTTTTGATTGCATTCAAACATTGAAATGTTCATCATGCGAAATGTAGACTTTTCTTATTAAGGTGAATATTTATCTACTAACAGAATTGATAAAATTGGAATGTCCAAAAAGACTTATATTTACGACTGATCATTGAGACCTACCGGTGACAAAAACTGAGAAATTACGTGTACATATATTTTTCAATTTGAGAATTTTGAGTTATATTTGATTACGGATAGTAGAGATAGCATTTCAAAGATATTGGAAATTTAGATCTTTTAAATGAGAAATTTTTTTATTTAATTTTTTCCAGATTTTTCAAGAGTATTGATGATTTTTAAGAGATTATTTCTCAGATAATGTTCAATTACATTTTATTAAAATCACCCATTTTTGGAATTCTGGGTAGTGTTTACATATTTCAGAAAATTGGAGCAGATGTTCCATTTAATTGAAAAGAATGAGGCATATGTTTGTAGGATAGCAACCAAAAATGCAACTGCAATGTGAAAATAAAAAATGGTCAGATGTAAAAATAAAAGCTTTGAAAACAAGGGACAGGGAAAACAAGCGACCTCGATTGTACCAAATTTTGACACTACTCCCAAAGTAAATTACTGATTTAGTCTGATTACTGCACAAACATGCCCAATGATGACCGCAAGAACCATCCCAAGTCATAAATTATTCAACCTTTTTTCATTAAATTATTATTAATAAATTTTCTAAAATTTGTCAGCCCGTCTCATGAGCCACTGGCTGCCTCACCGCCATATTTATAACGTTTTCAAAGCTTAAGAGCTTTTAAAAAAAGTTAAAAAAGGTTTGTTCAAAAAACCTTTTTTCCATCGCTAGTTTTGTGGCACTTTTCGAACGCCCTTCCAGCACCAACTACCCCAAATTCGAAAATGATAACACTAACAGTAGTAATGGATAAACATTTTGGTCCATTCTAAATCTGCGTGCATCTAAACACGCAACAAAACCGCGGCCAAAGTGATGCGAATTTTTGCGTGGAAATGAATGGTTGAATGTCAGTGACCGGCGGCGAACAACCGACACAAATACACGTCACGTGTGTTTAGCAAAAAAGGGGCGACATCAAAAGTCAGCATTATGCGTCGAAAATGCATTCACTCACTGATTGCAGGTGGATACGCGTGACACAGTGACACGGCAGCGATGATTTTGATTGGCTTTCAATGTTTTCATGCATTTAAATATGTCCATGCTCGCGGCTGGAGGCACCTGCCATAGCGAACTTGACTTCACTGAACACTGAATTGTGTCAGTGCGGCTGTAGGATAGATATTTTAAAACATGGCCACTGAGCCAAATTGTTGACAATTTGATAAGGCCGGGTTTGGATATGTACCTATCTACCTATTCACCTGTTTACAAATATTTTTATATTCAATTTTTTTGTGGGTTTGAAAAGTTCGGCAAAGTCACAGTAAACTGAATTCTACTAGCAATTGAGGCGTCTACTTTTTAAGGTTGATAAGTCCAAAAAAGCGATTTTGAGAAAAATAGCATTTTACGTTTTTTCCCAATTCTCTGTAAATGTTCAGTAAACCAAAGGGAGAAGTCCAGTAAACAATGGACTTATAGACGTTTTGCCCACTACAAAATTTTTGTTCACAGCTCCAAAAACATGCCTTGTTGGCAATTTATGGAGTTATCGACTTTTAGAAGTGAGTGTTCACAATGAGCCCAGACCACTTCAAATGCTAGTCACTTCAAATGCTGCCAAAAAAGCCCACTTCAAATGCTGTAGTGCATCATTTCAAATGCTGTAAGGCAACAACTACCTACAGTTAGTAATTATGCCACCATTCGATCATCTCGCGCTTGCTCATCTGCGGCACTAAAATGGACTTCATGGGCATTAGAAATGAATAGAGTAGTGAAATGAGAAGTGAATAGAATTTTTTAATTGTTAAAGCATTTTCTTGTCACTTGCCATTTGTTTTTTGTTTTTCTACTTCCCAATTCACTTCTCGTACCACTTCTAGCACAGTAGCATTTGAAATGATGCACTACAGCATTTGAAGTGAGCTTTTTGGCAGCATTTGAAGTGACTAGCATTTGAAATGATGCACCCCCGTTCACAATAGACGTATCGATGTTCTTGTTGTTGTTTTACACAGAACATCACGGCCAGAGTGGACTTGGATTTATCGACTTCTTGCCCGATTTTGAGTGGACTTGTTGACTACGTGTCAACTGTCTTTGTAAATTTTTCAAAATTGAAAAGAGGGACAAGTAACTTTTTGGATGTTTTTTTTGGAAAATGATGAAATCAAATGGACCAACCCTAGACGCTGTTTCCGGGCTACTGAGCTGACATATTTAGGCCATTTATCAAAAAAAGCTTTGGCAATCAACATAAATGAGCAATTTGTTGTCTTGTTAGTGCCCGATGATGAAAAGCTTCAAGAAATAGAAAATGATCTAAATACGAATTGTCAGGTGGCAGACAGTGATCAGCTGTGGTCTGTGAGGGTGCGTGCGCGGAAAATTTACAGTGCATGTCATTAGGAGAAAACAATACTGGGTACTATCTGCTCTAATTAAATCCTCATCTAAGTTGAATAAATTTTAGACATTGACATTTCTACATTTTTGTGGCTCAGCCGCGGCCCAGACACCAGGTGTGCGGTTCCATATGAGCCAAATCTTGAAATTAGATCAAGATGGTCACCTTTTTTTCTCTAACCGTCAGATGGAACAAGTTTTGAAGGCGCCCAGGTTCCGTTCCGCTTTCGCACCTGTATAGGTTGAATGTATTGTTCCAAATTCAACCATTGATGTCTGCACAGCCTCGGAAACACCGCACGCGCTGGCAGGTCACCGATTTTTTTCTTACGCACCAAAGGCGCCCTGCCGCCGCTCTCTGAATGCTGGCCGCGGCGCGGCATATCACAAAAACGGGCAGATTTATTTCCTCGAATTGAAGTTTGCCAAGTTTTCGCGGTTGACAAATTGCCGCGCAGCGTACGCACGGGGCGTAAGTAAACTATTTTTACTGTCGCAGCGCGAAATTTCGCGGGGTTTCGGCCAATTTTCCGTAAAAACGACCGCGCATCAGACACAATTCCGCCGGCGGGGCGCTTTTTTGGAAGTCTACCCATCGGCATAGGAAGCGATGTGGCCTCTCGAATCTCAAACGCGTTTTTGTTTGCTTCGCAATCGGTCTGGCTGCGGGCAAACGGCTCGCCGCAGCACGCGGAGGCCAAAACGGCGCGGGGCAAAAACGCGGCAACGAATCCACGCCGCGCGGCCACACAGGGCGCAAACAATTCATTCGTTTGCTTTGTCTAGTACTATGGCGGACATCTGCACTCTAGTGTTTGCCCATACTCCGGCGGCGCGTCGCAAACACAACTGCGCGTGCGTTTTTTCAGGCTACCAGACAGACAACCCGAATAGTTGCGACCACTACCGCACCCGGTAAATAAATAGCTGCACGGCAGCAAAGACGGCAAATACGAAAGACGAAAGACGAAAGACGGCAAATACGAGCGACGCGGATAGCCGCATTCGACGAGCTATTGTACTATTTACAACCAGCCACCGTGGGCGGCCGCTACGCAAACAAGCACATCGACGCCGGGCAAGCCGGCGACAATGCAGCGGCGCCGCACGGCTCGCTAGAATCTGTGCTTCCAAAAAGTCACTCTGAAAAGTTAGCCGGCGACTGCAAGATGAGAATGAATGGCGTCAACTCGGCGGTCAGCTCGAACGCGTGGCGGATGGCCGAGCTGCTGGTGATGTGCGTGTGCGGCATGAGCGGCGGCGTGTCGTCGGCGCATTCTGCAGCGCAGCACGTGCTGCAGTTGGTTCTACTTCACTGACTCCATTTAGCCCCCCCCCACACACTAGTTGACATCAAAATTCATGTCAACTGAATTCAACGAATTTTGGTAAATCGTTGTGATTTCAACATTCCTTAATATGTGATAGTGCATAGTTAATTTTACATCGTGACTTCATCGTGAACATTTCATTGTTTCTGTCAGTGTAATTGACAAGTGATGCTTAAAAATATTTTTGTATCGCTTAGTTGACATTTAGTTGACATTAATTTCCGATGTCAACTAGTATTTGTGGGCTCTCAGATTCAGTGCAGTGCGGCGCGACACACTAAGCGTGCACTCTCGCAGGTGCTGTTCGCGCCAGGGCGTGTCGTCCGACTGCACGCGCCTGCTGTGCGACCTGCGCAATCCGCCCACGGCAGCGAGGCCGCTGCTCATTGACGACATCGCCAGAAATTGCTCGGCGCATTTGGTGAGTTAGTTGAAGGGCGCTATATATTCAATTCTTCAGGCGCTATGATAAACGTAATATCAGGTTTACCGTATTTCATCGAAATACCCTGTAAAGTGTAAAAGACCATGTAAAATGGCATGTGGCATGTAAAAGACCCTGTAAAGTGTAAAATGTCATGTAAAAACCCTGTAAAGTGTCATTTGTGTCCCAATCTTATTTTATCGTATCCAAATCTTCTGGTTTTGTATCCCAATCTTATGTCAAAATGAGATATGGATACAAAAACAGAAGGATTTGGATACGCTAAAACAAGATTTGGATACACATAACACTTAACAGGGTCTTTTACATGATATTTGACACTTTCCAGGGTATTTTACATGACACATGTCATTTTACAGGGTCTTTTACACTTTACAGGGTCTTTTACAAATAACAGGGTCTTTTACACTTAACAGGGTCTTTTTCAGGGTCTGGGAGTGCCCTCAGGGATTTATTTTTCTGCAAAACTAATGTCACACACAAGTGCAAACTTGTCACACTCAACCAAAAACACCAGCATCACTTCAGGCGGCAGCGAGCGCGTGCCTGGCGGACGGGCGCGACAACACCTTGTGCTGCATGCGGCGGGCGGGGCGCAACCGCGACAAGGCCGCCTGCTTCGACATGTGCGCCGGCGCGGCCCGTTCCCCAAACAGCGTCGGTTTGCGTTCGGTTGAGTTCACCTTTCACATTCACCTTGTTAACTAGTTCTAGCTTGTAAAGTGGTCGATGGTGAGTGGGGGTGGTGGATGTGTGTACCGTGTTTCGTCGAAATACACCCCCCCCCCACGTTTAACCCCCCCCCCTAAAACTTCTCACTCTGAAACAATCACCCCTCGGGGGGTATTTCGAGGAAATACGGTAGTTTAGATCAGTTTTTTATATTGTTGGGCCTACGCACGTTAGTTCACTACCGAAATTTCAGAAAATGAGACTTGAGACATTTGAGTTTATGAGTTTATTTTGTATCTGATGAAATAAAATTCCGGGAAACTCAAATGCCGTTGGAAGTTGATATATGTTTCCGATGTTGATTTAGTTTACCGGTCGTGAACTAGTCTGCGTAGGACCTTTTTGTCTGTTGATCGATTGTTTCACGCTCCGAAAATCAATACTTCTATCAATGAAATTTGCCAAACAAGTCGTGGATAGGCCTGAATATCAAACCTGGCAAATCCTTAATTAAACCATAAATATAATATGTACCGCTGTTGGTAACGTCAAAAATTTAGTTGCATTAAGTATTGCGTTTCATTTAATTTTACAACGCAAAAAGGCACTTATCGCGATTAAGAGCGTGATCCATAAGAACCCGAAACCAAATTTAATTAGCTCGACACCCCTTTTCCGGCAGCCCGACAAAAGTGTCGAACTAATTAAAGTACCCATTTCCCAGCCAACAGAAAACCGCTTGCAGAAAACCGAGTGGTCGGGCAGGTACAAAGACTTTGATTCTTGTCTAGAGCTGAACATCGACGCCATCTACGAGTGCTTCGTGGACGGCTACGAGAACGCCCCCGGCCCCCCGGTGGACGTGCGCGCGATTGTCACCGGTGCTAGCACGGCTACGATTACGTGGCAGCTACCGCATAAGAGACCTAATAGGGCCCAGCAGTATGAGGTGTGATTTTTTGGGTTGCTAAAATCGATGGGAGATTTTTTAAATGTGAGACAATATTTATAAAAAATCTTATATTTATTTATACTTTCTTCGGGTTTTTTTACAGAGAGATTTTATATTTTTTTATGAAAATATTTAAAAACATCTTATTTAAATTTGTCTAGGTATATTTTCACGGGCATGTAGTGTACAGCCCTCAAAAAGTCTGACACAGATAGACATATTATTTAGATATAATAGCCTGAGGACTTCTGGAAGATGCCAACATTGGACAATGAACACTCCTACCAGAATCTGAGTTGACCACTTATTGTCTAGGTGCACTACTCGTCGGGGGGCGGGGCGGAATTCGTCACGCTCGCCAGCGACGGGCGCATGAGCGTCGATCTGAGCGGCTTGACGCCGGACACGTACTACCAGGCCACAGTGATCGCCATGGCCAGCGGCTCAGATGGACACCGGTCTATCAGGTGAGACAGAATGTCGAGGGTGGTAGAGGTGGATGAATACTGAGACAAGGGGGCACTCCCAGACACTGTAAAATTTTAAATGTTGTGTAAAATGCCCTGAAAAATGTCAAATGTCATGTAAAATGCCCTGAAAACTGTCAAATGTCATGTAAAGAGCCCTGTAAAATGGTCAATTCATGTAAAATGCCCTGGAACTTAACAAACGTGTTTGCCATTTTACATGACATTTTCCATGACCTTTGTCACTTTGCATGACATTTTACAGGGCATTTCACAGGGTCTGGTAGTGACACAACCTGTGGGAGCATTTTGACTCCCTTCTTACATCGCAGTTCCCACCGGGCACTGTTCACGACCGAAGGACGCGCGCCGGTGGTCACCGCATACAGGCCGGTCATGAGCGCGGGCATGGGCGGCAGCGAGACGCTAGTGTGCTTTATACAGGTCGGTGGTGCGGCAGGAAGAGTGTATGACGCATGTAAAGGGGATGCAGCGAGCGTGATGACAATGGGCACTTATGGAAGTCTATCGTGTACTGTTTAAGATGCGCCGCATAACATACCAACATAAGCTAGCATAAATACATACCGTATTTCCTCGAAATATACCCTACATCATTCAAGACGGGGGTATTTAGAGGGGGGATATTTTTTCTCAGCTCAAAAACACATGGGGGTATTTCGAGGGGGTTAATTAAATGGGGGTATGTCGTGGAAATGTGGTAGATGAGAAAGGAAGTTAAAAATGAAAGTGGAAGTTCCAGTCCATGTCAAAATTGACAGAGCCCGTTCTTTTTACGTGGAGTATTTATGTACATATTTGTGTACAGATACCAGTTGTATCTACGTGTGAGTGACTACTTATGTATCCCGTTCCATCTACGCATAACTATATAAAAAAACCCCACAAAATGCGTATAACACATAAAACACGCGAAACACCGTCCAACAAAAAAGTGACACCCCTAAAAAAACCTACTCAGGTGATGGGCACGGCGCACCGGCACGTGCAGACCCAATGGGAACGCTACGACGCGAGCGCGCGCCGCTTCGACACCGTGCACGACTACTTCCACAACATGGTGGCCTACGAAGCGCACCCGGTGCCCGGCGGCAGGAGATTCGTGTCCACGCTGAGATTGACCGATATTGGAAGGGATGATTATTCTAGTTATAGGTGAGGTGAAGTTTGGTGTGGTATTTTATGTCCTTTTCTCGTAGTAATTAATGCGATAAGAGAATTGCGATTCGGACTGTTGGAGACTGAAAAAGTACGAAAATCGAAAAATGAAAGTTGAGGAAGATATGAATGAGATGATGTGAAAAGAATGTTGTAAAAAGCCATAAAAAGCGCTGCATATTCCCTGCTGCAGATGCGTCGCGTCATCAGACTTCGGCGAGAGTTTCGCGATCGTGCGACTGGCACCGCGCGGCCCCTGGCAACCGGCCGCGTCGCCACCAGACACGAGCGTGTGCTGCAGAAAAGCCAAGGTGCGACCGCCGCCCCATTATAAACTTAGCCCGCCTCGTTAAAGACGCGCTTTAGTAGCGATCTAGCACGCGAGCTCAAGCGCACGCGACGTTCGCAGGTGGCGCCAGAGTGCATGGCGAGCTGCCGCGGCGACGGCGCCGACGTGATGTCCTTCCGCTGCAGTCTGGAGGCGATCAAGGTGGTGCCGTGCTCGCTGCACGGCGCCGACATGAGCACCTGCTGCTTGAGGCACCGCATGCCGCCAGGTCGGTGCTCGGCCGATGTTGTTCCACCGCACCATTTGGGGCAAATTCGAATAGATAAATATTAGACGACCCCAACAACGTGGCGTAGTGCCATCATTGCGATTGCACCCAATACGCGATGAAAGTGCGCCATGACCCTGGTGCCACTTCCAGACCCTGTAAAATGCCCTGTGAAGTGAAGGGCCAAGTAAATACCATGCAATGTGTTAAATGTTATGAAAAATGGTAAACTTCGTTTTTGCGTAAAACTTGCCATTTTACAGAGCATTATAAACACCTTCCCGATCAAGTCCGGCCGCCTAATTTTTTTTTTCACTTGGCAGGCCATATCTCCGGTTGTGGGAGGGGTGGAAAGCTAAAACTCGGGTGGTATAAAGGCGCAACCCCCCACTACCCCTCATGAATAAATGGGGCAGCGGCGACTGATTATAGAGGGGGTCGCTGTATATGTGAAAAAATTTTGCGGCGTTTTCACTGTCCCGCACAGGTCCGGCCCCCACTTGATTTCTTACACTACGCCTTCAAAAAGGTGTATTTCTTACACTACGTTAGGCGCCAATAATGCTACATAAAAGTGACGCTAAGCGCTAATGATCTTCTCAAATGGCGCCAGTGCCATTTCGCTATTCCATCACTAATCCCGACACCTGAATTTTTTCCCTATCCCAAACCCTAAATTTTAAAAGGCACTTTTCGCTTTTATTTTGTGCCAAACTTGAATCGCTGGTTAAGGGTGTTTTATAGTGGAATGTTTAAGGTGTCAAGTTTCGTAAAAAACTATGCCCCAAAAATGCCTCCATTAGAAAATTTACTTGGGGTTAATTTAAATTTGAAAATTTTGACAATTTTTGTTCCTGTGATGGCGTAATTTTGACATCATAAAGTTCACCCCAAGTAAATTTTTTAATGGAGGCGTTTTTGAGGTAAAGTTCTTTACGCAGCTTGGAACCTTACACCCCCTCTTAAAAACATTGTAAACCAGCGTGTGAAGTGTGTAAAAAAATAAAAGCAAAAAATGCATTTTAACATTTGCAAAAGTTCCTTTTCTTGTCTGCTGCTTAGGGGGTGGGTTTTTGTGGAATGTTAGTAATGGAATGGCGCCATGGCACTGGCGCCATTTGAGGTAGCCAAGCGGTGCCGCGCCATAGCAACTATTTCCTGTGGCGTTATTGGCGCCTGACGCCCATTTTTCAAGCTGTAGCGTAAGAAATAAACTGGGGGCTGGACCTGTGTGGGACAGTGAAAACGCCGCGAAATTTTTTCACATATACGGCGACCCCCTCTATAGTGAGTCGCCGCTGCCCTATATATTCATGAGGGGTAGTGGGGGGTTGCACCTATATACCCCACAAGTATTAGCTTTCCACCCCTCCCACAACCAGAGATAGGGCATGTGAGGAGAAAATAAAAATAGGGGGTCGGACTTGATCGGGACTTGATCGGTGTTTACATTATCTTCAACACTTTGTAAGTCATTTGACATTTTAAAGGGCATTTTACATAACCTTCGACACTTTGCATGACATTTCCAATTTACAGGACATTTCACAATGTCTGGGAGAGACCACTGAAGCCAGTGGCGCTCACGTAAACACCACCATCACCACCAAAAAACCATCACAGGCTGCCTATCGCTCTGCGGCGCGCCCGCCAACCACACGTCCCAATGGAGCAGCGACAACTCGGCCATGTGCTCGCGGCACGCCACCGTGGTGTTCTCGTGCGTGCTCGAAGCCAAGCGAGTGCTGCCCGAGGCCGTGCACGGCTTGGAGGTGGCCTCGACCAGTGGAGATGGGTCGTTGATTAGATGGAATGAGAGTGCGAGGGCTACTACTTATCATCTATATTGCAGGTGTGATTTGAGGGGGGTTTGGGTTGGGGGGGGGGCTATTCGAGGGAGGGGGCTGATTAAGGGTTTATGGTAGATGACTCATTTCAATGTAAATTCACAGTGATCTTTGAAGGAGATATCAAATACCATGTATTCCAAATCAAATACCCATGGGAGATATTTAATTCTTCAAACATTTTTCATTCTGGAGTAATTTGATGGGGTTATTTTTGTCAGAATTTTCAGCAAAATTGATATCGATTTTTTTGAATGGTGTTCCAGTGTCAACAGATTATATATTTAAGTGTTTTCTGGAACTTGAATGTTTTTTTCAATTGAATTCTTGTGGTAACTATTTACGTTTTCCGAAACATGGTATTTTTGGGAGACATAACCGTGAACATAAATACCCAAAATACCCGAGTATTCCGGGAAAACGTAAATACGTTTTCTCCACTCAATCAATCACTTTCACAATCCCCTCCCCACGAAGAGAGCGGAGCGGCGGCGAATGGCGCCTACAATCGACCCCAAACACGCACGCGCTGCTCAGCCAGTTGCGCACTGGGAGAAATTATGAAATTGTGGTGGTCGCCAGCAATGACCTGGGCCGCTCAGCAAACAGCAAAACTGTCACTTTTACTACTAGAGGTACGTTTTGTACTGGGGGCTGTCCGAGACCCTGTAAAATGACCTGTAAAATGTCAAATGTCATGCAAAGTGTCAAAAGTCATGGAAAATGCCCTGCAAAATGGCAACCGAGTAGCCATTTTGCAGGGCATTTTCCATGACTTTTGACACTTTGCATGGCATTTGACTTTTTACAGGGCATTTTACTGGCTCTGGAACTGGCACCTGCTGTTTAGGCATTTTGTATCAAGTATCAGGGGAAATGAAGGTGTTAAACAGCACTTTAAACAGCAGATGGGCGGAGCGAATGGAGCGGCAAGTGACAAAAATGCAATATGTATAGAAATGGGACGGTGCAGCGGCAGAATTCTCACTTGAGAAGCATAATTAAAATGGGAACATGGTAAATTAAGAAAAAGTGTTGCAGAGAAAGTTTCACATGACCATGTACAGAGCACGTGTTATGTTATTCTACATAATACTTCACCATATATTTGATTTTACACTATTTACAAATGTTGTAATTGATTTGAAGGTGTTTACTTTTGAATTTTTGTGAATAAGTACACTAATATTTTCACCCTATTTTGAGGGTTGCATTAAATATTCCCGGCCTTTTCATTTCCAACAGTAATCTCATTGGCAATCTTAACCAGGTAGCGAAGATTGTAACTTCTTGTATATAACATGTATTTTTCACGTGATTGGCACAGCATGGAACATTTTGTATCGTCCAGGCAAAAATATACCTTATCGAACTGGGCAAAAATTTCGACATCTGAGTAATTGATCGACGTCATCTCTATTGAATGTACCAATCACATGTAAATCCGTGCATTATGTTGTCTTCACATTATATTTTGCATAATAATCGTCAACGAAAACGACATTTTCCAGCACCGCTGACCGTAGTGCGCTGGAACTTAACTTTAATCATATCATGTGGGCGGGGGATATACATATTTACATGAATATCTCCATTTGCAATTCAATATGCAATAAGCTTCACAGGTAGACAAAGCAAAAATGCATTTGACCACGTCTGAAAGCATTCCTGTTTCATGGTGATCTACGAGTATATTCTACAAAATGTCTTTAAAAATGTGTGTTCACTTATGGTTACCCAAACAATACGGTGAATATGTTTTTAAGCACTTGCTAATGTTGTCAGACAATCCGTCATATTTATTTAGGTGTGCATTGGCTTTATACAGGGGTGGGCATCTTCAGTTACCGCTGGAAAAATGCGATAGCTCGAGCTACAGTTGAGCTATCACAATGACATTTTAGCACAATAGAGTAGACTCCATAGGACACCTATTCTGAAGTTTGCAACCCAAACGGCCACATTTTGGGTGAGTTGTGGAACACACTGTTTTTAGTGTAATTTTGACCCCCCTTATCTCGGGACTGGGGACTATTCGAGAGAACAAAAAAGAATTTGGTTTTAGCCCCGACCCCAAACCCCAACCTACTCAAAGGGCATCAAAATCGGCCAATGTACGACAGAAAGGCACCACACCAAAGACCGGTGACCCCCTCCCCTAAAATACCACACACGATTTATCCTATGGATGATGCCAAGTCACAAAATTACACTACAAACTGTGTGTTCCTCAACTCACCCAAAATGTGGCCGTTTGGGTTGCAAACTTTAGAATAGGTGTCCTATGGAGTCTACTCCATTGTGTTAAAATTTCACTGTGATAGCTCAACCGTAGCTCAAGCTATAGCGTTTTTCCAGTGGTAACTGAAGATGCCCACCCCTGTATTTACTATCACCGTTCCAGATTTTCTGACAATATTAGCAGTGTACTCAGTCGAGTTCGCGTTTTTATTCACGCCTACCTACATACCTAACCCAATAAACTTCAAAAAAAACTTCGCCCACTCAAAAAAACCCTAAAAACAAACAAAAACAACCCCAAAACCCTCCACACACCCTCAAACCCCTCGGCCGGCCTGCCCTGCACGCGGGTGCTAAACTGCGAGTAAACCACGACGCCCTCCTTCAACCACTGCAGCAGGTAGCTGGGCGAGTCGGTGCGCGCGTCGCACGGCAGCGTCGCGTCGCCCCCGGCCGATCCGGTGACGTTTGTCGGCGGCGCCGCCGCGGCTGTAGTTGAGCGACGTTTGGATGTTGTCATTGTCTTGGAACTGGTCGCTGTTTGTCGTTGCGACGACATGGTCGAGGGTGTCTGCCGTTGGGGTTTTAGGATTGTTGATTTTTGGTATATTTTTGACGAGTGTGAAATTCGGCGCAATAATGTCTGAACGCGTACCGACCGGATTATGTTAATGCAGCCGGTCGCCGCCGCTGGCTGCAATGACTGGAATTGCGTCGAGTGTTTTATTATCGTTTATTACATGAATTTCAGCGTGATTTTATAGAGAAAAACGCCGTTAGGCGCCGTCAGGGCTTTGCCGGTCTGAATAAAATAAGTAGCTTGTTCCGAATTCCATCACATTCTGCAAATATTTATGTTTCGCGTGTATTTGATGGTTGGCACGGTGCCAATAGATTGAGGGCATGCCAAAAGTGCGGCTGAACCACGGTTGTAAAATTGCATCAAGCGCCGGCCTTATTATACCCATAAAATGTATCTAGGCAATAAAGCATGATCCATGGCGTGATGAGGCTCGTCTTCGCTTGATGGATTGAACTTTAGTGTGGCTAAACAGAGTTAGCTGAGCATCGCATTGAAATTCGACTAGAAATATGCTGGATAAAATTGGTAAAATGTACGGAAATTGAGATCGAGAGAGAAATTTTAATATTGTTATAAACACCTTCCCGGACAAGTTCACCACCCATTTTTTTATTTCACGTCGGATGCAATATCTCTGTCCATGGGGGTGTTATAAAGCTAAAACTTTGTGTATATAAAGTGGTAAGACCCCCCTACCCCCCATTGTTGGGGAGTAGGGGGGTCTTACCACTTTATATATACAGAGTTTAAGCTTTATAACACCCCCATGGACGGAGATATTGCATCCGAAGTGAAATAAAAAAATGGGTGGTGAACTTGTCCGGGAAGGTGTTTAGATAGGTACTACGGACAGATGAAAAGTATAATTGATTGCGTTTTTGCATGAACTATTAGCTAGCGTCGCGGTGAAAATTTTCTTGGGCTACCCATTGTAAAAGCCGTACAAATAGATAGAAGCAGGAGCAGGCTATTTACCTATAAGTATTGGAAGCGAGGTAGGTGAGTTTAATAAACCATTTAGTCGACTATCCCTCGCACCTGAACCGAGTATAAAGATCCATACAATACATAAGACATAAATACCTACCTACATCCATACGCAATAAGCAAATATGGACAAAAAGCACCTGTGTGTGCGTTGCTGTATCTAATCGAAATTGAAAACATATTAAAGATGCAGAGATGACAAGAGCAGTGGAAACAAAGTAATATTCTTGCTAAATATAAATTTGTCACTGCCTTTGTAACTCGTCGAGCGGAATGGACGTTATCCGGGACGCAAACACGTCAAATCAATGTGAACAGCATAATTTTCCACTCGAAGTTACGCGGAAATTGAACGCCTACGAAATCAGCGGAGCAGGTAAAATTGTCCGCTCAACTGGCACCGTAAAACTCATTAGAGGTTATTAACAGATTTTGAGGTGGAGATCTTAGCAGCAATTATCGCGTATCACGACCGGATAATACGCAATTAAATGCAA